>LR738710.1:492973909-493060017 GCA_902687465.1 Secale cereale
TCGCTCAGACGTCCGACTGTGGCATTCTTGTTATTTATTACATTATAAGCCCTTTATGTGATGTCGCTCAGACGTCCGACTGTGGCATTCTTGTTATTTATAGGCCCTTTATGAGATGTCGCTCAGACGTCCGACTGAGGCATTCTTGTCATTTATTTTCTTTATAAACCCTTTATGTGGTGTCGCTCCGACACCCGACTGTGGCATTTTTTCATTTGCTTATTCCTCACGAGGCGTCACACAGACACTCGTTTGGTTTCCTTTTATTTATCTTATGGATTTCGGGAGGATTACCGCCCGACTTCTATTTTTGCATACAACTCAGAATTATTATTATCCGGTTGCATTTTGCTAGAATACTCTTACGCACCATGCTTGCATTTGTTATATCTTAAGTCCGAACTATCTTGCGAGTACATTCAACACCTGGCTTGTTGATTTGGCCAGATGTGGACGAAGGCGATCTCATGGATGAAGAGTTCGATAGCGCGTCCGACGTCTAGTGGAGTCCCAGTCAGTCTCTTGCGATCCTGGAGTTGATCACTGTTATATAACCGCTTCCGCCATCCACCAAATAAATTCATCGGGTCTCACTCCGACACTCGATGAACTGTAATATATTGGAGTCATGTCATCCACTACACTGTGACATATCCACCACCTTTTTATTACGAGTTAGTAGTATGCCACCATTGTGTCATATCTGCCATTATGTATATATTGGCGTGGTGCCGAAGGGATGCTTCAAGGGTCGGGGATCTTCCGGATTGAATCTCCCATAAATGGGAGTCCCGGTGTTGGCAGGGAAGGACGCGGCGGAAGAGCATTACCTGAGTCATGTTGGTGAGGAGGGTGCCCTTTGATTTCATACAGGAGATGTGATTCTGGAGTGCTAGCACCTCCAGCTGAGACCCCCCAATCCGGACTCTTGTCGGTCCAAGAGGTGAGCCTCTCCTGGTGTCCAGATCTGAATGCGGGCACCGCCGCCCACTTGGCGTTGCAGGGCTCAGTGATGTAAAATCACTCGTGTTGCTAGACCTTCTTTTTCTCAACAAAGTCCCCTTTGGCCAAGTGGCGTTGGGGAGCTTCCTCACCATAGCTCTTCTGCAGTCTGCGTGTTGCCTGTCGAGCACCTTTGGCTTCAGATTGTATATTTTGAGCCATAAGCCGAAGTGTGGGGGACGCGGAGGAACGCCTCACATATCACTATGAAAGCGGATATGTGGAGAATTGAGTTCGGGGCTAGATCATGGAAATCCAGCCCGTAGAAAAATAAGAGACCCCGAACAAAGGGGTGGAGAGGAAATCCCAGTCCCCGGATAAAGTGGGAGAGGAAAACCACCCTCTCGCCCGCCTTAGGGATGGGGATCACTTGGTCCTTTTTGGGGATCCGATGCGCTATATCGTCAGCAAGATACCCCGCGCTCCGGAGATTCTTCACGGTCTTCTCCGTGACCGTAGAAGCCTCCCAATTGCCCTTAGAACCGGATCCGGCCATTTTAGGGAAGGGAGGTGGTGGTGGAGGAGTCAAGAGTAGTGGGCGCAAGAGTTGTGGGCGTTTGGGCTAGGGAGATTGGAGAGTTATGGCTTGAGGAGAGTGTGGGGTTAATGGGGAGGCTTTGTACCATTTTATAAGCGGTGAATGCTAAACGCCCCCTCCCCCACTCCAGCCGTAAACCTTGCCAGTTCCCAACGAAGTCATGCGTATGCACGGTTAGGATGCTCATGTCACATTGATAAGGGTCCCGTAATAAGCCGACACGATCTCTGTTTTGGCAAGACGTGCCAATGGGGCTATACCTCAAAACACAAAACAGGAGCTAAGAAAACAGTTCAATATATTAAAGGGATAGACGTGACGCTTCACTGAAAAGTTATCAGTAAAGACACATTAGCCATATTTCGATACCTTCCCTTCGAGGCTAAGGGTTGTACTAACCATGTAGAGTCGGACATAATACCTTTGTGTAGGGAATGTTGCTTCAATATGTTCGGGAGGAGGAACCCGCCTTGCAATGTCGAAGACAGTACGTGAGCCAAACTCATCATCATCGAAGACTGGTTCAGGGGCTACTAAGGGAGTCCTGGATTCAAGGGTAGTCAGGTGGTCGGATCGCTCGTTATGGGCTGGACTGGTGGGCCCTGAAGAATATTGCTGGAGACTATCTCCCGTATCCGGATATGACTCCCATATGTGTAAACTAGAAAGTTTAGAGTCCGAGTGTAATACTTTCCTTGTGTGCATATATAAACTAGAGGATTTAAGTCTGTAGGGACAACAATCACAATTACGTAGGATAGACTCCTAGGGTTTTAGCCATTACGATCTCGAGGTAGATCAACTCTTGTAAACTCATATTCATCAAGATCAATCAATGAGGAAGTAGGGTATTACCTGGATCGAGAGGGCCTGAACCTGGGTAAACATCATGTCCCCAGCCTCCTCTTACCATCGATCCTCAGAGGCAAAGTTCGGGACCCCTTACCCGAGATCCACTTCAACTTGGTGGTGGTCGTCATTCCTTCTCGGCGGTGGAGGCAGCGGAGGAAGGGCTGCATTGTCTCGATGGCGGTCTTCACGCGACTGGTCCCTCCAGTGATCCTCACGTGGCTGGTACCGCCACAGTCCCTCACGAGGCTGGCCATGCCAGTGGTCCTCACGAGGCCACTCACGCCAGGCTTGGCAAAAGTCACGATTCTCCCAGCGTCCTCCACCTCGGTCGCCTCCGCGACCATAGCCTCGTTCGCCGTGCTCGGGGCGGCGTCCGAGGCATCCGTCGCAGATGGCCCTGAGTTCCTAACAGTCGTTGGTGTTGTGGCTATGTACATTATGGAAGACGTAGAAAGGGCGGCTTCCCTTAGAGGAATCGGGGTAATCAAACCCGCATTTCATTTTAGGCTCAGCCACGAGTACTGCTGGCCCCTTGCGCTTGGCTTCCTTGGTCTTGGCCTTCTTTTCTTCTAGATCAACCTCGGGAAGCTCGACGAGCGAGAGGCGACCCTCTTCTGCATTTGCGCACTTGATCGCCAGGTTGAACATCTCCAGAGCTGAGCACAAGTCCTCCTGAATGGCGAGTTCCTCCTTCATCCTAACATCTTGGACGCCATCACTGAACGCTGAGATGATGGCCTCGTCGGATACCTTGGGGATCTTGATGCGAACGTTGGTGAAACAATGTATGTACTTGCGCAAGGTCTCTTCTGGTTGCTACTTGATTTGCCGCAGGTCGGGCACCGCCGGGGCGCGGTCGCGAGTCCCTTCGAAGTTGGAAATGAAACGGCCGTGCAGCTCACCCCACACTACAAAAACAATACACTTCCGTGATGATACGTGTTTGTCATACTAGGTCACGTTTTCTGCCATTCATGTACATCCATGACAAATTTATGACAGAATGAAGATAGTCATACATGTGCTGTCGTAGAAGTGTTCCATGACATTACGAAAATTATCATCACGGAAGTGTCCACTTCCATGACGATAAATCGCGCATCACAGAAGTGCTTTCGTCAAGGGTGACCGACACGTGGCATCCACTATAACGGAACACCATTAAGCTATCGGGTCCGGTTTTGGATCCGATAACCCGTTAACAGCCCTGACCAATGGGGATTTTCCACGTGTAAAATTCTGATTGGCTGACGGAAACATGTGTTAGCTCCGCGTTGGCACAGGTGTCACTCATCCAATGGGCAAGATGCGCCTATGATATGTTGACACATGGACCGGCCCAAAAGTGGCCCATATAGTTTAAATGAGCCGGCCCAACTAAAGGCGCACAAGATTTTGCGGTCCATAATGGGCCAGCCTAGCAAAAGGCCCAGGAGATTTTGCGGTCCATATTGGGTCGGCCCAGCAAAAGGCCCACGATATTTTGCGTATCATAATGGGCCCGCCCAGCTAAACGCCCACGGGATTTTGCGGGCCATAATGGGGCGGCCCGGCTAAAGGCCTGCGAGATTTTGCGGACCATAATGGGACGGCCCAACTAAAGGCTCAACATTCTCAGTTAAGGCGTGTATGGCTAGTGTCAAATCGGCCAGTCAACGCCCTGTCCTAAACTTGTCATCATCGCGGCCCATGGTCACTTCTGGACCGTTAACAGTCCGCTAAGTATATGGGCCGAATTACGGCCCGGTGTATTTTTGGCCTGTTAAATGTCCTGCTTCATTTGGACCCATTTACATACCATTGAAACTTTCGGCCCATAAACGACCGTGAAGGATTTGGGTCATATTCGGCCATGTCTGACATTCGGCCTGTTAGAGGCCCACTACAGATTTGGGCCACATTCGACCTGTTGTGATTTTCGGCCTGTTAACGTCGGACGAAATCGATGGTCCATATGTGGCCCGACGTCACATCGGGTCCATTAACGGCAAATATATAAATGACGATAATCTAGCCCGACCGAACTTCCGGCCTGTTAAAGGCCCGTGTGTTAGGTCGGCGCATTTACGGCCTGTCCGAATTTCAGCCTATGAAAGATCCGCATCGTAAATGGGCCCAATCTCACTTTCGGTCTTTTCAAGGCCCATGTTTTTTATGGGCTCAAGATATTTACACCTGTAAACGGCCTATTGTTACTGAGGGCCCAAATTATGTTTAGGCCTGTTAAAGGCCCACTATGGGCACAGGCCTACCAGAAAATATGAAATCTTATGCTGATTTATGCCCAAATATTTTTAGTGGGTTACATGCAAATATCGGCCCATAATCATTTTTAGCCCAATTGGAATGGGCCCGATGAATGTTGGCATGTTGGGCTCCTACGAAGCTTTCGTCCGAATACATTACTAAGATGAACCTACACTATACAAAAATAGCGTCGTAATTATTGCGGCCTTTGGCAACATCATAAATGCTGTATCATAACAAAAGGCATGTTGGCATAAATTTTATAGTCCTTGTAGATAAAAGCACCATCAGATGTATAGAAGCACAGATCATTCGACCTGAGTGCTAATGCTTCAGGATGTAGAATCTGATGGAGCATCACGATCTTCACCTTTTTTCCGCCATTGCTCTTGAATAACAAAGCAAATGTTTGATAGTCTGGTTTCAAAACCATTCATATCTTGATGACATTTGTCAACCTCTATTCTTGTTTCCAAAATGACGTCCATTAGGGATTGGACTTGTGCCTGGAGCACAGATATATCACTCTGTCTAGCAGGAAGATTTTGTTCAGTAGGCGATTTGGACGAGGTTACCTTGACAACCAACCCAGAATTACACAAGAAGGTGCTTTTTGCACTGTTAGTGGAGAGATACCGATGCACTGCAACAAGAGGTTACATTGTGCCTGTGGTAGCCTCATCACCTTCACGTGGTTGTGGCTCTTCAATCATGTTTTCCATAGCTTCCTCAAAGTTTGAACTTGTAGATTAGTGTACCAGATAAGTTACTAATGAGACAAAAACAAACAAAGTAGGTTACACGTTTATACATAACTTATTTTGGTGAACAACTGTAATACATTAGCATGTATTGTAGTGCCAACTACATAATAATCACTTTCGGAACATATGTCCATGTAGCATGCCTACTGTATTGTCTATTTCCTCACATTCAATGACATCTAAGGATAAAGAGACATGGCTTAAAGTAGGATGAACATAGTATGACATCATTCATATCATGGCCAAACAGATATAAAACAAACAGGCTATTTTATCATTGTGTGCGCACGTGAACATAACAACTAGAATACAGATCAAGACCAAAAGAATATCCTTCATCTCTTTCAAACCATGTAAG
The DNA here is from genome assembly GCA_902687465.1 of Secale cereale. Taxonomy (NCBI): domain Eukaryota; kingdom Viridiplantae; phylum Streptophyta; class Magnoliopsida; order Poales; family Poaceae; genus Secale; species Secale cereale. Next base: position 492,979,671 of record LR738710.1, read on the forward strand.
GTGAAATGATACGTTAAGACAACTGTGTATACAAGTGAATAGAGTAACTGACATTGGCTGCAAACCAAGTAGTTAAATGAACACATCATAGTCCCAATTAGTTCAAAGCCAGGAGGAGTAAGGACTTACAACAGCGGCTTGAACTGGTGTGCTCATGCCCTTCATCTAGCTGGTGTGGCAATCCGTGAAGATTTGCACTACATTCGGTTCAGGTTCTTTTTGGTCCGCACATGATTTCCTCTGTATTTGGAACAAGTCACTACAGATACAATAATATGGCACATAAAAAAAGGAAGTAGCAGCTATTTACAAGAGCATGGCAGTGTGCAATATAGCTACAAGATCTTGTTGTCTGTTGGAATTTCACTTTAGAACGGTTGGTCTTGTTCTTCAAACAGTTAGCCTAGAAGAAGAAACACTTGTAATGCACAAACATAAATACAAGTTCAATATGTGGTCTGATCAAATACATATAGCCTACTTGATACTTTGGATCAGACCAGTGTTTAACGAGGGTTGTCCAGTCTTCATCTATAGTATATTCCACTGGAGATGTTTGGGCGATTTCATCGTTAGCCTTGCCTTCAAAGTGAGATTTTTTAAGGTGGTACCGATACTGTCGCAGAGCAGACTTAAAAACATGAGTGCATGCTTGTTTAGTTGCATCATCTTTAGGATCCAACTTGAACCTCATCTGTTGAAAAAAGAATGTGAGTCTTATTAGGAGGAAGCTAGAAAGTATGGGACAGAGCAAGACAACATTACTAATTGCGATGAATAACATTACTTACGGATAAATGATCAAGGAAGGTGTTAAACTGGGTATTGTCTTTCTCATTCCTGTACTGGATCCACGTTGGGAGGATACGTGCATGACACCTAACGGCAACGACTGCCTCTGATACTAACTTGGCTGACTCTGTAGCATCACGTGGCCGTTTTAAACCTACCTCAAAATGGATCTCCATTCTTCCTCATTTAGATTTTGTTAATCTGTCAAGCATTATCCATGATGTCTGTTTCCTCTTGCGTCATGGTGCTAGTTCAACAACGAATATGGAAAGTGTTAGTGTACATCAAACTGTGAGAGTACATATAAAGGAGCATGCAACTGCAACTTGACTCGGTCAGGTACCGTCTTGGTGTTGATGCTCATGAGGTTCATCTGATCTTGCAAAGTCCTGTTGTGTCAGCAGTGCTTCGGAAGTAGTGTTAGGTGTGAAGGCAGCTTGGGAACTGGCCAGTTCCGGAGCAAACGAACGAGTAACTCGTTGAGATGCTGGTACAGTTGAAGCGGATGCTGCAGCTGGTGGAGCAGGTGATACTGTGTTTGTCGATTTAGCCGGTGGACTTGAACCTTCTACTGCACTATAAGTACCAGCAGAATCTGGACGGCAGATCCTTTTCCGTTTCACCCGACGGGTAACACCGCTCCCTACTATAATATTTTCCTTGCTCTTTTTTGACTTTGCCATGTCAAGTCGTACCCACAACACAAAAGAATAAAATCGCTCTTCAGAACTCATTGATGCATGATACAGACAAGCAATATTTTGATGTAAGACAACCGTATGAGGATGGAATATGTAAGAAAAACAGGACGGCATGACATATTCATAGCTACGATGTGTAAAGTAAGCAGAAGGATTTTCAAGAAAATAGAAGTAATGCAAGCTAGACACCATATGAAAGATGCAACCAATATTACTCTGCCAAGTTAAAAGTGTCTTGTCATAAGTGGCAATTCGAAAAATTAGAAGTAGTACAATGTAGAAATCAATGCAAGATGCAACCACTATCAAACTACCATGTTAAAAGTGTCCAATCATGAGTGACCGGTGTGGGATGCACAACAGCAATACTTTGATGTAAGAACATGGTATGATAGATAGATGTAGTGTATTCTAGAGACAGAACGCCATGTCATATGCACATGTATAACGTATGAACTCAGTAGGTGCAATTTAATCAAAATAGAAGAAATACAGGCTAGACAACATATGCAACATGAACCAATTATCACACTATCAACTTAGAGTTAGCATCTGTGATGGTGGAGTACGGGAGATGAACTCATCATGTAGACTTGGGACTTCAACTTCATTAGCAGTAGCAGTGGCAAATCTAGAGACTATCTGTTTGCGTTGGTGCGGAGGACCACCAACATCCCCTAACTTTCTCTTTTCCTTCCTATTTTCCGATATTGCCTTATGAAGTCAAAACACCAAGAATATGAATAAAATTAGCTCTGCATAATTGGTTGATGCATGATACAGACGAACACTACTTTGATATAAGGCAAGCACACGATAGGAGGATGGAATATATACAAAAAAAGATAGCGTTTCATATTCACACGTATGATAGGAGGATGGAATATCTATGAAAAAACAGTAAGCGGAAGGCATTTCAACAAAATTAGAAGAAATGAAAGCTAGGCACCATATGAACATGCAACCAATATCACTCTATCAGGTAAAAATTGTCTCATCGTATGTGCCATTTCAAGAAATTAGAAGGAGTACAAGCTAGAAGACAATGCAAGATGCAAGCTACATCAGAGTCCCAAGTTAAATGTGTCTTATGGGTAAGTGATCGTTGCAGGTATAAGTTGTAAGCTATGCAGATGCAATTCAACATAATCAGAAGCAATACAAACTAGACATCATACGGAAAACGCAGCCACATATAACAGTTCCAAGTTAGAGCAAGCACATGTGATGGTGGAGTAGGGGAGATGTGCTCATCATGTACACTTATGTTCTCGAAATAGGAACACGTGTCATATTCATAGGCATTATGTGTAAAGTAAGCAGATGCAATTCAACAAAGTTAGAAGCAATACAAGCTAGACATCATACGCAACATGCAACCACATATAATAGTGCCAAGTTAGAGCAAGCACCTACGATGGTGGAGTAGGGGAGATGTGTTCATCATGTACACGTATGTTCTAGAAACAGGAACACGTGTCAAGTTCATAGGCATTATGTGTAAAGTAAGCAGATGCAATTCAACATAGTTAGAAGCAATACAAGCTAGACATCATACACAACATGCAACCACATATAATAGTGCCAAGTTAGAGCAAGCACCTATGATGGTAGAGTAGGGGAGATGTGCTCATCATCTACACAACTACGTTGACTGTCTAGCCTTGCGTTGTCTTGCGAATCTTGTTGGGAGGATGGCAGAGTAGAATCTGTAGAGAACCTCTGTTTCAGTTGCTCGGAAGGAACATCATCATCCAATGCCGTGCCAATTTCCTTAAGCTTTATTGATTATGCATTGTGAGGTCAAACCGACAAGAAAAAGGAATATAACTCACTCTTCAGAACTCATCCATGCATGATACTGACAAACACTACTCTGATGAAAGGCAAAGTCATGATACGAGGATGGAATATGTACGAAAATATGGACGGCTTGACATATTCACACCTATGATGTGGTAACTAAGTAGAAGGCACTTCAACAAATTAGTAGCACTTCAAACTAGACACCATATGAAAGGTGCAATCAATATCACTCTGCCAAGTTAAAACTATCTCGTCATAGGTGGCATTCATCAAACTAGAAGCAATACATGCTAGAAATCATATTCAAGACGCAAACCAATATCACACTGCCAACTTGAAGGTGTTCCATCATAAGTGACTGATGCAGGATACACAAGAAGAGTAGTTTCATGTAAGAACATGGTGTGATAGACATATATAGTATGTACCAAAAACAGGAAAGCATGTCATATTCACACGTATCGTGTGTAAGCTAAGAAGATGCAGTTTACACTAATTAGGAGCAAAACAAGCTAGACACCATATGCAACATGCAACCAGATATCACACTGCCAAGTTACAGCAAGCACCTTGGATGGTGGAGTAGGGGAGCGGAGACTTGGACCTTGTAATGCACTATCAGTACAAGGAGAATCGGTACAGATGCTCCATTTACGTTGCTGCAGAGGACCATCATCATCGCCTTCCTTACTCTTTTCCTTCCTCTTTCTTGATTTTGCATTGTCAAGTGAAACCCACAAGAAAAAGGAATAAAATTTGCTCTTCCGAACTCATTGATGCATGATACCGACGAACACTACTTTCATGTTTGGCAGCCGCATGATAGGAGGATGGAATATGTATGAAAAACTGGACGGCGTGACATATTGACATGTATGATGTATAAAGTGTAAACTAAGCACAAGGTGCTTGAACTTGTTAGAATCAATGCAAGCTAGAAACCATATGAAAGATGAAACCAATATCACTCTGCCAAATTAAAAGGGTGCCCTAACAAATGTATTTGACCAAATTAGAAGCAATACATGGCAGCAGGCTAGAAATAATATGCAATATGCAACGAATAAAGGTGACTCATCGTAAGTGATTGATTCAGGATACAGAAGAGAGGTAGTTTCATGTAATAATAAGGTTAACACATAGATGTAGTGTGTACCCAAAATAGGAAGGCATGTCATATTCACAAGTATAATGTGGAAACTACGCAGAAGTAGTTTACCCCAATTAGAAGCATTACAAGCTAGACACTTTATGCAACATGCAACCACATATCACACTGCGAAGTTAGAGCAAGCACCTATGATGGTGGTGTGGGGGAATTGCGGTCATCAACTAGAGAGCTACGTTGACTATCTTCATTTAGGCTTGCTGTTTCTTGAGAATCATGTGGGGAGGATGACACTGCGCTCTTTAAATGAGTATGGTGTCTCACACTAACCCACCTGGGTGACTGTCTCATCATAAGTGATTGACGAGGGATACAAAAGAGCATTAGTTTGATGTACGAACATGGTTAATATACATATGTAGTATATATCAAAAATAGGAAGGCATGTCATTATCAAAGGTATAATGTGTAAAGTAAGCAGATGCAACTTAACCAAATTGGAAGTAATACAAGCTAGACACCATATGCAACATGCAACCACATTTGACAGCGCAAAGTTAAAGCAAGCACCTGGGATGGTTGTGTGTGGCAATTGCGATCATCAACTGTAGAGCTACATTTACTGTCTCCAACTGCTGGCACTACATCCTTTAGAGCGCTGAAACGCTTAGTGCTTATCTTTGAATTACACTGGAGCGACTTCTGTCTTTTCTTTTCAGCATTCATCAACACTGCGTCAGAGTCTAAAATACCCATGCATAAAAAAACAATAGTGTGAGTATGGGTGAAGTGTGTGCACAATTAGTACAGTGTAAAGGTAGCAGATAGCAGGTCGTTGAGAAATAAATGACGGGAGACATATCATAGCTCTACAACATGCATGGCATACTAAACTACTATAAGATTCTATGAAAATAACATTCGACAGAAAACAAATAGGCCAGTCCATTTTTTCTGCACCGTTCGATGTACAAAGAACGGACAAATCGCCTTCATCTACCTCCAGCCAGTCAGTGTTGACGATCTTCCTCGAAAAGGCAGCGACCACCGGCCCAGTCCCATGCCTGCGCCCTCCCCTCGACCTCACCGCACCGCCATGCTTGGCACCGCCCCCGGCAATCCATTCAAGCCCCGCCGACCACCAGATCGGGCGCAAGCAGCTCCTGCTCCCCACACCCCTATGATAGACACCGATGCACCGCTTCCTCGGCGAACAGGCGGACTAGGTGCTCCGCGCGCCTAAGCGGGTGCTGCTTCCTTTAATTGTGGTTCGACTGACCCTGAATTGAAATCCAAGCGGGCTACTGACCTCTAGCAAATGTGAAATAGTAAAGAGAGGAAACCTTGTGCATTTAGTATCACAAAGAAGATGCAGTAAGAAGCGCTCAACTAGTTTCTTTCGTGGGATAAATATGGTGTGATCAGAGACGTAAGGTTTGCACGAATAAGGGAAGAGGATTACCTCTTTCTGCTGGCAGTGTTGTGTCCTCCTTCTATTTTTCCAACAATCTTCTCGTGGTTCGCTGGAAACGAGAAGTTGTGGAGGACGGTGTAGCCTTGGACGAACCCATGGCCAAGTTGTTGAGTGTGGTGCGGTGGCCGTCTGTCGACGGCGGGGAAGCAGATCCGAGGCGGGGAACGATGGCGTAGCGGGAATAGCTCAGGTGCGGTGGATGGTTGCGATAGTGGAGCGGCAACAGTGAGGCGCAGGACGGCGTGGTCGGAGTGGTTCTGGTATGGCGCACGTCGGCGTCGGTGTCGTGGAGGCAGCTCTACCTCGGCTTCAGCTGCTAAGTCCTTGAGGGCGTTGAAGTTGCGGTTGCGTTGGACGACGATGTCGGGGTACCGGCTCAAGCGTGATGCAGTTGGGGGGTGGTGGATTGGGCGCTATGGGGTGCAGGACGGAGGAGGCTGGGGTTTCACGGCTGGTGGAGAGGGCATTCTGGCACCCACAGAGTATAAATGGGGAAACGGAGGGAGGCGGGGAACTGATGGGGAACAATGTTTCGGTTTGGGATGCGCTTGTTTGAAATTTGGGGAAAGTTACAAACTTTGCCCCCATCTAAAATTTTGGACATATTGCGGGTTGGGGGTAGGACAGTAATCTCAGATGTCCCAAATGTGGGCGGGATAGATTTCGGCCGAGTGCATGGGTGTTTAGGCGCCCATCGTGTATGAATGCTTCTCGGAGGCGGTTGAGACTGGAGTCTTGGTGAAGTTACAAATCTACCCCGGTTTTGACCTTTGGACATCGGACCGATAGGCTACACGGGCCAGAGTCAGGATAGTAATTTCCTACCGCCAAACATTAGTCTCACGCAGTTTCGGGTGACCAGAGGCCTATTTGGCGCTTTGTTCAATATTTGGGAGAAAAAGCATTAACGTTTTCGTTTATCTTGAATTGAACATTCATGATTAGTCAAACTTCACAAATCTTTACTCTTGAAAATCCTAAAGCTACGATTATTTTGGAATGGAGGTGGTACATTTGAATATACATTGTACACAAGTATATATTAAAAAATATGCAACTTACCTCACTGCATGCATGGTTCCAGATATAATCTCCTTGGTTGCAAAAAAAAGTTAGACATGCGTATGAATATATATAGCATGTTCAAACGCATAACAAAGATTGATGCCCCCTTGTACATCTGATTTACAACTGCCATTATCTTGGGTTCAAATAGACGAATGCACTTCCTATGAATTTGAATCTTCGAAACCCCCTTTATGTTGAATTCGACATGTATTCTATTTCGTAGCTAGCAATTTGGAATGTATCCATGCAAGTGACAAATGTATAAAGTGCTTCACACTAACAACATGGAGTGCACTAATTAATGTTTATATATGAATTGCAAAAGCATCCATTGCATGTATTACAAACCGCTCTCACTCTATGGATCGATAATACGAAATAAACGCATGGACAAGCTAAAATTCAATAGAGTGTGGGTGTCTGATAGACCAATTTTCATCCATACACAATTTGCAAAATTCATGATCTCATCCAAAAATAATAATGCCATTTATATTTTAATTTAATGCATAGAACCGCCTTTTACACGTAGATGCACTATGCATCGGCCCGTTCTCACAAATGCGCTATATCTCTCTCTATCTAACGCATAAGTGCACACACTTTATATGCATCGGCATTTCTCTATCACACATGCTCACAATCTCTCTCGGCGTGTCGGGGAGTCTCACGCACATGCTCTCTCTGTATCTCTCTCTCTCTATTTGACTACTATGTACCACTCTTTTCACTAATCTCAGTTGGAAAACACTATTGCTCTCACATGCATATATACGAACGCACGGTCTCTAGTAGCCCTCTATACGCACATATATGTGCCTACATGTCTCCCGCACTCACATTATCTTTAGGCCTCTCTCGCACATATTGCCCCCCCCCAGGCACACCTCTCTCTTAGTAGTTGGCAGATATGATTCCATCGTATCATTCGGCAGGATATCCCTGACTATTAGGTTGGATGGTAATACGAGGCAAAGTTTTACCCTAGTTCGGACCCTTGCAGTTGAGGAAAAAGCTTACTCATGGTACTGTATATCAGTGATAGGGGTGTGTAGAAAGTACACATGAATACCAGGCATTGTGTATGTGTCTATATTATCGACGAACTAGTCCCATGCTTCTATAACATACTGGGGGCCTAGGGTTACAAATCATATATAGTCGGCTTATCACTGGTGGGGATAGAGTCCTCCGCAACTCTAGTAGCTAGGTTTGTGTTGTACGCCAAGTCCTCCACATGGGTCTTCATATAACACGTCTCGATCCAACCTATGTGGCGCAGAATGGGACCGACCCATGAGTCCTCATGTTGACCCACCACAACTAGAAATGATGTGCCCACCACACCACACAAGCAATCGGCCACTAAGAAAATAAGCCTATACAATAGTACAATGTTATACATGAAATTTAATTGCATGGTGCATCCAAAAATATTTGTTCTGCATTGTGAATGTTTATATATTCTCCTAAAATATTAGTCACGGGAAAGAGAAACGAAGGGCTTATCTCTCCTTGTCTCCACCGGACATCCCCTTTTTCTACACCCTTTCATGTACGCACACAAACTATCTCTCGGCCCTCTAAAAGTATGCATGCCCACGACACATTCATGCATGACGGCCACTGTATTTCAAGCTAAAGCACTATATAGACACTGGAGTTCAGATAATGCTCATTACGGTCACCGTATACATTCTCGTGGTGATCATATGATATCTAGCTCACGATACGTCTTCGTATTTGCTTGATGACACTGACGGACTTTGCATTTGATGGGTGCTCCGTATTTTGTTGATGACACTTACGGTCATTGTATTCGAAGCGAAAGCACAATATGGTCACTAGACTTCAGAATAAGCTCATCACGGTCACCACATACATTTTGTCGTGCTAACCAACATGTTGTTGGATGGTTAGGAGGACAGTGGTTACTCGAGCCCACCAGGGTTAAAGTCCCGGTGCTCGCATTTATACTGGGTTAATTTCAGTGTTTTCCGGCGATGTGCATTCAGTGGGAGGAGACGTTCCACTCGACTACGAGGCACCAATGGCGACTTCGTAAAATCTCAAGATCATATGCTGGCCCACTCTCTCGAAGGTGCTCATAGGGGTAGGGTCTGCGTGTGTGCGTTTATAGCGGTGAGTGCTTGCGCGTGTATATGAGCCATTGTGTTTGTACCGTGTTAAAAAATACATGTCATGATTATACTGTCACTGGCTCACCCGTACAACTCCGTATTTTGTTGATGACACAATTAATTGACCAGTCAAACGTTCCACGTAGCGCAACTAGTGTTGCACCATCGGGAGCGTAACCGTGGGACCCACCTTTCAGCCCGTATATGAAAGAAAGAAATGGTAGTTTGAGTCCGTACTGCGTTAATAAAACAAGTACATTTTAGGGTGATCATACGGTCACTCGCTCACCATACAGCTCCGTAATTTGTTGATGACACGATCAATTGACCAGTCAAACTGTCCACATTCAACAGCGCACATTACCATAGGGTCCACCCGTCAGCGCGTATATGAAGGACAGAAATGATAATAAATTAGTGGTCGGTGGGTACTCGAAGTCGTGAGACCTCTGGTTGGCACTCGCCGATGATGGGGGCGCATTGATTGGGCGTTGGGGTGGGAATCGCTGGAGAAAAAGCTCGGCGCGGGCGGGGGGCTATAGGGATGGCCAGTGCGGTGGCGGACCGGCCGTGAGGATTGGTTTCGGGCCGGGCGGTGCAGCGTGGCGGCGCGGGTCGGCCGCGGGCGACTGGCGGCTCGGTGGGTGGAGTTTGATTATAAACTGCAGGCCCTTGATTTCGTATCCAACGACTGGAAAATCTAATGACTAGAGACGAAAAAGACAGTCGACTGACGTGTAGCCTCACCCCGCATGTACACATGCACGCACGCATGCAGGCGTGCAACACTGACACATACACATAACGAAGACACGCACGCATGCAGGCGTGCAACACTGACGCGTACACATGCACTTACGAACACACGCACATACGCACACATGCATGCAACACTGAAACGTATCCTTTCACGCACGCAACACTCGCACGCCTGCATGCACACAGCACACGACGCAAGACACACACTCAACCTATACGTGCATGCACCCTTTGTTAAGGACATGGATTGTTACGGGTATTAATCAATCTTATCTATGATAAGCAGAACATTGTTGTTTGTAGTTGTCTTTATGAATCACAATGTATCGAATGGGCTATCAACATGAAAAGGATGATGTCACACTCAATGAACAATCATCAGTTTATGAAATGCCCGCTTCTGACCGCCCTGGCCCACCAAAGGTTCGTCTAGTGTGCGCTGTCTGCATTGGGTCACTGACATGCAGGCCATGTACCCAAAGAGCCCACACGTCAGTGGAAGAACGGTGGGCTGTCCTACGTCAGACTCGAGGGTGCCACTCACTGCACGCCCGGCTGAACACGCTTCCTTGCCGCATTCAAACGCCTCCATGAAACCCGCCCGTGTGGAAGCCGAGAAACCCACTCTGGACACACACCCGTTCATGACCGGGCCGGCATTAAACGCAACGCCGGCCGAGCTCCTCCCGTCCGCCGTCTATTTAATCTCCTATTTAAGTGAGGCCAAACGCCGGCCAAGAATCGAACACCTCCGCCGCTCCCCTATCTCCTCCTTCACCATTTTGCCCACTCTTACAATGTCTTACGAAGAGAAGTTATGCCGCATCCAAGCCGGATATGAGCTACGCGACTCGCTGATCCACCTCCCTCCACTCTCCCAACGGAGCCAGTTGCCGCTCCAAGCCGGCGCGCGGTTCACCAACTCGCCGCTCCGGGCCAGCTCAACGTGGAGCGGCGCACGGGCGTCGTTGCTGCCGTCCATGCCGCCGCCTCATACCGCGTCTCCCATTTTTGTGGCCGACACTCCCATGCCGGCGACCGTGCCATGCAAGCAGCGATAGAAGCCAGGTGCACGGAGAGCGACGAGTCGGAGGCCGCTGCCGCTTGGGTCCCATGAAGGCCACCACGGAGGCGACACCGGCGTAAACAGCTGGTGTCTTGCCGGATCCTTTTGTTGCGATGACCTTCGTCGACCCTGCTTATACCTTCGGGGCTCCCGGCAGTCCGGTGATCGTGATGGGAACACAAATCGATCGACGGGCGACCATTTAGGCCAGGTATTATATACCTAGGCTGTCTAGAACTAGCACCGTGTAGTTCATTTGAATGTAATGAAATCCGTCATGTTTGTATGAAAATCAGGTATCTTATATGATTTCTGTCGTTCTTTATATGAAATATCGCCGTGTTTGCATGAATTTCGTCTGGTTGGTTGACTTGCTGTCATAATGTGTGCGGCTACGGTTAGATGGCGTAATTTGCGGGTCGCCGGTCGGTCTGCGGGCAGCATGGTGGGACAAAAAGAACACAACTCGTGCGAGCTCGTCTCCAGCGTACGCGCTGGAGGATGCATGAGACCCCGAGCCATTCCTCGTTCATTGGTGGCAAAGGCACCGGTGGACAAAAGCGTCGCCAATATTTTGGCTACTCTGGGCAAGATCCAAACAGCCCCTCCCAACAGATTGAAATCTCTCGTTCGCCGTGGAATTTTGCCATGTGTTGTTTTCATGGACTAGCAAGATGCCCGTGCATTGCACGGAACATCAAGATGCATTTTTTTACAAAACACCTGTTGTGATTGACCCATGCAGGAGTAATCCCATTTTGTAAATACTAATGGTTGCTCGAGAATTTTATCGGATAAATGGTATCTCGAGAATTTTATCGGACTCCATTTTTGTATACAAGGCCACAAACCCATATTACAGGTACCAAGGCAAAAATTAATTGTCTTCTAACTCAATGTTGCAAGACACCTTGTTTCCTTGTTTGTCGTGTAAATTAATGTGTATTCTTCTCTTTCATGCACATCAAGCCAATGCTCACACTCCCGCATGCTTTCAAGGGATAATTAGTGTCCTCCTTTGCTAGTAGTACTACGAGGCAAACACCATTAATATTGCATCGATTAGTGTTAGTGGCCTTGTATATCTGCAAATTGTAATTTTGATACTGGCCTTGTATATAAAAATGGAGGGAGAAAGATGAGAGATAAGGTGAGGAGGAGTGGGGCGTGGTGGTGACTGGTGGTCGGACTAGGCGGAGGCATGGGGATGGACGGCGCATTATGTCTAGGTTTGTATCTCTATAGTCCCTCTCTCACACACACACACGTAGGTGGGGGACGTGCATGAAGAGAAGAGGTGCACGCACGGCGCATGTACTCCCGTCTCTTTCCCAACCACACCCGCGCGTGTACACGGTGGAGCTCATTTCTATATGAAAAGGCAGCCCACGTGGTAACTTGACACGTGTACTGGTTGTTCACTAGATGGAGGGAGGATCGTCTACCACGGGTGAGCAAACAAATTGCGACTTGATGCGTTATGTTAAAAAAGAGGCAAACCATGTGGGGCCTACCTTAGAGGCAAGGTTCTATGCACTTGAGTACTTTTGATGTGTCCCGTCAACTCGCAAAACGAGGAGAAGCATGCTTAGTACACCGTCTTCCCCGCCCACGGGCGCTGTGGCTCGCAGGATGAGGTGAAGCTTGCTTACTACGCCTTACGCCCGCTCCCTCGCCCACGCGCGCGGTGGCTCGCAGGACGAGGAGAAAATTTTACTACTCCCCCCGTTTACGCCTCGTCCCTACTGCCTTGGTTAGAGAGATTATCATATTGTTTGGAACATATATGTCCTTTAGTACTCCCTCCGTTTACTTACAAGGCCACTATAAAAAAATACATGTCAGTCTACCTTGGTTAGAGAGAAAATTTTACTACTCCCTCCGTTTACTCCTCGTCCCTACTACCTTGGTTAGAGAGTTTTCTCTTGACGCTGCTTGCATTGGGTGATCTAACGCACCTCAAAATCCAACATGTGATGGTACTACTACTAGTAGTAGAATTGAGACTTATAAAACGGAAAAACGAATGTTTTTTAGATGAGCCCTATAAACCCTGGTGGGTACGTACTCCGTAAAATCAGTTTTTCCCAAAACTAAGTCGCTCAACATTTATTTGCTTGTTTCCCTCCTGCCTCCTTGCCTCGAACAGACTATGCCAAACTCCCCTACCTGTCGCGCGGTAAAATACCCGCCCTCGTCTTTTTAGTCCGGGTTTGTATCGATGGATCGCGCAAAGCAGCAAAAACCCAAGCCGTGTCTTGTACTCCTCCGTCGACGCTCGCTTTCATGAATTCTGTACTTCCTATCGCTGACATGTGGGACATATAGCAACCGGGTCGATGTGTCAAGCACCAAATAACAGTGCAGAACAGCAGGGGGGACACACACCAATCGTATCGCCCAAGTAGTAGTAGTAATTAGCAATGAGACGTCAAATCATAATGCCGCACCTTCCCAGACGGACGAAAGCAACCATTATTTCACACTTCGGTTCGCCATCATCTCAAACCACGTAGTATTGCTTCTGCCTCAAGAGGGACACGCACATCGCCTTGGTACATCATGACACGTGGGACCACATGACAGGCCATGCTCCCCCGCCGATTGCTCGGAAAATCACCTCATTTTTACTACTATACTTCTTTCGTATCGTTTTACATGGCGTGCACGTCATTCTAGGTTGATAATTTAACTGGCTATATATGTGATGAACAGTATATGTTTAGAAACTACACCCGCTTAATAATCCAATGATATACTTTTGTTAAAATAGTAACTCAGATTTAGTTAGTCAAATGGATGACCTAGAACTATGTGCACGCCCTGTAAACTGAGACGTCTAAAAAATGAGACGGAGAGGGTAGTTCAGTACATATATTTTTAGATCAATATAGTCGGGAGCAAAACCAAGTGGTAGGCTGCACCTGTCGTGTTGGTGTAGCGACTCAAGCAGGGTTAGTCCGCACACGAAATGGTGACACACTTAACAGGGCCCCTTTGGCCGACATGTGGCTCATCCACTGTCTTGTTCCACGTACAGTTCGGAGCAGCGGTTGGAATTGGAGGCTTCCTGGTTTTAGTGCCTTAGTAGTAGAAAATGTGGGATGAGGGGTCAAATCACAAAGCCCACCTTTCCCGTATTAAGCTGGACGGATGAAGCAACCATCATTTCACTCTAGGGCGCAAGAGCATAAAGAAAATAGAAAACCAATGATGTGTCGGCAGCTACCTAGGGCACCCTAGGGTAGGGGTCTCCACTATAGATCATTTTTTCTTTATTTGAAAGCGCCTCCACTACAAATCGGCTTCTCCCTCGTCCTCTTGAAGAAAACCGATGACGCGTGCGACGGTAGGGTTTGTAGGAGTACTACTAGGGCGTGTGGGGCCACATCGTAGTAAACGGGAGAGGGATTGACTTCGAGTTGATGCCTTAAATATGCGTGGGTTGCTTGGTTTAAGGGAAACGAGGCAGCATTTTGGGTTCGGGGACCAGTGGAGATATAGTACGTACAAACAATTGTCATCGTAGGTTCGACCGAAAGGCAATGATGCATGGGCCCTGCATTTTGATATACCCGGGGCCGCGTGAAATTTGCTACTCTACTCAAAACTAGTAAGTCACACATGCATTGAACGCATCAGATTTCGAAACCAAATTATGAATAAATACACACTATAGCATGTAAAGCATTGAGTCATATATGCATGATGTAGATGTTCGTTTAGTTCTTATAGTTCATCTCATTCAAAATCAATTAGTTTTATAAAAATGTAAAGATTAATGGGGTTGTGCATTGTAAAGCATAAAGTAAAAAACAAATAATGGCAATTCATTTAGAAAAAATGTATTATGATACGGAAGATTCTAGAACAAATGAGAAGTGCTTGTGTTTTGAGGTTTGTGCATTATGCTTAAGTTCAACCATGGAGTCTTCCAAATTGTATATGTGGCAGATCTGATGGAATGTTGATGATATCCAACGGCTAGCAGTGCTTGGATTTGCCATCTCTGCACTGTCGGATTAGCTTCATCCAGCGACCATCTTTCAAGTTATTCGCACACTATATAGTTCTTGTGCCGTAGTTGCATGTCTTGGAAAAAAGCTACTAGCGGGTTGTACTATCTATTTAGGAATAGAAGATGTATACATGGAAGTTGTAGGGGAAGAGATGACATGGAGTATCTCAATTCCTATGAGTAAGGATTGGAAAAGAGATATCATTTGGTTGACATCATATGAACTTTTCTATTGAATCTAGAGATAACATGCATCTCAATTCCTATGAGGAGGGATTAGAAAAGAGATGTAATTTGGTTCATATCATAGGAACTTTTCTATTGAATATACGCTATTGTTTGTTTTATTTTGAAATTATGGTAGTATAGGTATCCATTCATATGAACCAAGTGGCTCTAAAGCTATAGAAATGATATCGTATTTAGGGCCTCTTTGATTCGTAGGATTTTCAAAACGCAGGAATAGAAAAAACGTGGGATTGGGGTGGCATGTCATCTCGAATCCTATATGATTCTATGAGTGTTTGATCGTGCACGGAAAAAACATAGGATTCTTTCAAAGAGGTTAGAGTGGATTGAACATTTCCTATGAAATCTAGTGCGAATGAATCCTATGAAAAAGTTCCTATGGTTTACAATCCTATGAATCAAACACCCCACATAGGAAAAACATCCTGAGGAATTGAATCCTTCAAAATTCCTTTGAGAATCCTTTAAATCGAAGAAGCCCTTATTTCCTTTGAAATGTGGGGTATATGAATCTATTCCTATGAACCAAATGGATCTAAAGGAAAAAATCCTATAAAAATCATATGATATAGAGTTCCTATGATATTCCTCCACACCAAAGGATGGTTGAAATTGCTGCAGGTGATACGATGGCCTTTCTTTGTAGACTCCTCCCCCATCTTTATAGTTACCTCTCGAAGATCAATGAATATTCTACATGTGCAATTTGGTACACAAAAACTCGGTAAAAATTTGCGAGGTTTGAATTTTCAATAAAGCTATATGCACTGCATTTTGGAATGGAGGGAGCATACGGCAGTTGCTTACACTCACGTGGAAGATTTGTGTGTAGGAGGAGTGGCTGTTCTGTTAAATGACATGACAAAACTGACAATGTCGGATGCCGATCTAACGGTTCTTACGGCGTTTGTCAGGAAAAGGCTTGTGGCAAACGTTTGTCGGATAATGATTTACGGACACATGCATTGCATTGATACGTGCCCCCCTCTCTCTCACGCACACGCACCCTCCCGAGTCCTCTCGCACCCACCGTCTATCTGCAGGTAGACGTCACATGCATATGTGCTCTTCACACCCTACCCTCAGAACTTCTAAAAAACAAAAGACGTCACGCACATTTTATTTTAGCTCACACGTTACACACTTATACTATTACTCTTGTGGCGAGCGTTCCTTGGGCATAGTATATTGTACTCTCACGAAGAGAAGTGGTGCACGCACGCACTAGTTCTCTCACAGCCACTCGCGAGTACATGTAGGAGCGCATTTTTTTGAAGCTGGTACAACAAAATCACTCCACTATATATAAGCAGGAGCCTTAGCGCTTGCTTTACTAGGGTTCCTCTCGTTCACTCTCTCATGCTCTCCAGATCTAAGAAATACATAGGTGGCCACACACTCTCTCAGCTCAAAGCTGGTCACAAATCCGGCCGGACAACCTCGACCGGGGCAGGGGTGTAGGTGCATCGTTCACGCTGTCGTCGGTGGCGAGGGATGAGACCAACGGCTGCCCGCACGTCTCGATCAACGGCCGTGCCGTTCTCTCTGAAAGAGCGCTGGCTCCGGAGGGCCTTCGACCCCATCTTCCTCCCTGTGGTATTATGGCCAAGATGCGGCCTCCCGACGCCGTCTTTGCCACATGCCGACGACCCTCGGGTATATATTCCTTCAAAACCTGCCTTGCTCTACTGCCCTAGCTCCCCACTTGGCTTCGTGTGGATCTTTTTCTACTTCTGACCGATGTTCCAAAGCCACCTAGACTTTTACTATTATTACACGTACAGGTAGTTCATACAGTCGACGCTAAGAGTTGGTTCAACCAGGGAAGAAAGTGGGAATGCTATAGCATGAATCTAGGACTTGGTTCTAAGAGGAAATGGGGGAAAGTAGTAGATACTGGCTACCCAACCGGTCTCTTGGTTGAAAAGATGAAGAAAGCATGGTGGATGGCAAAGGGTGGGGGGAAGTGGACCTATCTCTTTGTTGAAAAAGGAAAGTAAGTGACGGGTGTTGGGGGACAACGCAAATGAGAATGAGCAGGTCTAGATTTCCTATGCTCACATAGGAAAATGTTACCGAGGAGATAAAAAATGGGACAAATGCAGACATGCTGCCTGAGTGTTTGCCGCTCTCGGTAACCACATCTGCCTCAGCACTTTAAGCCTCTGCTGTCCCTACGCCCATATCGCTACCGTTAATGTAAAATCACATGAAGCATTAAGCAATGCCACCTAATGTCACTATAAGTAATGGTCTAGTGCCGTCGATAAATTGAAGCAATGCCACCACCATTTTATGAAGTGCTTCCGTCTTGCTTTATTTCCCATGAATTGTGTTTTTGCAGTTACACTTAAATCTCACACCGCTAACATTGCTTTATCCTAGTGGAACTGCACAAATTTGATTGCACATTTACTGACCATGTGCTACTCTCATGACAGTAGTACTAATGCTATTGTTCTGCATGTTAATCTAGTGGCAGTGTTGATGTGATGTGATGCTACTTACTTAAGGACACTTTCATACTGTCAATCTAGTGCCAATTATATCACAATAGATGCTGCTGTTTATCATACGCCACTGCAAATATCTGTCACTGTTTAAATAACCGTATTTCGTATTTGCGCAAACAGGGATGTCTGTCTCCATATCATTTCGGGATGTTTGTCTCCGTATCATTTCTATCCGCCCAATCAAAAGCACACACCTCAATTTTAGTAGAACTGCGCAAAATGAGATGGCTATTCCTCGTTGTCGTCCTCTAACCACCCATCTTCCAGGTATTCCTACATTGGTAATTACTAGGTAGAATGACCAACGCAACATAAAAGAAGTTGACTCATACTTTTTACTTCCTGATTGCAGTGTACGGACGAGCAAAAACAACTGCATCCTACTGCGGAATGCACTTTCTACAGTTCATCCACGTACCGAGGACTAGCCGGCACGGTCCACGGCATTTTTTGGACAGGTGCGCCGACAAGAGGCATTGTGGTCTGCTTATTTCTGCAAATAGCGGTGCTTAAATTTAGTGGAATGCACAAGAATTTCAGCTGGTCAGTACACTACATGCTTATAATAATTGGTTATTCTGGAATGAGAGAACCTAACCCTGGATGGTGGCAACAAGAAAAAACCAGAGTGAACTCCAGGAAATTTAAGCTTGTCGGGAGGCCCTTTGCTCAGAGAAGCCTGGATTGTTTTTCCTGATTTGTAAACCTTCTCACAACTTTGTCTTTTGCAATGAACTAGTATATGTTTGTTATGTTCTATGTATCATTGATATGTATAAAATTGCTTAACTTATGCTTTTCAAGCTTTTTATGAAGCCGAGTTTAATGTGAGTGTTCCACATTAACGCTAGACTAGCATGTGAACGTTTGGAATTTACATTGTGGCCTCAGTTAACTAGATGAACCATTGTAAAAAGATACATAGTTGCGTATATGTCAGACAACAGATTGTTGATTGTTAGTTGGTCGATACCCTAGTGTTGAATCGAGCTGAGCCAATGTGCCGTATTTTGCACAACTGCTTACAAGTGGGGTAGCACCAACAGTGTTTACAAGTACTTATGTATACGTCGGCGCACGGTTCTCAAACGAGTACTCTATTTCATCAAAACTCACGCTACTCGTATGATAAAACTAGTGAGGACACATATGTTTCGGCAACAATTACGATGATTCACGGGCACACAAAAGTAGCAGCAGTTCCCATAGACGGATTCAAACAGAGTACTAGCCCCAGAGGGCTCGATGACAGGCAAGGTTCGGATAATTAGACAAAATCCAAACTACTATTAAATACTAGCTGGGGCAAGTATTTCATGCCTCGATCTAATTTGGGCTGGACACAAGACATGCCTTGCCATGAAAATCATCGAGGACGTCCGGCAGCAGCTCAATCCTGTGAACCTTCATGAAGACAACCTTGTGGCCTTGCCACTCATAAACTTGTTTGTGGAGGCATGCCATGTCATCTGCCTGCATAAGCTTGACAAGAACATTATGCCTCACAAACGAAGGAGTAGCTTTGAACTTCTTGTGCTTCAGTACACCCTGGACAACACACCTGACAACAGTGACGATGGAATACAACTCTTCGTTGGTATAAGCACAAATGGCTTCCAGGATCCAACATCCTAAAAACTCTGTTTTCCCAGTGCGTATATTCAGGTCATCCGCCTCATAGCGAGTGACATGTACAACCACACAATCCTTGTCTGCATCAGGGCTCTAATTGAAATAGAAACAAATTCTAAATTTCTTTCTAGTATAAGAAACACAAGTTATTTAAACCACTATGTATAGCATGGGATCGAAGCTAATAAAATTTTGCATTATTCATCACCACATACTTAGATGAAAAACCACAATCGAGATTGCCAAAAATGAAAATCACTTTGGGCAGTTCAGCGGGGGGGGGGGAGGGGGGCACATCCTCGAAGTGGGAAAACTGCTGCTGCAGTGCCACGGGGGCTGTAACCTCAAACGGGGCGTTGACCATCTCAGTAGTAGCCGTGAGTGTATCTGGGGTCGGCTCGGTGGCTGCCTCCATCTTCTTGAAACTGACGAATACTAGCCGGCCACTGAAAGGAAAACACAATCGCAATGACAATGAAACAAAAAGGAGAGTGAGGATCGGTTACTGCTTTGCAAAAGTTTTTTTTTCTCTGAATGAAAATATACCAACATCATGGATCAGCTTACCTTCCCTTCGTTGGGAGAGAAGAACAGTGCCAGATAGGAGTGTTGCCTTTCTTGAAGAGGTGAGGGAGAAGGGGATTCAGCGAAGAGTGAAATGATGGTTGCTTCGTCTGTCAAACTTAGACTGTGGGGAGGTGGGGTTTTGTGATATGACGGCTCGTTATTGCCGCGCTACAGCCGGGGCGACTCTCCGCCTGGATACTGCCTTCTAATTTGGTGGATGACATTTGGGCCCGCATGCTACAAAGCCCGCATGTCGGTGAACAAAAGTATAATGGCATTCAGTAGAGGGAGACGTTTCGATGACCTAGGAGGAGCCAGAAGCGGTATTGTATCCACTGTACTAGTAGTAATTATTTTTCTGGCTAGCTGTAGAGGGTCTCCACTGTACTAGTAGTAATTGTTTCTCTGGGCCCAAGACAAAACAGCCCATCCACCCAGGTAAATAGTAACAACGGCGCTGTGCGGGGATTGTGGTCCGTCTAGCCAGGGTTTTATTTATGTTAACCACATCACGAGCCCAGTTGTGTTTTTTTCTTGCATCATGAACCCAGTTATACTTACCAAACGAGGCCTACTTCCTTTATTAGCCCTGCTGGGCTGCAAATTTTTCAAGACGAGGAGAGTTTCATTCGGTTTGCCCAGAAATGAGCTGTACATTTTTAAAACACATCAAACCGGGAATTAGTTTCAATTTTTTTCATTACAAGATTTTAAATTCCATTGATTTTTATGCATGGAAAATAATCTGGATTTTATATTTATATAAATTATTTTTCAAAATAGTTTGAATGTGAATCGATATTTCGGGATTAAAAATAGCCGATCGCACCGAAATATGCAAAAAATTCGTATACTTTTTAACCGTGGCCACAATATGGGGTGTAATGCTAGCAAAAAGAAGATGGGCTCCACTAAAAATTCTTAAGATTAGAAAATGGGTTGTACATTATTAGAAATAATGCACACGAGAGCAGTGACTACTGTATGTCCATCCAACGGCTGTTGTGCTTCTTCAATCTCAGCTTTTCCTGCTCTAGCCGCTCAAACAAGCGCCGGCGGGACTGCCTGCTCCGTCCGCCCGCGGCCGGCTATGCTGCCGCGTAGGCCTCACTGCCCCACCGTAGTCCCATCGCTGGCCTAGCCATCCCTCTACTCACCCACACCTGTTGTTTTCTCCGGGGACGGCAGACGAACCAGTAAACCCTCGTACTCCTCCGCGCGGGAAACAACTGTCGAGTCTTCCCTGGCTCCGTGTCGGTTCCTTCCTAGGCCTCGCTATTGTCCATCGCCCTGGTGCTCTCGGCGCAGCCTGGTCAACGTGGTCAATGCACGACATCCATCGGAAGTGGACTATACGTGGAGAGGCTGACAACTGGGTCCACGGCCGCACGCAAGGAAATGCCTCCTTATTATGAACAAAATAATGATTCCTCCACCTTACATCTAGGACCCACGGGAAGGGCTTCTGTATTTCGTGAAAAAAATGTTCCCCCCGCTGACGGGTCGGACCCACCAGCTATATCTTCGCACGCAAGGAAGTGCCTCCTTGTGACGCACAATAAAATGAATACCCCCCTGCTAGCTGGGACCCACCATAGTAGGTGGCTGACTTGTGGGTGTACTAAGTTGACAGGGACAAAGGGCTTTGTCAAGTTAGTCAATATGAACGATTCTAGCTCCAGTGACCGTACAATGTCCATCCAATGGACATAGTGCTTCTTCAACCTCTGGTCTTCTTGCTCCAGCCGCCCAAAGCAGCGCCGGTCGTGCCGCCTGCTCATGCCTCTCATGGCTGGCTGTGCTGCCACGGAGGCCTCAACGCCCCCATACTACTCCCACCACTTGCTAGGCCATCCCTCCACTCACCCATACCCCCTGTTATTCTGCGGTGACGGCAGCCTCACACCGCAGCCAAACCAATGAACCCTTGTACTCCTCTCCGCGTGGGCATCCACTGCCGCGTCTTCCCCGGCTCCGCGTCACCCCCTTCCTAGGTCTCGCTGTCGTCCGTCGCCTTGGTGCTCTCGGCGCGGCGTGGTCAATGTGGTCGACGATCGACTTCCATCGGAACAGTACTGTACGTGGAGAGGCTGACAGCTGGGTCCACGGCCATAGCCCAATTTTTTGTGATTTGCCAAGTAAGTCGCTTTGTCAGGCCTGTTGGGCTGCAAATCTTTCAAGACGAGGAGAGCTTCATTTGGCTGGCCGAGAAAATAGCCTATCAGTAATGAGAAATGGGATGTACATTAAAACACATCAAACCGGCAATTAGTTTCAAATTTCTTTTTTTTCATTGCGATATTTTAAATTGCATTGATTTTTATGCATGGACAATTTGTTGGATTTTATATTGATATACATTTATTTTTTAAATCTGTTTGAATGTGACTCAAAATTTCAGGATAAAAAAGTTCGGACCGCACCGAAATATGCAAAATTTCGTATAATTTTTTAACCATGGCCACAATATGGGCTCTAATGCTAACAAAAAGAATATGGGCTCCAAAAAGACCTTAAGAATTCACAAATGGGTTGTAAATTATTATTAATAATGGCAGGGTTGTATGATGTTTTCCATAGATTTGAGGCTTTCCTAAAAAAAGGTTGACGCACAAGCAGTGACTGTTGGATGTCCATCCAACTGCCATCGTGCTTCTTCAATCTCTGCTCTTCCTGCTCCAGCCGCTCAAACAAGCACCGGCGGGACTGCCTGCTCTCTCCTAGCTGCGGCCGGCTGTGCTGCCGCGCATGCCTCACTGCCCCATCGTACTCCCACCGCTGGCCTAGCCATCCCTCTACTCACCCACACCTGCTGTTTTCTCCGGGGACGACAGACGAACCAGTAAACCCTCGTACTCCTCCATGTGGGAAACAACTGTCGAGTCTTCCCTAGCTCCGTGTCGTTCCATTCCTAGGCCTCGCCGTTGTCCATCGCCCTGGTGCTCTCGGCGCGGCCTGGTCAACATGGTCAACGACTGACATGCATCTGAAGTGGATTGTACGTGGAGAGGCTGACAGCTGGGTCCACGGCCGCACGCAAGGAAATGCCTCCTTATAACGCGCAAAATAATGATTCCTCCACCTGACATCTGGGACCCACCGAAAGGGCCTCTGTATTTCGTGAAAACAATGTTACCGCCGTTGACAGCTCGGACCCACCAGCTATATCTTCGCACGGAAGGAAGTGCCTCCTTATTACGCACAAAAAATGAATACTCCCCCTGTTAGTTGGACCCAGTATAGTGGCAGGCTGACTTGTGGGCCTACTAAGTTGACGGGGACAGAGGGCTTTGTCAACTTAGTCAATATGCACGATTCTAGCTCCAGTGACTGTACGATGTCCATCCAATGGCCGTAGTGCTTCTTCAACCTCTGGTCTTCTTGCTCCAGCCACCCAAACCAGCTAGCAAACCAGCGCCAGTCGTGCCTCGTGCTCCTGCCTTTCGTGGCCGGCTGTGCTGTCGCGGAGGCCTCACCGCCCCCTACTACTCCCACCACTGGCCAGGCCATCCGTCCACTCACCCACACCCCCTGTTATTCTGCGGAGACGACAGCCCTCTCAGTGCAGCCGAACTAGTGAACCCTCATACTCCTCTACGCATGGGCATCCACGGCCGCATCTTCCCCGGCTCCACGTCGTCCCCTTCTTAGGCCTCGCCGTCGTCCACCGCGCTGCTGCTCTCGGTGCGGCGTGGTCAACGTGGTCAAGGAACGGCTTCCGTCGGACGTGGACTGTACGTGGGGAGGCAGACAGCTGGGTGCACGATCGCAGCAAATAAGTGCCTCCTTATTACGCGCAAAATAATTATTCCTCCACCTGACAGTGGGGACCCACCGGAGGGGCCACCGTATTTCGCGAAAAAAACGTTTCCCCCTGAATGCTGGGACCCACCAGCTACATCTTCGCACGCAAGAAAGTGCGTCCGGGCAAAAAAACACGATTCGTCCCCCTGACTGCTGGGACCCACTAGCTACATCTTTGCAGGAAAGGAAGTGCCTGACAGTCGGGACCCACCTGGTCGAAGCATACGTAGCATTGTCATTCTGGGCGCGAACGTGTACGTACATACTGGTCGATGTAGAGGCGTGCACGTGTCGTAGTAGAGGCGCGCACGTAGCATGTACACGTACATACAGTGGCCAGTGTGCAAGAAAGAAAATACGGCCACGTGCGTACATACGGGCAGGGTCTCGAACACCTACTCGCGCATACGCACGACCAGGGCTCGTGTACATGGCTAGGTCGGAACGGAGAAACATCGTCGTCATCGTGTTCATGGGGAGCCAACTGGCTGGGCCGGAACGGAATGCGTCGTCGTGTTCATCGGGAGGGCTTGGACGGAACAACCGATGGAAACGAGGCCTGGCATACCGCAGAACGGAGGAAATGGCCTTCTGTTTGACCGGCCACGTTCGAAACAGGATCCTATTCATCGGGAGGGGTCTGGCGTACCGCGAAACGGAGGAAACGGACCTCCTACGGTCGGAACGGGGGTCCTGATGATCTGGAGGGGTGTGGCGTAATGCAGAACAGAAGAAACAAACTTGTATTGGAGCGCTACGGTCGAAACGGGGGTCCTATTCGTCGGGAGGGGTGTGGCGTACCGCAAAATGGAGGAAACGGACTTGTGTTGGAGCGCAACGGTCGAAACTGGGGTCCTATTCATCGGGATGGGTGTGGTGTACCGAAAAATAGGACTCCACGGGATACTGTTCATCACCACCGTTGACCCCCTCCAGCCTCCACGGGCTACAGTTCATCCACCGTCGACCTCCTCCAGTGTCCACCTGCGACTGTTCCGCCTCCACCGCGCGCTACTCCACCGGCTACTGTTCAACCAGCCCTCTCCACGGGCTCCTATTCAACCACCCCTCCACGGGTTCCTGTTCATCCAGCCCTCCACTGTCTACTGTTCATGCAGCCCTCCATGGAGTGGTCCTGTTCATGCAGCCCTCCACGGGGTCCTGTGCATGCAGCCCCAACCGGCTTGATCGAAGAGGGTCATGTTCATGCAGAGGCAACACCACGGGGTCCTGTTGAGCCACCCCCACCAGGAACTATTCATCCAACCCCTCCCCCCAGCAACACTCACTGTTCATGCAGAGGCAGCATCGATCGGCTTCAGTTAGTAGCAGTAGCGAAGGAATCGCTCGATCTGGTTCAGTTAACAGCCATCGATCGATCGCTCGGGTTCAGTAACACGTAGCCTACAGTGCAATCGCTCGGGTTCAGTTAGAGCCCAATGCCTCGCTCGGGTTCAGTTAGAGCCCAACGCCTCGCACCCACGCGCGTGCGTGTACGAGAGAAACACGCATCGCTCGGCCTTCAGTTAGAGCCCATTTTTTGTCATAGAAGTAGGACCCCAGCACATCTATGATGATACCGTGTTTTGTCACAATTATTCTCATAGAAGTGTCATAAGTATGACAGAAAAAAGTTTCTTTCGGCCCAAAATGTCATGGACGTGTCTTTTTTTTGTAGTGCGAGGAGTAGATCGACTTCTTCGAGAGGTTCAGGAGCCACGAACGAGCACCGTCTTTGAGAGCCATGGGGAATTAGTTGGCCATGACCTTCTCGTTGCCACTAGGCGCTTCAATGCTCATCTCGTAGAGCTGCAGGAACTCTGCAGGGCCGGGTGTTCCATCAAAGCGTAGGGGTAGATCTGGCTTGAACTAGTCAGGCAAGATGACACGACGGAGCTCCAGGGTGAACACTCGGCAGCCCGCCGTGCTGACTGGTGCATGCTGCTGAGGTCGAGCCTCGTCCAGGTGTTCGCGTGCCACCGCATGGGGAGGCGCACGGCCTTGATGAAGCGGAGCCGGTAGCGCATGCGCCTCGCCTTGAGGTCGTTGCACCACTTGACAACTTTCTTCATCACCCGTAGCCACCCTGCGTGGCTGGTCACGCTGGGGGGGGGGGCCTTGCGCCTGGGCTCGGGGACGACGTCTCTCCGGAGCGGTGGAGGGGTGATAACCCACAAGTGTAGGGAATCGCAACAGTTTTCGAGGGTAAAGTATTCAACCCAAAATTATTGATTTGACACAAGGGGAGCCAAAGAATACTCTTAAGTATTAGCAGCTGAGTTGTCAATTAAACCACACCTGGAAACGTAGTATCTGCAGCAAGGTAGTTTAGTAGCAAAGTAATATGGTAATAGTGGTAACAGCAATAAAAGTAACGATAGTGTTTTTGTAGTTTTTGTAACAGTAGCTGCGGAAAAGTAAATAAGCAACAAGCAATATGTGAAAAGCTCATAGGCATTGGATCGACGATGGGAACTATGTCAGATGCAATTCATCATGTAGAAGTTATAACCTAGGGTGACACGGAACTAGCTCCAGTTCATCAATGTAATGTAGGCATGTATTCAGAATATAGTCATATGTGCTTATGGAAAAGAACTTGCACGACATCTTTTGTCCTACCCTCCCGTGGCAGCAGGGTCCTATTGAAACTAAGGGATATAAAGGCCTCCTGTTAATAGAGTACCGGACCAAAGCATTAACACATAGTGAATACATGAACTCCTCAAACTATGGTCATCACCGGGAGTGGTCCCGATTATTGTCACTCGGGGTTGGCGGATCATAACAGATAGTAGGTGACTATAGACTTGCAAGATAGGATCAAGAACACACATATATTCATGAAAACATAATAGGTTCAGATCTGAATTCATGGCGCTCGGGCCCTAGTGACAAGCATTAAGCATGGCAAAGTCATAGCAACATCAATCTTAGAACATAGTGGATACTTGGGATCAAACCCTAACAAAACTAACTCGATTACATGGTAAATCTCATCAAACCCATCACCGTCCAGCAAGCCTACGATGGAATTACTCATGCACGGTAGTGAGCGTTATGGAATTGGTGATGAAGGAAGGTTGATGATGACGATGGCGACGATCTCCACTCACCGGAGCCCCGAACGGACTCCAGATCAGCCCTCTCGAGATTGATTAGGGCTTGGCGGCACCTCCATATCGTAAAACACGATAATTCTTCCTCTTTAATTTTTTTCTCCCCGAAAGTAAATATATGGAGTCTGGGGGTACGTCGGTGGAGCATTTGGGGGCCCACGAGGCAGGAGGGCATGCCCCCCATCCTCGTGGACAGGGTGTGGCCCCCCTAACGTAGATCTTTCCGCACATAATTTTATATTTCCAAAACAATTCTCCGTTGATTTTCAGGTCATTCCGAGAACTTTTTATTTCTGCACAAAAACAACACCATGGTAATTCTGCTGAAAACAGCGTTAGTCCGGGTTAGTTCCATTCAAATCGTGCAACTTAGAGTCCAAAACAATGGCGAATGTGTTTGGAAAAGTAGATACGTTGGAGACGTATCAACTCCCCCAAGCTTAAATATTTGCTTATCCTCAAGCAATTCAATTGATAAACTGAAAGTGATAAAGAAAAACTTTGACAAACTATGTTTGCTCTTGTTGTAGTAAATATGTAATCCAGCATTCAAGTTTTCATCAAAGATCATGAACTAACCACATTCACAATAACTTTCATGGCTCATGTTTACTCACATCAATGGCATAATCAACTAGCGGGCAATAATAATAAACCTCAGATGACAACACTTTCACAAAACAAGCATGATATGATATAACAAGATGGTATCTCGCTAGCCCTTTCTGAGACCGCAAAGCATAAATGCATAGCACCTTTAAAGATCAAGGACTAACTAGACATTGTAATTCATGGTAAAAGAGATCCAGTCATGATCATACTCAATGCAAATTAATAGCAATACATGCGAATGACATAGGTGCTCTCCAACTGGTGCTCTTTAATAAGAGGATGATGCCTCAACATAAAAGTAAATAGATAGGCCCTTCGCAGAGGGGAGCAGGGATTTGTAGAGGTGCCAGAGCTCGGTTTTTAAATAGAGACGAATAACATTTTGAGCGGTATACTGTGATTGTCAACATAACAGCCAAGAATCTCGATATCTTCCATGCTACACACATTATAGGCGGTTCCCAAACAGAATGGTAAAGTTTATACACCCCCAACCACCAACAAGCACACTCCACAGCTAGCCCGAAACAACGGGTACCATCCAAACCAACAACAGCCATGGGGGAGTTTTGTTTAATTATTATGATTTGAGCATGGGGCTGGGCATCCCGGTTACCAGCCATTTTCTCATGAATGATCAGCGGAGTCCACTCATCGTGAGAATAACCCACCTAGCATGGAAGATATAGACAACCCTAGTTGGTACATGAGCTGTTCGAGCATACAAAATAGAATTTCATTAGAAGGTTTAGAGTTTGGCACATACAAATTTACTTGGCACAGCAGGTAAATACCGCATATAGGAAGGTATGGTGGACTCTTTGGAATAACTTTGGGGTTTATGGAAGTGAATGCACAAGCAGTATTCCCGCTTAGTACAGGTGAAGGCTAGAAAGAGATTGGGAAGCGACCAGCTAGAGAGCGACAATAGTCATGAACATGCATTTAAAATTAATCAACAGTGAATGATAGGATATAAATCACCATGAACATAAATATCGCGGAGGCTATGTTGATTTGTTTCAACTACATGCGTGAACATGTGCCAAGTTAGACCACTTGAATCGTTCAAAGTTGGATACCACCCTACCATACCACATCACAACCATTTTAATATCATGTTGGCACGCAAGATAGACCATTATAAACTCTCAGCTAATTAAGCATGGCATGAGCAGCTATGATCTCTAATTGTCATTGCAAGCATGTTTCATTCATAACATGCTGAATCATGAATGATGAACTATAATATTGGCAAAAACAAGAGAGGTCGAGTTCATACCAGCTTTTCTCATCCCAATCAATTCATCATATATCATCTGTATTGCCTTTCACTCGCACGACCGAACAATGTGGAAAATAATAATAGTGCACGTGCATTGGACTAAGCTGGAATCTGCAAGCTTTTTAATACAAGAGAGAAGACAAGGTAATATGGCTCAAGGTTAAATTAACAGTAAAGCATATAAGAGCCACTAAGCATTTTCAATCATGGTCTTCTACTCTTGACCCCCAAAGAAAAGAAAATAAACTATTTACACGGGAAAGCTCCCAACAAGCAAAAGAAGAACGAGAAATCTTTTTGGGTTTTCTTTTAATTGATACTACTACGGGCATAGAAAGTAAACTAGCTAAAAGCTAAACTAATTTTTTTTTCTTAAGGTTTTTTTTCTAGCACACAAGAAAAAGACTAATAAAAGAAATGAAACTAAGCATGGATAGTACAATGAAAGAGTGTGAGCACCGACTACTAGAATAAGTGTGTGAACATGAATGTAATATCGGTGAGAAACACGTACTCCCCCAAGCTTAGTCTTTTGGCCTAAGTTGGTCTATGGCCACGGATGGAAGCTGCTCTCTCCAGTGTAATGAGAAGTGTCCTCTGGATGCCACTGGTTGGCAAGCTCATTCGGATCCCACCCATAAACAGACTGACGGTAAGGGTCAGGTGGTGGCTTCGGCTCCGGTTCTAAAGCTTGTTCCTGGTTCTGGTACTTGTAGAAGGCATATGGCGAAATGAGGTATATGCCTGAAAACAGATCAAACAGAGATGGTGCAGGCAAGGTAACAATCTCACAATAGTTTTCATCAAACCTCAATTTATATCTAAGCAACTTCTCTTTGTCCTTAATAATAAAATCATGTGCTATCATACTCTTATAATCTAGATAAACAGGGGCCAGCAATTTTTCTTCCTTCTCATGATGCCTAATAGGTATTCTAAAGTGTTCAGCAAGGCAAGAAGCGAAGATGCCTCCAAAGACGGGGCCCTTTGAGCGATTCAAACTTAGTCGTTTAGCAACAACGACACTCAAGCTAAAAGTTGTGTCTCGAAACAAAGCATGGCGCAAAATGACAATATCAGGGGCACTAAGATCCCCACAGTTCCCGCAACCAATTAAACATCTACTAGCAAATATAGCAAAGTAGCGTAGAATAAGAAAATGTATACTAGTAATTCTTGCCCCTGAAACTTGTCTAGTTTCCCCTGCAGCTATCATGTCAATAAACCCTTCAACGTCTTCACGACGTGGTTCATCAAGTCTACCTTCAAAGGGTATCTTGCATTCTTCACAAAATTATAAGAATGACATCTCCTTAACCTCATCATATAAACGAAACTCCACTTTAGGTGGTGATTTCTTAGCATGAAATGAAAGTTTTGCATGAAAATATTAGTGAGTAAGAGATACTGTTCACGCTGGTCATGGAGGCAGTCGGTGGGGCCTGCGTTGTTCGCCAAATAATAAAAGTCTTCGTAAATCCCGGTGGCTTTCATGAACTCATTACAAGGCCATTCACACGGCCGAACTTCCGCAATGCGAGGAAGATTATATTTGGGCTTCTTATTTTCTTCCTTCTTCTTATCCTCTGAACTTTTACTGGAGGAGCCTCTCAACAATCTCTTTATCATTTTCCTTCTCTGAAAATTTCTAAAATTTTTAGTAACTCAAAATAAAAATGAACCAAGCTCAACAAGATTGATAGCAACAACTCCTACAAGTTCCTAGAGGCCATATCATGCATTAGAACTACTTGGGACCAAAGAAATTTGACATGCAAGTTTAAGAACAAGGTCACCACAGCAACAAAAATTTGCAATAAATAGAGCACTAGAACAAAAACTTATTGGACCAATGGAGGAGTCACATACCAAGGAACAATCTCCCCAAATAGTTTCGTGAATGGAGCTTTGAGCAAGGAGATCGAAAATGGCAGCAAGATGAGTTAGAACTCGTGCTTGGGCTGGATGGTGATTTTTTTTGGGAGGAAGAAGAAGGGCATGGGTGCAGGAATAAGTGGAGGGGGGCCACGTGGGGCCCACGAGGCAGGGGCATGCCCTGTGAGGGTGGGCGCGCCCTGGACCCTCGTGGCCAGGTGCAGGCTCCCCTCGTTGTGTTTTTTGTGCCATATATTCTCAAATATTCTAGAAAAATCATATTTCATTTTCAGGGCATTTGGAGAACTTCTATTTTCAGGGTATTTTTTTATTGCACGGATAAGTCTGGAAACAGATAGATAATGCTATTTTTGTTTTATTTAACCTAATTAACAGAAAGTAAAAAGAGGGTACAGTAGGTTTGTGCTATCTAGATTCACCTATCCCATGTTCATCAAAAGGAATCCATTAACAAGGTTGATCAGGTCTTGTTAATAAACTCTTTCCGAGTAACATGAAACCGGAGAATGTTCGAATAACACTATGTTACCTCAATGGGGATATGTATGCCCCCAACAATAAGAATGTCATATGCCTTGTTGATAGTAGGAATAGGAAACTCAAAACCTCCAATAGTGATAGTTGAAGTTTTTCCAATATAATTGATACTATGGACCTGAGGTTGTTTCCTCGGAAAATATACCGTATGCTCATTACCATTGACATGAAAAGTGACATTGCCTTTGTTGCAATCAATAACAGCCCCTGTAGTATTCAAAAAGGGTCTTCCAAGAATAATAGACATACTATCATCCTCGGGAATATCAAGTATGACAAAGTCCGTTAGAATAGTAACATTTGCAACTACAACAGGCACATCCTCACAAATACCGACATGTATAGCAGTTGATTTATCGGCCATTTGCAAAGATATTTCAGTAGGTGTCAACTTACTCAAGTCAAGTCTATGATATAAAGAGAGAGGCATAACACTAACACCGGCTCCAAGATCACATAGAGCAGTCTTAACATAGTTTCCTTTAATGGAGCAAGGTATAGTAGGTACTCCTGGATGTCCTAGTTTCTTAGGTATTCCACCCTTAAAAGTGTAATTGGCATGTA
Source organism: Secale cereale (assembly GCA_902687465.1). Taxonomy (NCBI): domain Eukaryota; kingdom Viridiplantae; phylum Streptophyta; class Magnoliopsida; order Poales; family Poaceae; genus Secale; species Secale cereale. The sequence continues at coordinate 493,011,382 of LR738710.1, forward strand.
TGGTGGAAATTTCTACTTCAGGTATCTTTCTTTTGTTGGTAATAATATCTTTCATATATTTGCAATAAGGATTTGTTTCGAGCATATCAGTCAAACGCATACGCAAAAAGATAGGTCTAATCATTTCAGCAATGCGCTCAAAATCCTCATCATCTTTTTTCTTGGATGGTTTAGGAGGAAAAGGCATGGGTTTCTGGACCCAAGGTTCTCTTTCCTTACCGTGCTTCCTAGCAATAAAGTCTCTCTTATCATAGCGTAGATTATTTGATTGTGGGTTATCGAGATCTACAGCAGGTTCAATCTCTACATCATTATCATTGCTAGGTTGAGTATCATCATGAACATCATCATTCACATTATCATTAGGTTCATGTTCATTACCAGATTGTGTCTCAGCATCAGAAACAGAGATATCATTGAGATTCTCACGTGTGTCAGCTATAGGTTCACTAGAAGCATGCAAAGTCTTATCATATTTCTTTTTCTTCTTCTTAGAAGAACTAGGTGCATCTAAATTAGATCTCTAAGAATCTTGCTCAATTCTCTTAGGGTGGCCCTTAGGATACAAAGGTTCCTAAGTCACTCTGCCCCCTCTAGTTACAACTCTAAGAACATAGTCATTATTCTTACTATTTAATTCATTGAGCAAATCATTCTGAGCCTTAAGTACTTGTTCTACTTGAGTGGTAACCATAGAAGCATGTTTACTAATTAGTTTCAATTCACCTTTAAGTCTAGACATATAATCACTCAAGCGTTCAACCATATAAGCATTGCGTTGCAATTGTCTACCAACATAAGCATTGAAGTTTTCTTGTTTCACAATAAAATTATCAAACTCATCTAAACATTGGCTAGCAGACTTATAACGAGGAATATCACCTTCATCAAATCTATAAAGAGATTTGACCTTTACTACCTATGCCTGGTTATCAAGACCATGTATTTCTTCAATAGGCGGTAGATTCTTAACATCTTCAGCTTTAATACCTTTTTCTTTCATATATTTCTTTGCCTCTTGCATATCTTCAGGACTGAGAAATAGAACACCTCTTTTCTTCGGAGTTGGCTTAGGGGCTGGTTCAGGAAGTGTCCAATTATTTTCATTGGCCAGCATATTATTCAATAGTAATTTAGCTTGATCAACCATTCTTTCCCTGAAAACACAACCAGCACACCTATCCAGGTGGTCTCTGGAAGCATCGGTTAGTCCATTATAAAAGAAATCATGTATATTGTTCCTCTGAAGACGATGATAAGGCAAAGCAATAAGTAATTGGAGAAACCTCCCCCAAGCTTGTGGGAGACTCTAATCTTCAATTTGCACAAAGTTATATATTTCCCGTAAGGAAGCTTGTTTCTTATGGGCAGGAAAATATTTAGCAGAAAAGTAATACATCATATCCTAGGGACTACGCACACAACCAAGATCAAGAGAATTAAACCAAGTCTTAGCATCACCCTTTAACGAGAAAGGAAATAGCTTAATGATATAATAATAACGAATCTTTTCATCATTGGTAAACAGGGTGGCTATATCATTCAACTTAGTAAGATGTGCCACAACAGTTTTAGACTCATAGCCATGGAAAGGATCAAATTCAACCAAAGTAATTAACTCAGGATCAACAGAGAAATCAAAATCCTTATCAGTAACAAAGATAGGTGAAGTAGCAAAAGGAGGGTCATGTTTCATTCTAGCATTCAAGTACTTTTCTTTTAGCTTAGCTAATAATTTCTTAAGATCATATCTATCGTTGCAAGCAAGAAAATCTCTAGCAGTTTCTTCATCCAGAACATAACCCTCAGGAACAACAGGCAATTCATATCTAGGGGGAGAAGCTTCATCATCACTTTCATAAATATTATCAGTTTCAATATTTTCATTCTCCCTAACCTTAGCAATTTATTCATCTAGAATTTCACCTAGTGGCACAATATTATTAAGCATATAAGTAGTTTCATCATACATAGCAGAAGTGGCATCATCAAGAACATGCGACATATCAGATTCAATAGCAGGAGTAGTTGTCACAAATTTACTCATACCAGAAGGAGAATCAAGTGCAGAGCTAGATGGCAGTTCCTTACCTCCCCTCATAGTTGAGGGAAAGATCTTGGTTTTTGAGTCATTCAAGTTCTTCATAGTGATCCACAGATATAAATCCCAAGTGACTTGAAGAATAGAGTTATGCTCCCCGGCAACGGCGCCAGAAAATAGTCTTGATAACCCACAAGTGTAGGGGATCGCAACAGTTTTCGAGGGTAAAGTATTCAATCCAAATTTATTGATTCGACATAAGGGGAGCCAAAGAATACTCATAAGTATTAGCAGCTGAGTTGTCGATTCAACCACACCTGGAAACTTAGTATCTGCAGCAAGGTAGTTTAGTAGCAAAGTAATATGGTAATAGTGGTAACGGCAATAAAAGTAACGATAGTGTTTTTTTAGTTTTTGTAACAGTAGCAGCGAAAAAGTAAATAAGCAACAAGCAATATATGAAAAGCTCGTAGGCATTGGACCGGTGATGGGGAATTATGTCGGATGCAATTCATCATGTAGAAGTTATAACCTAGGGTGACACAAAACTAGCTCCAGTTCACCAATGTAATGTAGGCATGTATTGCGAATATAGTCATACGTGCTTATGGAAAGCAACTTGCATGACATCTTTTGTCCTACCCTCCCGTGGCAGCGGCGTCCTAGTGGAAACTAAGGGATATTAAGGCCTCCATTTAATAGAGTACATGACCAAAGCATTAACACATAGTGAATACATGAACTCCTCAAACTACGATCATCACCGGGAGTGGTCCCGATTATTGTCACTTCGGGGTTGCCGGATCATAACACATAGTAGGTGACTATAGACTTGCAAGAGAGGATCAAGAACACAGATATATTCATGAAAACATAATAGGTTCAGATCTGAAATCATGGCGCTCGAGCCCTAGTGACAAGCATTAAGCATGGCAAAGTCATATCAACATCAATCTTAGAACATAGAGGACACTAGGGATCAAACCCTAACAAAACTAACTCGATTACATGGTAAATCTCATCCAACCCATCACCGTCTAGCAAGCCTACGATGGAATTACTCACGCACGGCGGTGAGCATCATGGAATTGGTGATGGAGGAAGGTTGATGATGACGATGGCGACGATCTCCGCTCTCCGGAGCCCCGAACGGACTCCAGATCAACCCTCCCGAGAGAGATTAGGGCTTGCCGGCGGCTCCGTATCGTAAAATTGCGATAATTCTTCCTCTCTATTTTTTTCTCCCAGAAAGTGAATATATGGAGTACGGGGGTACGTCGGTGGAGCATCAGGGGGCCCACGAGGCAGGGGGCGTGCCCCCACCCTCGTGGACAGGGTGTGGGCCCCTAACGTAGATCTTTCCGCAGATATTTTTTATATTTTCCAAAACAATTCTCCGTGGATTTTCAGGTCATTCCGAGAACTTTTTATTTCAGCACAAAAACAACACCATGACAATTCTGCTGAAAACAACGTCAGCCCGGGTTAGTTCCATTCATATCATGCAAGTTAGAGTCCAAAACAAGGGCAAAAGTGTTTGGAAAAGTAGATACGTTGGAGAATTCTCAAGGGGGTGCACCGTGGGCCACATCACCCGCCTGAGATTGTGAAAGAGGCAACGAATGATATGATGTTGGAGCTTCTCCCGCGGCGCTCACGAGCTTGGCGATGCATTCCAGCCAATCTTCATAGAGGTCGTCGGCCGGGCTGTAGCGCAGGAGCTCACGCGCCATGAGCAACACGGCCTACGAGTTCGCCGGTCCACGACGGGCGTGGGAGGACGAAGCAGCCACTGGAGTTAGCGACGGGGTTGCAGTGCAGCCATCGCGCCACGCGGAGAGCGGGAGCAACGAATCTTGCTTCTCGCAGGCTGCGGGGCTGGTGGCAGCATTTGCCGCTGGCGATCAAGAGTGACGGGGGATGCCGTCGCCTACGGGTGCCGTCTCGGCAAAGCAAGCGGCGAGAGCAGCCCGGCACTTAGCACAAATGCGGCGAGCATTAGCCATGGGGCGGTGAGATGATGATGAACTGAACGGACGAAGAGGAGCTTCGATGCACCCCTACCTGGCGCGCCAAATGTTGGATTCAGGGCTCCGCAAAGCCCTTCTTGGTTTGAACTCTAGGGTGCGTGCGAAGAACTCAACCTCACCTATCTACCTACTCGCCATCCCATGAACTAGCTCGATGAATAGGAATGTAAAAGAGACACGATGCAGTTTATCATGGTTCAGGCCACCTAGCGGTGAGTGGCCGTACTCCAGTAGTGTTGTGGATTAGCCTCGAGATGGGCTTAGAATGAACTAATACAATGGGTGAAAAATCTCCAGAGGTGTGTTCTTGGTTTGTGGTGGAGAGGAAGGTCTGAATGATTCGCCCCTTGCTGGGTGGTGGCTATCCAACTTTTATAGTTGCCTTGGTCCTCTTCCCCTGAAATGTTGGCGGGAAGGGATCCCATAATGGCCAATTTTGAAGGGATACAACTAGTACATCTTATCCTGACTAAAGGTGGTCTTCTCCTGCAAAGCCTCTGATCCTGACACCATGGTGCGCTCGGCGATAACCTCGGTCCTACCGTCCTGGCGGTCTTGGTCTCGTTGCATGGAAATGGAAACCTTTGACAGATTCCTCGAGACTCTGCGCCTAAGCCTGCTTCCTTAGCACCAAAGAGGAAACTGATGTACTGCGCCCGCCTGGCCTTGGGCGTCATGGCTTGTGTCATGCAAACCTCGCGAGGTGGGGGTTGCATAGAGTTCTCATCTCCTCAGGAGCCAGCCAGACGGGGTTGCCCCTTTCGAAAGTCTTAGCATCGTTCTCCCCGCGGGGCCTAGCCGCTCACGAGGGTCTTGAGTGTCGATGCTAAAGATGGGCAGTACCAGGCCTAAAAAGGAGCCACGTCGTGGGCCGCAGGCAGGCAAATCTGGGTACCTCGGTTCCCAGAACACCGACATTGATATTTTGGAATGGGACAACCTTGTCAAATTTGGCTCATTGATGTTAGAAAGGAGACATGGGTTTGATATTTTCGAATGGGACGCCCTTTGTTGTCAGCAGCATCGATCGATTTTTCTTTATTCTCTAGTTATGAAGTAAATATTTTCTTTGACATGTGAATCACTGAGATGCATAATCATCGATTGTTTTGAATGTTCTCTATGAATTGGCACGCATGTGAGTTTGATTGCAATGTATAGGCATGCTAAAAAGCTGCTGAAACTTTGTACTCACTCTGTTCCTTTTCACATTGTGAATCTAAAAATATAAAGTCACGCTAAAAAGCTGCTCAAACTATATATACTATGAAAGTACATTGATTTTACATTGTGAATGTTGATACTTATTTTTTATAAGACTAGCAACATGCCCGTGCATTGCACGAAACATCAACATGCTACTATATGAGTAGTTTATCTATTGACTCCCGTGCTGCCATTTATGGGGCGATCAGGATTGGGGAAAATCAAATCATCTTCGAGTCTGATCCCTCAACCCTTGTACATGCTTTGAAGAGCAACGAATATGACAAGGCAACCATTGGTGTGTTGGTGAAGGAAGCTACAAGCCTATGCATTCTAAACTTTGATTCCTATGCATTTTCTTTTAGCCGATGCACTTGTAACTCTGTAGCCCATGAGCTTTCCAAGTTGGGCATTCATTCTGGGTCGAATGACTCCTTCTGGGAGGCCTCTGCCCCCAATTGCATTATAAAATTGTTAGTCAGTGACATTGCTGTGCGTGAATTTTTAATGGAATTTCCATTTTCCCGTCAAAAAAGTAGTTTATCTTGTGGGAGATAAGGATGAACGAAAGAATGCCTTATCTGCAAATGTTAGTAGGAGTGCGGGTATCTTTTGGCAAAATTGTTGTAGTTTCCTTCCTATCCATCAGATATAGATCGGAGGACCTAGATTGCAGGATGGCAGGCACACCATCATCACCGACTATGTTTTCTATTCGGGTCAATGTAGAGATACTTGGACTTCAAACAAAACTTATATGCAGACTAAAAAGTACCGGAGGGAGTTCATAACCCACAAGTGTAGGGGATCGCAACCGTTTTTGAGGGTAAAGTATTCAACCCAAATTTGTTGATTCAACACAAGGCGAGCCAAAGAATTCTCTTAAGTATTAGCAGCTGAGTTGTCAATTCTACCACACCTGGAAACTTAGTATCTGCAGCAAGATAGTTTAGTAGCAAAGTAATATGATAGTGGTGGTAGCAGCAATAAAAGTAACGATAGTGTTTTTGTAGTTTTTGTAATAGTAGCAACGGAAAAGTAAATAAGCAACATGCAGTATATGAAAAGCTCGTAGGCATTGGATTGGTGATGGGAAATCATGTCGGATGCAATTCATCATGTAGAAGTTATAACCTAGGGTGACACAGAATTAGCTCCAGTTCATCAATGCAATGTAGGCATGTATTCCGAATATAGTCATACGTGCTTATGGAAAAGAACTTGCACGACATCTTTTGTCCTACCCTCCCGTGGCAGCGGCGTCCTATTGGAAACTAAGGGATATTAAGGCCTCCTTTTAATAGAGTACCGGACCAAAGCATTAACACATAATGAATACATGAACTCCTCAAACTATGGTCATCACCGGGAGTGGTCCCGATTATTGTCACTTCGGGGTTGCCGGATCATAACACATAGTAGGTGACTATAGACTTGCAAGATAGGATCAAGAACAAACATATATTCATGAAAACATAATAGGTTCAGATCTGAAATCATGGCACTCGGGCCCTAGTGACAAGCATTAAGCATAGTAAAGTCATACCAACAACAATCTCAGAACATAGTGGATACTAGGGATCAAACCCTAACAAAAATAACTCGATTACATGATAGATGCCATCCAACCCATCACCGTCCAGCAAGCCTACGTTGGAATTACTCACGCATGGCGGTGAGCATCATGAAATTGGTGATGGAGGAAGGTTGATGATGACGATGGCGACGATCTCCACTCTTCGGAGCCCCGAACGGACTCCAGATCAGCCCTCCCGAGAGAGATTAGGGCTTGGCGGCGGCTCCGTCTTGTAAAACGCGATAATTCTTTCTCCCTAATTTTTTTCTCACTGAAAATGAACATATAGGATCTGGGGATACGTCGGTGGAGCACCATGGGGCCCATGAGGCATGGGGCGCGCCCTAGGGGGGGCGCCCCCCACCCTCGTGGACAGGGTGTGGGCCCCCTAGTCTGGATCTTCTTGCAGGTATTTTTCATATTTTCCAAAATAATTCTTCGTGGAGTTTCAGGTCATTCCGAGAACTTTTTATTTCTGCACAAAAACAACACCATGGTAATTCTGCTGAAAACAGCGTCAGTCCGGGTTAGTTCCATTTAAATCATGCAAGTTAAAGTCCAAAGCAAGGGCAAAAGGGTTTGGAAAAGTAGATGCGTTGGAGACGTATCAGGAGTACGTATGAAACTGCTGCAAACGAGGTGATCACCGTGCGTCCCGGGAATAATGCTAGTATGTATTATTTTTCATGTTCAACCAAGATTTCGAACTAATTGAACAAAATTCGTTCATACACGGTCGGATTTCATATAAACATGCCGGATTTCATATAAACACGCCGGATTTCATTACATTTCATACATTCTTCAACTACAAAGGGGTGCGCTAGAGGTATAATTAATTAACGTAATCTATGGTCTCCGGTGCCCATTTCCCATGTCCAGCTGAGCAGAAGTGTTGAACAGAAGCTTATTCTCCAGAACATCTCTCTGACTCCACGTCGCCGCCAAGAAGCTAATCGGCCGTCAATGTTCAACCCGCCGAGCTTGGTTTCAACCGGAGGGTAGCAGCGGTGGCCTTAGTTGGACCTGAGCGGCGATGACATAGCGTCTTTTACTCTTCCTCATTTTCCATGTGGCCCGGCCTCGTTGCCGGCTGGGCGGGGCCTCGACGGAGCCGCTAATGTCATCTTTCCCTTTGTCAGTGGGGCGGCGCCTCGGCAGAGCGGGGCCTCAGAGGAGCCGGCAATGTCCTCCGCAACGTTGCCATCGGGGCAGGGCCTCGGTGGGGCGGGGCCTCGGCGGAGCCGGCGAAGTCTGCTGTATTGTTGCTGGCTGGGAGGGGCCTCGGCAGAGCCGGCAACGTTCTCTACCTCGTTCCCAAATGGGCGGGGCCTCGGCGGAGCCGACGAAGTCCTCCAGCTTGTTTCCAGCGGGGTGTTGCCTCGGCAAATGCCGGCGAAGTCCTCCACCTCGTCGTCGGTGTCGCCAAACAACACCTCGCCAGCTTCATCGTCCTCCTTGTAGGCGGCCGCAACCTCCGCCACCCGTATGCGGTACCACCAGCGCGGGAGGCGGATCTTGCATGTTGAGCCATATGACTCGAGGAGCGCCTCCTGCTCCGCCCGCTCCACGATGATCTGCTCCTCCGCCTATAGGTGCTCCTCGAGGACATGGTGGTTGTAGGCGGCGTCGTCCTGCGCCTCCCGGAATAGCATGTCACACTACTAACTCACCGAGTCCATGTATATGGAACGGGCCTAGCCGATGGTCATGGTGCAATGGACCAGCGAGGAGGGGGTTGGTGCCATATCATTGACTACCACGTTCTCCATTGGGACGTCGTCGTCCTCCGGCTGCCCGCCGGCCAGCCTGTCGGCATCAATGGCTATTATCTCCTTCTGCTCCATCGTCCGCCCATCCGAAGAGCGCTGGAACACGATGAAGCCATGGTGGGAGTGGTGTGGACAGGATAAAGGGAACGGAGGCGGATGACTGCGGCTCTGTCCGGCGCAGCAGCTTATGTAGCAATGGTGGGCAATAGAGGGACAGACGGGTTGGCATAGGAATAGCTGCCTCAGCAGCCGTGTATCATTAATGTGGGCGGCAGATAGACTGACGAACGACACTTGTGTCATTTGAACATGGAGCAATCGCCTGCACTTGGAAGCGGTGCGGCCCGTTTCGACCAGAAAGCGCGTGCAGGCGAGGGAGGCAGTCTGGGTGGGCCAGGGCGGTCAGGCTCGTGCTTGGCAGCGCTCCGGCCGAGTAGCCGGACATGCTGGCTTGCCAGCTAGCTCGGCAAGCTGAGTGACGACAATCAGACAATGGACGTGGCTTCCGACCTGGAACCGGCGCCACTGCCCAAGCTGGTTCATGCCGTGTTCACCATAGAGCAGGTGTGACTGCACTTTGACGCTCTAATGGCGGAACAGCTACCAGTTCAGGAGGACATGTGCTGCAACCTTCGCCTCCTCAATGATCACCGGCTCACGGAAGGACGAATCGCCGGCGAACAAGCGAACGACAATGTCGTCGCGGACATGTGGCCCTAAGATCCTAGCTTCCTGAATGAGCAGCCGGCGCTGTATCAGACCATCCGTACGGCCTGCGAGGCCCTCTTCATCGTCCTTCGAGTTGTTGCGCTCGCCTTGGCACCGCCGTATCGCGTTCTCAACATGGTCAACGGGCATGAGGAATCAGGAGATGACTTTAATTGGAGAGGATGACAGTGGGGACCCACCAGGGCCATAGCCGCATGTACGCAAGTGCCTCCTTATTATATAAAACTATTTTTTTGCTTCCTCCTTATTTCCTGACGACACGGTCCCACACCATTGTCAACCAATGTAGTCAGTAAACAAGAGAATTGCACAAGGAGCTGCCGACAGCTAGGACCCAGCAGCTTGAGCAGTATTTGTGTTTTTGAGGTGTGAGCAGAGTTTTTCTTGAGCGATGTTTTTGTTGTTCTTAGATGAGCAGGTATCAACTGGGTGGACTGTGGCCCGTCTAGCCCAGGCTATTATTTTATGTCATCCAAATATCCATCCCATATATTATTATTTTTCAAGCTGAAAATCGCTAGCCTAGCTATACTTTTTTTAGGAATACCCAGCCCAGGTCAACTTGTTATTCTCCGCCCCGCTTGGCTTTAAATCTTTCCTAAGAGGGATGCATTAGGCTTAACAAAAAAATGGGCTTTAAGAAATACTAAATTGGACGTAATTTTAAAAATTGGACTGTAAGTTTAAAAAAATGAACCACACATGTAATTAGTTAAATATATATATATATATATATATATTTTGGATTTTGAAAATTTTAATTTCATTACTTGTTGTGCGCGCAATATTTCGTTGGATTATTACGCAATACAAATTTATTTTGAAATTATATTTAAGCTAACTTGAAATTTGGGATAAACATATTTTGGATCCCATTAAAATGTTGAAATTTTTATTAAATTCTATTTTGAGCGATTGGTTGATATTATTAATCGTTGTCCTAGCTAGAAAATGGGATGTAATTTTAATAAACTATAAGTGGGTTGTAGTAAATTCCATTATAATTCAAAAATGGGTTGTACATTATTACAAGTCAGAAATGGGCTATATATTCTCTACCACACACTTGTGGGCCTACTAAGTTGACGCGTACGCAAGGCTTTGTCAACTTATAGTCAACACACGGTTCTAGCAGCAGTGGCCGTTGGATGTCCATCCAACGGATGTCGTGCTTCTTCTTCAATATCGGATATTTTTTCTTCAGCTGCCAAACCACCGCCGGTGATACTGCCTGCTACCACCTCCTGTGGCCGGCTGTGCTGCCGCATAGGACTCATCTTCCCACCCTACTCCCATCGCCGTCTAGTCCATTCCTCAACAAACCAACACCTCGTGTTATTCTCCAGCGAAGGCAGTCTCACACCATAGCTTAACCAGTGAACCCTCGTACTCCCCTCTGCGTGGGCATCCACCTGCCTTGTCTTCCCTGGCTCTGCATCTTTCCCTTCCTAGGACTCGCCATCGTCCACCGCTTGGATGTTGTCCGTGCGGCGTGGTCGACATGGTCAACGAACGACAGCAATCGGAAGAGCACTCTACGTGGTGAGGCTGACAGATGGACCCACCAGCTACATCTTCGCACGCAAGGTAGTGCATCCATATTACGGGACAAAAAAGATTCTCCCCCCTGACCACTGGGACTCACCATCAATAAATTCGCACATAAGGAAGTGCCTCCTTATCCTCCCTGACAGTCGGGACCCATCTGGTCGAAGCGTACATAGCGTTCTCATTCTGGTCGCGAACATGTATGTACACGCTAGTCGATTGGTCTCTTTGCATCTATGAACTGTGGCCGAGCAAGCAACGACACGTGTACTAGTAGAGCCCGCGACGTAGCAGTTCAGGTGGTCCAGTCTAAACCGAGTACACGTACATACAACCAGATGCCAACAAATACGGCCACATACATACATACGAGCGGGGTCACGAACGCCTAGCTACTCACGCATACATACGACCAGTGCACGTTTACATGGAGAGACAACGAACGGCAGCAACAGCGTCCTGTTCATCGGCAGCCAAACGGCTGGGTCGGAACGGAGAAACATCATCCTGCTCATCGGGAGCAAAGCCACTAGGCCAGAACGCGTCATGTTCAATGGGAGCCAACTGGCTTGGATAGAACAGCCGATACAGGGTCTGGCGTACCGCAAAACGGAGGAAACTGGCCTTCTATTAAGTGCATACGGTCGAAATGGCGTCCTGTTCATCGATAAGGGTCTGGCGTACTATAGAACGGAGGAAACAAACTTGTGTTCGAGCTCTTACGGTCGAGACGGGGTCCTGTTGATCGGGAGGGGTGTGGCGTACTGCAAAATGGGAGAAACGAACTTCTCTTCGACCTCCTACGGTCGAAACGGGGGTCCTATTCATCGGGAGGGGTGTGGCGTACTGCAAAACGGTACTCCACGGGCTACAATTCATCCACTGTCTACTGCCTCGCTCCAGCCTCCACGGGCTACTGTTCATTCACCTTGACTTCCTCCAGCATCCACCTGCACTGTTCATCCACCATCGACTTCCTCCCGCCTCCACCAGCTACTGTTCACCATGGGGTCCTGTTCATCCTGCCTCCACCGGCTACTGTTCAACCAGCCCTCCACACGGGGGGTCCAGTTCAACCAGCCCTCCACGGGGTCCTTTTCACCCAATCCCAACCGGCTCGGGTGTGTTGTGGCCTCCTCTTGATCGGGGTCCATTTCATCCAGCAACAACGACCTCTACAACCATGGGGTCCTGTTCGTCCAACCCCCACCGAGAACTGCTCATCATACCCCAACAACGGCCACTGTTCATCAAGAGGCAGCAACAGGGTTCGATCGGCTTCAGTTAGCAGAAGTAGCGAAGGAATCGATCGGGTTCAATTAGCAGTAAGCAGGGATCGATCGCTCGGGTTCAGTAACTTGGCTAGTACAACCGCTCGAGTTTAGTAAGTGAACTCCTAACTTGGGTTCAGTTAGAGCCCAACGCCTCGCACATACACGCGACGTGTAGGAGAGAAACACACAAACCTCCGTGCATCGCTCCGCCCCGACCACCCACCGTAACCGGGAACTCACCAAAAATTTCCTCGCCCTCGCTTCTACCATGATTTTTTCCGTCATGGACGGCCCAAAGAATGTCATGCAGGTGCATCCTCGGCCCGCCCATGATTTTTTCCGTCATGGACGGCCCAAAGAATGTCATGCAGGTGCGTCCTCGGCCCGCCCAAAGAAAATCCCATTTTTTGTCATGATTATTTGTCATAGAAGTAGGAGCCCACCATATCTATGAAGATACGGGGTTTTGTCACAGTTATCATCATAGAAGTGTCATAAGCATGACACACACAAAATTTGTTCGGGCCAAAACGTCACGGATTTGCCTTTTTTTGTAGTACAAAGCCGCACAGAGCGGAAAAGGCAAAAAGCAGTCAAGAAAAGAGAGTCCCACTACCGAAAGATAGAAGAGGTCGCACGCCGTGCTGAGGAGAGCTCGACCGAGATTGAAGCACGGTGGGCTGCTGCCAATAAGGCCGGGAAGGAGAACGACGGCGTCCGACCAGCATGCCCCGATGCCATCATGTGAGAGGTAATTAATGCGTGTGTCGCCCATAAATTTGTATAATTTATTACGAGCATGTACCAGTACTACATACGTACTAGTTTTAGAGCAAATTACAAGTAGTACTTTAAGTAGGTACTATCTATTATTAATGTAAAATGTCGGTAAGCGCATCCTTTGATGGCTTTGAGCGTTGATTAGCATGTGTTCAGTGAATTTTGTAGAAGCACCCCGGCCGTAAATACTCCCAAAACGTCTGCCCGCAGCCACCAAATACTAGAGCTGGCCGTAGCTAGTTTTTAGTCCACCTCCCCGTGCGAGTTGGCCGCACACTGGCTTATTGCCGTGTCGGCGGATGGCAGCAAGCTTCTCTCGTTTAGCATAGGACCAAATCTGCCTTTGCGAGCGAGTCAGGTTGACACTTGATTGCATTTCATAAACCAAAGATTTTTCATCGGGTGTCACCGTGCCTCGTTCATGTACATTCAATAATCCTGATACAATGAAAGAGATTTTTGAAATTAGGTGCGGTTGGAAATGCTGATAGATATAAGAATTATTAGAAGATCACAAAACGCACGGTTTGTATGGCGTACCCGTGTTTGTTTGCGCTAATGATCCATAATTCAGTTACTTGTGTGATGTTTCCTAATAAATCAAACGTACCATTGACCGAAAAAATCAACTACGCATGTACATTTTTTTGGAGACGAGATCTGCCAAATTTCGCTTTTCTAGCACGAGAGTATTTTACAAGCTTCCTCTATGTTCTGTGTTTCTCCCACCCCAGTTTCAAGTTTCGTAGCAAAATCTTCATTGGGCGCACAATTTCGGAATACATTCCTCCCACCACAGCCCAACCCATCAAATTTCCTCAGTACGTCACCCCTTCCCCCCTACCGGCAGCTCAAACCGCAATCGCCGCAACCACAGCTTCAACCATATATATGTTCTGCCCGAGCATCGTCGATCCATTCAGGTAACACACCGATCTCTATCACGGCGTGGGCTATATTGCTTAAATGGCGCCTGCAGAACATCCTCATGCCAGAAAATCCCCACCACCCCTACCTCCAGAGCTGATGGTGGTCGATGGCGCGATAGCGGCTGTGCGTGTTGACCCGGTGGAACACCTCGCCTCTGTCGCCGCTGACTTGGTGCAGACTCTGGCCCAGATGAAGTGCCCAGCGACTACCCCCCCTAGGACTTACCAGGTATGATCTAACCAGCTCAATCTTACCAATACCACTTGCAATTGCTATGTTTTGTATGGGTGATGTATTAAGCATATTCGTATAATGTTTATTTTTGTACTCCACATTGTGTGATGTTCAAAAATTAAATGTCTAGCTCAATTTCAGCAATACCAGCAACAAACTTACAATACATGACTCCGGATATCACTAGAGATGCTGCCCGTTTGCTATTTTTGGTGGGTGCTAACCCTGTTGCACTTAACATGCCTGTCCATGTACTTACGCATAGTTATAATGGATGATGATGTTGTTTGCCATCGAGGTTAGCTGCATCCCATGTCTTACTGTATTTCATTTCATTTGTGCAATTGCAGTTTAACTTCTAACATTTACTGGTTGCATGTAGGTACACATGTCAGAGGCACTGATCCACGCTATGACCTAGAGGAACAGCTCTCCTCCGCCGCTGCTGACTTTGGGCGGGCTCTGGCCAAGATGAAGTGCCCCAACAACTACCTGTTGGGACTTACCAAGTATGAACTCTCCGGTTCAATCTTACCAATACCAGTTGCAATTAATGGTTATGTTTTGTACGGTTGATGTATTACGCATGTTTTAGTAAACATGCCTAAAACATTTTAGCTATGTTCCCCACCTTTTTATAGACAACTGGGCCATTCTCCGCTCTGGCTGCACTTGCCTTGCGATGTTTAACTCTGCCAATAGCATTTTTATCAGTACCAGTTTCAATGGCTATTAAGCCTGTTGCCACTAACAGTTATCTTCATTTTTAACACTTGTATTTTAATGGATACAAACTTAGAAAACATGACTTACGATGCTGTTAAGGCTATTGCAATTAACAATTGTATCCATTGTTTAATCTGACCCTTTGCTACCATGCTACTCTCCACAATGAAGATATACTAGAGATGCTGCCCATTTTCTATTTTTTCTGTATGCCAACCCTGTGTACTTACCATGCCTTTCCATGTATTTATACGGGGCCATAACGGGCGATGATGTTGTTTGCCATCGAGGTTAGCTACATCCCATCTCCTATAGTATTTTACATCATTTGTGCAATTGCAGTTTAGCTTCTAACATTTACTTGCCTCTTGTAGGTACACATGTCAGTGGCACTGATCCACTCTTTGACCTAGAGGAACACATCACCTCCGCTGCGGCCAACTTGGGACGGGCTCTTGTCCGTATGAATTGCCCAAGCAACTACTCATCAAGACTTACCAAGTACGAACTCACCAGTTGAATCTTACCAATACCAGTTGCAATGGCCATGTTTTGTATGGTTCATGTATTAAGCATGTTGTACTAAACACGCCTAGCCCGTCTTATCTATTTTCCCTACCTTTTTATAGACAACATGGCCATTCTCTGCTCTAGTAGCACCTGTGAGGGATTCATGGACTAAGGGGGCCTCGGGGCGATGGCCCACTATACATGGGACGGACTGGTGGAGTCGTACTGTGACAGGAGATCTATAAAGCCGTGGTGTTCCCTCCAAGTCAAGTAGGCGTAGGATCTTTCTATCCTTATTTGTAATCTATCTTCAGTAACCCGAATCCTATTGCTGTCTATATAAACCAAGGGTTGTAGCCATAAGGGAGAGAGCTATCTTGCTCCCCCGTAGCCTAGTGTTACCTCATACTGATCTCGAGGTAGATTTACTCTATAAACCACAATATACAATCAATACAATAAAGTAGGACGTAGGACACGGACATGTCACCGTGTACCTCCAACGCACCTGGGTAAACAATTTGTTCATCGTCTCTTATTACCATTTTTCGCACACGAACATGTCACCGTGTACCTCCAACGCTGAGAGTAATTCACCGCAGCTCACGTCAAAGGAGACCCATCCGGAAGCGCCATACGCAAGCAATCCGACGAGCGCTTTTGTAGACCCGAAACCCCACACGCCAGGGAGGGACCCGACAGGGCGCGCAGTGGATGTGGGCTACCCTAGGTCGACCTGATCGTCCCTAGGTCCTCAAGGTTCGCCGACCTGCAAACTAAGAACAGACGAAGAACGAGGAAGAAGAAGAACAAGGGAGAGAGATAAAAGTAAAGGTACAAAGTGGTAGATGAATTGATCGATTGTGTGTTGTTATTCAATCGTCCGCCACCCCTTAGGTATATAAGAGGCGGCTGGACTTCCCGTGCAAGGAAAAGGCTTGGATTCTGTCACACCCTGATTTTCATGCCACTTTGCTTAAGCTTATTAGCATGCTAAAATGTGGATTTACAAAAACTTTTGAGTGATTTTGACTTTTCTTGATTGACTTTCTGTTTGCTGCCTGCTAGTGCTCTAAAATCAGATAAATCCTCCAACTCTTATACTTCATCTCCTTGATCCAAAACTTTTTCCCAATGGTCATGCCATGTGTATAGAACAATATAGAATTTTCTTATAAAAATATTTTGGCCAAATAGTATTTTCTAAAATTAGTTTTCCAAAAACCCCTGAATTGAGGTTTGCACTGCAAGTACCTTATTTAGGGTGTGAAAAATCTTTCAAAAAGTATATTTGAATCCTATTAGGTATAGGACTCCCAGAGACCGCAAAATTATAATTTTAAAAGTTATTTTTATATTTTATTTAAAAGATTTTCTTTAAGGCCAGAAATGGTCTTTAATAGGGAAAAATTATTTAAGTATTTCAAAAATATTTGCCAAAATTCAGGGAAACTCATAGGACATATATTGTCCATGTATAAGAGTTTCAACACATGGTCATGTTCAAAATATTGGACAAATCCTTCCAAAACCCTTTCTGGATATTTCAAGCTTTTGAAATATTTACACAGGGAATATTCTCCAAAAATTCCAGGGAAATTCTATCATGTCAAATATGACATATTTGATGATCTTGCAAAGCCTCATGCCTTGAAGATCAAGGAAACATCATCTAATCCCCTCAAAACCATTTCTGTCCCTTTTGAAGTTTGAGCAACTTTACATTGCCAAACTTGTCAATATGCTCTCAAACTTGGTGCACATGCTAAAATGATGTAATTATGCATCTATGCCAAATGGCACAAGTTTTGGAGAAGCATAACTTGGACTAAGTGCCCCAAAACCATTTCTGTTCAAATTCAAATTTGAACAACTCTAAATTGTCAACTTTTTACTAGGGGCCTCAAACTTTGTGGGCATGATCATAACCCCAAATGATGATGCTACACCAAGTGGTGCATCAAGGGGAGATGATTAGCTTAACTCAAACATGGTGAAAACATTTCTGTTGATTTCTAGGGTTCACCAAAGTTACATTGGCAACTATGCCCAAATGAGCTCAAATTTGGTGAAAGGCCCTAATTATATGTGACATTTGATCCTGTTAAGTGTCATAGCGAATGGAGATCATTTGCTTGCCCAAAACATGATCAAACACCTTCTGCCAATTTACCAAAACCATTGTTTGGACCCCTTTTACTATTTCCCTTTACCTCAAATTCTTACCACAGCTTCTCCTGATCATCATCTACCCCCAGTAACTTCCCCATGTCCTCAGCTCAATGATTGGAGGGGTGAAAACCCCATTTTTACTCTTGTGGACAGCAACACTCTTCTCCTCTTTCACCTCCCTCCTCACTCCAGTGGCTCCCAGAGCATCCAAGACCACCTCCCTATAGTTTACTACTCCCTCTACCCTCTGGACACCATTGGTCACGCCCTGGACGCCAGGCAATGCCAATGGCAGCCAAATGCATGCTCTGGAGCGCGCTACAGTGCTCTGGAGCACTGTAGCCGTCCCCCATCCCAATGCCCCGACAACCTCGGGCCTCTCCAGCATGTCCCCGAGGTTGCCTCGACGTCTGGGACACGGCACGTCGCCGGTCCCCGCCTGGCCCTCTCTCCTCTCACCTCTGTGAAGCTTGCCCGTGCGCACCCTGGACCGCGCCCACGGTGCACCGATGCACGCGCTATAAATAGCCCCATTCGGCTCTCTCTCTCGACTCCTTTCGCTCTCCCGCTGCTCCGACGACCTCCCAGACATCCTCAACCTCCCTCCCGTGGCCTCCTACCCCCTCCATGGCCGGAGTGCCGCCGCCGACCACCGCTCAGACTCGGGCACCTCGGCCACTCCCTCCTTCCCCTTCTGTGATTCCAGGTCCGAGCCCTGCTCGGGGAGTCCCCAGGGACGGACCAGCCCTCCCCTTGGCCTGGGAACTCCTCCTGGCGTGGCGCCGCCGAAGACCCCGCGGTCGCCGCGGCCTCCCTGTGGTGGCGAGGCTGTGGGCCTCCTTGGGCGGGCTCGCAGCCACCCTCGGGTGCGGGGAGGAGAGCCGGAGCTCTTGGGCACCTCGGCCGGCCCTCCCGCATCCCCAGGCGATGGCTGCGACGGCGGCCGAAGACCTCCCATGCCCGGCGTTGAGCCGGAGAAGATGGCCAGGGGCGACGAGCGACCTGTGGCTGGGCCCCGCAGGTCAGCGACGCAGCCGACCGCCACGTCGTTTAAGTGGAGGCGGGGCGGCTGGAAGACGCCTTCCCAGCGCGAAGGTGTACCCCACGAAGGCGCCTCCGATGTCACACCCCCCTGTGCACGCGGCCGAGCTGTTGGGCCGGCCCAGTTGCTGTGCAGCTATCCTTCGCCCTGCGCGCAGTAAAGGGGTATAACCCTTTGTCCTTTTCTTTCCCTTTTTCAGAAAACTTCATAAATGCTTAAATAATTCATTTGAACTCCAAATTTGGTGATTCAAATTTCCAGTGACTCCCTAAATCATGATCTACCTGTTGGTGCAACATTCACATTATTCCAGAGACATTTCCTTCACAAATATTTATCAAATGCCATTATTCCATTTTCTGTGATGAACTTTAGAAAATCACAGAGGGCTCAAATTTGATCCAAATGCAGTGATTCAAATTCCTAGGTGCTTTACATATCCAAACCTAGTTTTGGAACATTTTTATTTATACTTCTTATACCCCACCAAATAATGAGCCATTTCTTCATATTTATCAGCTTTGCAAAATCCTAGGAAATTCATTTGAATTCGAAATCCAGTGAAACCAACTCCTAGGAAATTCATTTGAATTCCAAATCCAGTGAAACCAACTTCTGAAATCATGACTTGTTAATGGGTGCCTTTGCTCATCATTCAAGAATATATTTCTGTACAATTCTTTCAAATCCATTAACCCCTTGGTTCCATCATATTGAAATGATCCAAACTATCCATTGATCCAATACCTATGAAACCACCTTGATTATTTTTCATATGACCAGAGGTATCCTAGAAAAGTCCAACTCCTATTTTTAGAGCACCTTTATTTTTGCTTTGATTGTGTTGCTTATTATGATTGTTTCCATCGTTAGTTGACGAAATAAACGGAGTACTCGGAAATGGACCAGAAGGTTTGAAGACTGAGAAGAATAAGGCAAGCAGCCATTTGACCATGTTCGAGAAACCTTTTTATGCATGTCTTATAACGCCTTATTATCAATGCATCGGAATCATGTAGAAGAGGTGACCACCTTGGTTGGTACCTTTGTTACTTTGCTATTGAAACTTGCATCAAACATGACCCTACCTTCCTATGAGGGTTATGTGGGTGGGATTAGATAGATGTATGCTATAGTAGTTGGCTACGCAAAATGGGTCAGGGTTATGCATTGAGTGAAACAAGTGTGGTCTGACATACTTGCAAATGACCCAGTGGGTGCCATTAATGCCCCTGGGAGATGATGAGAAACTAGGGCACTACTTGGTGAAGAAGTAGTGTACCGAGGCTTGATGAGAGTGTTGTTGACAGAGATGGATTAGATTTATGTGTGACTACCGTCCCAACAAAACATGTGCAACCACTCTACCCTTATATGGGAAAGGGCATTATTGATTACCTAGGTTGATACTAGCATGGTGCCCGCATTACTAGTGACGGGGGTGACATGAGGTCACTCTCGGGACGGGGTCGTGCTTGGATAGGCGGCCATGACTGTTTTCACAGGGCACCGAACACACCGTTGGTACCCCGTGTCAGTGGTATGTGATGAATATGGGAGCAAGGCTCCACAATCTCTAAGATGTGAAATGTTAGGCACGGGGCTGTTACCAATCGAGTGGACTCCATATTAGTGTCGCCTAGGGAAAGATAGTGATCGGGTGCTTACCCCGGGTACTTGAGGTACTGCGGGTCGTGGATGACATGGAAGTTCCCCGGATCTTGTGGGTAAAGTGTGCAACCTCTGCAGAGTGTCAAACTATTCGAATAGTCGTGTCTGCGGTCAAGGACAGTTGGGTGGTGCTACTTAGACTATGTCCATAAGTTTCTGGAAAACAACACGGTATGGTGGATCTGTTGATGGTGTGATTCTTGAGGAAGTCACAATGAGCTTGAGCATGAGTTGATTACAACTCTTTCTCGATATTGATGTCTGTGACCTCCGGATACTTGTTGCAGACACATGCATGTCCATGTTATATGTTGATCATACTTGCATATGAAAAAAACTTGCTTTCCGCAAAACTGCCAATCTAGCAGTAGAGCCTTGCATAATTATTCTGTTATCACACTTGGGTTGCTTGCGAGTACATTCAAAGTACTCATTGGCTTGCCACTGGTTATTTTATTGGCCAGGCAGGAGAGAACAGGATATGATGAAGATTTCTTGGTGACGAACATGCGTGCTAGGACGCTTCCCAGTCAGAATGCCTGTAGGGTTAAGGCAGATGGCATGGGTCCAAGTTGTTATTGAAGATTTCCGCTGCGATGATATACTCAAGACTCGACCATAATGTTCCTATTTGTGTAATACAGTATGTATGGATATAAGACTCTTGTTATTCAGCTTCTGTGTGTTCAGTGAGCATTGATCTCTGGGATCACTGTACACGTGCATTCGGTGATCACGACTTATGAGTCGGGGTCCCCACAGAGCTGGTATCAGAGCCATCCTGACTGTAGGAAGCCTTAGTTAGCATGGTCGTTAGTTAGGGTAAAACTATTTTCAAAACTATTACTAGATTCCAAAACTATCTTTACTTCTCTTCCCTTCTCAGTTTTTCAAAAACCAGGCTATACTTGATCTCTTCCCCTTCAAAACTTTGGTCGTTAGAACCCCTATGCAGTGACCACTGGATTTTCTGAAATCCTTGTGGAGTGCACCTTGCCAAACACTCACCCACCACTTCAGCACACAAGATTGACGACACCACGACAAGATGATGTCAACAGGAAATCCATCCTCGAGGAATGAGGACATGAAGACCAGAAGATGGTGACACCCTTGGCAGTGCCCCAGGAAGATGCAACATTGGCCTATGATGACCAGGGTATAGGTTATGCAAAATCATGATATGCATCGCTAATAGAGTAATCTTGTCACTACCGTTGATGTATCGGCAACCACCGGTGGATGAGAACCTCGCCATTTGGTCCGCCTCACTATAGGGAGCAGGAAAACGGTTCTCTTCGTCCCCCGCTCTTGGTGTCGATGTTTTCATCAACGAAACCGATATGTTGACCTCTATTATGCCTTGTTATTGTCATTACATACGGATTGCCTACCTGGTACCCCCGACGTCCCAGAAGGCACAAGGGATCATCATGATTAAAGAGACAAGAAAAGACAAAGTCAACGCCAGCTACAAGGAGGCACCTTCACCACATCACCTCATTAGGCGAGAAGTTGTTGAAGATTCTTCAGGCTCAACCCGGATCATTCATCAAACAACTACAAGGGACATAGCAACACCTGAGGAAGCTCAGAAGACTGTACGAGGCACAGGTCACGACACTGAGTCCGAGAATCCCTAGGGTAGGATGACTCGTGTAGCCCCTATGCGCAGTCGAGTCCGTATGATGGTTCGAGTAGAACCATGATTGTGTGTTGGTTGCTTTTATTTGTTTGTGTTTTGATATAAGTCGCACTGTTGCCCTTGGCAACAAGTACACGACTATATCACCTTCCTTGCCTTGTTTCTTTTGTTTCGGCCCTTTTGCACATGTTTGTTTGCACCTACACTTTAGAACCCCCCTTTAGGCATTTCCCTCCTCTACGCTACTTTTTCCCTCTCTTCTCTCTCCCCAACTAAAGACCCGCAAGACAAGATGCACCAAGGATTCTACCTCGGTAGCCAACTGGCACTGAAGATTTCTGCTACAACCTCCACGATCAATTGCAACCCCATAGAATTATGTTTGACCCTCCAGACCAGTAACCCTCTTCCTAGACCCCTTGAGACTTCACGAGACACTCCAGCACGAACCCTTGAATGTGCGCTTACCCCATAGAATCGCGAGAGAACCTGTTAAGCCCTTATAACCATGCACAACACTGGGTTCGTAAAGGAGCTAGTGGACGCAGTGAACGAGCACGTTTTCATCCTAATATAGCACAAGAACTGACGATGCCATAGATAGACCAGTTCGGGGATATTAGATAGATGACTTGGTGGCTTTATATCAGTGAGGAATTATCTGAGACCTTGATGGATTGTGAGGTTTTCATATTGGTGGGATCATGACTTTGGGGAAGCATGTAGGAGTACCAGTTGGACATGAGATTTGGATTTATGTAGGTGATTCTGGTTGGTATAAATGCTAGATATGTCTGCATGGTTCGGCGTAAATTGAATTTAGACCGATGATCCTGATCGCGATACCATACTTCTCGGTGGACAATAACCTAGGAGATTGGATTATTTGTCGAAGTTGACTTAGGGATCTGTATGATCATGACCTTAGAGTTTACTTGGCCCGGATGGTGGGAATTTGGTGGACTTATTATAGTAATGCATAGCCCTTCTGAGTATTGGGTATACAGGGACTTGAGACCTTGTGGAACCCCGTAGACATCGGATTTGTAGAATGGTTGGATTATGTGGTGATCGATGGAAATTACCGGGCTATTGGAGTTGATCTATAGGAAGGAAACAAAATCTTGGAGTGGCATATGACGTGTTTCCTTAGAATGGTGATGCATTATCTTGAGCCTTGCAAGAATAGGTTGAGCGCTTGGATTGTGTGTTTAATTCAAGCTTAGTAGCATGTATGACCTACCCATGGATTTTAGGGGTAGACATACATATGGATTTGGGGATCGTAGGCAAGTACAATTTTGTTAGACCGTCTCTTGAGAGTCATGAGGATATGTATGGCATGAGTGGTGACTGAAGTTGGTCTATGCGAGAAGATGCTTTTTCGTTCGGAGTACTAGATAGAGCTAATGGCATCTCAGAAACTGTGCTTAAGGATAAGATGATATATGTTCACTCACTCACTAGAATCCTTGAAACCCTTAAGCCCCACCAAGCCATAACCTGGTCAGATCCCAACCACGGGCCTTGGCTCTAAGTCAGGAAGACCTTGCAAATACTCAACGGAAACCACCACCAATACCCCAGCCTACCTTGCGTACCCCATACACCTCATGGAGTAATTGGACAAGATGGGTAACATCGTTATTTGATGGCCTACTTGTCTGCCTGAAGACAAAAGAAGAGACGGACAGCTGGATAAAAGACATTTGAAGACCGCCCTATCGAGAAGGAAGAACTACACCGACCACCGTCATCAAGAAGTAAACTTCCGCATCGAAGACTGGGCGTATCTGCAAACCACCCCTCTCGAAGGAACCGAGCATTTCCGTGTCGAAGGGACGATCATACCAAGATTTATCGACCTTCTTCAAGACCACTGCATGTCAAATAGAAGACGGCTCCCAGCTAGATTTACTACCTGAGATACCCTCCGTGCACCAAATATTCCACGAGTCCCCACTCTGGAAGTACTTCTTACCTCCTAACTAGCCCGGTGCCCGCAAGGACATCACCGATCCTATGACAACTAACTCAACCCAACCTACGCAAGAGACCCCTCAGCAACCTCCATCAAAGAAGGCAGCAAGCGAGAAGCCACACCACCAAGTACTTCAAGATTCCATGGAGCACCACCCAGAAGCAGAACCAACAAGAAGAAGTGAAGACTACCCCGTATCCAAGACTTCGTATTCTTTCCCACGCCTAGTCTGGGAATCTCGGGGACGAGATTCTTGTAAGAGGGGTAGGTCTGTCACACCCTGATTTTCATGCCACTTTGCTTAAGCTTATTAGCATGCTAAAATGTGGATTTATAAAAACTTTTGAGTGATTTTGACTTTGCTTGATTGACTTTCTGTTTGCTGCCTGCTAGTGCTCTAAAAATCAGATAAAACCTCCAACTCTTATACTTCATCTCCTTGATCCAAAACTTTTTCCCAATGATCATGCCATGTGTATAGAACAATATAGAATTTTCTTATAAAAATATTTTGGCCAAATAGTATTTTCTAAAATTAGTTTTCCAAAAACCCCTGAATTGAGGTTTGCACTGCAAGTACCTTATTTAGGGTGTGAAAAATCTTTCAAAAAGTATATTTGAATCCTATTAGGTATAGGTCTCCCAGAGACTACAAAATTATAATTTTATAAGTTATTTTTATATTTTATTTAAAAGCTTTTCTTTAAGGCCAGAAATGGTCTTTAATAAGGAAAAATTATTTAAGTATTTCAAAAATATTTGCCAAAATTCAGGGAAACTCATAGGACATATATTGTCAATGTATAAGAGTTTCAACACATGGTCATGTTCAAAATATTGGACAAATCCTTCCAAAACCCTTTCTGGATATTTCAAGCTTTTGAAATATTTACACAGGGAATATTCTCCAAAAATTCCAGGGAAATTCTATCATGTCAAATATGACATATTTGATGATCTCGCAAAGCCTCATGCCTTGAAGATCAAGGAAACATCATCAAATCCCCTCAAAACCATTTCTGTCCCTTTTGAAGTTTGAGCAACTTTACATTGCCAAACTTGTCCAAATGCTCTCAAACTTGGTGCACATGCTAAAATGATGTAATTATGCATCTATGCCAAATTGCACAAGTTTTGGAGAAGCATAACTTGGTCTAAGTGCCCCAAAACCATTTCTGTTCAAATTCAAATTTGAACAACTCTACATTGTCAACTTTTTACCTGGGGCCTCAAACTTTTGTGGGCATGATCATAACCCCAAATGATGATGCTACACCAAGTGGTGCATCAAGGGGAGATGATTAGATTAACTCAAACATGGTGAAACCATTTCTGTTGATTTCTAGGGTTCACCAAAGTTACATTGGCAACTATGCCCAAATGAGCTCAAATTTGGTGAAAGGCCCTAATTATATGTGACATTTGAGCCTGTTAAGTGTCATAGCCAGTGGAGATCATTTGCTTGCCCAAAACAGGATCAAACACCTTCTGCCAATTTAACAAAACCATTGTTTGGACCCCTTTTAATATTTCCCTTTACCTCAAATTCTTAACACAACTTCTCAAGATGATCATCTACCCCCAGTAACTTCCCCATGTCCTCAGCTCAATGATTGGAGGGGTGAAAACCCCATTTTTACTCTTGTGGACAGCAACACTCTTCTCCTCTTTCACCTCCCTCCTCACTCCAGTAGCTCCTAGAGCATCCAAGACCACCTCCCTATAGTTTACTACTCCCTCTACCCTCTGGACACCATTGGTCACGCCCTGGACGCCAGGCAATGCCAATGGCAGCCAAATGCATGCTCTGGAGCACTGTAGCCGCCCCCCATCCCAATGCCCCGACAGCCTCGGGCCTCTCCAACATGTCCCCGAGGTTGCCTCGACGTCTGGGACACGGCACGTCGCCGGTCCCCGCCTGGCCCTCTCTCCTCTCCCCTTTGTGAAGCTTGCCCGTGCGCGCCCTGGACCGCGCCCACGGTGCACCGATGCGCGCGCTATAAATATCCCCATTGGGCTCTCTCTCTCGACTCCTTTCGCTCTCCCGCTGCTCCGACGACCTCCCAGACATCCTCAACCTCCCTCCCGTGGCCTCCTACCCCCTCCATGGCCGGAGTGCCGCCACCGACCGCCGCTCGGACTCGGGCACCTCGGCCACTCCCTCCTTCCCCTTGTGTGATTCTAGGTCCGAGCCCTCCTCGGGGAGTCCCCAGGGACGGACCAGCCCTCCCCTTGGCCTGGGAACTCCTCCTGGCGTGGCGCCGCCGAAGACCCCGCGGCCGCAGCGGCCTCCCTGTGGTGCCGAGGCTGTGGGCCTCCTTGGTCGGGCTCGCAATCACCCTCGGGTGCGGGGAGGAGAGCTGGAGCTCCTGGGCACCTCGGCCGGCCCTCCCGCATCCCCAGGCGATGGCTGCGCCGGCGGCCGAAGACCTCCCCTGCTCGGCGTCGGGCCGGAGAAGATGGCCAGGGCGACGAGGTACCTGCGGCTGGGCCCCGCAGGTCAGCGACGCAGCCGACCGCCACGTCGTTTAAGTGGAGGCGGGGCGGCTGGAAGACGCCTTCCCAGCACGAAGGCGTACCCCACGAATGCGCCTCCGACGTCACACCCCCCCCCCCTGTGCACGTGGCCGAGCTGTTGGGCCGGCCCAGTTGCTGTGCAGCTATCCTTCGCCCTGCGCGTAGTAAAGGGGTATAACCCTTTTTCCTTTTCTTTCCCTTTTTCAGACAACTTCATAAATGCTTAAATAATTCATTTGAACTCCAAATTTGGTGATTCAAATTTCTAGTGACTCCATAAATCATGATCTACCTGTTGGTGCAACATGCACATTATTCCAGAGACATTTCCTTCACAAATATTTATCAAATGCCATTATTCCATTTTCTGTGATGAACTTTAGAAAATCACAGAGGGCTCAAATTTGATCCAAATGCAGTGATTCAAATTCCTAGGTGCTTGTCATATCCAAACCTAGTTTTGGAACATTTTTATTAATACTTTCTATACCCCACCAAATAATGAGCCATTTCTTCATATTTATCAGCTTTGCAAAATCCTAGGGAACTCATTTGAATTCCAAATCCAGTGAAACCAACTCCTAGATGCTTCTAAAATCATGACTTCTTAATGGGTGCCTTTGCTCATCATTCAAGAATATATTTCTGTACACTTCTTTCAAATCCATAAACCCCTTGGTTCCATCATATTGAAATGATCCAAACTATCCATTGATCCAATACCTATGAAACCACCTTGATTATTTTTCATATGACCAGAGGTATCCTAGAAAAGTCCAACTCCTATTTTTAGAGCACTTTTATTTTTGCTTTGATTGTGTTGCTTATTATGATTGTTTCCATCGTTAGTTGACGAAATAAACGGAGTACTCAGAAATGGACCAGAAGGTTTGAAGACTCGGAAGAATAAGGCAAGCAGCCCTTTGACCATGTTCGAGAAACCTTTTTATGCATGTCTTATAACGCCTTATTATCAATGCATCGGAATCATGTAGAAGAGGTGACCACCTTGGTTGGTACCTTTGTTACTTTGCTATTGAAACTTGCATCAAACATGACCCTACCTTCCTATGAGGGTTATGTGGGTGGGAGTAGATAGATGTATGCTATAGTAGTTGGCTACGCAAAATGGGTCAGGGTTATGCATTGAGTGAAACAAGTGTGGTCTGACATACTTGCAAATGACCCAGTGGGTGCAAATAATGCCCCTGGGATATGATGAGAAACTAGGGCACTACTTGGTGAAGAAGTAGTGTACCGAGGCTTGATGAGAGTGTTGTTGACAGAGATGGATTAGATTTATGTGTGACTACCGTCCCAACCGAACATGCGCAACCACTCTACCCTTATATGGGAAAGGGCATTATTGATTACCTAGGTCGATACTAGCATGGTGCCCGCATTACTAGTGACGGGGGTGACATGAGGTCACTCTCGGGACGGGGTCGTGCTTGGATAGGCGGCCATGACTGTTTTCACAGGGCACCGAACACACCGTTGGTACCCTGTGTCAGTGGTATGTGATGAATATGGGAGCAAGGCTCCACAATCTCTAAGATGTGAAATGTTTGCCACGGGGCTGTTACCAATCGAGTGGACTCCATATTAGTGTCGCCTAGGGAAAGATAGTGATCGGGTGCTTACCCCGGGTACTTGAGGTACTGCGGGTCGTGGATGACACGGAAGTTCCCCGGATCTTGTGGGTAAAGTGTGCAACCTCTGCAGAGTGTCAAACTATTCGAATAGCCGTGTCCGCGGTCAAGGACAGTTGGGTGGTGCTACTTAGACTATGTCCATAAGTTTTTTGGAAAACAACACGGTATGGTGGATCTGTTGATGGTGTGATTCTTGAGGAAGTCACAATGATCTTGAGCATGAGTTGATTACAACTCTTTCTCGATATTGATGTCTGTGACCTCCGGATACTTGTTGCAGACACATGCATGTCCATGTTATATGTTGATCATACTTGCATATGAAAAAAACTAGCTTTCCGCAAAACTGTCAATCTAGCAGTAGAGCCTTGCATAATTATTCTGTTATCACACTTGGGTTGCTTGCGAGTACATTCAAAGTACTCATTGGCTTGCCACTGGTTATTTTATTGGCCAGGCATGAGAGAACAGGATATGATGAAGATTTATTGGTGACAAACATGCGAGCTAGGACGCTTCCCAGTCAGAATGCCTGTAGGGTTAAGGCAGATGGCATGGGTCCAAGTTGTTATTGAAGATTTCCGCTGCGATGATATACTCAAGACTCGACCATAATGTTCCTATTTGTGTAATACGGTATGTATGGATATAAGACTCTTGTTATTCAGCTTCTGTGTGTTCAGTGAGCATTGATCTCTGGGATCACTGTACACGTGCATTCGGTGATCACGACTTATGAGTCGGGGTCCCCACAGATTCACATCCAAAACTCTAGTCAAATTTGAATGGGTTTTGTCCAAACTTTCCAAAACTGTTCGGTTTAAACTGGCCATACTTTGCGGGTCTTTTTTGTGACAGTAAACGACCTCAGATGAAAACGTGGCCAAAATAATATTTACTCATTTCAACGAGACGAACGACTTTTATGTTGAACTTTTTTGAATTAGAAGCCATATTCTAGGCTAAAATGGTCACGCAAAACATCCGTTTGCTCGCGCTACCCATCAAACATGTGTGCGGTGGAACGCACCATATTTCGTCTCCTGACAAGGCTGCATTCCGATAGCTCTAAAGTTTGCATACGAACTCGTATTGGGGCGAATTTTATGTCATAATCGATCGTTTTGACGAGGCGAAGACAATTTGTGAAGATCATTATTCCATATGAGGCTGTCTTGGGGGCATAATTATCCGAATAGTGTTTTGAATACAAAACTTTAGTACTTCGAACACAACTTTGGCCTTAGAGATGTGATCGGATGGCTTTTGCCCAAATATCAATGTTTCTCCTTTTGACAATATAACTTTCTCACTTTGATCACATTTCCATTTGAGGCCATCTTAATTGTGTTTTGACCATGCCAAAATCTGGTGTCAACACATGCCCCTTAGTTTTTCGGCAAAACTTGAGTGCCGAAAATTAAGTTGCAATGTATTTGTTCTAAGGACGATATCAACACTCCAACGGCCATTTATATTTCTCAGGGTGATAATGTGGCACTCCGGCTCAGAGAAACCGGAATGCCCCGTTTTCCAGCCCAGAGATCGAGGAGAAGTGTCTCGAAAACAGTACTACTTGACATAGAACAAATCAGCTCTTATTACAAGAATAATACAAGGGTCTGATGTTACAAAGAAGCACATCAGCACGGCGACACTACGCCGGCGATACTACACTTGCTCTATGCTAGCAGCGGAACAACTCATAGCAGCAGAATACTTCTAGCAGCGGAACAACGACGAAGGTGGTGAACTCCACTCCGCACGGACTCTGGCTGGGACACGATCTACCTCGCGCGCACGACAACCTCGACAAGCAAGCAAGCAAACATGGCATCACCTGCAATCTGGTATGACACGCCAGATCAGTACTGAAAGATCGTGGATACCGCCTAGAGGGGGGTGAATAGGTGCTTTAAAATAATTACGGTTTAGGCTTGAACAAATGAGGAATAAACCTAGCGGTTAATTTGTCAAGCACAAAACCTACAACAACTAGGCTCACCTATGTGAACCAACAACTTATGCTAAGCAAGATAAACAACTAGGTGAAAGCAAGATATATGACAAGAAACAATATGGCTATCACAAAGTATAGTGCATAAGTAAAGGGCTCGGGTAAGAGATAACCGAGGCACGCAGAGACGACAATGTATCCCGAAGTTCACACCCTTGCGGATGCTAATCTCCGTTTGGAGCGGTGTGGAGGCAAAATACTCCCCAAGAAGCCACTAGGGCCACCGTAATCTCCTCACGCCCTCGCACAATGCAAGATGCCGTGATTCCACTAAGGGTCCCTTGAGGGCGGTCACCGAACATGTACAAATGGCAACCCTTGGGGGCGGTTACCGAACCCGTACAAATTGCTCGGGGCGATCTCCACAACCTAATTGGAGACCCCGACGCTTGCCTGGAGCTTTACACCACAATGATTGAGCTCTGAACGCCAAGGTTGGGGCTATCTCCCCAACGACACCATGAAGCTTTACCACAATGGAATATGACTCCGAGGTGACCACAACCGTCTAGGGCGCCCAAGCACCCAAGAGGAACAAGCTCAAGAGTACTAAGCTTCTCAACTTTACTTCCATGTATCACCGCGGAGAACTCAAACCGATGCACCAAATGCAATGGCAAGGGAACACGGAGTGCCCAAGTCCTTCTCTCCCAAATCCCTCCAAAGAAACTAATGCTAGGAAAGGAAATGAGAGGAAGAACGGAGAAGAGAACACGAAGAACTCCAAGAACTAGATCCAAAGGGTTCCCCTCACAAAGAGGAGAAAGTGATTGGTGGAAGTGTGGATCTAGATCTCCTCTCTCTTTCCCCCAAAAAACTAGCAAGAATCCATGGAGGGATTGAGAGATAGCAAGTTCGAAGAAGGTCAACAATTGGGGAAGAACACGAGCTCAAAAGATAAGGTTCATTGGGGAAGAAGACCCCCTTTTATATGTGGGAAAAAATCCAACCGTTATGCTCACAGCCCGCACCGAGCGGTACTACCGCTCCAAGAAGCGGTACTACCGCTAGGGCAGTAGTAGCCCTTTGAAACACAGCAGCAAGGACGCAAAAAGTCCAGAAGAACCGTCGGAGCGGTAGTACCGCTTGACCTCACGATACTACCGCTAGGTGTAGCGGTACTACTGCTAGGGGGTAGCGGTACTACTGCTTGAGAGCGGTACTAAAAAATTACATCCGTGCCTACCACCGCTGGACTCGTGACGAGTTTTTGGTCCGGAGCGGAAGTAGCCACGGAAGTAAAAAATTACATCCCCTCCAAGCGGTAGTACCACTCCAATTTGCGGTAGTACCGCTACAGCCCTTCTAGGGACACCAAAACTAACATAACTTTTGCAAACGGACTACGAATTCAACGAAACCAAGTTTGTTGGAAAGCTAACGACATGGCCTAACACAATCTTTATAAAAATAACAATAAGAAGCAAATGAGAAAAGGACCATAAGAAAATGGTGAGAACCCTTCCTCGAAAGAGACCGGTAAAACCTCCAAGACCGAAAACGCAATAGAAGAAGCATGTGAACTCCGTTTTCGATGAACTCAAGCTTGTCAAGAAGATGACAATAAGCTCCAAATCTCACAATAATTAAACCAAAAAAGAACCAAGAAATATGATGCAACCATGCAATGGTTTGAGCTCTCTACGAATGATATGATCAAGCTACTCACTTGAGAGCCCCCTTGATAGTACGGCAATCGATCCTATAACCTGGTCTCCAAACTACCACATGAGACCGGTAAAATAGAGAACCTATCAAGGGCAAACCTTTGCCTTGCACAAAGTCCACTTGAGCTAGATGTAGATGATCTTGACTTCCTCAAGTTGGACCACCTTTCTTGATTGTGTTGGCTCGGTGAAGACTAGTAGATTGCTCCCCCATACTCCACTATGGATGAGCCACTCTTCGGCATATCTTCACAAGTCCATTGTCACCACAATGGGCGGCAAGCTTCAAGCACTTGATCTCCTCGTGATGCATCACTTGAACTTGCACACCACAACCTTGATTTGATTTCATCCTCCATGGGTTGTATGTGATCTTCCTCTTAAGGCAAGCCCATGGAAGATAACCTAACCCCACATAGAACTCTCACAAAGACCATGGGTTAGTACACTAAGGTAATTGACAATGCTTACCATACCATGGGATCGCTTGATCCCTCTCGGTACATCTTCTATGATTTGTGTGTTGATCAACTTGAAACACTCTCTGTACTTAGTCTTGATCAACCTTGAATCTTTCCAACTCTCTTTGTTTGGATGATGTCTTGAAGGTAAACATGAATGATAACACACTCTTCTTCTTCAAGACATGCTTGCAATAAGCTCAACACTCACAAGACCAATCTTTGTATAATTCCTTAATAGCACCTTGGTCATCACAAATTCTCCTTCAAACCAACACATGGACTCCAAGAAAAGCCTATCGACAAACCCTTCAAATATATAACTCAAGGCAACCATTAGTCCATAGAGATTGTCATCAATAACCAAAACTAAACATGGGGGCACCGCATGTTCTTTCAATCTCCCCCATTTTGGTAATTGATGAAAATCACTTTCAAGCGAGTTTATATAAGTAATTATGCATCACCATACCATGCAACAATAATGTATGCGCATGAGATGCAAAAGCTTAGGAACAAAACCAAATCAAGACGAAATGACTCTCTAAACTTCTCCAGAAACTCTCTGAAACTTCTCCCCCGTTGGCATCGATTGCCAAAATGGGCGAAAGGCTTAGAAGGCCAATATAACTTGTGTTCCTCAGTAAATTGTGTATTTCTCAACAAGAGAGTGGAATGCAATACACATATCCAACGATAAATACTTGGAGGAAGACAAACTATATTTAGGCCCAAAGATTGCGAAAGAATGATATGCCACAAAGACATAACAAATAGAGAAACAAGCAATCAAGCACTCAAAGATACCAATTGAAGCAAGCTATCAAAAGATACCAATTGAACCAACTAGACCAATGATCCTACATGCCACATGAATAAAAGATATTAAGATATGATCCAGGAGTGTTCTAGAGAAACTAGAGAAGCTCCACATGATTTGCGCACAATTTAATTTTGTATTTGGATACAACAAGCACAAAATAGGATCGTCTCTCCCCCAAGATCAATAGAACCTCATGACATAGCAACCAAGTTTTCTAAAGACACTAGTGAAGCTCCCCATAATTTGTGCACTCCTTAGAATATTTTCATTAGGATACCAAGTGCACAAAATAGGATCATCACTCCCCCAAAATCAATAGAAACTCACACCAAGTGCAAGTGAGCATGAAGGTAACAAAGCCTAGCACTTGCAACAAACAAATGGTTGAGCAACATATAAAAGAGACAACTTAAGAGTAGGATCAACCAAAATGATGTGTGTGAGTCATGGCAAAGCACTTGAGAAGACTAGTGTATGGATGAACATTAAGCATCAATATAGTCTTGAATGAAAGAGATACATGGTGCAAGGCCTATCATTCCCACACACAAGTAGCAAATGGGTTCACAAGCTCAGTAATAAGCATATAAAGAACATGTGCTTGTGACAACCCGTGGTGAAGATATAAAAAGAGAGCGTTATCAAGACGAGGGATACCAATTAATTGGCAAAAGGCTTGTCAAGACAAGCAAGAGACAAAAATATCTTCACCACACAAGAGTTCATCTAGATGCAACAAGACAAGATCCGCACTCAAGGCAAAGGCTTTCACGGAGCCACCAAAGAAATGATACAAGAAAGACAAGGTGGTCGTGAAAGAAAGGATATCTTCGAGATATGTAATTTCTCTCAAGTGTATAAAATTATAGGTAGACGAAAATCATGATGATACCAATCCGCAAAGAAGAATGTACACTCGAAATAGTTACAAAAAGGAAGTAATAAGATATCCACAAGGAAGTCATAATTATACCAATAAGATATTTTGCTTGAACGCATAGCACATGGCTAGATAAGGTCTTATTGAATATACATGAATTCCAACCAAGCGAACATCAAAGACATCACAACTAGCAACAAGACTTCATTGTTGGGATGCTTTGAGAAAGGAAACAAGTATCACAAGAAAGAATGAATTACATGCCTTGATACAACCTACACAAGGTTGATGCAAGAAATTTGTGCATGAAGTAGATGATGATACTTGTTACCGAGATACGATTGGAAGGATGTAGTAGATACCAATTGAAGGTAGATAGTAGTTCATTGATCATTCTAGCTTGACTCCAATAAGCATATGGTGACACCACCATTCTTTTGAATGAGCCGAGCATCCAATGAAACTCGAATTGTTCCTAGAACAACAACACAAACAAAATGGTACCCAAACTCATTGGGGCCAAAGAGTTAGAAACACCAATTCACAGGACAAACTCCACAAACATATGTGCATTTTTATATAAAAATGAATTTCATGCACATCTCATCCAAATTGAGACTAGGTGGAGTTTCCCCTATATATTGGGTTAAAAAGAGGTAGCATGCCAAAGAAAATACATGTAGTAAATATGCATGATCAAGACATTCAAGAAACGAAACAAAATGAAAAAGAAATACCAAGTGAAAATAGGATATCGAATGGAGAAATCATTACTTGGAAGATATCTATTTAGAAGATACATCAAGGATTGAGATATCCATTGATAGACGTAAAAGGGAAGATATCGCACTCCCAAAAGAGAGGATGGTTCCAAACAAACCAACCCATCTACAAAGTTTCATGATGGTACAAAGTAACAAAAAGAAATGGCTTGCCTTCCATCAACACACACTTGATATGGAACACAAGATGAGTGTTCTATCGAAAGTAGGATAGCTCCCCCAAGAATTGTGCATTAAAGAGAATTTGCAATTAAATACAAAATGCACAAGGTGGGATCACCACTTTCACTATATCTAGAGAACACTTGACAAAAACAATAAAATAACAAGATCCACAAGTGACACGGAAGGCAATGGGAGTTGACACACTTGGCAAGAGATAAGGCAAATAAAACAAAAAAAGACAATGTAAAGATGATCAATAATTTCCACCACATAAGTGATTACCAATTATCAAAGACAAGAGATATTTGGAGATAATTCTCGGTGGTAGATTGCAAACACATCCAACTTCATCTTTACACCAAACACAAAAGAAAATTTGCAACTTGTAGAGCTAACATGCCACCTAGGAACAACATAATCTATAATATCAACACTAGGTGACAATACCTCACATGTACACATTTTCTAGGATTCTAATATGCACATAGAATATTACTCCCCCATAATGTGGTACCAATGAAAAACTTACCAAGACGCAAGAGAGAATCAACATGAGAAGACATACCACATAGAGACTAGATAATATTGTAATATCAATACTAGATGGTATTCCTCATGTACACACATTTATAGGATTGTGAGGTGCACAAAGCACATCACTCCCCCAAAATGGGATGTTCCATTAATCTCTCACAAGAACCAACTAAGATAAAAGCAAGATGCACAAAGACTCAACGCATGACACACACATACATGATGTGCAAACCAATATGCACATACTTGATTTCTCATGATACGCAAATTGGACGCACACCATATACAAACACATGCAAGGAACAAAACTACAACATGCAAAGGGGCAAGCAACTTTCAATGTAAACAATTTAAGAACGAGTTACCGCAAGGAGGAACGTTGGATATAAGATAGAAACTTGATAATCCGAAGGACTTGGCTTGAGACAATATGAATGATGAAGACCCCTTAATTCTTCATAATGTAGCCGAGTCTCCAATGCCCTCCAAAACACCTATTGATCAAGTTTGAGATAGTTGGTACCCAACCAAGTTGGGTCCTAAGAGGTCAGTCACAAAAGGCTTGGCTACCCAAATGGTTCTTTTCTTGACACCACTTTGAGTCCCAAGAAACTTGGCAAACACATTGCCAACCTTATCCTTCCTTAGAAAATAGACATCATCAATAATAATTGGGTTGGATAAGTTACCACTAGTGCATGAGGAAGCAAGGTGACCCTTCTCACGGCATAAGTAGCAACATCTACTCTTCACTTTCTTCTCATTTGATTTCTCAAAATGAGAAGCATTACCATGAGTCTTCTTGGGAAGCGTCCTTTCTCCAACTTGCGGTTGAGCACGATATTGAACTTGTGGCATCTGAAGGAAATATGCCCTAGAGGCAATAATAAAGATGTTATTTGTATTTCCTTATATCATGATAAATGTATTTTATTCATGCTAGAATTGTATTAACCGGAAACTTAGTACATGTGTGAATACATAGACAAAATAGTATGTCCCTAGTATGCCTCTACTAGGCTAGCTCATTGATCAAAGATGGCTATGTTTCCTAGCCATAGACATGAGTTGTCATTTGATCAACGAGGGATCACATCATTAGGAGAATGATGTGATGGACAAGACCCATCCATTAGCTTAGCACTTTGATCATTTAAGTTTTACTACTATTGCTTTCTTCATGACTTATACATGTTCCTGTGACTATGAGATTATGCAACTCCCGAATATCGTAGGAACACCTTGTGTGCTATCAAATATCACAACATAATTGCGTGATCATAAAGATGCTCTACAGGTGTCTCCGAAAGTATTCGTGGTGTTGGCATAGATCAAGAATAGGATTTGTCACTCCGAGTGTCGGAGAGGTATCTCTGGGCCCTCTCGGTAATGCACATCATAATAAGCCATGCAAGAAAATGACTAATGAGTTAGTCACGAGATGATGTATTATGGAACGAGTAAATAGACTTGCCGGTAACGCGATTGAACTAGGTATAGAGATACTGACGGTCGAATCTCGAGCAAGTAACATACCGATGACAAAAGGAACAACGTATGTTGTTATGCGGTTTGAACGATAAAGATCTTCGTAGAATATGTAGGAACCAATATGAGCATCCAGGTTCCACTATTGGTTATTGAACGGAGATGAGTCTCGGTCATGTCTACATAGTTCTCAAACCCGTAGGGTCTGCACGCTTAACGTTTGATGACGATCGGTATTATGAGTTTATGAATTTTGATGTACCGAAGGTAGTTCGTAGAGCCGGATGAGATCACGGACATGACGAGGAGTCCCGGAATGTCCGAGACGTAAAGATTGATATATTGGACGACTATGTTCGGACACCGGAAGTGTTCCGTAAAGTTTCGGAATTAACCGGAGTACCGGAGGGGTTACCGGAACCCCATGGGGAAGATATGGGCCTTAATGGGCCATAGGAGAAAGAGAGAAGGAGGGCCAGGGCTGGGCCGCGCGCCCCCCACCCCTTGGTCCGAATTGGACAAGGAAGGAGGGGTGGCCGGTGCCCCTTTCCTTCTCCTTCTCCCTCTCCTTCCTTCCCCCCTTCTTCTTCTTGGTGGACTCCTACTAGGAATAGGATTGCAATCCTATTCCTAGTAGGATTGCCTCTCTTGGCGCGCCATAGAGGGCCGGCCGACCTCCCCCCTTGCTCCTTTATATACGGAGGCAGGGGGGGCACCCAAAGACACACAAGTTGAATTTTTTTTAGCCGTGTGCGGTGCCCCCCTCCACAGAAATACACCTCGGTCATACTGTCGCATTGCTTAGGCGAAGCCCTACGCCGGCAACTTCATCATATCCGTCACCACGCCGTCATGCTAACGAAACTCTCCCGTGAGGCTCAACTGGATCAAGAGCTCGTGGGACGTCATCAAGCTGAGCGTGTGCTGAACGCGG
The DNA here is from genome assembly GCA_902687465.1 of Secale cereale. Classification (NCBI taxonomy): domain Eukaryota; kingdom Viridiplantae; phylum Streptophyta; class Magnoliopsida; order Poales; family Poaceae; genus Secale; species Secale cereale. The sequence continues at coordinate 493,049,172 of LR738710.1, forward strand.
AGGTGCCGTACGTTCAGTGCTTGATCGGTTGGATCGCGAAGAAGTTCGACTACATCAACCGCGTCACTTGACGCTTCCGCTCCCGGTCTACGAGGGTACGTAGACACACTCTCCCCTCTCCTTGCTATGAATCTGGTAGATAGATCTTGCGTGATCGTAGGAAAATTTTAAAATACTACGTTTCCCATCAGTGGCATCATGAGCTTAGTCTATGCGTAGATGATATGCACGAGTAGAACACAATGAGTTGTGGGCGATACTAGTCACACTGCTTACCAGCATGTCATACTTTGCTTCGGCGGTATTGTGAGATGAAGCGGCCCGGACCGACATTACGCGTACGCTTACGCGAGACTGGTTTCACTATTATGAGCACTTGTTGCTTAAAGGTGACTGGCGGGTGTCTGTCTCTCTCACTTTAGCTGAATCGAGTGTGGCTACGCCCGGTCCTTGCGAAGGTTAAAACAGCACATTCTTGACGAAACATCGTTGTGATTTTGTATGCATAGGTAAGAACGGTTCTTGCTAAAGCCCATAGCAGCCACGTAAAACTTGCAACAACAAAGTAGAGGACGTCTAACTTGTTTTTGCAGGGCATGTTGTGATGTGATATGGTCAAGATATGATGAGTGATACGGTTTTGTATGAGATGATCATGTTTTGTAATGTTATCGGCAACTGGCAGGAGCCATATGGTTGTCGCTTTATTGTATGAAATGCAATCGCCATGTAATTGCTTTACTTTATCACTAAGCGGTAGCGATAGTCGTAGAATCAATAGTTGGCGAGACGACAACGATGATACGATGGAGATCAAGGTGTCGCGTCGGTGACGAAGGTGATCATGACAGTGCTTTGGAGATGGAGATCAAAAGCACAAGATGATGATGGCCATATCCTGTCACATATTTTGATTGCATGAGATGTTTATCTTATTATGCTTCTTATTTTGCTTAGTACGGCGGTAGCATTATAAGATGATCCCTTACGAAATTTCAAGGTATAAGTGTTCTCCCTGAGTATGCACCGTTGTGAAAGTTCGTCGTGCCGAGACACCACGTGATGATCGGGTGTGATAAGCTCTATGTTCAAATACAACGGGTGTAAGCCAGTTTTGCACATGCATAATACTCGGGTTAAACTTGACGAGCTTAGCATATGCAGGTATGGCCTCGGAATACTGGAGACCGAAAGGTCGAGCGTGAATCATATAGTAGATATGATCAACATAAGATGTTCACCATTGAAACTACTCCATCTCACGTGATGATCGGACATGGTTTAGTTGATTTGGATCACGTGATCATTCAGATGACCGGAGGGATGTCTATCTTAGTGGGATTTCTTACGTAATATGATTAATTGAACTATAATTTATCATGAACTTAGTCCTGATAGTTTTTGCATATCTATGTTGTTGTAGATCAATGGCCCGTGCTACCGTTCCTTTGAATTTTAATGCATTCCTAGAGAAAGCTAAGTTGAAAGATGATGGTAGCAATTAGACGGACTGGGTCCGTAACTTGAGGATTATCCTCATTGCTGCACAGAAGAATTATGTCCTTGAAGCACCGCTAGGTGACAAGCCCCCTCCCGCTAATGTAGATGCTTTGAATGTCTGGCCGACGCGGTCTGATGACTACACGATAGTTCAGTGTGCCATGCTTTACGGCTTAGAACCGGGACTTCAACGACGTTTTGAACGTCATGGATCATATGAGATGTTCCAGGAGTTGAAGTTGATATTTCAAGCAAATGCCCGGATTGAGAAATATGAAATTTTGAATAAGTTCTACAGCTGCAAGATGGAGGAGAATAGTCCTATCAGTGAACACTTGCTCAGAATGTCTGGGTACTACAATCATATGACTCAACTTGGTTGCAAAGTTGGCGAGGATAGTGTTATTGATAGAGTTCTTCAATCACTGCCACCAAGCTTTAAAGGCTTCGTGATGAACTATAACATGCAAGGGACGCAGAAGACAATTCCCGAGCTCTTCGCTATGCTCAAAGCTGCGGAGGTTGAAATCAAAAAAAGAGCATCAAGTGTTGATGGTTAACAAGACCACTAGTTTCAAGAAAAATGGCAAGGGGAAGAAAGGGAATTTCAAGGAGAATAACAATACTGTTGCTACTCCCGCGAAGAAACCCAAGTCTAGAACCAAGCCTGAAACTATTGCAAGGGGACTGGACACTAGAAGCGGAACTGCCCCAAGTATTTGGCGGATAAGAAGGATGGCAAGGTGAACAAAGGTATATATGATATACATGTTATTGATGTGTACCATACTAATGCTCGTAGTAGTACCTGGGTTTTTTATACCGGTTCGGTTGCTAATATTTGTAACTCGAAATAGGGACTACGGATTAAACGAAGATTGGCTAAGGACGAGGTGACGATGCGCATGGGAAATGGTTCCAAAGTCGATGTGATCGCCGTTGGCACGCTACCTCTACATCTACCTTCGCGATTAGTTTTAGACCTAAATAATTGTTATTTGGTGCCATCGTTGAGCATGAACATTATATCTGGATCTTGTTTGTTTCGAGACAATTATTCATTTAAATCAGAGAATAATGGTTGTTCTATTTTTATGAATAGTATCTTTTATGGTCATGCACCCTTGAAGAGTGGTCTATTTTTGTTGGGTCTCGATTGTAGTGATACACATATTCATAATATTGAAGCTAAAAGATGCAAGGTTAATAATGATAGTGCAACTTATTTGTGGCACTGCCGTTTAGGTCATATTGGTGTAAAGCGCATGAAGAAACTCCATAGTGATGGACTTTTGGAATCACTTGATTATGAATCACTTGGTGCTTACGAACCATGCCTCATGGGCAAGATGACTAAAACTCCGTTCTCCGGAACTGTGGAGCGAGCAACAGATTTGTTGGAAATCATACATACTGATGTATGCGGACCAATAAGTGTTGAAGCTCGCGGCGGGTATCATTATTTTCTGACCTTCACTGATGATTTAATCAGATATGGGTATATCTACTTAATGAAGCACAAGTCTGAAACATTTGAAAAGTTCAAAGAATTTCAGAGTGAAGTAGAGAATCATCGTAACAAGAAAATAAAGTTATTAGCAAAAAAAAAACAAGAAAATAAAGTTTCTGCGATCTGATCGTGGAGGTGAATATTTGAGTTACGAGTTTGGTCTTCATTTGAAACAATGTGGAATAGTTTCACAACTCACGCCACCTGGAACACCACAGTGTAATGGTGTGTCCGAACGTCGTAACCGTACTTTATTGGATATGGTGCGATCTATGATGTCTCTTACCGATTTACCACTATCGTTTTGGGGTTATGCTTTAGAGACAGCTGCATTCACGTTAAATAGGGCACCATCTAAATCCGTTGAGACGACACCTTATGAACTATGGTTTGGCAAGAAACCAAAGTTGTCATTTCTTAAAGTTTGGGGCTGTGATGCTTATGTGAAAAAGCTTCAACCTGATAAGCTCGAACCCAAGTCGGAGAAATGTGTCTTCATAGGATACCCAAAAGAGACTGTTGGGTACACCTTCTATCACAGATCCGAAGGCAAGATATTCATTGCTAAGAATCGATCCTTTCTAGAGAAGGAGTTTCTCTTGAAAGAAGTGAGTGGGAGGAAAGCAGAACTTGATGAGGTAATTGTACCTTCTCCCGAATTGGAAAGTGGAACATCACAGAAACTAGTTCCGGTGATTCCTACACCAATTAGTGAGGAAGCTAATGATGATGATCATGAAACTTCAGATCAAGTTTCTACTGAATGTCGTAGATCAACCAGAGTACGTTCCGCACGAGAGTGGTACGACAACCCAGTTCTGGAAGTCATGTTACTAGACCATGATGAACCTATGAACTATGAGGAAGCGATGATGAGCCCAGATTCCGCAAAATGGTTTGAGGCCATGAAATCTGAGATGGGATCCATGTATGAGAAAAAAGTGTGGACTTTGGTTGACTTGCCCGATGATCGACAATCCATCAAAAATAAATGGATCTTCAAGAGGAAGACCGACACAGACGGTAATGTTACTGTTTACAAAGCTTGACTTGTTGCGAAAGGGTTTCGACAAGTTCAAGGAGTTGACTACGATGAGACTTTCTCACCTGTAGCGATGCTTAAGTCTGTCCGAATCATGTTAGCAATTGCCGCATTTTATGATTATGAAATGTGGCAAATGGATATCAAAACTGCATTCCTGAATGGATATCTCAAAGAAGAGTTGTATATAATGCAACCAGAAGGTTTTGTCGATCCAAAAGGAGCTAACAAAGTATGCAAGCTCCAACGATCTATCTATGGACTAGTGCAAGCATCTCGGAGTTTGAATATATGCTTTGATGAGGTGATCAGAGCATATGGTTTTATACAGACTTTTGGTGAAGCCTGTATTTACAAGAAAGTGAGTGGGAGCTCTGTAGCATTTCTGATATTATATGTGGATGACATATTGTTGATTGGAAATGATATAGAATTTCTGGATAGCATAAAAGGATACTTGAATAAGAGTTTTTCAACGAAAGACCTCGGTGAAGCTGCTTATATATTAGGCATCAAGATCTATAGAGATAGATCAAGACGCTTAATTGGACTTTCACAAAGCACATACCTTGATAAAGTTTTGAAGAAGTTCAAAATGGACCAGTCAAAGAAAGGGTTCTTGCCTGTGTTACAAGGTATGAAGTTGAGTAGGACTCAATGCCCGACCACTGCAGAAGATAGATAGAAAATGAAAGTCATTCCCTATGCCTCAGCCATAGGATCTATCATGTATGCAATGCTGTATACTAGACCTGATGTGTGCCTTGCTATAAGTCTAGCAGGGAGGTACCAAAGTAATCCAGGAGTGGATCACTGGACAGCGGTCAAGAACATCTTGAAATACCTGAAAAGGACAAAGGATATGTTTCTCGTGTCTGGATGTGACAAAGAGCTTGTCGTAAATGGTTACATCGATTCCAGCTTTGACACTGATCCGGATGACTCTAAGTCACAAACCGGATATGTATTTTTATTAAACGGTGGAGCTGTCAGTTGGTGCAGTTCCAAGAAGAGCATCGTGGCGGAATCTACGTGTGAAGCGGAATACATAGCTGCTTCGGAAGGAGAAAATGAAGGAGTATGGATGAAGGAGTTCATATCCGATCTAGGTGTAATACCTAGTGCACCGGGTCCAATGAAAATCTTTTGTGACAACACTGGAGCAATAGCCTTGGCAAAGGAATCCAGGTTTCACAAGAGAACAAAGCACATCAAAAGACGCTTCAATTCCATTCGCGATCTAGTCAAGGAGGGAGACATAGAGATTTGCAAGATACATACAGATCTGAATGTTGCAGACCCGTTGACTAAGCCTCTTCCGCGGGCAAAACATGATCAGCACCAGGACTCCATGGGTGTGAGGATCATTACTTTGTAATCTAGATTATTGACTCTAGTTCAACTGGGAGACTGAAGGAAATATGCCCTAGAGGCAATAATAAAGATGTTATTTGTATTTCCTGATATCATGATAAATGTCTTTTATTCATGCTAGAATTGTATTAACCGGAAACTTAGTACATGTGTGAATACATAGAGAAAATAGTATGTCCCTAGTATGCCTCTACTAGACTAGCTCAATGATCAAAGATGGTTATGTTTCCTAGCCATGGACATGAGTTGTCATTTGATCAACAGGATCACATCATTAGGAGAATGATGTGATGGACTAGACCCATCCATTAGCTTAGCACTTTGATCGTTTAAGTTTTACTACTATTGCTTTCTTCATGACTTATACATGTTCCTATGACTATAAGATCATGCAACTCCCGAATACCGTATGAACACCTTGTGTGCTATCAAACGTCACAACGTAACTGGGTGATCATAAAGATGCTCTATAGGTGTCTCCGAAAGTATTCGTGGTGTTGGCATAGATCAAGAATAGGATTTGTCACTCCGAGTGTCGGAGAGGTATCTCTGGGCCCTCTCGGTAATGCACATCATAATAAGCCTTGCAAGCAAATGACTAATGAGTTAGTCACAATATTATGTATTACGGAACGAGTAAAGAGACTTGCCAGTAACGAGATTGAACTAGGTATAGAGATACCGACGATCGAATCTCGGGCAAGTAACATACCGTTTGACAAAAGGAACAACGTATGTTGTTATGCGGTTTGACCGATAAAGATCTTCGTAAAATATGTAGGAACCAATATGAGCATCCAGGTTCCGCTATTGGTTATTTACCGGAGATGAGTCTCGGTCATGTCTACATAGTTCTCGAACCCGTAGGGTCCGCACGCTTAACGTTTGATGACGATCGATATTATGAGTTTATGAGTTTGGATGTACCGAAGGTAGTTTGGAGTCCCGGATGAGATCACGGACATGACGAGGAGTCTTGGAATGTCTAAGACATAAAGATTAATATATTGGACGACTATGTTCGGACACCGGAAGTGTTCCGTAAAGTTTCGGAATTAACCGGAGTACTGGGAGGGGTTACCGGAACCCCGTGGGGAAGCTATGGGCCTTAATGGGCCATAGGAGAAAGTGATAAGGAGGGCCAGGGCTGGGCCGTGCGCCCCCACCCCTTGGTCCGCATTGGACAAGGAAGGAGGGGGGCGGGTGCCCCTTTCCTTCTCCTTCTCCCTCTCCTTCCTTCCCCCCTTCTCCTTCTTGGTGGACTCCTACTAGGAATAGGATTGCAATCCTATTCCTAGTAGGATTGCCTCTCCTGGCGCGCCATAGAGGGCCGGCCGGCCTCCCCCTTGCTCCTTTATATACGGGGGCAGGGGGCACCCAAAGACACACAAGTTGAATTGTTTTAGCCGTGTGTGGTGCCCCCCTCCACAGAAACACACATCGGTCATACTGTCGCATTGCTTAGGCGAAGCCCTGCGCCAGTAACTTCATCATATCCGTCACCACGCCGTCGTGCTCACGAAACTCTCCCATGAATCTCAACAGGATCAAGAGCTCGTGGGACGTCATCAAGCTGAACGTGTGCTGAACACGGAGGTGTCGTACGTTCGGTGCTTGATCGGTTGGATCGCGAAGAAGTTCGACTACATCAACCGCGTCACTTGACGCTTCCGCTCCCGGTCTATGAGGGTACGTAGACACACTCTCCCCTCTCGTTGCTATGCATCTGGTAGATAGATCTTGTGTGATCGTAGGAAAAATTTAAAATACTACGTTCCCCATCAGCATCTTCCCTTGTTGCTTGTCACTAATGGCCTTCTTCTTCAATGGGCAAGATCTAACATGATGCCCTTCAATTTTGCACTTGAAGCAAATAATCTTGGCCGAATTCTTGAGTTGTTCTTGGCCTTTCTTCTTGTTTCTATTGGACTTCTTCTTCTTGTTGGAGTTGAATCCAAGTCCACCTTTGTCATTGGGGGATTTTTGCACAATCAAGATATTGTTGAGTGTGGACTTCCCTTAATGACACTTTTCCAAGTCTTTCTTCAAGGAAGAGACTTGGGCCTTGAGCTCTTTGATTTCCTCTACATGGTTAGTATCAACACAAGTACTAGAGGAAGTATAGGCTTCATTGTTAGAGCAACAAGGCAAGGAAAGCCATTCATCACAAGATGTACCAATGTTACACATAGATGAATTACGAGGACTAGCACATGTCAATATAGCATTTTGACTAGAAGTAGTGCTAGCGACCACATGAGACTCACTAGATGTTACCTTGATAATTATAGCCTTAAGAGCTATCTTTAGCACATTATTAGGTACTAGAAGATCATCATTAGAGCTTGTGAGGTTTAGATGACTTTCTTCCAATTTCCCATAATTGCTAGATAGCAACTCAAGTTGAGCCCTTTGCTCAACATTCTCCTTCAAAATGGCTGCTTCACTAGAAATAGAGTTAGTAGCACAAGCATCATCAATAATACTAAGAGGAGAAGGCAACTTGGCAAGCTCTTTAGAATATGAAGCTTTAAGTTGAGCATGAGACTCGGTGAGTTTGATGAGCTCACTTTTGAGGACCATTGAGCCATTTTCGAGGTGCTCAAAATCCTCAAGGAGTTTAGCTTGTCAACTTCAAGCTTCTCATTTTTAGTTTCAAAATCATTAGCCACCTCGAGAGCTGTATCACTGGATTCCTTTATTCTAGATAGTTCTAGAGCAAAAGTCTCCTCAAGAGATTCCTTGATGGTTTGTTCAAGTTCAAGAGCTTGCGAGAGGTCGGCGATCTCATTAGCATGATCACGCTCATGACCTTCCATTTTCTCAATGGTGACCTCATGATCCTCTAGATGAGATTCGAACTCCTCTATATATTTCTTGCCCTCAATGGCAATAGACATGATTTCCATGAAGTTGGAATGAGCCATTTTATTCTTATGAAGAGCTTTAAAAATCATTTCCCCCTTAATTTTTAAGGAGGCAACATTATCATTCTTTTCATCATTATCACATCATCATCATTGTCATCATCACTATCATCACAAGATATTGGGATTCAAAGTGGGAGATACCTTTGAAGCCTTAGCCATAAGGCAAAACACAATAGATGGTGATGTAGGATCCCTTGAAGCACCATTCAAGACAACATCTTGTTCCATGGGGTGTTGGGTTTCCTCTACATTGTTAGCATAGCAATTCGAGGAAATAGATGCATTTTTATCATGGCAACAAGATATATCAAGCATATCATCATGAGTTTTAGTCAAGAAATTTCTACATGATATGCAAGGACTATCAACACAAGCAAGTGAAACATGTAGGGTGCTCTAAGTGTTAAAGTCCAAAGAAGATGCATTGCAATAAGATAGTGATGAAGGATCATCCACAATAAGCATACTAACATCATTGCAATGACCAACACTACTCACCATATCATTACCTTGTGGCAAACCACATGTAGGTGAAGTAGAAGAAGTTGAGATGACAACACGGCCGGAGGTAGAGGGAGAACAATCATTCCCATAATTCTTGGACACACCATATTTATCTTGAAGCTTTGTCCACAACTCATGAGCATCCCGAAACGGCATGAGTTGAAATATAACTACATTGCTGAAAGCATCAAAACGCACATTAGAAGCTTGAGCATTGAGATAAGAGTTTTTCTCATCCTCTAAAGATAATCTTTGTGGATCTTTTGTAGGAGAAAACCCATATCTACAATTCCCTCTAAATTTTGGTCCATGACCCTAAAGAGATTAAGCATGTGAATTACCCGAACATCAAAATTTGTGCCATCGAAACTAAAAGTGTCAGAGAAACCTAAACCCTTAGTCGACATCCTTACTCTGGGCGGTTAAGCCCTATAAAGAGAGACGAGGCTCTGATACCAATTGAAAGATCATGGATGTCGCCTAGAGGGGGGGGGTGAATAGGCACTTTAAAATAATTACGGTTTAGGCTTGAACAAATGCGGAATAAACCTAGCGGTTAATTTGTCAAGCACAAAACCTACAACAACTAGGCTCACCTATGTGCACCAACAACTTATGCTAAGCAAGATAAACAACTAGGTGAAAGCAAGATATATGACAAGAAATAATATGGCTATCACAAAGTATTGTGCATAAGTAAATGGCTTGGGTAAGAGATAACCGAGGCACGCAGAGACGACGATGTATCCCGAAGTTCACACCCTTGCGGATGCTAATATCCGTTTGGAGCGGTGTGGAGGCACAATGCTCCCCAAGAAGCCACTAGGGCCACCATAATCTCCTCATGCCCTCGCACAATGCAAGATGCCGTGATTCCACTAAGGGGCCCTTGAGGGCGGTCACCGAACCCGTACAAATGGCAACCCTTGGGGGCGGTTACCGAACCTGTACAAATTGCTCGGGGCGATCTCCACAACCTAATTAGAGACCCCGACGCTTGCCCAGAGCTTTACACCACAATGATTGAGCTCCGAACACCAAGGTTGGGGCTATCTCCCCAACGACACCACGAAGCTTCACCACAATGGAATATGGCTCCGAGGTGACCACAACCGTCTAGGGCGCCCAAGCACCCAAGAGGAATAAGCTCAAGGGTACCAAGCACCCAAGAGTACTAAGCTTCTCAAGTTCACTTCCACGTATCACTGTGGAGAACTCAAACCAATGCACCAAATGCAATGGCAAGGGCACACGGAGTGCCCAAGTCCTTCTCTCCCAAATCCCACCAAAGCTGTAACATCCCAAATTTTCAATTTGGAATGTTATACATAGATCATACTGCATTCATATTCCTTTGCATTTTGTGTGTGGCCATCCTCGAAAATTCTAAGCAACTCAAGAACCTACGAAGAGATTTGGGAATTCTACCGTTTCCGAATTTGAGTTTTCTCAAATACCGGTACGAGGATAGTGTGGTTTTAATTATTTTTCTCTCCTAAAAATATATCTAAATAAAATATTTGAGCGAAGATAAAAATGACTTCTCCAAAATAAAAGAGATATTGGAGGAAAAATATTAAAAATCACTTTTGGTTTTTATTCGGATTTATTCGCAATTTTATTTGCATAGGAAAAATTGCACGTTTTCAAAACTGCATTTTAGGGCCAAGAAAATGTTCATCTTGTTCTAAATATTTAATTTAGACGGTGAAAATTTGTTTTGGCATTTTTAGAATTTTATTTTATTTTCTAGATTTTTTCTTAGTTTCGGCAGTTTTATAAAAAACAAAAAAGTTCCCGCGCCCGACTGGGCCGAAGGCCCAGCCGAGCCTGGCCGGCCCTCCTACCGCCGCCTCCCACGCGCTGCGCCGCCGCCAGAGTCCGAGCCGGACTCTCCGCCGCCGCCGCCTTGCCCCTCCCCCAAGCCACCAGCCCCCCTCTTGAAATAGCCACCGCCGCCACCCCTTCCCACCCCGCCACCCGACG
>LR738710.1:493061358-493121454 GCA_902687465.1 Secale cereale
GCCACCCGACGCCGCCCGCCGCAGCAGCCGCCAGGAGCCGCCGCCGCCGCCTCCTACCACCGCCGCCGCAGCCCCGCCGCCCTACGCCGCCCCGCCGCCACGCCGGAGCACCACCGGAGCCCCGTCGGAGCCTAGCCGAGGTAGCCGCCCCGCTGTCTCGGTTTTTTTAGAAAACCCTAGTTTTGTTTTTTTAGTTTAGATTGGTTTTTTTTTCAGTTTAACTGTTTAGCGAGCGTTCGCCCGTTCGTTCATTTCAATGAACAAATTCGTCGTTTAGTATTTGTTAACGAATGTTCGTTCATTTATCTATTCGTCAGTTTTTCTTTTTCGGGGTATTTATCCGCGATTATTTTCGATCGCGATATCTGCCCTAGTCTTGTTTTTCGTTTTTCTTTTCCCTCGAGAGTCGGAATCAGGTTATTCAAAATCCCAGATCTTCGTCTCGACGCCCTCTTTCTGTTGAACCAACTTGAACAAGGTTTTGTTACTGTAAAATGTGACCCTAGCTCAAACTAGTAAACGAATCTCATTTCTTTCTCAGTTTGAGTTTCGTTGCTTCTTTCGATTTGATTCTTTTTGCAAACTGGAGTTCTTAAGTTGAACATTCTGGTTAGATCATCTCTTTTGGAGTTTTGTTTGCGCATCTTTGCTTGATTGCTTATGTATGTTATTGTTTGCTTGCGATAGAATACCCGGACTGTGAAGCGTGCTACTACGAGTCTCTAGGTTTTGCGAATCATCAGCAAGGCAAGTAACACTTTGATCATACTCCTTTATTACCCAATTTTTATGCATTAGATCAAACCCTCACACATTGCATGAGTAGGATCTCTTAACTTGTGGGTCTGGGAAGTAGATTGAGGTAGAACCAATTACCTGCATTATTTTTTTCAAACCCTTGGGAGTTACTTCTACGTTATGCTTAGGTTGCCATGCTATGCTCGTAGACGTGGTTTGGGTTTGAGTGAAAACCATGATAGATGTGAGTTGTAAATTAATGGTTCAACTTAAGGTGTCTACTTAAATACACATCTGGGTGGATTGGTTGCAGGGCACCTGGAGAATCCAGTGTTGTCCTAGGAAATCCTGGGGTTTCCGTGTGATTGTCCTATGGAATGCTACCCAGGCTCAAAGGGATCATAAAACTATTCATGCTAGAAACTTCCGTGTGCAGCCACAATGCCATTATGGGCTCTGGCATTGTATGAGTAAGTTGTGTGAGCTCTTTTGTGGTGGACTAGCAGCTGTAGGGGAAAGAAGGTGTACGGGTCCACCTAGGGTAAAGAGTAAATACTTCTGAAAGACTATGTCTCGGTTATCCATTTCTCAAACACCATTTAGTGTGAGAAATTCAACGGAGGAGATCGAGTCTTGTGGGAAAAGTGCACAAACCTCTGCAGAGTGTACAAACTGATCATGATTAGCCGTGTCCCCGGTTATGGACAATCTTGAGTATCCGGTACTTGAATTATTGGTTGATCTCATCACTTTAATATTAATTTGTTGGGTTAATGATTACTTTAATTGGGATTGAGTTGGAGGTACCTTCTCAATGATGTTTCAACTACCATGATAGTTAAAATAAAATAAATTCCTTTGTTGTAGGAAAAAAATGGCTTAACGCAAAAACTTCAACCCTAGAGCCTCCGCCAGCCAAATATTCATATAGTGTTAGCCTTTATTTCTGTTACTTGCATCTTCTATGTTATCTTGCCAGCATATTCCATGTGCTGACCCGTTTCGGGCTGCAACATGTTACGTTGCAGACTTTTCAGACGAGGAGTAAGACGTTCTAGGTCGTTTGTCATGTACTCAGCTATGCCGTTGGAGTTGATGGACTCACTTATCTTCCAAGCCTTCCGTTGTTATTTTGTTAGATGGCCTTAAGCCATAGACACTCGATGTAATAAGTGTGTGATTGCCACTCTGTTATAAATCCTTCAAGTACTGCGTGTGTCAGCATTACCGATCCAGGGATGACACTGAAATATAGAGTCTTCGGTCCATTCGGATCGTGGTCGCTACAAGATGGTATCAGAGCACACACTGATTGTAGGACACGACCACTAAGATAAACCTTAGGTCACTCTTCTCTACTCATTTCTGACTCCTCTCCATTTTCTACTTCTTTAGGATGGTGGACCCAAGGAGCAAGTTCACTCAACCAGTTGAAGACACACCTTTTGGACGGCACTTGAAGGAAGTCACTAGGTACCTGAACATAGGAATACCAAGCTTTACCGGGACCTACACCGCCACTTTACCAGAAGAGGAGCGATGGAGCATTCAAGTTCAAATTCCTAGGAGAACCTTCGCACCATCAACTGAACCAATAGAGTTTTCCTTTGATGCACCAACCTGGAGCCTAGGCAAGAGTATGGCAGCCCACATCACTATGGGAAGGATCGGAGAAGTCTACAAGCAGGAGCTGAAGGACACCATCTACCAGATTTGTGGACGCCGAGATGAGCGTTGGGACATTATCAGTACCCGGAAGGACAGGTCGGTTGCAGCGTTCATCCAGGAGTTAAACCAGCACATTCGTCGACAGGAGCACAATATGTGCGCAGGGATGATAGATTTGAAGAAGGCACTAACCAGGAACTTGGAGCTAGAAGAAGAACTCAAGTCTACACGTGATGGATACGAGGAGGAGATGTTGATACTTGTGGAGAAGAATGATGATTTGACAAGGAAGCTAGGAGTATTCATGGGGGATCCAGCACCAGGAGGAGAAGAAGAGGAAGAAGAACCCAAGGAAATTTGTTCTGAAGATTACATCATCATCGACGACACGGATTCAGACCCTGATGATAGTGATGACGAAGACTATGAAGATGAAGCTGGAGCAGACATCATGGAATCTTCCGCCGATCAAAATTCATAGATGACCACCCTATGACTAGTAGTTATTTCCCCCACAAAGTAGTATTTAGAGCACTTTTGTAACGTTAGTTAGATCTTTGTAAGACCTTGCTTGAAATTGATTGGTGTGATATGATTGTGTTTGTCTCATGTGCATATGGGTAGTGATTTTCCCTTAGACCTCATTTCTATTCTAATCTCTTCCCTCTACACCCATCAGATGCCTCCGAGACGTGAGCTCAGATTTCAGTTTCCCCCTGAGCTCACTCAGTTGTTCCAGCAGCAGAACACTTTGATGCAACTTCTTGTCCAGAACACTCAGAACAACCAGAACAACAACAACAACAACCGTCCATCACCACCACCCGTGGATAACCTGACACGTTTCTTAAGGTTGCAACCACCGGTGTTTGCTAGCAGCATTGAACCAATAGTTGATGATGACTGGCTGCGCAACATTTGAAGGGATTTGACCGCAGCCAATTGCACGGATGCTGAGAAGGTGCGATTTGCCGCACATTAGTTGTCTGGACCAGCCGCAGCATGGTGGGAGAATTACACAGCCACCTTCCCGGTAGCCAATGTCACATGGGATCAATTTTAGCAAGCTTTCTGTACTGCCCATGTCTCAACTGGAGCTATGAGCATGAAGAAGCGAGAGTTTTGCAACTTGCGCCAAGGGAATCGTACTGTAGCTCAGTACGTAGATGAGTTTAGTACCCTATCTCGTTATGCCCCAGATGATGTGGCCACAGATGCCGCTAAGCAGGAGAGATTTATGGAAGGGCTAAATGATGAGATGAGAGTACAGTTCATGGTGGCAACCTTCAACAACTACGAAGAGTTGGTAAATAAAGCTCTTATGATTGAAGGGAAGCAACAGCGGATTGAGAGTCGCAAGAGGAAGTATGGACAAGGAAGGAATAATTCTGGAGCCCAGCTGAAGCCCCGATTCACTCCGAATTTGGGAGGATACACCCATAACCATGGAAGACACACCCATACTCGAGGAAGTTCTCACAACCACAATGGCTCCAAGAATGGGAATGGGAACAATAATCAGAGTCGCTCTACCCCATCCACACCCGCCAAGAAGGATTTAAGCCACGTCACATGTTACAAGTGCGGGAAGAATGGACTAGCCAATGAGTGCCCCGAAGCTAAGAATGGGAACAGCAATGGAAGCGCCGGGAAGAAGCCCAACCCGTTCAACAAAGGACAAGTGGGCCACGTGACCGTCGAGGAGGTTGTAGAGCAACCAGATGCGGTGATCGGTAAGTTTTTGGTTAAGTCATTTACCGCAGTAGTTCTTTTCGATACTGGTGCATCGCATTCATACATTTCAAGGGGATTCGTAAATGGACATAAGTTGCCCACCAGAGTCCTTATGGCCCCTATGTTAGTAAGTTCACCCGGAGCAGAATATATGGCAAATCAAGGATGCTTTCAGATGCCATTGACCATTGGACGCCATGTTTTCCCCTCAAACCTGACAGTTTTGGAGTCACAAGGATTGGATGTAATACTAGGTATGGATTGGCTAACGATGTATGGAGGGAACATAGATTGTGCCAGTAAGTCTATTTTGCTTACCACCCTGGAGGGAAAAAGGATCAAGTATGTATCTAGGCATTCGCCTATAAGGACACAAGTGCATTCTCTCACGGGAGTTGTTCAGGAGGAAGGGCCTGTAGTAAAGGAATACCCGGATGTGTTCCTAGAGGAGCTACCAGGCATGCCACCGGATAGGGATATTGAGTTTTTTGAGTTATTGCCTGGCACCGGACCTATATCAGAGAGACCATATTGGATGCCAGCAAATGATCTGGAGGAGATCAAGAAGCAGATTAAGGAGTTATTGGAGAAAGGATTTATTCGCCGGAGTTCATCACCTTGGGGAGCCCCAGTGCTTTTGGTCGAGAAGAAGGATTGATCTTTTAGAATGGTCGTTGATTATCGTGCACTGAATGAAGTGACAATTAAGAATAAGTACCCGCTGTCGATGATCAATGATCTGTTCGACCAACTCCAGGGAGCAAAAGTATTCTCCAAGATTGTTCTACGATCTGGATAACACTAGTTGAAGATCCGAGAGAAGGATATACCTAACACAGCCTTCACCACAAGGTACGGGTTATATGAGTATACGATTATGTCATTTGGATTGACTAACGCCCCTGCCTACTTCATGAGTATGATGAATAAGGTGTTCATGTAGTTCTTGGATAAGTTTGTCGTGGTATTCATTGATAATATTTTGGTATACTCGAAGAACGAAGAGGAACACGCGGAGCCTTTGCTATTGGTACTGGAGAAGCTCAGAGAACATCAGTTGTATGCCATGTTTAGCAAATGCGAGTTTTGGCTGAAGGAAGTTGAATTCTTAGGGCATGTTATATCGAGAGAAGGTATAGCAGTGGACCCCCTCAAAGTGCAGGCATTCACTAAATGGTTGGCACCCACTTTAGTTGGAGAGATCCGCAGTTTTCTTGGACTCGCGGGATATTACCGGAGATTCATAGAAAATTTCTCCAAGATTGCAAAGCCAATGACGACATTGATGAAGAAGGAGACCAAATTCCATTGGACCGAAGAGTCCGAAGAAAGTTTCCAGGAGTTGAAGAAACGTTTGACGACAGCCCCAGTGCTGATCTTGCCAGATATACGCAAGGATTTCCAAGTGTACTGCGATGCTCCACGCTTAGGACTTGGAGGAGTACTCATGCAGGATGGAAGAGTTGTTTCCTATGCATCTCGCCAACTGCAACCGCACGAGTTGAATTATGCGATGCACGATATGGAGCTAGCCACAGTTGTGCACGCACTCAAAACCTGGAGACATTTCTTTATTGAAAATCATTGTGATGTGTACACGGATCACAAGGGTTTGAAGTACATTTTCACTCAGAAGGAGATGAACCTCAGATAGAGGAGATGGTTGGAGCTTATAGAGGATTATGATATGAAGCTGCACTATCACCCAAGAAAGGCCAATGTTGTTGCAGACGCTTTGAGCCGGAAGAGTTATGCAAATGCCCTAGTAAAAGGGGGATTGCCACAGGAGTTAGCAGAGCATCTGAGGGAGCTTCGTTTGGAGATAGTTCCTGGAGGTTTTGTCGCAACATTAGAGGTTCAGTCAACATTGTTGGGGAAGATACGCGAAGCCCAGAAGGAGGACAAACAGATTGCTGAGATAAAGGAGAGGATGAGTGAAGGAAAAGCCAAAGGGTTTCATGAAGATGAACACGACACCTTGTGGTTTGAGGACCAAATCTATGTGCCCAACAACCCGGAGATGAGGAAGTTGATACTGCAGGAAGCACATGATTCGCCATACTCGATACACACCGGAAACACCAAGATGTATTTGGATCTGAAGGAGCGTTTCTGGTGGACGGGAATGAATACGGATATTGCCAGTATGTAGCCGTATGTGATGTCTGCCAGAGAGTAAAAGCGGAACATCAGAAGCCAGCAGGATTGCTACAGCCTATGCCGATACCCGAATGGAAGTGGGATAAACTTGGCATGGACTTTATCACCGGATTGCCCGGGACCAAATCAGGATATGACTCAATCTGGGTAGTAGTGGATCGCTTGACCAAGGTAGCCCACTTTATCCCCGTGAAAACCACGTATACTAGTGCGAAGTTGGCCAAGATATACATGACCAGGATCATATGTCTGCACGGAGTTCTGAGGACCATTGTATCAGATAGAGGAACACAGTTCGCCTCAAAGTTTTGGCATCAGCTACACCAAACTTTGGGAATGAGGCTGGAATTCAGTACAACTTTTCATCCGCAGACCGATGGACAGATCGAGAGAGTCAATCAGATTCTGGAGGGCATGTTGAGAGCTTGTGCGCTAGATTATGGATCTAGTTGGGATGACCATTTACCCTACGCTGAGTTCTCGTACAACAACAGTTATCAGGCCAGTTTGAAGATGGCACCGTTCGAAGCATTGTACCGGAGGAGATACCGAACACCGTTAATGTGCGATGAAGTTGGAGACTGTCAGTTGTTTGGACCACACTTGATCAAAGAGTCCGGAGAGAAAGTTAAACTGATTCGGGATAGACTGAAGGTAGCTCGGTCCTGGCAGAAGAGTTATGCAGACTCGAAGCGCAAGGAAGTAGCCTATGAGATTGGAGACAGAGTGTACTTGAGAGTATCGCCTCTGCGAGGAGATAAACGTTTCGGAGTCAAGGCAAAGCTAGCCCCAAGATTTGTGGGACCTTACTGTGTTTTGGAACGCATGGGAGAAGTTGCCTATAAGTTGGAGTTACCCGAAGGATTGTCAGGAGTGCACGATGTGTTTCACGTTTCGCAGCTTAAGAAGTGCGATGCGGAGATGGCCGATATCCCGCTAAGAGACACAGTACCCCTGGAAGCAATTCAGTGGATAGTGATCTGACTTATGAGGAGAAACCCGTCAAGATTCTTGAATTTTCGAGTAGAGTCACCCGCAGTAAGGTTATCAAGTTTTGCAAATTTCAGTGGAGTCACCACACGGAGGAAGAAGCCACCTGGGAACGAGAAGATGATCGACGCAAGGACCACCCACACCTGTTCTCTAGCCAAGCCGAATCTCGAGGTCGAGATTCATTCTCAGGGGAGTAGGTTTGTAATATCCTAAATTTTCAATTTGGAATGTTATACATAGATCATACTGCATTCATATTCCTTTGCATTTTGTGTGTGGCCATCCTAAAAAATTCTGAGCAACTCAAGGACCTACGGAGAGAGTTGGGAATTCTACCGTTTCCGTATTTGAGTTTTTTCGAATACCGGTATGAGGATAGTGTTGTTTTAATTATTTTTCTCTCCTAAAAATATTTCTAAATAAAATATATGAGCGGAGATAAAATGACATCTCCAAAATAAAAGAGATATTGGAGAAAAAATATTAAAAATCACTTTTGGTTTTTATTCGGATTTATTCGCAATTTTATTTGCATAGGAAAAATTGCATGTTTTCAAAACTGCATTTTAGGGCCAAGAAAATGTTCATCTTGTTCTAAATATTTTATTTAGACGGTGATTTTTTTTGGCATTTTTAGAATTTTATTTTATTTTCTAGAATTTTTCTTAGTTTCGGTGGTTTTATATAAAAAAAAGTTCCTGCGCCCGACAGGGCCGAAGGCCTAGCCGAGCCAGGCCGGCCCTCCTACCGCCGCATCCCTCTCGCCGCACCGCCGCCAGAGTCCGAGCCGAACTCTCCACCGCTGCCGCCTTGCCCCTCCCCTAAGCCACCAGCCCCCTCTTTAAATAGCCACCGCCGCCACCCCTTCCCACCCGCCACCCGACGCCGCCCGCCGCAGCAGCCGCCGCAGCCGCCGCCGCCACCGCCGTTTGTGCCGGCACCGCCTCCTACCGCCGCCGCCGCAGCCCCGCCTCCCTACGACGCCCCGCCGCCACGCCGGAGCCTAGCCGAGGTAGCCGCCCCGCCGTCCCGGTTTTCTAAAGAAAACCGATCCGTTTTTTTAGAAAACCCTATTTTCGTTTTTTTTGTTTAGATTGATTTTTTCGGTTTAACTGTTTAGCGAGCGTTCGCCCGTTCGTTCGTTTCAACGAACGAATTCGTCGTTTAGTATCTGTTAACAAACATTCGTTCGTTAATCTGTTCGTCAGTTTTTCTTTTCCGGGTTATTTATCCGTGATTATTTTCGATCGCGATTTCTGCCCTGATTTTGTTTTTCGTTTTTCTTTTCGCTCGAGAGTCGGAATCAGGTGATTCAAAATCCCAGATCTTCGTCTCGATGCCCTCTTTCAGTTTGAGTTTCGTTGCTTCATTCGATTTGATTCTTTTTGCAAACCGGAGTTCTTAAGTTGAACATTCTGGTTAGATCTTCTCTTTTGGAGTTTTGTTTGTGCATCATTGCTTGATTTCTTATGTATGTTATTGTTTGCTTGCGATAGAATACCCGGACTGTGAAGCGTGCTACTACGAGTCTCTAGGTTTTGCGAATCATCGGCAAGGCAAGTAACACTTTGATCATACCCCTTTATTACCCAATTTTTATGCACTAGATCAAACCCTCACACATTGCATGAGTAGGATCTCTTAACTTGTGGGTCTGGGAAGTAGATTGAGGTAGAACCTATTACCTGCATTATTTTTTCAAACCCTTGGGAGTTACTTCTACGTTATGCTTAGGTTGCCATGCTATGCTCGTAGATGTGGTTTGGGTTTGAGTGAAAACCATGACATATGTGAGTTGTAAATTAATGATTCAACTTAAGGTGGCTATTTGAATACACATCTGGGTGGATTGGTTGCAGGGCACCTGGAGATTCCAATGTTGTCCTACGAAATCCAGGGGTTTCTGTGTGATTGTCCTATGGAATGCCACCCAGGCTCAAAGGGATCATAAAACTATTCATGCTAGAAACTTCCGTGTGCAGCCACAATGCCATTATGGGCTCTGGCATAGTATGAGTAAGTTGTGTGAGCTATTTCGTGGTCGACTAGCAGATGTAGGGGAAAGTAGGTGTACGGGTCTACCTGGGGTAAAGAGTAAATGATTCTGAAAGACTGTGTCTCGGTCATCCGTTTCTCAAACACCATGCAATGCGAGAAATTCAACGGAGGAGATCGAGTCTTGTGGGAAAAGTGGACAAACATCTGCAGAGTGTACAAACTGATCATGATTAGCCGTGTCCCCGGTTATGGGCAATCTTGAGTATCCGGTACTTGAATTATTGGTTGATCTCATCACTTTAATATTAATTTGTTGGGTTAATGATTACTTTAATTGGGATTGAGTTGGAGGTACCTTCTCAATGGTGTTTCAACTACCATGATAGTTAAAATAAAATCTATTCCTTTGTTGTAGGAAAAAATTGGCTTTACGCAAAAACTTTAACCCTAGAGCCTCCACCAGCCAAATATGCATATAGTGTTAGCATTTATTTCTGTTACTTGCATCTTCTGTGTTATCTTGCCAGCATATTCCATGTGCTGACCCGTTTCGGGCTGCAACATGTTACGTTGCAGACTTTTCAGACGAGGAGTAAGATGTTCTAGGTCGTTTGTCATGCACTCAGCCATGCCGTTGGAGTTGATGGACTCACTTATCTTCCAATACTACCGATGTTATTTTGTTAGATGGCCTTAAGCCATAGACTTTTGTAATAAGTTCTCTTTGGAGACACTCAATGTAATAAGTTCTCTTTTCCCCCCAAAACTAGCAAGAATCCATGGAGGGATTGAGAGATAGCAAGCTCGAAGAAGGTCAACAATGGGGGAAGAAAACGAGCTCAAAAGATAAGGTTCATTGGGGAAGAAGACCCCCTTTTACAGGTGGGAAAAAATCCAACCGTTATGCTCACAGCCCGCACCGAGCGGTAGTACCGCTCCAAGGAGCGGTACTACCGCTAGTGTAGTAGTAGCCCTTCGAAACACAACAGCGAGGAGGCAAAAAGGCCAGAAGAACCGTCGGACTTGTGAAGTAGCACGGACTTGTGAAGTAGCAACAGCAAGAGCGGTACTAAAAAATTACATCTGTGCCTACCACCGTTGGACTTGTGAAGTAGCACGGAAGTAAAAAATTACATCCCCTCCAAGCGGTAGTGCCGCTCCAATTTGTGGTAGTACCGCTACAACCCTTCTGGGGACACCAAAACTGACATAACTTTTGCAAACGGACTTCGTATTCAACGAAACCAAGTTTGTTGGAAAGCTAACGACATGGCCTAACACAATCTTGATAGAAATAACAATAAGAAGCAAATGAGAAAAGGCCCATAAGAAAATGGTCAGAACCCTTTCTCGAAAGAGACCGGTAAAACCTCCAACACCAAAAACACAATAGAAGAAGCATGTGAACTCCGTTTTCCATGAACTCAAGCTTGTCAAGAAGATGACAATAAGCTCGAAATCTCTCAAGAATAAAACCAAACAAGAACCAAGAAATATGATGCAAGCATGCAATGGTTCGAGCTCTCTACGAATGATATGGTCAAGCTACTCACTTGAGAGCCCCCCTTGATATTACGGCAATCGATCCTACAACCCGGTCTCCAAACTACCACCATGAGACCGATAAAACAACCTATCAAGGGCAAACCTTTGCCTTGCACAAAGTCCACATGAGCTAGATGTAGACGATCTTGACTTCCTCAAGTTAGACCACCTTTCTTGATTGCGTTGGCTCGGTGAAGACTAGTAGATTGCTCCCCCATACTCCACTATGGATGAGACACTCTTCGGCATATCTTCACAAGTCCATTGTCACCACAATGGAAGGTAAGCTTCAAGCACTTGATCTCCTCGTGATGCATCACTTGAACTTGCAAACCACAACCTTGATTTGATGTCATCCTCCATGGGTTGTATGTGATCTTCCTCTTAATGCAAGCCCATGGAAGATAACCTAACCCCACATAGAACTCTCACAAAGACCATGGGTTAGTACACTAAGCGGAATTGACAATGCTTACCATACCATGGGATCGCTTGATCCCTCTCGGTACATCTTCTACGCTTTGTGTGTTGATCAACTTGAAACACTCTCTGTACTTAGTCTTGATCAACCTTGAATCTTTCCAACACTCTTCATCTGGATGATGTATTGAAGGTAAACATAAATGATAACACACTCTTCTTCTTCAAGACATGCTTGCAATAAGCTCAACACTCACAAGACCAATCTTTGGATAATTCCTTAATAGCACCTTGGTCATCACAAACTCTCCTTGAAACCAACACATGGACTCCAAGAAAAGCCTATGGACAAACCCTTCAAATATAACTCAAGGCAACCATTAATCCATAGAGATTGTCATCAATAACCAAAACCAAACATGGGGGCACCGCATGTTCTTTCAATCTCCCCCATTTTGGTAATTGATGACAATCACTTTCAAGAGAGTTTATATAAGGAATTATACATCACCATACCATGCAACAATAATGTATGCGTATGAGATGCAAAAGCTTAGGAACAAAACCAAATCAAGATGAGATGACTCTCTAAACTTCTCCACAAAAATCTCTGAAACTTCTCCCCCATTGGCATCGATTGCGAAAATGGGCGTAAGGCTTAGAAGGCCAATATAACTTGTGTTCCTTAGTAAATTGTGTATTTCTCAACAAGAGAGGGGAATGCAATACACATATCCAATGATAAATACCTGGAGGAAGACAAACTATATTGAGGCCCAAAGATTGCAAAAAGAATGATATGCCACAAAGACAAAACAAATAGAGAAACAAGCAATCAAGCACTCAAAGATACCAGTTGAAGCAAGCTATCAAAAGATACCAATTGAACCAACTAGACCAATGATCCTACATGCCACATGAATAAAATATATTAAGATATGATGAAGGAGTGTTCTAGAGAAACTAGAGAAGCTCCCCATGATTTGTGCACAATTAAATTTTGTATTTGGATACAACGAGCACAAAATAGGATCGTCGCTCCCCCAAGATCAATCGAACCTCATGACATAGCAACCGAGTTTTCTAAAGACAGTGGTGAAGCTCCCCATAATTTGTGCACTCGTTAGAATATTTTCATTTGGATACCAAGTGCACAAAATAGGATCATCACTCCCCCAAAATCAATAGAAACTCACACCAAGTGCAAGTGAGCATGAAGGTAACAAAGCCTAGCACTTGCAACAAATAAATGGTTGAGCAACATATAAAAGAGACAACTTAAGAGTAGGCTCAACCAAAATGATGTGTGTGAGTCATGGCAAAGCACTTGAGAAGACTAATGTATGGGTGAACATTAAGCATCAATATAGTCTTGAATGAAAGAGATACATGGTGCAAGGCCTATCATTCCCACACACAACTAGCAAATGGGTTTACAAGCTCACTAATAAGCATATAAAGAACCTATGCTTGTGAAAACCCGTGGTGAAGATATAAAAAGAGAGCGTTATCAAGACGAGGGATACCAATTAATTGGCAAAAGCCTTGTCAAGGCAAGCAAGAGACAAAAATATCTTCACCACACAAGAGTGCATCTAGATGCAACAAGATAAGATCCGCACTCAAGGTAAAGGCTTTCACGAAGCCACCAAAGAAATGATACAAGAAAGACAAGGTGGTCGTGAAAGAAAGGATATCTTCTAGATGTGTAATTTCTCTCAAGTGTATAAGATTCTAGGTAGATGAAAATTATGATGATATCAATCCGCAAAGAAGAATGTACACTCGAAATAGTAAAAAAAATGAAGTAATATGATATCCATAATGAAGTCATAATTATACCAATAAGATATTTTGCTTAAACGCATAGCACATGGCTAGATAAGGTCTTATTGAATATACATGAATTCCAACCAAGCGAACATCAAAGACATCACAACTAGCAACAAGACATCATTGTTAGGATTTTTTGAGAAAGGAAACAAGTATCACAAGAAAGAACGAATTACATGCCATGATACAACCTACACAAGGTTGATGCAAGAAATTTGTGCATGAAGTAGATGATGATACTTGTTACCGAGATAACATTTGAAGGATGTAGTAGATACCAATTGAAGGTAGATAGTAGTTCATTGATCATTCTAGCTTGACTCCAATAAGCATATGGTGACACCACCATTCTTTTGAATGAGCCGAGCATCCAATACATCTCCAATTGTTCCTAGAACAACAACACAAACAAAATGGTACCCAAACTCATTGGGACCACAGAGTTAGAAACGCCAATTCACAGGACAAACTCCACAAACATATGTGCATTTATATATGAAAATGAATTTCATGCACATCTCATCCAAATTGAGACTCGGTGGTGTTTCCCCTATATATTGGCTTAAAAAGAGAAAGCATGCCAAAGAAAATACATGTAGTAAATATGCATGCTGAAGACTTTCAAGAAACGAAACGAAATACCAAGTGAAAATAGGATACCGAATGGAGAAATCATTACTTGGAAGATATCTATTTAGAAGATACATCATGGAATGAGATATCCATTGATACACGCAAAAGGGAAGATATCGCACTCCCAAAAGAGAGGATGGTTCCAGACAAACCAACCCATCTACAAAGTTTCATGATGGCACAAAGTACCAAAAGGAAACGACTTGCCTTCCATCGACACACACTTGATATGGATCACAAGATGAGTGTTCTATCAAAAATAGGATAGCTCCCCCAAGAATTGTGCATTAAAGAGAATTTGCAATTAAATACAAAATGCACAAGGTGGGATCACCACTTTCACTATATCACTCCCCCAAAATGGGATGTTCCATTAATCTCTCACAAGAACCAACTAAGATAAAAGCAAGATGCACAAAGACTCAATGCATGACACACACATACATGATGTGTAACCAATATGCACATACTTGATTTCTCAAGATACGCAAATTGGACGCACAACATATACAAACACATGCAAGGAACAAAACCACAACATGCAAAGGGGCAAGTAACTTTCAATGTAAACAATTTAAGCAAGAGTTACCGCAAGGTGGAACATTGGATATAAGACAGAAACTTGATAATACGAATAACTTGGCTTGAGACAATATGAATGATGAAGACCCATTAATTCTTCATAATGTAGCCAAGTCTCCAATGCCATCCAAAACACCTATTGATCAAGTTTGAGCTAGTTGGTCCCCAACCAAGTTGGGTCCCAAGAGGTCAGTCACAATAGGCTTGGCTACCCAAATGGTTCTTTTCTTGACTGCACTTTGAGTCCTAAGAAACTTGGCAAACACATTGCCAACCTTATCCTTCACAAGAGAATAGACATCATCAATAATAGTTGGACTAGCTCGTACTAGCTCGGAGGCGAGGACGTACTTGGTAACCCTGTAGCAGGACACAAATGTTGCAACCACATTATTATCAAGCAGACGGAAAATATCCGTACTCGTCCAAGAAATAAGGATAGCGGGAAAACTGAGTCTGTTGGCATTGCCCTTTCCTGATGACTAAGACCATTAAGGGTTGCCAACATTACAAGAAAAAGGATAATCTGGGGTAGAAGCATGTCGTCCATCGAAACAAAAAATGGGGCTGAAGGTAGGAATTCGGCGCAATACCCGAGAAAAATTCTTGCAAACAATGTCGAGATCACTTGGCATCACTCTGCTGGGACAGAAATGACGCTAAACAACGAAGAACGAGCAAGAAAAGAAAACTGGAGAAATGCAGGGGATGAGCTGCTGTGGATCCGAACCGATGACATCTACACTCACCAGATAAATCGTCAGTATCAAAATAATAAGGCTATATGCATGCTATGCAACAAACAAATGCAACAACCAATTGCAATAAACAAGCCAGACTCTATACTACCGATTACTATCGGTTCTACTGCTCGTGCTCACTAGGGCGTCCTACAGCCAGACCTGCTCTGATACCAAGCCTGTGGCACCCCAGCTCAGAGAAACCGGAACACCCCGTTTTCCAGCCCAGAGATCGAGGAGAAGTGTCTAGAAAACGGTACTGCTTGACATAGAACAAATCAGCTCTTATTACAAGAATAATACAAGGGTCTGATAGAGTAGCACATCAGCACGGCGACACTACGCCGGCGATACTACACTTGCTCTATGCTAGCAGCGGAACAACTCGTAGCAGCATTATACTTCTAGCAGCGGAACAACGACGAAGGTGGTGAACTCCACTCCGCAGGGACTCTGGCTGGGACACGATCTAGCTCGCCCGCATGGCAACCTCGTCAAGCAAGCAAGCAAACATGGCATCACCTGCAATCTGGCATGACACGCCAGGTCAGTACATTGAATGTACTTGTAAGCTCACAACAACCAAAAGCATCAAGGGAAAACAACAACATAGCATTAACAGATTAATTAATTAACAACTACCATAATGAAGCAACTACTAAGCATGGTATGAAACTCATACAATACTGATAAATCATCATCTCAGATCTCCATAATCATATCTCTCTTGGCTAACCGACCAAGAAGTATGCCATCTCGATCATCTCGTGATCAAAACCAAACGTGATCTTTCTGGCGATCACTACCGTGACCAACACTTGGTCTCCAACATCATCATCAACATCCTGCCAATCTGCACTACTCAAAATATTAATTTATACATCATCTATAATTCATTCCGTCATTCCGTCATTTGAGTGTTGATCAAACGGTGTGACCTAGTACGAACCCATGCCCATGACCGAGGGCGCGACTATCGATAGATTAAACAAATACACTCTGCAGAGGTAGTGCATTGTACCCACACCACGGAACCCATGGCCTCGCACTCCCGTTCGGGTGTACCAATGGTGTTCCGACAAAACCGATCTACTGCCATGACACTCTCCCGGCCACTCCGACTCACTCCCCACGGGGCTAGTCCTGTGTGGCCCCGTGTCTACCAAAGACACCAACAGCCACCATCGTGGCCAAAACAAACAACTGTCCCAAACGGGGACAAAAGCGCTTATCATCCAACTACGGGTACACAAGGTTATGTCCGCCTACCTGATCAAGGTAGCGCGCGCCCATAACCTTCCCTAGTTGGAGACGCCGGCGAGAGGGATGACAATAGCATCGCATTAGGGTCTTCCCATCAAAGGCAAATGTGGTTGCACTGGGGAAAGCCTGGTTCGGTGGGACCTGACCAACTTAATGACGGAATTTATCCTCAAAAATATAACTGGGATACCGATACTCCGATATCAACTATCAAACTAATAATCCAAGTCATAGCAATACTCAACCAATAATCCAAAGCTTAAAATCATCATCACAAAATACTCCAAGGATAGCATAACATCTCTATCATGAAGAATCCAAGAACGATAACACTACTACACAAATATCAAAAACTAATTATCCAACTATGATTCACATGCAAGCATCATCTCCATCATCATTTTCCAAAATATAATATCAAATTGCATCATGATGAACTAACACTAGCTACTAATAAATCCAAAGGCAACATGATATCCAAAGTAATACTCCAAAATAATACCAGATAGTATCATGAAAATAGCCACTAAGAATCCAAAGGCAACAGGTCATCCATGGCAAATACTCCAAAAATAATACCAGATACTAGCATGAAAATAGCCACTAAGAATCCAAAGGCAACATGTCATCCACATAATCATCAAAATATAAGTCCTAGAACTCCAAGCAATATCATGGCAATAACAAGATCAAAATACAACTCCGGGAAAATGCCATGAACAAATCACAAGTAGCTAGAACAATATTTTAAACAAGTTTAAATAAGGAGACCATGTTAGTGCATTGCAATCATGCAAATGGAGGGTGTGGCTTGCCTGGGGTGGAAGAAATCACAGGGACAAAGTGCGGAAACATCACAGAAGGATTTGCCGGAAACAATTCTCTCTCGAAAGAGGCTGGTTAATAGCAAGGGCAAAATGGTCAGAATGTTGAAACAAAATGAAAATGATGCCAATAGAACAGGCTCGACGAGACGAAGATATGGCCTTTGGAATCACCTCATTTCGAGTTAGGGTAAAAAAGATAGGAGTGCTCTTCTACCAGGGACCTAACTGTAATAGAAATATTTACACACTAGGCCAAAACCAAAAAATTGAAAGCGTACTGCAGAAACTATGCTTTCGGGACAGTGAAGGCGTATTTTTGGCCGAAGCCGCAATGGTTTACGCTTTCACTGAAACGAAAGCGTATTCGCTGGGATTACGCTTCCACTTAAATGACGTGGCAGCAGGGGCCCGGGGCGTTGTGCAGCTGAAGAGTGGGTCCCCGGGGCTTGGGTCACTGACGTGCGGGTCCCGCGGGGTGGGGCCCGTAACTTATCCAGCTAGGCAGGCGGGGTCGACGCCTGCCCGCCGACAGGTGGGGCCAAGGCCCACTGGCCAACTAGGGCGGGGCCGGGCTCTATGCGGCTTACAGGTGGGTCTCGCGCCTTGACCAGTCTCCCCCTGTGCCAACTAGGGCGGGGCTAGGCTCTGTGCGTAGAGCAGAGGGAGGGGTCGCCAGCGCCGGCATGATTACGGCCAACTCCGGCCACCATTTGGGACGCCACGGCCACCGAGGAAATCGGGTGGCTGCCGCGCATCTGTTCCAGGCTTGCACGAACACCGAGGAGGACCGGAACGACGAGGGCCTGGACTTCGGCGGAGATGGCATCGGGTGGTTGTTGGGCATCGCGGCCAGGAGCTACCAGAGGAAGAGGTAGATGGCGGAGAGGCTCTAGGGGTGCGGTAGAGGGCTCTGGCAATGGCCATGAGGAGGTGGAGGGCTTGGGAGCCGCCAATTTAGGCGAGCCGAGGCGGCGGCCATGGTGGTGGAGAGGGGCGAGGAGAGCTACTCGAGCTTGGGGAAGTAGCTAGGCGGGGCACTGGGAGGTGGGTGAGGCGAGTGATGAGCTCTGAGAGGCTCGGGGAGGGCTATATATAGTCGGGCGAGAGGCACGGGCTCGGGTGCGGCCGGGCACGTCCGGCCGAGGCACAAGCGATGGCCAGCGAGCACGGGATGGTGCGGGGAACACGACGAGCTATGATTCAGAGCTCACGGAGGAGTAGGCGACGCCGGGGAGCAGAGGAAGAGGCCAAGGGGAGCTCGGGGCCAAACAAAGCATTGTGCCCCCGTGGCGTTCGGCGGCGAGTGTCGGTGAGTGTCGGTGAGGAAGAGGACGAAGGGGGTGAGCTGTCCAGGTGAACGGCGACGAGGAGGAGAAGCCAAGGGACACGCTCATGCACGCGAAGATGACGAGAGGGGAGCGGACGAAGCAGAAACGGCGCTCTGGGCGCGGCCACTGCAAACAGTGCGCGTGCACAGTGATGCTATTGGCGCAGTCACCGCGTGCACTGGCAGGTAGTGGGGGAGAGGGGCTGTAACTTGATGTCTACTGGTAAGTTCATCCATGGTAAGTCTCCACTACGGTGGCAGTTTGGTGAAAATCTCTTTGGTTAAAAGGTAACTAAGGCCTGAAGTTTACTGCAGTAAACTTTGAAGAGAACTGTTGAACAATAGGAGGGAGTTTGGAAGGAAAGAGTTTGTCTGCGAGGTTGAGGTAAAGAAGGACTTTCATCCTGGTAAATTTGAGAAGAATGGGAGAAAGATTTAATGTAGTTGCTTAACAACCACATAATCTGGTCAGAAACTAGATTAAGATGATGCACTCAAATGGTGATTCCATTCAGGCTGAAATTTGGCAAGCCTTAGGGTTTTGACATATAGAGATGCTGTAAAGTTTTCATAACAATTGGACAAGCCAAATTGGTACTTCCTTCACAAGCATCCTCTCTGTCCAGAATCTTAGGAAACTTCCTGAGGGAAAATGGCTACATAAAATGTTCCCAAAATTGGTGGAGGTAGGTTATGTCAGTTGGAGAAGGTCCTGGAATATTTTCAGCCATAGTGGAGCAAGATAAAATATAGTTGCTTCACAAACTGAAAATTTGGACAGAAACAAAGATTTTAAGCTGTGCTCACATGGTTGATTTGATGGAGCTGAAATTTGGAGGAGTTGGATAATATGATAACAAGAAGAGGCATGCAAAATTTCAAGTCATTTGGATGCCCCTACCTAGTACTTCCTTCATAGTGGCTTCTGTTTGACAGGAACTTTGAAAATTCACTGAGGAAGATTGGCTAGGCAAATAAAGTTGAATTTTGGCATGTGGCAATTATTTGGGCATAAAAGAATGCCCAACAAATTTAGGGTCAATTGGGCAAAGATAAATAGCACTTTCTTCACAACGTGTCATTTAGGGCTGAATAGGAAAATGAATATTGGAGGATTATTTTTGAACATGGCAAGAAAAAGTTTTTCCATATTTCATAAAGATATGACCCAAACAATTTATTAGATTTATTTGGGAACTTTAGGAGTGACAGAAATATAGGTTGCTTCACAACCTAGGGCAGACAGGGTTATTCCTTTAATAGAAAAAGAATATTCCCTAGAAAAATAAATTATGGTTTGGTCAGGCAGTGGAGTAACATGATCTTGGCAATGTTTTGAGAATGATGAGCCACTTGGGAGGGAAAAAGAAGATGATTTCCTAGGTGACAAGGCCACACAACCACTCCAAAAAGAAAAACAGAGCAAAAACCAACAAATCAAAAAGAAAAAGAAAAGGGCCAAAAACCAGGCTGTTACAAACCTCCCCCCACCCCCTTAAAGAAATCTCGTCCTCGAGATTTGGTGGCTCAGGGAACAAGTACAACTTGAGGTCACCGTTTCCCACTCAGATATCCATTTCTTTTATTTTTTTTGTTCCCCTGAGAATTTTAGATGATCTGATTATCTTTGCTCGGGGGTGGTTTGCTTCACCTTTCCCCAAATTCTGATGGGTTTTTGCTCCCACACCGAATCCTTTTGCTGACGTTGATTCTTTCATATATGCAGTGATATCGAATGCCTTTGAGCATAAATTTTCTTTTGATCATGAAAACCTTTTTACTTCTGCCATGGGGTTGCTTCAAATAAATGCAGGCCTTCTGGTTCCGATAAATGCTAAGAATTATTCCTGGCCATCTTCTGACGGGATCTGACTTCCCATAAGTGGTACTGATTTGTTTTGATTTATTCCTTTGGCTCGAGCATGAGATATGGGCCAAAGATCCGACTGCCTTTTTGTCGTGAACAATATAAAGGTGTATGGAGTTATAGTTGTGTCATACCTCAAATATTTATATATTGAGATTGGCCCGACAGGGAGCTGACAGACAAATGCTTTTCCTGACAGACTAACCGTGTACTTGACTCCGTCGATGGCTATACTGAGTCTGAGCTCATTTGTTTGGCTTTTGATTTTCTCATTTTGTCGGTATACTCATTTGGATTTTCCACACTAACCATTCCACGCGGGTCAGCGGGATATGAAATCCTTGTAAAACAGAGTAGGCCGCTGAGAGTATGCCTTTGTGGATCCATATGCAATTACGGCTTTCGATTGACTTGGGTATCCGGACCCTGATGGTCGCACAAAAATCATCATACCTTTGCTGTCGGCCTCATCTTTTGACGGCCATGATTTGCTTTGTCAGGATACCTTGGCCATGCCTGTCCTCGATATTTCGTATGACCATGGACGTGATTAGTACAATATTTTTACCATTATTCCTTATGCATGCTTGCTGACCTGGGTTCGCATACATATGACATATGACCGGGGTTTGTGGCTATATGGAGCTCATTGTTGAGGCCAACCATACCAGAAGGTGACAAGGTCTTAGGGCATCTCCTTGTCAGTTGCGGGAATAATGACCATTGTCAAGACTGTTGATTCTGTGATGTTATCTCCAGATCTTGTCGATCCATGTAATTCACGAGATGTACCTCTGCTTATTTTTTCCTTTGCCTGACTCTTGAGGTTGTGGGATCCTTACTTTCCTTAGGTATATCTGCCGGATTCTTGCCGCATCTTGTATGAGTGACTGATGTGAGTAGGGATGCATGCTCACCATATATAAGAATCATATGCAGCCGAACACTTGATTTCTGAAGAAGAAACATGCGCCGGCAAATTTATGCTTCCGACAAAATGTATGCGAGTCTGGTACTGCCATACATTGGCAACCCATCATATAACCTCTCAGGACGGTGTAATAGTATGATACTGACGCGGACTGAATTTCTTACGAGAGAAGCCATCCGAGTAGCTTGCTGAGGAGGACTTGTTAGCTTTTGTGCAAATCTTTTGTCTGGGTACCGTGCAGAAGAAATCTCGATAGCTTACACACGAAGCTTGACCTGAGTATTGTGCTGGAGAAGCCTGAATTCCGTACTTGAGAAGCTTCCCCTTGGGTTTGCTTGTTTGAGAAAATTTTATATTTGTCTCTCACAAGCTTTTACCGTGGTATCATGTTGAGAAAGACTGGGTATCTTGGGCCGGAAATTGTTCACATATCATGCTGAGGAAAAATTTAGAAGCCTTGCCTCATAAATTTCTTCCGATAGTGTCTGGAATAATATTGGGTTTCTTATATCCAAAACTTCATACTGATATGCAGACTGAAGTCCATACACACACCCGTAATATTCTGAGTCTGATTTTTTGCATGGGAAAAATGGTTTGACTGCCTCCCACGAGTATTTCACATTCTAACTTTATTTAGGATGATAACATATTTCAAGCATCACACCTTGCTGAGCCAAAATTTGGTATATGGTCAATACCTTTGACTGAAAATATACCGTTGATTTTGTACCTGACTTGTCTTGCTTCTGACTTGACTATTACTACTGGGAGTAATTTGTACTGATGTAGACTTGAGTTATCAGTACTATTGTGAGGAGTGCACACAAAGGCAAAATTGATTATCAGTCTCGAAATCAAAAATTCCTCATTTCACTGCAATCGGCCAAGAACTCCATTCTGTTTAGCTGAGTTTCCAAATATTTGAACTCCTTATTACTTCTTTGAGTGCGGTGTCAGTTCATGAGCAACTCTTTATAGGGGCAAAATAATGTAACACCGGGGCCCAAAAAGAAAGAAGCGAAAGAAAACTCAACTAAACAAAAGCACACAACAACAATCAATTCACACACAATCAACGTCACATATTACTGCTAGTCACACAATATGCATGCCTACTTAAGCACACAAAATTTCGCGGGATCTCGTGTTCTACGATCAAGCATGCTGTGACGATGTGCACGAGAACGAATAAATGTGTGGAAGAATTTGTGTAAACAGCACTACACCAAGTGCTAGCTTAGCCAGGTAGCAACCTGGACTAGCTCGGAGGCGAGGACGTACTTGGTAACCCTGTAGCAGGACACGAATGTCGCAACCACATTATTATCAAGCAGACGGAAAATATCCGTACTCGTCCAAGAAATAAGGATAGCGGGAAAACAGAGTCTGCTGGCATTGCCCTTTCCAGATGACTAAGACCATTAAGGGTTGCCAACATGACAAGAAAAAGGACAATCTAGGGTAGAAGCATGTCTGCCACCAAAACAAAAATGGGGCTGAAGGAAGGAATTCGGCGCAATACCTGACCACCATTCTTGCAAACAGTGTCGAGATCACTTGGCATCACTCTGCTGGGACAGAAATGACGCCAAACACAGAAGAACGAGCAAGAAAAGAAAACTGGAGAAATGCAGGGACTGAGTTGTAGTGGATCCGAACCGATGACATCTACACTCACCAGATAAATCGTCAGTATTAAAATAATAAGGCTATATGCATGCTATGCAACAAACAAAGGCAGCAACCAAATGCAATAAACAAGCCAGACTCTATAGTACCGATTACTACCGATTTCTACCGCTCGCGCTAACTAGGGCGTCCTACAGCCAGACCTGCTCTGATACCAAGCCTGTGGCACCGCGGCTCAGAGAAACCGGAACACCCTATTTTCCAGCCTAGAGATCGAGGAAGTCTCAGGAAAACGGTAGTGCTTGACATAGAACAAATCAGCTCTTATTACAAGAATAATACAAGGGTCTGATGTTACAAAGAAGCACATCAGCACGGCGATACTACACTTGCTCTATGCTAGCAGAGGAACAACTTGTAGCAGCAGAATACTTCTAGAAGCGGAACAACGACGAAGGTGGTGAACTCCACTCCACAGGGACTCTGGCTGGGACACAATCTACCTCGCGCGCACGGCAACCTCGACAAGCAAGCAAGCAAACATGGCATCACCTGCAATCTGGCATGACACGCCAGGTCAGTACATTGAATGTACTTGCAAGCTCACAACAACCAAAAGCATCAAGGCAAAACAACAACATAGCATTAACATATTAATTAATTAACAACTACCATAATGAAGCAACTACTAAGCATGGTTTGAAACTGATACAATACTGATAAATTACCATCTCAGATCTCCATAATCATATCTCTCTTGGCTAACCGACCAAGAAGTATGCCATCTCGATCACCTCGTGATCAAAACCAAACGTGATCTCTCCGGCGATCACTACCATGACCAACACTTGGTCTCCAACATCATAATCAACATCCTGCCAATCTGCACTGCTCAAAATATTAATTTATACATCATCTATAATTCATTCTGTCATTCCGTCATTTGAGTGTTGATCAAAAGGGTGTGACCTAGTGTGAACCCATGCCCATGACCGAGGACGCGGCTATCGATAGATTAAACAAATACACTCTGCAGAGGTAGTGCACTGTACCCACACGATGGAACCCTTGGCCTCGCACTCCCATTCGGGTGGACCAACGGCGTTCCGACAAAACCGATCTACTGCCATGACACTCTCCAGGCCACTCCGACTCACTCCCCACTAGACTAGTCCTGGGTGGCCCCGTGTCTACCAAAGACACCAACAGCCACCGTCGTGGCCAAAACAATCAACTGTCCCAAACGGGGACAAAAGCGCTTATCATCCAACTACGGGCACACAAGGTTATGTCCGCCTACCTGATCAGGGTAGCGCGCACCAATAACCTTCCCTAGTTGGAGGCACCGGCGAGAGGCATGACAATAGCATCCCATTAGGGCCTTCCCATAAAAGGCAAATGTGGTTGCACTTGGGAAAGCCCGGTTCTGTGGCACCTACCCAACTTAATGACGGAATTTATCCTCAAAAATATAACTGGGATACCGGTACTCCGATATCAACTATCAAACTAATAATCCAAGTCATAGCAATATTCAACCAATAATCCAATGCTTAAAATCATCATCACAAAATACTCCAAGGATAGCATAACGTCTCTTTCATGAAGAATCCAAGAACAATAACACTACTACGCACATATCAAAAACTAACTATCCAGCTATGATTCACATGCAAGCGTCATCTCCATCATCATTTTCCAAAACATAATATCAACTGGCATCATGATGAACTAACACTAGCTACTAATAAATCCAAAGGCAACATGATATCCAAAGTAATACTCCAAAATAATACCAGATACTATCATGAAAATAGCCACTAAGAATCCAAAGGCAACAGGTCATCCAAAGCAAATACTCCAAAAATAATACCAGATACTAGCATGAAAATATCCACTAAGAATCCAAAGGCAACATGTCATCCACATAATCATCAAAATATATGTCCTAGAACTCCAAGAAATATCATGGCAATAACAAGATCAAAATACAACTCCGGGAAATGCCATGAACAAATCACAAGTAGCTAGACCAATATTTTATACAAGTTTAAATAAGGAAACCATATCACTGCATTGCAATCATGCAAATGGAGGGTGTGGCTTGCCTGGGGTGGAAGAAATCACCGGGACAAAGTGTGGAAACATCGCAGAAGGATTTGCCGGAAACACTTGTCTCTCGAAAGAGGCTGGTTAATGGCAAGGGAAAATGGTCATTTTCATAATGTTGAAACAAAATGAGAATGATGCAATAGAACGGGCTCGACGAGACTAAGAGATGGGCTTGATAATCACCTCATTTGGAGTTAGGATCAAAAAGATATGAGTGTTTTTCTGTGAGGGGCCTATCTGTAATTGAAATTTTTACAGACTAGGCCTAAACAAAAAAACTAAAAGCGTACTCCAGAAACTATGCTTTCGAGACAGTGAAGGCGTATTTTTGGCCGAAGCCGCAATGGTTTACGCTTTCACTGAAACGAAAGCGTATTCGCTGGGATTACGCTTCCACTTGAATGACGTGGCAGCGGGGGCCCGGGGAGTTGTGCAGCTGACGTGTGGGTCCCCGGGGCTGGGGTCGCTGACATGTGGGTCCCGCAGGGTGGGGCCCATCACTTATCTAGCTAGGCAGGCGGGGTCGACGCCTGCCCGCCGACTGGTGGGGCCAAGGGCCCACTGGCCAGCTGGGGCGGGGCCGGGCTCAGTGCGGCTTACAAGTGGGGCTCGCGCCTTGACCAGTCTCCCCCCGCGCCTCCTTCTTCTTCCCCCGACGCGGCTCAGTGCAGAGGGAGGGGTCGCCGGCGCCGGCAGGATTCCGGACAACTCCGGCCATCATTTGGGACGCCATGGCCACCGAGGAACTCGGGACGCTGCCGCGCATCCGTTCCAGGGTCGCACGAACACCAAGGAGGACCAGAACCACGAGGGCCTGGACTCCGGTGGATATGGCATCGGGTGGTTGTTGGGCATCACGGCCAGGAGGTACAAGAGGAGGAGGGACACTGGGGAGAGGCTCTAGGGGTGCGGTGGAGGGCTCTGGCAACGGCCAGGAAGAGGGGGAGGGCTTGGGTGCCACCAATTTAGGCGAGCCGAGGCGGCGTCCATGGTGGTAGAGAGGGGTGAGGAGAGCTACTCGAGCTCGGGGAAGTAGCTAGGCGGGGCACTGGGAGGTGGGTGAGGCGAGTGATGAGCTGTGAGAGGCTCGAGGAGGGCTATATATAGCCGGGCGAGAGGCATGGGCTCGGGTGCCGCCGGGCACGTCCGACCAAGGCTTTGGCGACGGCCAGCGAGCACGGGATGACGCAGGGAACATGATGAGCTATGATTCAGAGCTCACGGAGGAGTAGGCAACGCCGGGGAGCAGAAGAAGAGGCCAAGGGGAGCTCGGGGGGTCTGTGAGCATCGGTGAGGAAGAGGATTAAGGGGGTGAGCTGTCCAGGTGAACGACCACGAGGAGGAGAAGCCAAGAGGCACGCTCACGCGCGCGAAGACAACGAGAGTGGAGCGGACGAAGCAGAAATGGCGCTCTGGGCGCGGCCATTGCACAAAGAGCGCGTGCACAGTGATGCTATTGGTGCAGTCACCGCGTGCGCTGGCAGGTAGTGGGGGAGAGGGGCTGAAACTTATGTCTAGTGGTAAGTTCATCCATGGTAAGTCTCCACTACAGTGGTAGTTTAGTGAAAATCTCTTTGGTTAAAAGGTAACTAAGGCCTGAAGTTTAATGCAGTAAACTTTGAAGAGAACCACTGATCAACAGGAGGGAGTTTGCAAGGAAAGAGTTTGTCTGCGAGGTAGAGGTAATGGAGGACTTTCATCCTGGTAAGTTTGAGAAGAATGGGAGAAAGATTTAATGTAGTTGCTCAACAACCACATAATCTGGTCAGGAACTAGATTAAGATTATGCACTGAAATGGTGATTCCATTTGGGCTAAAATTTTGCAAGGCTTAGGGATTTTGACATATAGAGATGCTGTAAAGTTTTCATAACAATTCGACAAGCCAAATTGGTACTTCCTTCACAAGCATCCTCTCTGTCCAGGAACTTAGGAAAATTCCTGAGGGAAAATGGCTACATAAAATGTGCCCAAAATTGGTGGATGTAGGTTATGTGGGTTGGAGAAGGTCCTGGAATATTTTCACCATAGTGGAGCAAGATAAAATATACTTGCTTCACAAACTGAAAATTTGGACAGAAACTAAGATTT
The DNA here is from genome assembly GCA_902687465.1 of Secale cereale. Classification (NCBI taxonomy): domain Eukaryota; kingdom Viridiplantae; phylum Streptophyta; class Magnoliopsida; order Poales; family Poaceae; genus Secale; species Secale cereale. The sequence continues at coordinate 493,088,452 of LR738710.1, forward strand.
GAAGGTGTGCTCACATGGTTGATTTGATGGAGCTGAAATTTGGAGGAGTGGGATAATATGATCACAAGAAGAGGCATGCAGAATTTCAACTCATTTGGATGCCCCTAGCTAGTACTTCCTTCAAAGTGGCTTCTGTTTGACAAAAACTTTGAAAAATCACTCAAGAAGATTAGCTAGGCAAATAAAGTTGAATTTTGACATGTGGAAATTATTTGGACATAATAGAATGCACAACAAGCTTGGGGTCAATTGGGCAAAGATAAATAGCACTTGCTTCACAAAGTGCCATTTAGGGAAAAATAGGAAAAGGAATATTGGAGGATTATTTTTGAACATGGCAAGGAAAAGTTTTGCCATATTTGATGAAGATATGACCTAAACAATTTATTAGAATTATTTGGGAATTTTAGGAGTGACAGAAATATAGGTTGCTTCACAACCTAGGGCAGGCAGGGTTAATCCTTTAATAGAAAAATAATATTCCCTAGAAAAAGAAATTAGGGTTTGGTCAGGAAGTGGAGTGACATGATCTTGGCAAGGTTTTGAGAATGATGAGCCACTTGGGAGGGAAAAATAGGATGATTTCCCAGGTGACAAGGCCACAGAACCATTCCAAAAAGAAAAACAGAGCAAAAACCAATAAATCAAAAAGAAAAAGAAAAGGGCCAAAAACCAGGCTGTTACAGATAATTATGTATTGGGCATGTTTATGCTAAGGGCGATAGTTATTTATTAGCCATGTCTTTTCTTAGGACGATAGTCATATATCGGCCGTTGCCTATCTAGGCTTCTTGCCACACACTCGGGTGATACTTCTTTAAATATTTGCCATTAAGAGCTCGAGGTAACAATGTGCCTAGTATGGACTCCACCAAATATGAGTTTCCAGGAAATATTCTTGTAATATTAAAGGGACCTTCCCAACTTGGAGACCACTTCCTAAATTTTCTATCTTTTGAACCAATTGGTAGAATCACCTACCACATGAGATCGCCAACTTGAAAATTCTTCAACTTGACCTTCTTATTGTAAGCTCTTGCCACCCTCAACTTATCTCTCTATATGGCATTCAAAGCAGCCAAACGTTCATCGGTGACTTCATCAATATTGTCCATCATCATGTTATGAAAGTCCACCACTGATAAATCATTTTGTTTGCCTATTCTCAAAGCATTCAAATTCACTTCCACTGGTAAAACGACCTCTTGACCGTATATGATCTAAGATTGAGTTACCATTGTAGCACCATGCCTTGAGATTTTGTGTGCCCACAAAGCTTCGGATAATAGCTCATGACATCTCCTTGGATTATCCTCAATCTTCTTCTTGATAAGCTTGATTAATATCTTATGACTAGACTCAGCTTATCCATTGGCTTGGGCATAATATGGAGAGGAATTGAGCAACTTTACTCTTATATGATTCGACAAATTCTCTAACTTGATGTGACATAAAGGATGAACCCTGGTCTGTAGTTAATGTTTGAGGAATGTCGAATCTATGAATAATATGCTCAGTTATGAATTCAATTACCTCTGTATGCATCATATTTTTGATTGGTATTGCTTTAGACCATTTAGTGAAATAATCAGTTGCCACCAACATGAACCGATGCCCCTTTGAAGAAGAAGGATAAATCTCTCCAATAAAGTCTAATCCCCAACCACTAAAAGGCCATGGCATGATAATAGGATGTAACATAACAGCGGGAGCCAGTTGAATATCACCAAACTTTTGACAAGCTTCACATCCTTTATAATAGTGGAAGCAATCATTAACCATCGTCGGCAATAAAACCCATCACGTCGTAATAACCATTTCATCTTGGGAGCCGACTGATGAGTGCTACAAATACCTTCATGGACCTCTCCCATAGCAACTCTCACTTGGTCCTCGTCAAGCACTTTAAAATAACATCATCAACCATTCGGCGATAAAGATCATCATCTCTCATTGTGTATTTGAAAGCCATATGCCCAACATCCCTGTCCACCCTTTTACTAGGATCACACAAATAATCAATAATGGGTTTCCTTCAGTCTCGATATTCTCCTGCATTAAATATTTCATTAGTGGCCGAAACGGTGGGCGCCGGTTTGGCCTCCCCAATGTTGGCAAGACTAGACATCGACCTTTGAGAAATATGTAACATTCCATGATCAACAAGATAGCCAGATGCTTGTTACGCCAACTCAATTGCTCTCCAATTGTCATGTCTAGATATATGAGCAATGCTAAAATAATCCAAAGTACAAATTATATCTAGACATCTATCGAGATAAACATTAAGTGATTAATCAAACATTGAAAGACTTAAGATATTTGTTGCACTACTAGGAACGAATCACCAAAAGCCTCAATATGCGTAGCACCTATGACAAGCAACATCTCTAAGCCGAATAACAATGCTTCATATTCGGCTTGATTATTTGTGCAAAAATACTCTAAGAGGCATGAGGCTTCAAAAACAGCACCATGAGGAGATATATAAACAACACCAACACCTTGGCCATTGCTACAAACTGAACCATCAAAATATAATATCCATGGTACTAATGAGACAAGGTTTATATCAATATCATGCTTGTCATGCTCAACAATAAAATTAGCAACGATTTGACCTTTAATGGATTTCAGAGATTCATAAGCCAAATCATATTCAATTAAAGCATAAGCCCACTTGCCAATTCTACCACTAAGAATTGGCCTATGCAACATGTACTATGACAAGCTACTGTGCAAGCACTCGGCACTAGCTAATGTCTCAATTTTGTGCAAGCATAATATAAACAAAGGCATAATTTTTCAATAAATGTGTACCTTGTCTCAGCGTCCAACAAACATCAACTCAAATAAGTAATAGCATGTTCCTTTCCTTCGGTCTCTTGAGTCAATACAGCACCAATAACACCTTCTTCCACTGTAATATAAAGCCTAAAGGGCCCTTTATGTTTGGGAGCTTTCAACACCGGAGGAGAGCACAAATAATATTTGATCATATCAAAGGCTTCTTGCTGTATTTCCCTGCAAGTAAAATTAGTTTCATTCTTTAACCAAAGGATGGGAATGAATGCGTCAACCTTCCCTAACAAGTTCACTATGAATCTCCTTAAATAATTGGCTTTGCCAAGGAATTGTTGCATATCTCTCTTGCATGTTGGATCCTCCACCTTTTGTATAGCTTCTATCTTTTTGGGATCAATTTCTATGTCATCTTAATGAATAATGAAACCGAAAAACTTTCCAGCCGATACACCAAAAGTACATTTCAAAGGATTCATCTTTAGTACATATTTTTTCATTCTCTCAAAATCTGAATGCAAATTGACTAGATGAGATTCCAAAGAATCCGATTTGAAAACAATTCATAGCTCTTTGATAGGTAGCACCGGAATTTTTTAATCCAAATGACATCACCGTCCACTCAAATAAACCTAGGAAACCGGGGCATTGAAAAGCCGTTTTGAACATGTGCTCTTCGACCATAAAAATTTGATTATACCCTGCATTACCATCAAGAAAGCTAATGAACTTATGTCCAGAAGTATAATTAACAAGCATATCGGCTATTGGCATGGGTTACTCATGTTTAGGTGTAGCTCTATTCAAATCTGTGAAATCAGTGCACAACCTCAACTTGCCGGAGCCTTTCTGTGGGGACCCCGACTCGTAAGTCGTGATCACCGAATGCACGTGTACAGTGATCCCAGAGATCAATGCTCACTGATCACACAGAAGCTGAATAACAATAGTCTTACATCCTTACATACCGTGTTACACAAATAGGACCATAATGGTCAAGTCTTGAGTATATCATCGCAACGGAAATCTCCAAAGACAACTGGGACCCATGCCATCTGCCTTAACCCTACAGGCATTCTGACTGGGAAGCGTCCTAGCTCGCATGCTCGTCACCAAGAAATCTTCATCATAACCTGTTCTCTCCTGCCTGGCCAATAAAATAACCAGTGGCAAGCCAATGAGTACATTGAATGTACTCGCAAGCAACCCAAGTGTGATAACAGAATAATTATGCAAGGCTCTACTGCTAGGTTGGCAGTTTTGCGGAAAGCTAGTTTTTCATATGCAAGTATGATCAATATATAACATGGATATGCATGTGTCTGTAACGAGTATCAGGAGGTCATAGACATCATTATCGAGAAAGAGTTGTACTCAACTCATGCTCAAGCTCATTGTGACTTCCTCAGGAGTCACATCATCAACATCACCGAACCATGTTGCTTCCTCGCACACACACACACCAGGTTCCGTAAACACTAGACGTAGCCCAAGAGCGGTTACCCAACTGTCCATGACCGTGGACATGGCTATTCGAATAGTTTTACACTCTGCAGAGGTTACACACTTTACCCACTAGATCCGGGGAACTTCCGTGTCATCCACGACCCGCGGTACCTCAAGTACCCGGGGTAAGCACCCGATCACTATCTGTCCCTAGGCGACACTAATATGGAGTCCACTCGATTGGTAACAGCCCCGTGCCAAACATTTCACATCTCAAGGTTTGTGGAGACTCGCTCCGTATTCATCACATATCACAAGCGCGGGGTACCAACGGTGTGTCCGGTGCCCTGTAAAGACAGTCATGGCCGCCTATCCAAGCGCGACCCCGTCCCAAGAGTGACCTCATGTCACTCCCGTCACTAGTAATGTGGGCACCATGCTAGTATCGACCTAGGTAATCAATAATGACCTTTCCCATATAAGGGTAGAGTGGTTGCGCATGTAAGGTTGGAATAACGGTCGCAACTTAAACCAATCCGTTTTTCAAAACAACAAACACACTTTCCTCGGTACACCACTTTGTCATCAAGTGGTTACCCATCTCACCATCTCCCTCGGGCATAAATGGCACCCGACGGGGTTTTCTAAAAGTCTTTTGAAAGCATCCTGCCTCCGTCACCATGCATATACCCGTCCCATTTGCGTAGCCACTATTAAAGCAACCTAACTACTCCCACCCACATAACCCTCATAGGAAGGTAGGGTCATGTTTGATGCAAGTTTCAACAGTAAAGTAACAAAGGGAGCCACCAAAGTGGTTTCCACCTCAACATGATTCCAATGCATTGAATAATAAGGTGTTATGAGACATGCATAAAAAGGTTTATCGAACATGGTCAAAGGGCTGCTTGCCTTATTCTTCAGAGTCTTCAAATCTTCTGGTCCACCTCCGAATACTCCGTTTATTAAGTTAACTAACGATGGAAACAATCATAATAAGCAACTCAATCAAATCAAAAATAAAAGTGCTCTAAAAATAGGAGTTGGACTTTTATAGGATACCTCTGATCATATTAGAAATGACCAAGGTGGTTTCATAGGTATTGGATCAATGGGTGATTTGGAACATTCCAATATGATGGAACCAAAGGGTTTATGGATTTGGAAGAAGTATACAGAAATATTTCCTTGAATGATGAGCAAAGGTACCCATCATCAAGTCATGATTTTGGAAGCATCTAGGAGTTGGTTTCAATGGATTTGGAATTGAAATGAATTTCCTAGGATTTTGCAAAGCTGATAAATATAAAGAAATGGCTCAATATTTGGTGGGGTACAAAAACTATTATTAAAAATGTTCCAAAACTAAGTTTGGACATGACAAGCATCTAGGAATTTGAATCACTGTATTTGGATCAAAAATGAGCTCTCTGTGATTTTCTAAAGTTCATCACAGAAAATGGAATATGGGCATTTGATAAATATTTGTGAAAGAAATGTTTCTGGAATAATGTGCATGTTGCACCATGTGATAGAGCATGATTTATGGAGCCATAGGAAATTTGAATCATGCAATTTGGAGTTCATATGAATATTTGGGAGATATTTGATGTTTACTGGAAATAGAAAATAAAAGGAAAAAGAGGGTGTTATACCCTTGCGCGCAGGGCGAAGAGTAGCAGCACCGTGACTGGGCCGGCCCATCAGCACAGCAGCGCGCAGGGACTCGGCCACGTCGAAAGCGCCCGCCAGGAAAGGCGCTTCCGCGCGGGGAAAGCGGCCGTGGCCAGATCCGCTTCCACTTAAACGGAGGGGCCCGCCCACTGGGTCGCTGACGCGCGGGCCCCAGCGGCAGGTTCTTCTTCCTCCCGCGCGGTATGACGGGGAACAGGGGAGGTGCGGCCGAGCGCTCGCCGTCGTGGCCCCGTCGGCTTGGGCCATCTCCGGCGACGCTCCGGCCATCGGAGTGACCAGCGCGGAGAGGCGCATTCGACCGTGGGTAGCACGCCTGCCGGGGTGGACCAGGGTGAGCAGGTGTCCAACCGCGGCAGAGGGCGGCTCCTGTCATCTTGAGCTCCGAGCGCACGGCGGCCTGGGGAGGATTGGCGGAGCACGGGGAGGCTCAAGGAGGTGCGTGAGGGGCTCTGGTGGTGGCTAGGTTGAGAGGGAGAGGCCGGGGTGCCCGAATTCGAGCGGCGGTCGGCGGCTCTGCTCCGGCCAGGGAGGAGGCTGGAGGGCACGGGAGGAGCAACGAGTCGGCCCGGGAGGCGTAGGAGGGAAGGAAAGAGCTAAAGGAGGTGCAAGGGTGCTCGGGGGCGGCCTATAAATAGGTGAGCGCCGGTCCACCGATGATGCATGTGCCGGCGAGCATGTTGTCATCATTGCAGGCCACGGGGGCAGCAGTGGGCGTGTCCAGGGCGTTCCTGGAGCTGGTCCACGCCTAAAGGAAGAGAGAGGAGGAGCGGGGAGGCGCCAGAGAGGCCACGCGTGCGAGGTCGTTCACTGGTGCACAGGGTCTGCCGGTGCGCGTGCGAGCAGGGGCGAGGGAGGAGGAGAGAGGAGGGGGCCGACCGTCCGGCGTGTCCCGGACGCCGAGGCAGCCTCGGGGGACACAAGGGGGAGGCCCTAGGTGGTCGGGGCTGGCGATTGGAGGGCGGCTGCAGTGCACCAGAGCACTGTAGCGCGCTCCAGAGTGGGCTTTTGGCCGCCAGTGGCGTGGCCTGGCGCCCAGGGCGTGTCCAACCGTGTCCAGAGGGTATAGGAAGTAGTAAAGAAGTGGCATGTGGCTTTGGATGCTCCAGGGAACCACTGGGATGAGGAGGGAGGTGAGGAAGAGGGTGAAACCTGCTGTCCAGAGTGTAAATTGGGGTTTTACCCCCTCCAATAATTGAGCTGAGGCCATGGGAATGTTACTGGGGGTAGATGATGATCAGAATAGGCTGTGGTAAGAATTTGAGGTAAGGAGAAAAAGTAAAAGAGGTTCAAACACTGGTTTTGGTAAATGAACAGAAGGTGTTTGATCAGTGTTTGGTCAAGCAAATGACATCCACTTGACATGGGACTTAACAGGATCAAATGTCACATATAATTAGGCCCCTACACCAAATTTGAGCTCATTTGGGCAAAGTGGCCAATGTAACTTTGGTGAACCCTAGAAATGAACAGAAATGGTTTCACCATGTTGGAGTTAAGAAAATCATCTCCCCTTGATGCACCACTTGGTGTAGCATCATCATTTGGGGTTATGAACATGCCCACAAAGTTTGAGGCTCCAGATAAAAAGTTGACAATGTAAAGTTGTTCAAATTTGCATTTGAACAGAAAGGGTTTTGGGGTGATCTGATCAAGTTGCTCTATTGCAAATCTTGTGCCATTTGGTCTAGATGCCTTATTAGGCCATTCTAGCATGTGCACCAAATTTGAGAGCATTTGGACAAGTTTGGCAATGTAGAATTGCTCAAACTTCAAGTATGGACAGAATGGTTTTGAAGGGGTTTGAGGATGTTTCCTTGATCTTCAAGGCATGAGGCTTTGCAAGATCATCAAATATGTCATATATGACATGATAGAATTTCCCTGGAATTTTTGGAGAATATTTCCTTTGTAAATATTTCAAAAGCTTGAAATATCCAGAAAGGGTTTTGGAAGGATTTGTCCAATATTTTGAACATGACCATGTGCTGAAACTCTTATAAATGGACAATATATGTCCTATGAGTCTCCCTGAATTTTGGCAAATATTTTTGAAATGATTAAATAATTTTTCCCTATTAAAGACCATTTCTGGACTCAAGAAAAAGCTTTTAAATAAAATATAAAAATAACTTTTAAAATTATACTTTTGTGGTTTCTGAGAGTCCTATACCTAATAGGATTCAAATAAACTTTTTGAAAGATTTTTCACACCCTAAATAAGGTACTTGCAGTGCAAACCTCAATTCAGGGGTTTTTGGAAAACTAATTTTAGAAAATACCATTTGGCCAAAATATTTTTATAAGAAAATTCTATACTGGTCTATACACATGGCATGATCATTGGGAAAAGGTTTTGGGTCAAGGAGATGAAGTATAAGAGTTGGAGGATTTATTTGATTTTTAGAGCACTAGCAAACAGCAGACAAAAGTCAAATCAAGCAAAGTCAAAAACACTCAAAAGTTTTTGCAAATCCACATTTTTAACATGGAAATTAGCTTAAGCAATGTGACATGAAAATCAGGGTGTGACAGACCTACCCCCCTTACAAGAATCTCGTCCCCGAGATTCCCAGACTAGGCGTGGAAAGGAAGGCGGAGTCTTGGATACGGGGTAGTCTTCACTTCTTCTTGTTGGTTCCGCTTCCGAGTGGTGCTCCTTGGAATCTTGAAGTGCTTGATGGTTTGGCTTCTTGCTTGATGCCTTCCTTGATGGAGGTTGCTGAGGGGTCTCTTGCATAGGTTAGGTTGGGTTAGCTGCCATAGGCTCGGTGATCGATTTCCTTGCGGGCATCGGGCTAGCTAGGAGGTAAGAAGTATTTCCAGAGTGGGGGCTCATGGAAGATTTGGTGCACGGAGGGTATCTCAGGTGGTAGATCTAGCTGGGGAGCCGTCTACCACATGACTTGCAGTGATCCCAAAGGGTCCAATGAACCTTGGTGCGAGCTCCCCCTTGACGTGGAAACGCTTGGTTCCCTTCAGAGGGGTTACCCGCAGGTACACGTGGTCCCCGATATGGAAACTCATGACCCGACGGTGAGTGTCAGCATAGCTCTTTTGCCTTGACCTGGCTGCCTTCAAACGTTCTCTGACTAGTTGGACTAGCTCTTCCGCTGCGCGGAGAATATCCGGTCCAAGGACTAGCCCTTCTCCAGTCTCTAACCAGTTGAGGGGTGTGCGACATCTGCGTCCGCACAACTCCTCAAATGGTGCCACCTGAAGGCTCGACTGGTAACTGTTGTTATAGGAGAACTCGGCAAAAAGGAGACAATCCTCCCACTTGGCTCCATATGCCAAGACACAGGCTCAGAGTCATGACTTCGAGAATCTGATTGACTCGCTCAGTCTGACCTCCGGTCTGTGGGTGGAAAGCCGTGCTGAAAGATAACTTGGTTCCTAAGGCTTCTTGGAACTTCTTCCAGAACCTTGAGGTGAACTGGGTTCCTCGATCTGACACAATCTCCTTGGGAAATGCCGTGAATACTTACAATTCGGTCGATGTAGAGAGCTGCCAGCCGGTTGCCATCATAAGTGGTCTTGACAGGAATGGAATGGTCCACCTTGGTCAAATGATCGACTATGACCTAAACAGAGTCATGTCCTCTATTCGACCTTGGTAATCTAGTGACGAAGTCCTTTCCGACTTTATCCCACTTCCACTCAGGAACCTTGAGTGGTTGAAGCAATCCCGCGGGTCGCTGATATTCAGCTCGACCCTTTGGCACACATCACACTTTGCAACATAGGTTGCAACTCTCTCTTTTCGTCTCGTGCCACCAGAATCGTGCCTTCAAGTCTTCATACATCTTGGTGTGAGCGTTCCTTCGACACGGAAAATCTCGGCTCCTTTGAGAGGAGTGGTTTGCAGATACGCCCGGTCTTCGACGCGGAAGTTTACTTCTTGATGACGGTGGTCGGTGTAGATCTTCCTTCTTGACAGGGCGGTCTTCAAATGTCTTCCATCCAGCTGTCCGTCGCTTCTTCGTCTTCGGGCAGTCAAGTAGGCCATCAAATAATGATGTTACCTAACTTGTCCAATTACTCCATGAGGTCTAAGGGGTACGCAAGGTAAGCTGGGGTATTGGTGGTGGTCTCGGTTGAGTATTCGCAGAGGCCTTCCTGACTCTGAGTCAAGGTCCGTGGTCAGAATCTGACCTGGTTGTGGCTCGGTGGGGCTTAAGGGTTTCAAGGATTCTAGTGAGTGAGTGAACTTATATCATCTTATCCTTAAGCACAGTTTCTGAGATGCCAATAGCTATACCTAGTACTCCAAACGAAAAAGCATCTTATCGCAGAGACCAACTTTAATCACCACTCATGCCATGCATATCCTCATGACTCTCAAGAGACGGTCTAACAAAACTATACTGTATATGATCCCCAAATCCATGTGTATGTCTACCCCTAAAATCCAAGGGTAGATCATACATGCTGCTGAGCTTAAATTAAACACCACAATCCAAGCACTCAACCTAATCTTGCAAGGCTCACGATAATGCATCTCTAATCTAAGGAAACACGTCATATGCCACTCCAAGATTTGTTTCCTTCCTATAGATCAACTCCAATAGCCCGGTAATCTCCATCAATCACCACATACTCCAACAATCCTACAAATCCAGTGTCTACGGTGCTCCACAAGATCTCAACTCTCTATAATACCCAAATACTTGGAAGGACTATGCATCACGATAGTATGTCCACCAAATTCCCGTCATCCGGGTCAAGTAAACTCCAAGATCACGACTAAATAGATCCCTAAATCATTTCCGACAAATAATCGAATCTCCTAGGTTATTGTCCACCGAGAAGCATAGTATCATAATCAGGATCATAGGCCTAAATCCAATCTTACTCCGAACCATGCAGACATATCCAGCATTATACCAACCAGAATCACCTACATAAATCCAAATCTCATGCCCAACGGGCACTCCTACATGCTTCCCCAAGGTCATGATCCGACCAATATGAAAACCTCACAATCCATCAAGGTCTTCGATAGTTCCTGGAAGTCACTGATGTAAAGCCACCAAGTCATCTGTCCAATATCCTCGAACTGGTCTATCTATGGCATCGTCAGACCTCGTGCTATATTAGGATGAAAATGTGCTCACTCATCGTGTCCACTAGCTCCTTTACGAACCCAGTGTTGTGCATGGTTACAAAGGCTTAACAGGTTCTCATGCTTTACCATGGGTGAGGCACATGGTTAAGGATTCGTGCTGGAGTGTCTCGGGAAGTCTCAAAGGGTCTAGGAATGGGGTTACTGGTCTGGAGGGTTAAACATAACTCTACGGGGTTGCACTTGATCGTGGAGGTTGTAGCAGAAGTCTTCAGTGCCAGTTGGTTGCCGAGGTAGAATCCTTGGTGCATCTTGTCTTGCGGGTCTTCAATTGGGGAGAGAGAATAGAGGGAAGAAGCAGCGTAGAGGAGGGAAATGCCTAAAAGGGGGTGCTATAGTGCAGGTGCAACAAACAGGTGCAAAAAGGCAGGAACAAAAGAAACAAGGCAAGGAAGGTGATATAGCCATGCACTTGCTGCCTGGGGCAAAAGTGCGACTTATATCAAAACACAAGCAAATAAAGCAAACAACACACAATCATGGCTCTATTCGAACCATCATATGGACTCGACTTCGCATAGGGGGTACACGACTCATCCTACCCTAGGGGTTCTCGGACTCAGTGCCGTGACTTGTGCCTCGTGCAGTCTTCTGAGCTTCCTCGGGGGTTGCTATGCCCCTTGTAGTTGCTTGATGAATGATCCGGGTTGAGCCTGAAGAGTCTTCAACAACTTCTCGCCTGATGAGGTGAGGTGGTGAAGGTGCCTCCTTGTAGTTGGCGTTGACTTGTCTTCTCTTGTCTCTTTAACCATGACGATCCCTTGTGCCTTCTGGGGCGTCGAGGGTACCAGGTAGGCAATCCATATGTAATGACAATTAACAAGGCGTAATAGAGGTCCAACATGTCAGTTTCGTTGATGGAAACATCGACACCAAGAGCGGGGGATGAAGAGAACCGTTTTCCTGCTCACTATAGTGAGGCGGACCAAATGGCAAGGTTCTCATCCACCGGTGGTTGTCGATACAACAACGGTAGTGACAGGATTACTCTATTAGCGATGCATATCATGACTTTGCACATCTCATGCCATGGTCATCGTAGGCTAGGGTTGCACCATCTTCTGGGTCTTCATGTCCTTACTCATCGAGGATGGATTTTCTGTTGGTATCATCTTGTCGTGGTGTCACCAATCTTGTGTGCAAAAGTGGTGGGTGAGTGTTTGGCAAGGTGCACTCCACGAGGATTACAGAAAATCCAGTGGTCAGGGGCATAGGGGTTCAAGCGACCAAGGTTTTTGAAGGGGAAGAGATCAAGTATAGCCTAGTTTTCGACAAACTGATAAGGGAAGAGGAGTATAGATAGTTTTGAAAACTACTAATAGTTTTGAAAATAGTTTTACCCTAAGTAACGACCATGCTAACTAAGGCTTCCTACAGTCAGGATGGCTCTGATACCAGCTCTGTGGGAACCCCGACTCGTAAGTCGTGATCACCGAATGCACGTGTACAGTGATCCCAGAGATCGATGCTCACTGAACACACAAAAGCTGAATAACAAGAGTCTTACATCCTTACATACCGTGTTACACAAATAGGACCATAATGGTCAAGTCTGGAGTATATCATCGCAGCGGAAATCTCCAAAGACAACTGGGACCCATGTCATCTACCTTAACCCTACAGGCATTCTGACTGGGAAGCGTCTTAGGTCGCATGCTCGTCACCAAGAAATCTTCATCATAACCTGTTCTCTGCTGCCTGGCCAATAAAATAACCAGTGGCAAGCCAATGAGTACATTGAATGTACTCGCAAGCAACCCAAGTGTGATAACAGAATAATTATGCAAGGCTCTACTGCTAGGTTGGTAGTTTTGCGGAAAGCTAGTTTTTCATATGCAAGTATGATCAATATATAACATGGATATGCATGTGTCTGTAACGAGTATCAGGAGGTCACAGACATCATTATCGAGAAAGAGTTGTACTCAACTCATGCTCAAGCTCATTGTGACTTCCTCAGGAGTCACATCATCAACATCACCGAACCATGTTGCTTCCTCGCACACACACACACACCAGGTTCCGTAAACACTGGACGTAGCCCAAGAGCGGTTACCCAACTGTCCATGACCGTGGACACGGCTATTCGAATAGTTTTACACTCTGAAGAGGTTGCACACTTTACCCACTAGATCCGGGGAACTTCCGTGTCATCCACGACCCGCGGTACCTCAAGTACCCGGGGTAAGCACCCGATCACTATCTTTCCCTAGGCGACACTAATATGGAGTCCACTCGATTGGTAACAGCCCCGTGCCAAACATTTCACATCTCAAGGTCTGTGGAGACTCGCTCCGTATTCATCACATATCACAAGCGCGGGGTACCAACGGTGTGTCCGGTGCCCTGTAAAGACAGTCATGGCCGCCTATCCAAGCGCGACCCCATCCCACGAGTGACCTCATGTCACTCCCGTCACTAGTAATGCGGGCACCATGCTAGTATCGACCTAGGTAATCAATAATGCCCTTTCCCATATAAGGGTAGAGTGGTTGCGCATGTAAGGTTGGAATAACGGTCGCAACTTAAACCAATCCGTTTTTCAAAACAACACACACACTTTCCTCGGTACACCACTTCGTCATCAAGTGGTTACCCATCTCACCATCTCCCTCGGGCATAAATGGCACCCGACGGGGTTTTCGAAAAGTCTTTTGAAAGCATCCTGCCTCCGTCACCATGCATATACCCGTCCCATTTGCGTAGCCACTATTAAAGCAACCTAACTACTCCCACCCACATAACCCTCATAGGAAGGTAGGGTCATGTTTGATGCAAGTTTCAACAGTAAAGTAACAAAGGTAGCAACCAAAGTGGTTTCCACCTCAACATGATTCCGATGCATTGAATAATAAGGTGTTATGAGACATGCATAAAAAGGTTTCTCGAACATGGTCAAAGGGCCGCTTGCCTTATTCTTCAGAGTCTTCATATCTTCTGGTCCACCTCCGAATACTCCGTTTATTACGTTAACTAACGATGGAAACAATCATAATAAGCAACTCAATCAAAGCAAAAATAAAAGTGCTCTAAAAATAGGAGTTGGACTTTTATAGGATACCTCTGATCATATTAGAAATGACCAAGGTGGTTTCATAGGTATTGGATCAATGGGTGATTTGGAACATTCCAATATGATGGAACCAAAGGGTTTATGGATCTGGAAGAAGTATACAGAAATATTTCCTTGAATGATGAGCAAAGGTACCCATCATCAAGTCATGATTTTGGAAGCATCTAGGAGTTGGTTTCAATGGATTTGGAATTAAAATGAATTTCCTAGGATTTTGCAAAGCTGATAAATATAAAGAAATGGCTCAATATTTTGTGGGGTACAGAAACTATTATTAAAAATATTCCAAAACTAAGTTTGGACATGACAAGCATCTAGGAATTTGAATAACTGTATTTGGATCAAAAATGAGCTCTCTGTGATTTTCTAAAGTTCATCACAGAAAATGGAATATGGGCATTTGATAAATATTTGTGAAAGAAATGTTTCTGGAATAATGTGCATGTTGCACCATGTGATAGAGCATGATTTATGGAGCCATAGGAAATTTGAATCATGCAATTTGGAGTTCATATGAATATTTGGGAGATATTTGATGTTTACTGGAAATAGAAAATAAAAGGAAAAAGGGGGGGTTATACCCTTGCGTGTAGGGCGAAGAGTAGCAGCACCGTGACTGGGCCGGCCCATCAGCACTGCAGCACGCAGGGACTCGACCACGTCGAAAGCGCCCACCAGGAAAGGCGCTTCCGCGCGGGGAAAGCGGCCGTGGCCAGATCCGCTTCCACTTAAACGGAGGGGCCCGCCCACTGGGTCGCTGACGCGCGGGCCCCAGCGGCAGGTTCTTCTTCCTCCCGCGCGGTATGACGGGGAACAGGGGAGATGCGGCCGAGCGCTCGCCGTCGTGGCCCCGTCGGCTCGGGCCATCTCCGGCGACGCTCCGGCCATCGGAGTGACCAGCGTGGAGAGGCGCATCCGACCGTGGGTAGCACGCCTGCCGGGGAGGATCAGGGCGAGCAGGCGTCCAACCGCGGCGGAGGAGGGCTCCGGTCATCTTGAGCTCCGAGCGCATGGCGGCCTGGGGAGGATTGGCGGAGCATGGGGAGGCTCAAGGGGGTGCGTGAGGGGCTCTTGTGGTGGCTAGCTGGAGAGGGAGAGGCCGGGGTGCCCGAATTCGAGCAGCGGTCGGCGGCTCTGCTCCGGCCAGGGAGGAGGCAGGAGGGCACGGGAGGAGCAAGGAGTCGGCCCGGGAGGCGTAGGAGGGAAGGAAAGAGCTAAAGGAGGTGCAAGGGGGCTCGGGGGCGGCCTATAAATAGGTGAGCGCTGGTCCACCGATGATGCATGCGCGGGCGAGCATGTTGCCGTCATTGCAGGCCACGGGGGCAGTAGTGGGCGTGTCCAGGGCGTTCCTGGAGCTGGTCCACGCCTAAAGGAAGAGTGAGGAGGAGCGGGGAGGCGCCAGAGAGGCCGCGCCTGCGAGGTCATTCACTGGTGCACAGGGTCTGCCGGTGCGCGTGCGAGCAGGGGCGAGGGAGGAGGAGAGAGGAGGGGTCCGACCGCCCGGCGTGTCCCAGACGCCGAGGCAGCCTCGGGGGACACGAGGGGGAGGCCCTAGGTGGTCGGGGCTGGTGATTGGAGGGCGGCTGCAGTGCTCCAGAGCACTGTAGCGCACTCCAGAGCGAGCTTTTGGCCGCCAGTGGCGTGGCCTGGCGCCCAGGGCGTGTCCAACCGTGTCCAGAGGGTATAGGAAGTAGTAAAGAAGTGGCATGTGGCTTTGGATGCTCCAGGGAACCACTGGGATGAGGAGGGAGGTGAGGAAGAGGGTGAACCCTGCTTTCCAGCAGTGTAAATTGGGGTTTTACCCCCTCCAATAATTGAGCTGAGGCCATGGGAATGTTACTGGGGGTAGATGATGATCAGAATAGGCTGTGGTAAGAATTTGAGGTAAGGAGAAAAAGTAAAAGAGGTTCAAACACTGGTTTTGGTAAATGAACAGAAGGTGTTTGATCAGTGTTTGGTCAAGCAAATGACATCCACTTGACATGGGACTTAACAGGATCAAATGTCACATATAATTAGGCCCCTACACCAAATTTGAGCTCATTTGGGCAAAGTGGCCAATGTAACTTTGGTGAACCCTAGAAATGAAAAGAAATGGTTTCACCATGTTGGAGTTAAGCAAATCATCTCCCCTTGATGGACCACTTGGTGTAGCATCATCGTTTGGGGTTATGAACATGCCCACAAAGTTTGAGGCTCCAGATAAAAAGTTGACAATGTAAAGTTGTTCAAATTTGCATTTGAACAGAAAGGGTTTTGGGGTGATCTGATCAAGTTTCTCTATTCCAAATCTTGTGCCATTTGGTCTAGATGCCTTATTAGGCCATTCTAGCATGTGCACCAAATTTGAGAGCATTTGGACAAGTTTGGCAATGTAGAGTTGCTCAAACTTCAAATATGGACAGAATGGTTTTGAAGGGGTTTGAGGATGTTTCCTTGATCTTCAAGGCATGAGGCTTTGCAAGATCATCAAATATGTCATATATGACATGATATAATTTCCCTGGAATTTTTGGAGAATATTTCCTTTGTAAATATTTCAAAAGCTTGAAATATCCAGAAAGGGTTTTGGAAGGATTTGTCCAATATTTTGAACATGACCATGTGCTGAAACTCTTATATATGGACAATATATGTCCTATGAGTCTACCTGACTTTTGGCAAATATTTTTGAAATGATTAAATAATTTTTCCCTATTAAAGACCATTTCTGGACTCAAGAAAAAGCTTTTAAATAAAATATAAAAATAACTTTTAAAATTATACTTTTGTGGTTTCTGGGAGTCCTATACCTAATAGGATTCAAATAAACTTTTTGAAAGATTTTTCACACCCTAAATAAGGTACTTGCAGTGCAAACCTCAATTCAGGGGTTTTTGGAAATCTAATTTTAGAAAATACCATTTGGCCAAAATATTTTTATAAGAAAATTCTATACTGGTCTATACACATGGCATGATCATTGGGAAAAGGTTTGGGGTCAAGGAGATGAAGTATAAGAGTTGGAGGATTTATTTGATTTTTAGAGCACTAGCAAACAGCAGACAAAAGTCAAATCAAGCAAAGTCAAAAACACTCAAAAGTTTTTGCAAATCCACATTTTTAACATGGAAATTAGCTTAAGCAATGTGACATGAAAATCAGGGTGTGACACTTTCTTCTCTACTGGTACAATGTTAGAAATCCACTCGGCATACCTGCAAGGTCTAATATAATTAGCTTCAAGCAAACAACCTATCTCTTCCTTGATCCAGAGTCATACGTTTTTGGATTGAACTTTCTAGTCGATTGCTTGTACGGTCTAAAACTGGCCTTTATAGGTAACTGATGCTCCACTAGCTCTCGACTTAAACCTGGCATCACATGATATTCCCATGCAAAGCAATAAACATATTCTTTCAATATCTCGATCGACATAGCTTTCTGATCGGCTCTTAAATTTTTGTTTACAAATGTCGGTCTAGGAATTGAACCATCTCCTATATCAACCTCTTATAATGAATCGGTCGATGTAAAACCTTGTCCTAATTTATCCATATCATCTAACTCTTCTATGGACTCATACTTATCGTTCTCGTTGGACCGATATTCTACTAGACACTTTTGTAACCATTCTAAGTTAGGGTCCATTTAAATACATCATACCTTAGAGCGGATTGTCGCCAACCGGCTTTAAAGAAACGGGCACGAAACCAGTTTTTGTGGCACTTAGAACATCAAATTCTGATAAGTCACACCCCATCAAGCAAGTAGCATTGGGATGTTCCCAATCCTCCGATGCAACAAGTAAAGCAACACAAGCCGAATTATCTGCATGAATGACTTCCACTTCATCATCAACCCATTGAATTAAAAACTGGTGCATAGTAGATGACACACATAGGTTTGCATGAAACCAATCATGGCCTAATATCACATTGTAGTTACCTTGCACCTCAGCGACAAAAAATGCGATAGCCAAAGTTTTGCTTCCCACCGTAAGCTCCACATACATCACACATTTGGCTTCAGTTTTCTCTTTGCCTTGAAATTCATTAAGCACCATGTTGGTCTTTATTAACTCTTCATGACGCAGCCCTAATTTTTTGAAGACCGAATATGGCATAAGATTCACCACATCACCACCATCGAGAAGCCTTCTAGCAACCGGTGGTCCATTAATATGACCTTAAAGGAACAATGGCTTCAAGTGCGTGTCGGGGAAACTGATCGCCCACGAACACCTATGGGACCGGAGCCCCTTTTCGGTACGGCAAGGGGGCGGAGATTGCACAAAGAGCGAATCGAGGCGAGCACACGAGCAGTTTACCCAGTTTCAGGCCGCCCGGATGCGTAAAACCCTACTCCTGCTTTGGTTTGTATTGTGTTCTTGCTCGGGAGCGAGGAGAGCTACAGTGCACTCTAACCGCTAGCTAGACCGACCGTGGGAATGATCGATGTTCGGAACCCCCCTTTTCGTTGCGCATGGGCCTCCTTTTATAGGTCAAAAGGGGTCACCGACAGGTGGCAACACAGATGAGGGTAAAAATGTAAAAAGGGTGGTAGTTGGAACAGTGTTCCATACCTAACCCTGACGGCAGGGGACAAGGGCATTAAATGCCCGTCGCCGTCGCCCAAACAGTGCAAAAAGTGACCGTCAGGGGCGCCACCGTCCGCCACGACGGTGGCCTTGTCATCGCTGCTTGCCACCGTGTACCCCAGGCTGCACAGCCTTCCGCCACGTGCGCCTGGGATGGTCCTAGAGCGTCACGTGGGTGGATGCGCTGGAGCGCGGGTAGTGAGTGGAAGCTTGCCGCGGCAAGCGCCTTGCCGCGGTTGCTATCTTGTCGCTTCTGGGAGCTTGTCGCTCACCGGGCCTTGCCGCGACGCGTGGCGCGCCGCGACAAGTTCCTTGAGATGCCTTTGATTGGCCTTCCCGGCAAGCTCCTCTTGCCAGGGTCTTGTGTCTTGAGTGGTTTTGTACTTTGAGTGGCCTTCCCGGCAAGCTCCTCTTGCTGGGGTCTTGTCTCTTTGACTTGAATACTTTGTTCTTGAATGGCCCCAAGGGGACCACGGAGGATCTTGGCGGTCGCTTGGCAAGCCTTCCCGCGGGACGCTGCAACTGCCCGTGCACAAGTTCGGGATACTAAGGTACCCCTACTTTAGTACACCGACAGGAGCCCCCGGGCCTGGGCCATACACAGTGCCGAGCGCTGTTGGGCCAAGCCCAAAACAGTGCACGGGCACGCGCGGCCTGCGGCACGCCGTATCCCACTCCGTATCCACTGCGCCCTACCCTAACGGCACGTGTCAATCGTGGCGTCGTGGGAGAGATCGTGGCCTCTTTCTTTAATTGGAAATGCGGAACGTCCGCCCCCTCCCCCCTTTTAAGCAGGGGAAACAGGGGCAGTTCGTCCATCTGCCCATTGCTTCTTCAATCCTCAGAAACCTCCGCCGCTCCCCTCCTTCCCGAAGGCCGAAAGAGAGCAGCGCTCCGCCCTCCGTCGCCACCAGCACTATCAGCGCCGTCGACCTCCTTCACCGCTCCCGCCATGGCTCCGAAAGGCGAGAAGGGGAAGACTAAGAAGTCGGTCGAGGCGCTGCGGCTCGTGGCGATGCGGAAGAAGAAAGCGGTCTTCCCCCCCAAGCTTGACGCGGAGGAGCTGAGGGATTCCTTCTACCTTTTTTGGTCGAGGGAGACGAAGGCGCATCCGCGCACCAAGGTACACCCAGCCGTCGCTTGCAAGATGTTCCCGAATGGCTACGCATTCTTCGCTCTATTCTTCTACTGCGGGCTCTGCCCGCCCTATTCTGAGTTCTTCTGCGACATCATGAACACCTACGGGTTCCACCTCCTTGACTTCACCCCCAACGCCGTTCTCACCATGGCCGTTTTCGCACATCTGTGCGAAAACTTTGTCAGAGTCTTCCCAAATGTAGCTCTTTTCCGCCACTACTTCACGCCTCGAGTTGAGAGGGGAGAGCCTCTGTCTGGCGGAATCTCTTGGATCTCTAGGACCCATAAGAAGGAAGCTTACTTATTGGGAGAGCTCCGCGGCAAGTGGGATGAGTGGAGAGCCAACTGGTGTTGGATCGTACTGGATAACCCGCAACACTTTACCGCCCGGCGCCAAACCCCAGTAGTACGCGGCGACGACTGGAGCTACTTAGCCCCGTAAGATAGCAGATTGAAGATTGCCACTACCCAGATCCTTCGCCTCAGGCTTGCCGGGTTGACTGTAGGCGCAGTTGGAGCAGACTTTCTCCGCCGCCGCATCGCCCCCCTGCAGGAGAGGAAGAGGCCCGCCTGGGAGTTTGAGAACGCGACAGATATCATGAGGCTGCGCCCGGGCCTCAATTATAACTTCACTGTCCTGGAGCTCAACGCGATGCTCCAGGCGTTGTTCAAGTACGACTCCGACCACCCCAAATGGTTCACGTTGCCGAGGGGCGTAGTTCCGCTGTGCAACAACTCGTCGCTCAGCGGCATCCGCGCAGTGATGCCGTGTGCGACTCCCACGGGATCGACCCCACTTGGCAAGAGCCTACTGACGAAGCTGTGCAGGCGTTCTTCGACAACTTGGTGGAAATGCCAATCAACTCTGGCGAGAAGAAAGGCCTCACCCGCGACACCACTGACCAGGAGATGGCATATATTGCCATCAGATTGGAAGAGGCGGCGGCAGCCGCGGCCGCGGGCGAGTTCGGGTACACAGTGGAGGAGGCGGAGGCAGCGGAGGCGACAAGCCTTGCCGAGCGAGAAGAGTTCCTCAAAGCGGGGAAGCTTGCCAGGAAGGTCGCCGAGACAAGTGAGCCAGCCGAGCAGGGCGTCGAGTCGAGCGGGCCGGCCGAGCAAGGCCCCGAGTCGAGCGGGCCCGTTGGGGACACGAGTGGCTCACTGGAGATCAGCGACTCTTCTTCCTCGTCCTCAGGAAGCTCGCCGCCACCAGCAGAGCCTCCAGCTCCGCGAAGGCGCCTCCGCAAGGCCGGGGACGTGACGGAGCGGCAGACGGGCCAACAGCCGCAGCGCCGCGCGACACGCGCCGCCGCGGCAAGCAGGGCTGCCACGGGAGCACCTCGTGCTTTCGCGGCAACTGGAGCGGGATCTTCCCGGACTGGCGCTTCTGCTCCCGCCGCCCCTCGCGCTTCGGCGGCAACCGGAGCGGGGTCTTCTCAGACCACCGTCCCTGCTCCCGCCAAGCGGCCAAGGGAGCCCACTCCTCCGCCTCCTCGCGCCGGAGCGCGTGAGCCAGATTTTAACTTCTCCACGCTTAGTTCCGACGAGGAGGAAGAAGAGTAAGACCTTGCAATTCTTGTATTTCTTCAATTTTCTGTTGCTCTGTCCTGTATCTCTTTTGCCTAACTCTGAACCTGTTCTTTTTTAGAACTTTGGCCCAGAGGGCGGCGAAGAGGGCCAAGGTCCCGGTGATTGTCATCGAGGACGAGCCCGCTGCGACAGCAGGTGGTGCGCGTGAGTCAAGCTTGCCGGACCCAGCAATTGTTCCTCAGAGCAGCCCCCAGCGCAGCCCCCAGCGTAACTGTGGTTTGTCTTCTGCTGTTAGGCGCGTGTGGGCGCTTCTTCTTTACTGACGTCTTGTTCGTTGATTCGTGCAGGAGCAGAGCAGCAGCACCAAGAGCGCCAGGAGACCGCCCCCGACGTGCCGCACGCCTCGACCACACCGCCAAGGACGAGTCCTCCGCCAAGGGCGAACACTCCACCAAGGGCGAGCTCGTCGGCGAGGGATGGCACTAGCGACCTCCCGCCGGCGGGAGCTACGACCACGTCGCCGAGGGAGAGCTCCCCGGCAAGGAATCTTACCGAGGAGCCGGTCCGCGCAGGTAACCCCTTTGCTTCACTCTTCCCTTGGACTTTTCTTCTTTGGATTCTTCTTTTTGGATATTTGCTTGACTGTTTGTCTTTTCTTTTCCTCCGTCAGACCCGTCCGTAGCTTAGCCAATGGAGACGGAGGTCGTTGCTGACGACGCCGCCGTTTCCGAAGAAACGGTCGGCGCAGACGATCCCGCTGGCGTAGAGGCCGCCGAGGCTGCCGCCGCAGCAGCTGGCGAAGGGGCTGATGGTCGTACTGACGACCCTGAGGCCGCAGGAGCGCCAGGCGCTACACCGGCCGCCGAGCCCTCCGCCGCTGCCGCAGCCCCCAGCTCCGACGAGCCCGAGCCAGGCGCCTACATAAAGGCCGGCGACGACGTCTTCATCCAGCTCCCTTGGGCGTCCATGTCCAGGGCGCCGGTCGAGGGAGAGATCTTCGACGGGGAGGTGCTTGCCTCCACCGGGCTGAAACTTGTCGACGCGCCAAGCAGCAGCAGCGAGCCTGAGGAGGAGCGGCTGCTGCGCAAGTTGCTATCGCTTTACCGCGCCCGGCAGGCCAAGCTGGAGTCCCGCGAGGCTCTTGCCGAGAAGGCGGGAGCCGATATCGAGAAGCGCGCGGAGGAGCTCCGGGCCATCAACCAAGCGGCTCTCCGGTCCTTGGCGGAGGAGCTGGAGCAGCTTGCCGAGGCGCAGCAGGCCTTCATCCTCGAGAATGCCGAAGTGGAGGAGCAGCAGCGGCTTGCCGCCGAGAAGTTGTCCACGCTGGAGGGCGAGCTGGCGCAGCGAAAGGTCAACCTCGATGGCCACGAGGATGAACTTGCCGCGCGCGAGCAGTCACTTGGCGGATCTCTCCAAGAAGCGAAGGATGCTGCCACGGCCGTCGAGACCGCGAAGAGGGAGTTGGAGACGAGGGTGGCGCAGCTGGAGGCCAACCTCAGGAGGAGCGGCGAGGAGGTTGCCGCACTCAAGCTCGAGCGAGAGAAGGACGCCCACAGCCACTCCGAGCTGCAGATCCGCCTCTCCGAGAAGGGCAAGGAGCTCGCCGTCGCCAAGGACTCCATCGCCGACCTCGAGCTGAAGCTGGCCACCCTAACCCAGACGCTGGACGGCGCCAAGGAGCGGGAGGCGACCCTGAAGGAGGAGATCAGGGCCGAGAAGGTGCTGCTGGAGAGCGCTGCCGTTACCCAAAACATGTTCAAGGAAACCGTGGAGCATTGGACAGAAGGTCTTGTCAATGCTGCCGGGGATATCGATAAGGAGTTGGAGCAGCTGGGGGCGGAGTATCTCGGGTACTCCACCGATGAGAGCCTCCACCCCAGCGCCAAGCTCACTCTGTTCTTCAGAGGCGTGGCGACGGCCCTCCAGCCACTCCGGGAGATGATCCCAAAGCAGCTGGCGGACGAGTCACGCAGGCTCTGCGCGGGGGCCCTGCAGAAGGTGTTGCTGAAGGTGGCCTTCCGCAATCCAGGCCTCAACCTCACCGACGTCCTTAGGAGTTTGCCGCCGGACGCCGACCAAGAAGCGCTCAAGGCCCTTGTCGCACCCATTGTGGACAAGGTGGGTGGCATCAAGAGGGTCGACGGCGACCGCGCGGACTAGTCTTGTCCACTTTCTTCTTTTACTTGTCGCTATCAACCATGTTATGAAAACAGTCTATTAGAGTTGCGACAAGTTGCTTTGTAATATAACTTTATTTTGGGTAGTCATTGCAACGTTATTTCCTTTACTTGATGCCCTTTGCTTTGTATGTTTCTACCCTACGCTTTTAGGGAACTTGCCGGCGTAGGCACCTTTGCCGCGAGCGCTGAGTGCGGGACTTCAGCAGCCTGCTGGCGGTGCCGTTGCCGACAAGAAACCTTGTTGCAACTAGTTGCAGCACACTTAGGTTGTTGAGCAAACTCGAAAACGAAGTAAGGGCGCGACACTAGTCGCAACACACTTAAGTCGTTGAGCGTGCTCGAAACAAAGTAAGGGCGCGGCTAGCCACGAGTTGGTTCCTCCGCGCACAGGTTTTCCATACAAAGTACGATCGTTCAAGGAAGATAACTTAGAAATTTTAAAAATTTGATTGCTCAGACTTTGGCAACTTAGCTTTTGTGTTGTCTGCTTCCCGGCAAGGTAGGGCTTTCTTGAACGGCGCTTGGTCCATACCACTATCTTCCTCCCCCCGGCAAACTTGTGCGCGAGGGAACCTTCTTCTCTTTGAGAGAAAATATAGAAGAGAAAATACAGATATGGAGCCTTTGGGCCCGTTATTGCTTACCGGGGGTAGGTGCTGCACAAAGTGTCAGATAGTACATGCAAGGAAATAAAAAAGCATGAATTGACAAGTTGTGCGAGGCACATGAGCTTTACTGATGCACGGGGTCTGCGCCCGGCTTCGTACAAAGGATTACGTGCAACAGCGGCAAAACTTGTACAAAAGGTGGTTGCCGGAGCGGATCACGGCAACTGCGCCTTACGGATAAAACTTACGAAGATGCTCGATGTTCCAGGAGTTGCTCACCGGAAAGCCATCTTCAGTCTCTAGGCGGACATCGCTGGGCCTAGTGACTCGTTTCACCCGATAAGGGCCTTCCCACTTTGGCGTCAACTTGTTGGAATTCTTGGTGGACTGAACGCGCCGAAGAACAAGGTCGCCTTCCTCGAGACTTCTGGCATTAACTTTGCGGCTATGGTAGCAGCGCAAAGCTTGCTGGTAGCGAGTAGCTCGCACAACAGCCTGAAGACGGTCCTCCTCAAGGAGCAGCGCGTCATCTTGTCGCAGCCGCTCTTGCTCGAGCTCATCATAAGCGAGCACTCGAGGTGACCCGTATACGAGTTCCGTGGGGAGAACTGCCTTTGCTCCATAGACGAGAGCGAAAGGTGTCTGTCCAGTGGCTCGATTTGGCGTCGTCCTGATCGACCAAAGAACCACTGGCAGCTCCTCGATCCAGTTTCTTCCGCACTTGTGCAGCCTGTCGAAAGTCCTTGTCTTGAGTCCACGCAGCACTTCAGCGTTTGCTCTCTCCGCTTGACCGTTGCTCCTCGGGTGAGCAACAAAAGTGAAGTAGACCTTGGCGCCAAGGTCTTAGACATATTGCATGAAGGTGCGACTTGTGAATTGTGTGCCGTTATCGGTGATGATCCTGTTAGGGATCCCAAAACGGCAAAAAATCGACCTGAAGAACTTGACTGCTGACTGCGCGGTCACCTTTCTCACTGGCTCCACTTCCGGCCACTTTGTGAACTTGTCGATTGCAACGTACAAGTACTCAAAGCTCCCGGCTGCGCGGGGAAAGGGGCCGAGGATGTCGAGCCCCCAGACCGAAAATGGCTAGGATAAAGGGATCGTTTGGAGAGCTTGAGCTGGCTGGTGTATCTGTTTGGAATGGAACTAGCACGCTTCACACTTGGTTACTTGTGCAGTTGCATCCTGGAGGGCTTCTGGCCAAAAGAAACCTTGCCGGAACGCCTTGCCGGCAAGTGCTCTTGCGCCAATGTGGTGGCCACATATGCCTCCATGTATCTCTGCCAACAGCTTCTGTCCATCTTCCCGGGGAATACACTTCAATTTCACACCGTTGAGTCTTCTTCTGTACAGTGTGCTGCCGACAAACTAGTACATGCTTGACTGCCGGGCTACTCTTTCTGCTTCTTCTTGATCTTCGGGAAGTTCTCCTGTCTGGAGGAAACGGACAATCTGATGTGCCCATGCTGGAGCTTGCGGCTCGACAGCAAGGACTAAAGGCACATCTGCTGCTGCGGGAACGTCCGCTTCTACGGCAAGAACCTGTGGCTCAGCCGGAGCTTGACATTCCCCGGCAAGCTTGCCGGAGCAAAACTTGTCGGGAGCGTCTGCTTCAACTGTACAATCCCTAGGGCTTGCGGGAGCAGACTGCTCCTCAGCATTTTCGGTGTCGATCTTGGGGACTTTCTTGGCGGCGGCTTGGGGAAGCTCTGCCGGAAAATAGTCACCGGAAACCAACTTCCTCTTCTTGGTCTGTCCAGTTGATGGTGTGACGGATGGCTGAGTCAGCTTGAGCACAAAGATCCTTGGTTCCACAGGCAACTTTAGTGCGGCGAACTTCGACGGGCCATCTGCGATGTCGTTCTGAGCTCTGGGAACATGCTCCATCTATAGGCCGTCGAAGTGTTCTTCAAGCTTTCTCACTTCGTCGACGTAAGATTCCATCAATGGGCTCTGATAGTTCTTGTTCACTTGGCGGACGACAAACTGCGAGTCACCCCTTACAATCAGCTTCTCGATCCCGAGGTCTGCCGCGATCCTGAGACTGGCAAGCAAACCTTCATACTTTGCAGTATTGTTCGTTGCTTGCTCCTTGGGAAAGTGCATCTGGACGACGTACTTGAGGTGCTCTCCGGTGGGTGCGACAAGCAGCACGCCGGCACCGGCGCCTTGCAGCGAGATGGCACCATCAAAGTACATTATCCACTCTTTGCTCGCTTCCTTGACGAGGATGCTTGTCTCTGGGATTTCTTCGTCTGGTGTTGGCGTCCATTCTGCTATAAAATCTGCCAATGCTCTTCTTTGGATAGTTGAAGTGCTTTCAAACTTGAGGCCAAAGCTTGACAGCTCCAGTGCCCACTCAACAATCCTTCCTGTCGCTTCTGGATTTTGTAGTATCCTCTTCAACAGAAAGCGAGTGACCACTGTTGTCTCATGTGCTTGGAAGTAATGGCGTAGCTTTCTCGAGGCCATGAGGAGGCCGAAAAGCAACTTCTGCACACCAGAGTACCTTGACCTAGCCCCCTGCAGAAGGGAGCTGACAAAGTAAACTGGGCACTGCACCATTTTCCTCCGTATCTCCTCCTGCATCTACGCAGATTCATCCTTGTCGGGACCAGAACTTGTCGGGGAAGCCCCCTGCTTGTCGCTGGATACGCTTGCCGTAGCCGCTGGCTCATCATCTGCCTCCCTCTCCGCTACTAACGCAGCACTAACCACTTGATTGGTTGCCGCTAGGTACAGCAGCAACTTCTCTTGTGGTTTAGGTGCGACAAGTATTGGAGTAGAGGAAAGGTACCTCTTCAAGTCTTGCAGCGCAGCCT
Organism: Secale cereale; assembly: GCA_902687465.1. Lineage (NCBI taxonomy): Eukaryota > Viridiplantae > Streptophyta > Magnoliopsida > Poales > Poaceae > Secale > Secale cereale. Next base: position 493,115,449 of record LR738710.1, read on the forward strand.
CCGCTTCCGGAGTCCACTTCATTGGGCCTGCCTTTTTCAAGATTTTGAAAAACGGCAGGGCGCGCTCTGCTGACTTAGAGAAAAACCTGCTGAGAGCAGCCACGCAACCGGCAAGTCTTCGCACATCCTTGACGCGCTTCGGTGCTTCGATCTGCTCAATGGCCTTGATCTTGTCGGGATTGGCTTCAATCCCCCTCTGAGACACAAAGAACCCGAGAAGCTTGCCGGAAGGGACTCCAAACACACACTTCTCGGGGTTGAGCTTGAGTTGGATCTTGCGCAGATTGGCAAAGGTCTCATCTAAATCTTGAACTAGGGTAGCCCTGTCCTTGCTCCTAAGCACTATGTCATCCATGTATGCTTCTACATTTCTGTGTATTTGTGGCTCAAAAGCTGTATGGACTACCCTTGCAAATGTTGAACCAGCATTCTTCAAACCAAAAGGCATCCGTATGAAGCAGTAAGTGCCACATGGAGTAATGAACGTGGTCTTCTCCTCATCTTCCTCAGCCATGAAGATCTAGTGGTATCCTGAGTATGCATCAAGAAATGAAAGCAGATCACATCCAGCCGTGGAGTCAATAATCTGGTCAATGCACGGCAAGGGAAATGGGTCATTGGGACAAGCTTTATTCACATTGGTGAAGTCGATACAAAGCCTCCATTTCCCATTTGCCTTACGCACGACTACAGGATTGGCCAGCCACGTTGGATGGAGCACTCCTCTGACAAGGCCTGCTGCTTCCAGTTTCTTGATTTCTTCTGCGATGAACTCTTGGCGCTCCACTGCTTGCTTCCTAACCTTCTGCTTGATGGGCCGCGCGTGAGGACAAACGACAAGCTTGTGCTCAATCACTTTCCTGGGAACACCGGGGATGTCATACGGTTGCCATGCAAGCACGTCGACGTTCGCCCGCAGGAAAGCAACGAGCGCGCTTTCCTATTTGGGGTCAAGCGTGGCACTGATGGTGAAAGTACCACCAGTGCCGTCCTCCTTGGCGGGCACCTTCTTGGTCTCTGGCAGAGCTGTCATCGTCTTCTTACACTTGCCGGTGGAGCTCGATTGTGCGTCCTCGACGGCAGCGCGGCACTCCGAAGAGGTGCGTTTGCCGAAGTGGGCCCCAGAGCTCTTGCCGGACTTGGTCTTGTTCTTCCCCCCGAGAGCTTCAGCGGCAAGTGTTTTGCTATCTGCTGTGGCTGCTGCATCCCGGTAAATCTTGTCGGCACAGATAAGGGCATCCTTCTTGTCGCCAGGGACAGAGATGACGCTTATCGGGCCTGACATCTTGAGCATGTTGTAGGCGTAGTGAGAGGCTGCCATGAACTTGGCGAGCGTTGGACGGCCAAGTATCCCATTGTAGGGCAACGGGAAATCGGCAACGTCAAACGTGACCCTCTCAGTCCTGAAGTTTTGCTCGCCGCCAAATGTTACTGGCAACGTGATCTTCCCCTTCGGCTTGCTCCTTCCCGGGTTGATTCCTTGGAAAGTGCCGGTCTCCTCGAGCTCGCTGTCGGGGATCTGGAGATTCTGGATCACAGTGGAGGAGATCAGGTTCAAGCCGGCCCCACCGTCAACTAACATCTTCGTGACCTTGAGTTGCGGATGGTTGGTGAGACCAACATAGGCAAACACCCGACCGCAGTTGTGCGATCAGGGTGGTCCTCAATGTCCAAGACGATAGGCGTGCTGGACCATTTCAGAAGTTTGCGCGATTTGACAGGTGGCTCTGCCGCATTGACTTCCCGCACACACTGCTTGAGTTGGCGGTGTGAAGTATGCAGAGAAGCACCCCCGTCAATGCACAAAACCTCTGTGGCTTTCTGAAACTCCTGCTCACTGGTTTCTCCATCATCCATGTCTTCATCTTCGTCGTCGTCTTCATCCTTGTCGCGGCCGCGGCGAGGTCTGTCTCCTTGTCGCTGCTTGGCCTTGCCGCGGCGTCCTCCCCGGCCGTTGAATGGCCGCTTCTTGCCGGATTCTCAATCACCTCCTTGGGACTTCTCCTTGTCGTGCCGCTCGTACTCAGCCTTCTGCTGTTCGACAAGCTGCTCGACTCTCTTGCAGTTCTGAAGATCGTGGCCTTTGGTGCGGTGGATCTTGCAGTACTGCTTGTTGGTGCTGTCCTGCTTGTCGGCGGCTGCCACAGTCTGGCAGTTGGTGCATGCGGCAGTCTCCTTGCCGGAGCTACCAACTTGGGCTTTCTTGGCGCCAGCCTCCTTGCCGGACTGCTCAACGACTAACACTTCCTTGTTCTTCTTCTTCCTGTTGCTCCGCCGCCGGTTTTTCTTTGCCGAGGCGGCATCCTCACTATCAGATCCCCCTGCTCCTGTATCCTCTCCGGGGAGTTTCCTCCCCTCTTCAGCGCATGCACCCTTGTCGGCCAGGGCGTACAGCTCGCTGACGTACCTGATCTTGCACATCGCCATCTCCTCCCTCATCCTGCGGTTACGCACGTTCTGGTGGAACACGCTGATAACCACGACAGGGTGGACGTCTGGGATGTTGTGTTGCACGCGGCTGAACCTCTGGATGTATTTGCGCAGGGGCTCTCCTTCCTTCTGGGCGAGCAGGTGAAGGTCGCTCTCCTGGCCATGAGGTTTGTGGCCGCCTGTGAAGGCGCCGACAAACTGATGGCACAGGTCGGCCCAAGAAGAAATGGAGTTGTCCGGCAAGTGCATGAGCCAGGACCTGACGTTGGGTTTGAGTACCAGAGGGAAGTAGTTGGCAAGGATCTTGTCATCCCGCCCCCCAGCAGCTTGCACCGCGATGGTGTAGATGCTCAGGAACTCCGACGGGTGCGTCTTCTCTGGCACGTCTGGCTTGAAGTTTTTCATGCTGGGCCACTGGACTTGCCGCAGCTCGCGGGTGAACGCAGGGCAACCTACCGCGTACGACAAGTCGCCTGGTCCCCCTGGCGCTTGCATGTCAACAGTGGGCCCAGCGCGCTGGTCTGATTGACGCCGCGCTTCTCTTCGGCGCTCGATGCGGGTCCGAGCGTCCTCTTGTTGTCGATCGTCGAGAACTTGGCGCTGATCGCGGCGAGCTTGCGGATCTGATGACGCAGTGGAGTCGTCGTCGATGTTGATCCGGCGAGTCGGCGATTTCGGCCTTCGGGGCGGGGAGTGCACGGTGGTCGCACCCCCAGCGGTTTTGTCGCAATCGGCCCGCGCCTGGCTGACTTGCCACGGCCGCGACGTGCTCGGCTGCTGCGGAGTGTCGCCGTTGGCGAAGGCGATGAGGCTTTGGATGGTGGCCCTCCAGTCGTCGGCCTTGTCTGCCGCTGGAGGGAAATCTAGGAGCAGTTGAGCTCGTGCTAGAGCTTCTGCTGGAGTGGCGGGTAGCGGTGGCGAGCGGTGCGATGAGCGGGATATGCTCGGACTTCTAACTACGTTAGAAGGAGCAGCATCCCGTCCCGGCGACCGTGCCTTGCTCGTGCCAGCATGTTGGTGCGCACGCTGGCCTTGAGCGTCGTGAGACCCGCCAGCTTGACCTTGGCCCAGCAAGCGTATGGTACCTTGAGTACCACGACGCTGCCGTTCCCGCGCCTCCTGAGAGGGGTGCGGCGCATGTATGGACGCCGAGGCCTTGGAGTGCGCGTGGTCGTCCGACTTGTCCTTGGACTTGGTGGCGCCGTGAGTTCCCTCATCGGCGTCCGTTCTTTCGCCGGCGTCTACCCCACCAACCGTTGGCTCCGGTGGTGGCGGGATTGACGCGGACGGGCATGCTGCCTCCGAAGCCTTCTTCTTCGGCTGCATGTTGATGAAGATGATGATGAAGATCTAGCTCGTGTGACGCCGGATCGGGTTCACACAACCTCGACGCACCCCCTACCTGGCGCGCCAAAGATGTCGGGGAAACTGATTGCCCACGAACACCTATGGGACCGGAGCCCCTTTTCGGTACGGCAAGGGGGCGGAGATTGCACAAAGAGCGGATCGAGGCGAGCACACGAGCATTTTACCCAGGTTCGGGCCGCACGGATGAGTAAAACCCTACTCCTGCTTTGGTTTGTATTGTGTTCTTGCTCGGGAGCGAGGAGAGCTACAGTGCACTCTAACCGCTAGCTAGACCGAGCGTGGGAATGATCGATGTTCGGAACCCCCCTTTTCGTTGCGCATGGGCCTCCTTTTATAGGTCAAAAGGGGTCACCGACAGGTGGCAATACAGATGAGGGTAAAAATGTAAAAAGGGTGGTAGTTGGAACAGTGTTCCATACCTAACCCTGACGGCATGGGACAAGGGCATTAAATGCCCGTCGCCGTCGCCCAAACAGTGCAAAAAGTGACCGTCAGGGGCGCCACCGTCCGCCACGACGGTGGCCTTGTCATCGCTGCTTGCCACCATGTACCCCAAGCTGCACAGCCTTCCGCCACGTGCGCCTGGGATGGTCCCAGAGCTACACGTGGGTGGATGCGCTGGAGCGCGGGTACTGAGTGGAAGCTTGCCGCGGCAAGCGCCTTGCCGCGGTTGCTATCTTGTCGCTTCTGGGAGCTTGTCGCTCACCGGGCCTTGCCGCGACGCATGGTGCGCCGCGGCAAGTTCCTTGAGATGCCTTTGATTGGCCTTCCCGGCAAGCTCCTCTTGCCAGGGTCTTGTGTCTTGAGTGGTTCTGTGCTTTGAGTGGCCTTCCCGGCAAGCTTCTCTTGCCGGGGTCTTGTCTCTTTGACTTGAATACTTTGTTCTTGAATGGCCCCAAGGGGACCACGGAGGATCTTGGCGGTCGCTTGGCAAGCCTTGCCGCGGGACGCTGCAACTGCCCGTGCACAAGTTCGGGATACTAAGGTACCCCTACTTTAGTACACCGATAGTGTGTCACTGGTTCTTTTGGCTTCTCGAATATAGCATTATTACGACCAAAATCTAGCCGAGCTACGTCCCCTTTTTCATCTATAGCATGAAATTCAGCGCATAAGTAATACACCATATTAATATCCATACCTTCATGAACCGGTGTAGACTCATAATCAAGCATTTCATCTCCTTCCTCAAGCATGTCCACCGACTTTGAATATCTCCAAGTAAAGAGGAAGTAATAGGTGAAGTGGATGATGTAATAGTAGCCACATCATTCTCTGTTGGTGGTGTAGGTGTTGCTATGATCAATGCAGAAGCTGCTGCATTTTCCTTTTGCTTAGGCTTCCACACTTATTTTGGTGGCACCATGGGATGAGTTTCATTGAAAAATTTATCCCTTTGCTTATATGCTTCTTGTTCCTCCTTCTTGTGGCTCCTCATGTGCTGCAATCTCCTTTTTTATGCCTTGGTCGGACCAGAGGGAGACCACTTAGGCTCAGTATATTTTCGATCCCTCGGCTTGGCCTTGCTTGTGCTAGCTTCATAATCATTAGCCATGGGACCTTGCTGGACAACAGCCACACCCTTATTTGCATTAGCCAGATTATGAACAATAATCGGCTCTTTGATTATTAAATCTTTAGTGCCTATCATAATAGTTTTAGCACTACTCATGTTCTCCTTTTGCTTGCTAGGCTGCGAAATTTCAACACTTGGTGACTTAGCACGCCACACTTGCCTGCTGACCCTTTTATGATTATCTTGCATTTGCCGATTGACACCACTGTTCCAACGGCCTCGTGTGGTATAAGAAAACCTATCTGAATAGGCCTCCTTGGTTCTGCCCAACCCAGATGAAAATCATAAGGGGCCATTGGGGGTTGACCCCATCCTCCATTGAAGTCTCCAATGTAGTATGGCGCATAGGGGCATGGCGTCATCCATGGTCCCGGTGCCCACGACCAATATGACCTTGCAGGATACTCAAATTCTTCCCGAGGAGGTGAGCTTGTGCGCTTCAAATTTGATGACCGGTTAGAGTTAGAACCGGTCGCTCGACTGGCATATTTGGACAACAACATATCAAAAGTTGGCTTGATTCTCTTGCGCTGCACTTTAGCTTCATTCGTCTTCCACTTGCCAACCTCTAGACTCTTGGGCTTAGCAAATTTGACATGAGTGTTCCCTTGCACTTGTGGTCCCCACCCCCC
>LR738710.1:493121534-493182658 GCA_902687465.1 Secale cereale
TTGCACTTGTGGTCCCCCCCCCCCCCCCCCGAGTGTAGGATTCTTGATGGTGATCTTGATTACCTCCTTGCCACCGGGTTGCTTGTCAAGCACAACTTGTCTCCCCAAGACCTTGTCGCTCTCCTCATTTTTCCTAGGCTGACCAATGACAATATTATTTTTATTAGATGATTTGGCTATGTTGGGCCGAATTAACATCTTCTTCCCCTCCTAATACATGGTGTTCATTGGGAAAGGCTGCTTATCAACTTGCATCTCAGAAAACTTCAATCGTCCATCATTAATGGTCGATTCTATCTGTCGTCGAAAAACATTACAATCATTAGTAGCAGGAGAAAAGGAATTATGATACTTGCAATAAGCACACCGTTTCTGCTCTTCGAACGACGATAAAGTATGAGATATTCTAATAATCTTGGCTTGCAACAAAGCATAAACTATTTTATCACACCTAGCAATGTTAAAAGTAAATTTCATCTCTTCATCACGGTTATTATGAATCAACTTTAAATCATTGCATAAATATGAACAAAAATTCATCATTCCTTTTAAAAACAAATTAGATGGTTTAAAATTAGATGGCCAAACAAATTCAGCAACATAAATATGAACCTCATCGTCCGAGTGGTCACTATCATACCGAACCATATTCAATTTTGGACTATCAGTTTTATATCTATGCACCTCTTTAAGATCTTTGCTTAGGCTTTCTTGAGCCAAAGACCTTTGCAAGACTTGGTTGATATTTAAAAACGCATACCCTTGAAGCCATTCTCTAATGTGAGTTCTTAAACCACTAAGCACAAGATCAGCCATATCTCTCTCGGTTATCACCAAACTATAGCACCGGTTTTTTGTACCTCTACATCTTTTGACATAATTAGAGACCGATTCATCATTCCTTTGCTTAACCGATGTAAGATGGTATAGTTTAAGCTCATTGTCACCACTGTAGAAGTGATCATGAAACTTTTGCTCAGAGTGAAACCATGTAGTAATAGAACCGTGTGGTAATATAGAAAACCACGAGAAATCAGTATCGGTTAAAGATAAAGGAAAATAACGTACTTTCCACTCATCTAGTGAACTTGCCTCACCTAATGGTGCCAAGTATTGACTAACATGCTCCCATGTAGTCTTTGTTTCATCTCCGTTAGATTCAACAAAATCTAGAACTTTATATCCGGGAGGACATGGCACGACATCAAAAATTTCTAGATGTGGTACCCTGGAAATTCGTGGTTTAGGTAGTTCAATCCCACAATGCTCTCGGAACACTCTAGACATCTCCTCTCTGGTATTAGCCAAGATATCAATCGTATTCAGTGGTGTTGCGTGTGGTTGTGGCACATGGTGAATATGATTTCTAATAGTTGGTACAGTACTAGTCGAAAGAGATGGTGGTGTGTATGTTGTACCATAGATCGGAAGCAATCCACTTGGACTTGCCGAACCGTAGCCTAGCAATGCAGTTGGATTCATTGAACTTGGTATGTTCATGGTAGGATTAAAGGGTGGAGCAACAAGTTGGTTTGTCTGACTGGGATAAGAATTCAACGGCACTGGCGGCACCGATGAAATAGGTAAAGTTGGACTAATGTTTTCCACGCCAGCAGACATACTCCCACTACCATTATATGATTGAGGAGTATTTTTTCGAGCAGTATTATTGTCTATGATAGCTTGGTAAATAAGACCATTATTCTGAGTAATAATAGTAGTAATTACAGCTGACTGTTCACAAGAGAAGATTTTTCTTATAGCCGGTTCTACCTGCTCATTGTGAAGAGGAGGAAACTTGATTTCTTCAATTGAAGCGATGTTGCCTTGGCGATCCTTTTTGAACTTAGCAAGGAACTCCTGCATCTTCTTCTCTTCATGCGCCTTCTGGTACTCCTCATAAGCTTGGCGATGTTCTGCCGATAATTCCTCCAAATTGGGATTGATGACTTTATCGGCATCCACTTCAGATGGCTTGGGAAGATTGACCATTATGGATGATGGTGATTGCTCTTTGTTCCCCAGCGGAGTCGCCAAAGTGTGTTCACACACGAACACGTCACCGTGTGCCTCCAACACCGAGGGTGATGCACCGCAGCTCACGTCAAAGGAGACCCGTCCGTAAGCGCGGTACGCAAGCAGTCGGACGAGCGCTTTCGTAGACCCGAAACCCCACATGCCCGGGAGGGACCCCGTCAGGGAGCCCGGCGGCTATGGGCTGCCCTAGGTCGACCTGATCGCCCCTAGGGCCTCGAGGTTTGCCGCCCTGCAAACGAGGAACGGCCAAAGAATGATGAAGAAGAAGAACAAGGGAGAGAGATAAAAGTAAAGGTACAATGTGGTAGATGAATTGATCAATTTTGTGTTGTTGTTCAATCGGCCCTCATCACTTAGGTACATAAGAGGTGTCTGGTCTTCCTATGCAAGGAAAATGTTTGGATTCACGTCCAAAACCCTAGTCAAATTTAAATGGGTTTTGTTCGAACTTTCCAAAACTGGTCGGTTTAAAGTGGCTGCACCTTGCAGGTCTTTTTTGTGGCAGTAAACGACCTCGGATGAAAACGCGCCTGAAAGTATATTAACTCATTTCGACAAGACAAACAACTTTCATGTCGAATGTTTTTCAATTTGAAGTCATCGTCTCAGCCGAAACGGTTACGCAAAACATCTGTTTGCTCGCGCTACCCATCAGACATGTGTCTGGTGGGGTGCGCCATATTTCGCCTCCTAACCGGGCTGCATTCCGATAGCTCTAACTTTTACATAAAAACTCGGATTGGGACAATTTTTATCTCAAAATCGATCATTTCGACGAGATGAAGACAACTCATGAAGATCATTTTTTCATATGAGGCCATCTTCGGGCATAATCAGCCGAATAGTTTTCTGAATACAAAATCTCAGTACTTTGAACACAGCTTGGGCGTTAGAGATAACATCGGATGGCTATGGCCCAAATATCAAAGTTTCTTCTTTTGACGACATAGAACTTTCTCACTTTGATCACTTTTACATTGAGGCCATCTCAATTGTGTTTTTTATGATGACGAAATATGGTGTTAACACCATCGATCCTAGATCCACAGCTCGGGGCCCCCTACCCCTAGGTCTTCCAGTTTTGACACCGACATTGGTGTTTTCATTGAGAGTTCCGTTGTTGGATCACCGGAAGGACCGATGGCTCGCCTAGCCCTTGGAGAGGACATCAGTCCCATGGACCTTTTCGTCCCTGGACAACTCTTCACTTTTCGCAGCATCATGTTGCACATTGATTCGACCGGCCGTCTGGACAGGTTGGCAACTTTGCTCCCGAACACCGGATTTAATTAGGCAATCAGGAGTACGTCACTAACACCCGAGGGGATTTGGTTTCGCCAGATTAACCTCCCCCACGGGTCCTACCGTGCCTGCTCTGACGTACACCCCCGATCTGATCTATGAATCAGCCCCGGTCCACCAAACGGCTTCGAGCCAGGAAGGACTCCCTGAGGGAGGGTATCCTGGCCCACCAACGACCGAACTTACATCGGCGGAGGATTTATCCCCAGCCCTCAAGGAAAAACTGGAGGTCAGAGGCCCAGATTCGATATCGACCGAACTCCTCCCCTGCAACTCCCTGCTGGCCTCATGCCCGCACCCTGAGACGATGAATAGTGGCCAAGGATTACCCCCGGCCCGAAACGACCTGACCTCGAACCTTGGCTTGTAAAGTGCACGGGAGGGTGAAAACACTCCCTCGGCTTCCGAGGACAATCCGGTGCCCCTCGAGGTTTTGGTCCCAAACCCCAAAGATATGTCGTTCAGGACAATGAATCGGTCGAGTCACGGACCGACCTGCGCTACGTCACCACCAAATCTTGCCTAGAGCCCTCACGTCCTGCAACCCTCGATATGTTGAACAAGATGCTAGACCGAATTCAGAAAATGACTATCCAGGAGAACCTGCCATCCGCTTTCCATCACCGACCCTTCGAGGTGTCCGACAGTGAATTTTGCGCACCACCCACCACCCACTTGGTAGAAACTATCGATGATTTAACCGATATGTTAGACTACAACTCGAAGAACGCCGAATACATGGAGGAGGAGGACGTGGCCATGGCTAATGCTGAAATTGGTCCCCCCATCACGGGCCACTGGACGGCCACATCCACTTATGATATTTACATGGTGGACACCCCAAATGACTACAACAACACTCCTGAGCAAGATCGAGACAAGCCCGGAGACGAGCCCCCCAAACACCGAAAATAGCACCACCGATCAAAGCAACATCGAAGCGATGAAAGGAACATGGACTCTGCAGAAACGGCACCATAAATAATACGGATGACCTTTCCGGAGACACGGCCTTTGAACATCCTTAGGATGACTCCGTAGGGCAGGAGGACCCACCCAATTCAGAAAACCCCGATGACTCCGAGGATGGAAACTACCTCCCACTCCCTGAAGAGTAGGCCAGTCTTGGGGAAGACAATTTAATCATTGTCGAAGACCCTCGGGAACAAGAATGGTTCAAATAGAGGCTTTTAGCCACCGCCCGCAGCCTAAAGAAACAGAAACGCAAAATCAAGGCCGAACGGGACAACCTTAATGACAGATCGACTAAAGTACTAGCTACCGAAGAGGGGTACGGCTACAATCAGCAAACCAAGAGTTATCCCAAGTGAAGGCTATTGCCCTAGTTCGACGACGAAGCTGTAGAGCCAACACGCCCGACATACGCAAATGTCGAATAGCCGGATCGCCCCCTAGAGGGTGGGACAGGGAAGCTGTTGAGGCCTAACACCCAGCCGCCCCACCACGCCGTTGCGGCAAGGATAAAGTGCGATTCACTTAAAAATATGACCTCCGCAATGACTTAGATGCTTGTGGAGGCCATACCAGGTCCATCTATGGACCCAGAGAAGACCTGTCCGCATACTGGGAAAGATACTATGACTGTAAACCAAAACGATAGAATCCGGGAGCAGTGATGACCCACAAGTGTAGGGGATCTATCGTAGTCCTTTCGATAAGTAAGAGTGTCAAACTCAACGAGGAGCAGAAGGAAATGATAGGCAGTTTTCAGTAAGGTATTTTCTGCAAGCACTGAAATTATAAGTAACAGATAGTTTTTGTGATAAGATAATTGGTAGCAAGTGACAAACAGTAAAAGTAAATAGTTGTAGCAAGGTGCCCCAATCCTTTTTTGTAGCATAGGACAAGCCTGGACAAACTCTTATGCAAGGTAAAGTGCTCCCGAGGACATATGGGAATTATCGTCAAGCTAGTTTTCATCACGATCGTCTGATTCGCGTTCGGTACTTTGATAATTTGGTATGTGGGTGGACCGGTGCTTGGGTGCTGCCCTTACTTGGACAAGCCTCCCACTTATGATTAACCTCTAATTCAAGCATCCGCAACTACAAAAGAAGTATTAAGGTAAACCTAACCATAGCCTAAAACATATGGATCCAAATCAGCCCCTTACGAAGCAACACATAAACTAAGGTTTAAGCGTCCGTCACTCTAGCAACCCATCATCTACTTATTACTTCCCAATGCCTTCCTATCGGCCCAAATAATGGTGAAGTGTCATGTAGTCGACGTTCACATGACACCACTAGAGGAGAGACAACATACATCTCATCAAAATATCGAACGAAGACCAAACTGACATGACTACTAATAGCAAGACTTCTCCCATGTCCTCAGGAACAAAAGAAACTACTCACAAGACATAATATTGTTCATGATCAGAGGGGTATTAATATGCATAATGGACCAGAACATATGATCTTCCACCAAATAAACCAACTAACTTCAACTACAAGGAGTAATCAACACTACTAGCAACCCACAGGTACCAATCTGAGGTTTTGATACAAAGATTGGATACAAGAGATGAACTAGGGTTTGAGAGGAGATGGTGCTGGTGAAGATGTTGATGAAGATAGCTCTCCCCAAGGTGGGAGAGTAGTTGGTGATGACGGCGGTGACGATTTCCCCCTCCCGTAGGGAAGTATCCCCGGCAGAACAGCTCTGCCGGAGCCCTAGATTGGTTTCGCCTTGAGACGGCGACATCTGGTCCCGAAAGCCTTCTCCTTATTTTTTCCAGGTCAGAACGCTTCATATAGGAGAAGATGGTCACCTGGGGCCCACCGGCTGGCCCTCGAGGCAGGAGGGCGCGCCCTGGGAAGGGGGGCGCGCCCCCCACCCTCGAGGCCAGCTAGTGGCCCCCTCATGGGTTTCTTCCGCCATGTATTTTTTATATTTTCCGAAAAAATGTTCTATGGAGTTTCTAGGCTTTTGGAGTTGTGCAGAATAGGTTTCCAGAGTTTGCTCCTTTTCCAGCCCAGAATTCCAGCTGCTGGCATTCCCCCTTCTTCATGTAAACCTTGCAAAATAATAGGGAAAAGGCATAAGTATTGTGACAATACGTGTACGAACAGCCCATAATGCAATAAATATCAACTTATAAGCATGATGCAAAACGGACGTATCAACTCCACCAAGCTTAGACCTCGCATGTCCTCAAGCGACAGCCAATATCGAAAAATATGCCCACATGTTTAGAAATAGAGGTGTCGATAAAAATAGAATACGGGCATGAGGGCATCATGATCATTCTCATAACAGCAACTTATATAAATATAAGCATATGATCATTATGCAGAAGTAACAATTCATCCAGAATATCAAGTATGCATCATAAACTTCATTGGAAACTAACAAACTTTGGTCTCGGTCATTGAAGCAATTGCAATTTATCGTAACATCGGAGAGAGTCAATATAAGAGCTTTTCAGGAAGCCTACATACTCAACTATCATATAGTCTTTCACAATTGCTCACACTCACGCAATACTTATGTTTATGGAGTTTTAATCGGACACAGAGAAAGGTAGGGGCTTATGGTGTTGCCTCCCGACCTTTTACCTCAAGGGTAATGTCAACAGTAATAGATCATGAAAACTTACATCCAAGTGGGTATATGTATCAGGATCCTTCCAACACAATGTGCTTGCCAAAGTTTAAAATGAAAAAGGAAAGGTGGATCTCACCTTGACACTTATAAGACAAGAATAAAAGATAGGCCCTTCGCAGAAGGAAGCAGAGGTTGTCATGTGTTTTTATGGTTGGATGCACAAAGTCTTAGCATAGAAGAACTTCGCTTTATATTGCCACTTGTGATAAGGACCTTTATTATCCAGTCAGTCACTTTTATTACTTCCATATCACAAGCTCGTATAAAGCTAATTTCTCCCACACTAATAAATCATGCATATATTATCGGGTTTACAACATGACAACTTACTTGGAAGGATCTTTCTCGATCCATAGGTAGGTATGGTGGACTCTCATGGCAACACTGGGTTTAAGGATATATGGAAGCACAAGTAGTATCTCTACTTAGTGCAAGGAGGTTTGGCTAGCATGAGAGGGAAAGGCAAGCTCAACATGTTGGAAGATCCATGACAATATACTTTATTTCGGATATAAGAAGACATAACCCATTATGTCGTCTTCCTTGTCCAACATCAACTCTTTAGCATGTCATACTTTAATGAGTGCTCACAATCATAAAAGATGTCCAAGATAGTATATTTGTATGTGAAGCCTCTCTTCTTTTATTACTTCCTATTAATTGCAACGATGACCAATACTATGTTTGTCACCTCCCAACAACTTTTATTTATCATACTCTTATATGTGAAGTCATTACTTCCCATAAGATCGATATGATATCTTTGATTCTTTTTTTGTTTTCGTTATTTTTTATCATGACCCAAGTGAGGAAATCAAGCCCTTGAATCAACACTAATCTTTATTATATTGCTCACGGACTCGATTACAAAGGATAAAGCTCACCAAGCAAAAGCTCACAACTAGATCATGCTAACTTTATTCTAATAGATCAAGATACTACCAAAAGGATCGAACTAAGTAAAACAGCAAAGATAGGGGTGATGGTGATACGATACCGGGGACACTCCCCCCAAGCTTGGCAGTTGCCAAGGGGAGTGCCCATACCCATATGATTATGTCTCCTTCTTCGGGGTTGGTGATGATGGAGTTGTTGCCGACGTAGGCCAGTTGTTCTTCCAAGGCATGGGCTCACCATCGTAGAAGGATGATCGAGTCTCCGGGATACTCAAATCTGCAGCCAAACTCATGTTCTTGAATCTATATTCATACTCACAGTTTTAGTTTTGCAGGTCATAGATCTGGGCTTGGAGGTGATCGATCTTCTGTTGCAGATTGGATATGGCTTCCCCAAAGATCCTTGAGTCCATCTTGTGGTTGTTGGAAAGCTCCGAGATCATCATGTGGTAGGCGTCGAGTCCTCATTCCACCATACCTTGGCACTTGAAAACTTGCTGCTCCATTGCTTCGAGCCATGTCTCCACACTTCCGGTCCTCCTTGGCCCTTCAACATCACGGATGTGCAGCACCTCCTCATGCAACTCCATGGTTTTGGGGTGGTGCAGCACCACCGCAAGGTAGGGGTTGATGACCTTCTCGAAGAACGTGTCCTTGGGGGTGTTGGAGGACGCCATGATGATCTAGATCTGTCAAAAACAGCAGCTCGAAAAGCTCAGGCGGCGCGCCCCCCACCCTCGGGGCCACCTCGTGTCTCCTCCGGACTGCCGTTTATTTTTCTATTTTTCTAAATATTCCAAAACGGAGAAAATTGCCCTTAGAACTGTTTTGGAGTCGGTTTACTTACCGTATCACGTACCTCTTCCTTTTCGGAGGCTGAATCGTTCTGGAAAGTGTCCCTTATGTGTTCCTCCGGGGTTATGGTTTCAATAATATTAGTTTCAACATTTATAGGATTACCTGAGATATAATGTTTGATCCTTTGACCATTCACCACCTTCAGATTTGTACCTTCGAAGTTGTTGATCTTCATGGCACCGGAACGATAGACCTCCTCGATAATGTAAGGTCCTTCCCACTTGGTGAGAAGTTTTCCTGCAAAAAATCTTAAACGACGGTTGAATAGCAAAACATAATCACATACGTTGAACTCACACTTTTGTATCCTTTTGTCATGCCATCTTTTAACCTTTTCTTTAAATAACTTGGCATTCTCGTAGGCCTGGGTTCTCCATTCATCGAGACAGCTAATATCAAATAGCCTCTTTTCACCGGCAAGTTTGGAATCATAATTGAGCTCTTTGATAGCCCAATATGCCTTATGTTCCAGCTCAAGAGGTAAGTGACAAGCTTTTCCATAAACCATCTTATATGGAGACATAACCATAGGATTTTTGTATGCAGTTCTATAGGCCCATAATGCATCATCTAGTTTCTTGGACCAATTCTTTCTAGACCTATTAACTGTCTTCTGCAAGATTAATTTCAACTCCCTATTACTTAGTTCTACCTGAACACTAGTATGTGGATGATAGGGTGATGGAATTCTATGGTTGACATCGTACTTAGCAAGCATCTTACGGAAAGCACCTTGAATAAAGTGTGAACCACCATCAGTCATCAGATATCTAGGGACTCCAAACCTTGGAAATATAACTTCTTTAAGCATCTTAATAGAGGTGTTATGATCAGAACTACTAGTTGGAATAGCTTCTACCCACTTAGTAACGTAATCAACAGCAACTAGGATATGTGTGTACCCATTAGAGGCAGGAAAAGGTCCCATATAATCAAAGCCCCAAACATCAAATGGTTCAATAACAAGTGAATAATTCATAGGCATTTCTTGACGTCTACTAATTACCGATTCTTTGACATTCATCACATGATAAGACAAACTTACGGGCATCCTTGAAGAGAGTAGGCCAATAAAAACCGGATTGCAATACCTTGTGTGCAGTTCTATCTCCCGCATGGTGTCCTCCGTAAGCTTCGGAGTGGCACTTGCGTAAGATCGGTTCCTGTTCATGCTCATGCACACAACGTCTAATAATACCATCTAATCCTTTATAAAGATGTGGGTCATCCCAAAAGTAATGTCTCAAATCATAGAAGAACTATTTCTTTTGCTGGTATGTGAAGCTAGGAGGTATAAAGTTACTAACAATATAATTAGCATAATCAGCATACCAAGGAGCAGTAAGAGAAGTATTTATGAAAGCTAGTTGTTCATCAGGGAAGCTATCATCAATAGGTTGTGGGTCATCAAGTATATTCTCTAACCTAGACAAGTTATCTGCTACGGGGTTCTCAGCTCCCTTTCTATCAATAATATGGAAGTCAAATTCTTGCAGCAAGAGAACCCATCTAATAAGTGTAGGTTTAGCATCTTTCTTTTCCATAAGGTATTTGATAGCAGCATGATCAGTGTGAATAGTTACTTTAGAATCAACGATATAGGGTCTCAACTTATCACAAGCAAACACAACTGCTAGAAATTCTTTCTCAGTGGTAGCATAATTTCTTTGGGCACTATCTAGAGTTTTACTAGCATACTGGATAACATTCAATTTCTTATCTACTCTTTGCCCTAAAACAGCTCCTACAGCATAATCACTAGCATCGCACATAATCTCAAAGGGTAGGTTCCAGTCAGGAGGCTGGACAATAGGTGCAGAGATCAATGCTTTCTTAAGTATTTCAAATGCTTCTAGACAATCATCATCAAACACAAAAGGAATATCTTTCTATAAAAGATTAGTCAGAGGCCTGGAAATTTTGGAGAAGTCCTTGATGAATCTCCTATAAAACCCGGCATGACCTAGGAAACTTCGTATACCTTTGATATCCTTAAGGCATGGCATCTTTTCAATAGCATCCACTTTAGCTTTGTCAACTTCAATACCTCTTTCAGAAATTTTATGTCCCAAGACAATGCCTTCATTAACCATAAAGTGTCACTTCTCCCAATTCAAGACAAGGTTAGTATCTTCACATCTCTGCAAAACTCGATCAAGGTTGCTTAAGCAATCATCAAAAGAAGTTCTGTAAACGGCGAAATCATCCATGACCACTTCAACAATATTTTCACAAAAATCAGAGAATATAGCCATCATGCATCTTTGAAAGGTAGCAGGTGCATTACATAAACCAAAAGGCATACGTCTATAAGCAAAGGTACCGAAAGGACAAGTAAAGGTGGTCTTTTCTTGATTCCCCTTTGACACAGGTATTTGAGAGAAACCAGAATAACCATCTAGAAATCATAAATGAGTATGTTTGGATTATCTTTCTATCATTAGATCAATAAATGGCAAGGGGTAATGATCTTTCTTAGTAGCTTTATTTAACTCACGGAAAGCAATTACCATCCTATAACCTGTAACTATTCTTTGCGGGATCAATTCATCTTTATCATTGGGGACAACAGTCATACCTCCTTTCTTAGGAACACAATGGTCAGGACTTACCCACTGGCTATCAGCAATGGGATAGATAATACCTGCCTCTAAAAGCTTTAGAATTTCCTTCCTTACCACTTCTTTCATCTTAGGGTTTAACCGTCGTTGATGATCAATAACGGGTTTAGCATTTTCTTCCAATTTTATCTTGTGTTGACATATAGTGGGACTAATGCCCTTAAGATCATCCAGAGTATATCCAATAGCAGCTCGGTGCTTCTTCAGAGTTTTCAATAATCTTTCTTCTTCATGCTCTCAAAGGTTAGCACTAATAATAACATGATATATCTTCTTTTCATCAAGATAAACATACCTAAGATTATCAGGCAAGGGTTTAAGTTCAAACATGGGATCACCCTTGGGTGGAGGAGGATCCCCTAGGATTTCAACATGCAAGTTGTTTTTCAATAAGGGTTCCTGTGTAAGGAATATTTCATCAATCTCCCTTCTCTCATTCATATGCATATCATTTTAATGGTCTAGGAAGTATTGTGCTGAAGGGTCATTAGGTGGCACGACAATAGAAGCGAGACCAATAATTTCATCTTTACAAGGTGGTGCCTTTTCAAGGGGTTGTCTACGGAATTTAGCAAAGTTAAAACCATGAGACGTATCCCCTAATCCGACAGTGACAATATCTTTCACACAGTCTATTTGGCATTAACAGTATTCAAGATGGGTCTGCCAAATATTATGGGGCAAAAAGCATCTTGTGGGGAACTAAGAACAAGAAAATCAGCAGGGTATTTAACCTTCCCACACAAGACTTCAATATCTCTCACAATCCCAACTGGTGTAATAGTATCTCTATTAGCAAGCTTAATAGGAACATCAATCCCTTCTAAGTCAACCGGTGCAATATCATGCATAATTTCGTTATACAAGTCAAGAGGGATAATACTTGCACTAGCACCTATGTAATGCCCAGGATGGGACTATACCTCCTACGTGTCGAGGCACGACTTAAAGGTATAAGCCCATTCTGGAATGATCTCAAGTTTGGTATCTTTGCACGACTCATGTAAAAGTGGGATGGAAACTGAAAAGATAGTTGGCTTACACTCGCCACTTCACACAATACATTACATGAGCAAAACATCATTCAAAACATCACAGTCCATCTAAGGGTAAGATCCAAAGACAAGATACCAAACATAACGTAAACCACAGGTCTAGATCAAATCCTAGTAGAAACCACTACTGATCGTCGAAAACGTCACAAACATACGGCCACTCTCTTCAACGAGCTCCCAGTGAAGTACTTGAACCAGCTCCTGCATCAATCTCGGCTGAACCTGCATCTGGTGTTGTAGTATCTGTGAGCCACAAGGACGAAGCAATCCCATAACCATAGGTATCAAGACTAGCAAAGCTTTATGGGTAGGAAGAGGTAAAGTGGTGAGGCTGCAGCAGCGGCTAAGCATAATATGGTGGCTAGCTTACGAGTACCAGAATAAGATGAGAATCTACGCAAACGGTCTTAACTAGTAGTGATCGCTAAAGATCCTAAACTACATACGAATCAAACATAACCCCACCGTGTTCTCTTCTCGAAGTGAAAAGATACAGTCACGGTTACTCACACAGTTGTGTGTTTTACTTCGGATCATCTGTCAAGTTTTCTACAACCGGATATTAACAAATTCCAATCTGCCACATAACCGCGGGCACGGCTTTCGAAAGATCATAACCCTGCAGGGGTGTTCCAAATTAGCCCGTCACAAGCTCTCACGATTAGCTAAAGTGATAAATATAATATCATCACTCCTTATCTTAGGGAAAACCGACCAGGCTCGACATCCCGGTAGCACAAGACATTTCGACAATGGTAAAACAAGTCCAGCAAGACCTCCCGGCGTGCCGACACCCTGATAGTAGCCGTGCGTATCTCGTCTCAGGCCACAACCGGATGGGCGATGCTACAGGTAAAACCAAACCTCGAGTTTCCCCATGGTGGCCCCACAGGACCCCCGTTTGGGACCAAGACCATCAGCACTGGCCCCCCCCCTGCTATGTAGAAAAGAATACCCGAGGGCGCGACCCCCTATGCAAATTTAATTATTTAATTAAGTTGTTATTATGAGGCAAATTAAAACCAATGTTGGGCCTTGCTGGAGGAGTTTTATTCAAAGTCGAACTGTTAAGGGGTCCCCATCCACCCATCGTGTAAGGAACGCAAAATCAAGGAACATAATGCCGGTTTATCGGCGCCTAAGGTGGCATGAGTGGAACAAAACACCGAGCAAAAGGCCAAGCCTTCCACCCATGGCGAGTATATAGGTGTGTTATTATGTAATAATAGATATTGTAATATTCCAACAACAAGTTCCCTCCTGGAACGTTATTCATCTTCACCTGCAACTAACAATGCTACAAGAGGGGCTGAGCAAGCGGGTAACATAGCCAAACAGTGGTTTTGCTAGGAAGGTGTCAAAGGTTAGAGGTTTCATGGCAACAAGGAGAGGCTGACATAAAAGATGGGTAGCGCGACATGTAATGATAGCATCGAGACAACTAAGCATGGCAATGGTAGTAAAGGTATCCAAGGGTATGATCATCTTGCCTGGGATTCCGCAAGGGAGAAGAACGGATCCATGAAGTAGACGGAGCAACATAGTCGAGCAATCCTCACAACTCCGGAACGAAACCGAAGCTAACAAGAGAAGCAACCGGAAAGAAGCAAACAACACGGTAAACACACAAGCATAAACATGGCATACGATGCATGCATGTCCGGTTTAAATATGCATGCCATGGCAAAGTGTACAAATAAGTACTACAAGTTAAGTGGAGCTCAATATGCAACGAGTTGCATATTGACGAAACACCACATTTATTTATTTAGTTGAAGCATAATAAAACTACACTATTAAATGTTTGTTAACATGGCAAGAGGTGAAGCATAATAAAACTACACTATTTAGGCAATTTAAATGAGGTCGGAAAATAACAACAACAATTCCGGGAAAATCCCCATAAGCATGTTTAGTAATTTTAAGCAACAAACAAAGCACACATTTTAATGTTGTTAACATGATGCGGATGATATGATCAAGTTTATGCAATTTTTGTTAAAGGTTGACATGAAGAGATATGAAGTATTGTCACCGTGGTGGAAAGAAAGGGTGCCACGGCAACGATCCGAAAGTGATGCAACGCAACATCTCGGTTCCGGCAACTCGTTGAGAGTCCGGTGCAAAAGATGACGGAGAGCGAGCGGAACAAGATGGAAGGTGGGATGATCCCGTTGCCGGGTTCCCACGGGTCGGCGACGAGGCAACCGAGGAGCACGACAAAAGATGATTCAGGCACAACGGGCACGAAGCAGACAAGTGGAGCATCTCATACAACACAACAAGCAAACGTTCTCGGGTCATCGTCTCTGGTTGTACCTTCGAAGCGCTCGTTCTCGGAGCGGTTCGAGATCGTAGAGGAAGTAGTGGCACTCGCGGTCGTAGAGGATGTAGTCATTCCGTTATCGTGTCGTGGTACTTGTCGCGGCATCGGACATCTTTGGGGCGACGGTAGACGTTCACGTTGGCGACGGTAGTGGAAGTAGTGGTTCCGTTCGTAGTCGTTCAAGTCGTCGGTAGAGGTACTTGCGGTCTCGGCGACGGTAGTGGTACACGGCGACGGTAGTGGAACTTGGTGGACATCCGAGTCTCGCGGGTTACTTCACGGTGATGGGGTCTTGGAGCTGGGTTCTCCGTGCACTTGGCGAAAAAAAAAGCAGCAGCCAAACATGGCAACAACTCGGAGCAGCGAAGAGGAAAAAGCCGGGGCGCCGGGCTGGAGACGAGGCCTTGGCAGCGGCAGCAGCCGCATCGCTGGCCGGAAGAGACGGCCATGGCAGGGAGGCGATGGAGACGAGGTAGGGAGGCCGGAGACGGGGCGCTGCTGCGGCCTTGCTGGAGGAAGACGACGGCGGCAGGTGTGCTGGAGGAGTTTGGGGCGGCGCCGGCGCTGGAGAGGCGGGATCCGGCCGGTGGAGAGCAGCTACGAGGACGGGGCGCTGGCGAGAGCACGCTGGGGCCATGGCATGCAGCAGGGCCGCTCTGCCTGGAGGCGCTGGAGGTGATGGCACTCGGGCCTGGCGAGGCCGGCGGCAGGCGCATCGCTCGCCTCCTTGCGCGAGGGAGGAGGAGGGCCAGAGGGCCGGGATGCTCGGGTACGTGGAGGAAGAGGCCGTGGGCGCTGGATCCGTAGGAGACGAGCCCTTGCTCGAGGACGGGCGCGGCATGGGAACGAGGCCCCGACCGGATGGCGCTGCGGGCTCGGCGCTGGTCGAAGGGAGCCGGGCGAACGAAGATGGGGACGAGGGGTCGAGGCCTCTGGCGGCGCGGGGGAAGGAAAGGAGGAGCGAGGGGGTTCTTCGGTCGCTAGCTAGGTTAGGGATCGGAATGGGCCTGGAGGCCTGGAGTTGGCCTTGAGGGAGTTGGGCCTAGGAGGGAGGGAAGAGCGGGCCGGCTGGAGGGGGAGGCCGCAGCGGCCTTAGGGAGGCCTGGGCCAAAAAAGGAGACCGGTGGTTGTATCACCTCTCCATATAATTCTTATCAAAAAATAAATAAATAAATAGAGAGAGACCAAAAGAAATAAGAAAGGAGGCCATGAACAGAAAATAAAAGATGGAACATTTTTGTAAGGCTTTATGGAATATTACCAACCCAACAAAATGGTTCCAACAAAATAAGGAAGATATGCAAGTGTGTTTCGGTGGTTCCAAAACAATGGAATATTTATTTATAATAGCTCCATAATATTAGGAGGATATGTTATAAAGAGAAGTCACACTTCCCTCGATTTAAATGGACCGAAGGTCCACACGATTTATTTAAGTTGAGATGCAAAAGAAATATTACATGATGGCATGATGACATGATGCAATGCAAAATAAATAACACAAGCACAAATGAAACACACAGGAGAACCCGGAACATCTGGAATCTTCTGGAATCTTCTGGGACGTCGGTCTTCGGGCGTCACAACTCTCCCACACTAACAGAGGATCTCGACCCGAGATTCTAGAGATGGCACCGGTAAAAAAAAACGGAAGAGGAAGAGGTTAAACAAAGTTGCTTCTTTGACAGACGAGTGAAACCAAAGAACCTTGAGAGGTTGAACAAATTGAAGGAAAGAATACAACAGAGATGAACGAAGTTAAGAGCACTCCGGTAAAAGGAGGAACAAGGAACATTACGAGAACCTTGTAGTTTGAAAGACATGAAACAAGAGCTTACGAACCAAAAGAATATGAAACTGCAATGGTATAGCCAAGGAATTAGAATGACATAATTTTGGACATCACTCCGACTGAAAATGGAAGGAATTAACATGAACTTGAGTAGATGGAATGATACTTGATGAAATCAACAACACATTGCCTCCGAAACAATTGAAAGGATGTCACAAAAGTAAGAAAGACTTCAGACAGCACTCCGGTTGAAAAGAGAGGCAAACATGAAAAGATGCGAGAATTAGAATGGAGGTCACCCCACTCCAGTTAAATAGACAAGCAAGGGAGAATATGATCTTTGATAAAAACGAGATGATGGTCAAAGAGAGCAATATCACAATGCCTCCGGAATGAAAGAATAGCATATAAATCAACGAAAGAAATGAATGGAGAAGAAAATGACAACTTCTCCCACAAAAGAATTTGGAAGAGCATCCTTACGAAGGAGGGATGAACGGAGTTGTTGGAAAAATCAACAAGCAAAAGATAGGCTTGATGTGGGCTTATGGAAAACATCTCAAAATTAAGAGGTGACAACCAGCCACTAACAGAAACGAATTGCTTGGATTGAGATCAACAAGGAGACGATAAACTTATTTCACCGGAATGATAAATGAAGCACTTGGGTCATTTATAAGCACCATAATTATCAACAATCCTTAGGGGAAGCTTTTAGGTGAAATACAACCCAAGAAGACTCCAACGAATAAATTGAAGTGGTTGGAAAGATCTCCTGAACAAAGAAAATGATGGTTTTAAATATCTCATTCCTGACAACTTGTGAATCATGAAACATGAAGGAAAATTGTCAAAAATGGCATACCACCATCTCAAAAGATAAGGTAGAAAGGATTGCAATTGGAATGCATGATGCAGAATGCTTGCGCTCCAACAAGAATCTTGATGAAGACTTCGAGGATGAATTAAAACATGATGAACCACCATGAAGAACTCCGGTAACAAAAGGATGAGAAGTGAAAGATGAAAAGAATAAGATTCAAGGCCTGCGATGAATTAGATGGAGGTTTGGAATGATATAATAGAAATAACTTCGAGCTCCGGAAGACAAGATGAACAACTTAGAACCGAGAATATGATATGATGAACAAGCTCCGAAGGAAGGGATTAAATCACCTTGAAGGAATAAGAATAAGAATTATGTCATGCATATCCTTCATCACATTAAATTGATGACAAGCAATGGATTTGGCATACTACCTATTCTCGTTGCAAGGAATTAGGAGAGATCTCGCACAAGCTTGGGTAAATCTTCAACGAAGCACCGATAGGATTATGAAAAGAACAAATGAATTAAAACGATAACAAGGAAGAGTAAACTTGAACGAACCACCGTAAGAATATTGAGACGAACGAAGCGACATCAATGAAGAATAGTTGGAGGACGAAGTTGCAAACTGAGAACGAAGAACTCTTCTGAAATGATGGCTTCGGAGGATCACAATAGGAAGAATTCATGAAATGCTTCGGATGGTATAAAATAATTCCTCACAAACGAAACAATAATGAGGATGGCATGAAGCTAGAATCAAGAATCTTGGAAGAACGGATAAGGATTCCAGAGAAACTCGCCTTCGAGTCTTCAAAATCTGAGAAGACGATGAGATACACCACCATGAATTGTATAGGAACTCCGAAATGAAGAATTAAAAGGTTGAAACAATGGTGAAAAAGAATTTGAAAGCGATCTTGGAAAAGGCATGTGACTGATGGGAATCATTTTTACGTCACACTTTAAAGAGAATTTGAATATAACTTCAGAAAAGAAGAGTCAGGTAAGATCCTGGGAAAAGACCTGTGGGTTAGGGCCCACTCCAAAAGAAATCACCGTGAAAAAGATTGCTCAAGAGATATTGCACCGGTTGAATTAAATGGCTTGAATGAGATAACAATCTCAAAATAGTTTGAACGGATTAAGATGGAATTATGAATCTTCAGCACTCCGGATATGAATAACAAGAGGAGCATGATTAATTGGTGCACCGGAATAAGAAAGCATTGTGAAATGAGGAAAAGGATAAGATCAACACCAAAATCTTGAATTACATCCACCAGAGAAGAAACGAGAACGGATAATGATGAACTTGAAGCTCTTGAGCATCTTCACGATAAATCACCGGATAAGAACATTGAAGGAAATGAATGATGAAATATCACATGAATAAAATGGATATTTGATTAAGAATTCCAGCTCCATAAAGAAAAGGGAGGGAGGGTGGGGAAAACAAAGACAACTTGGGATGAATGAAACAGACAAATCGTCAGATTTCTCAACGACGTCTGTATGGAATAACTTGAAGAGAAGGCACACCGGTTAAAAAAAATATAAAATGACCATCTCGATGGTCAAGAGGAATTAGCACTCCCATAGAAATATGAGAACACCGATTAGGAAGGTATGGAATCAACATTTGACATCGAAGCAACTCGAATACCAGAATCAAAACAAGAACAAAGGATATGATATGATTATGAAGAAGATTATGTTGCAACATATCTATCCGAACAGAGAATTGAACGAATGAATTCCGCAAGTACATCAACTTGTCGAGAAGCCTCTTGGAGAACAAAAGGTAAATAAAAAGGAACAAGGAACAGATAGAACAAATACAAGATAGAAGCTTCGTTCCGCATATTCGTGCTGAAAGCTCATGGAACGTGTTACAAAAGGGTTTTGCAATCCCCGGATCAGCATAGCCATGGACCCTTTAAAGATGCAACTCCCGATCGGAACAAGCCCATAAAACCACTTCACTCAATGTAGAACCCCGAACTCCATATCATGCATTCGTTGGAAGAATGCCTAGAACTACTAGATGAACCCACCTATTAATTTCCGAAAGTTTCCAGTTATGCAATCAGGTGTTGGGGATACAGGGGAAGCATCGCGCACTCAACTCTAATCCTACATCCAGCTGTATCCATCCTTCAACACATAACCAGTCTTTTCCGGAAACCGTTTACCTCGGACCTTCGAAACGCATCCACTATACAAGCTATGGCAAGACTCCCGAACTACCTCCCCAGTACTGCGTGATGTCGGTGTTATCTTGCCACTAACCGCATAGGAGAGTTTTCGATGTCGGCCATCTTAAGTATTCTAGAACTGTTGCGATATATTTGTGACGACAACACCTCGGAGCTCAACTCCCCGGGACACTGCCACAACCCCTAATGACAGGAGGCATCGAGAACAATGTTCTCGTCACAAAGACATCGGAACAATCCAAACAATACTCGCGTGATCCTAAAAACAATTTGGTGGAATTTTTGAGAGTTGAAGAGACAAGAGTAATCGTCAGGAGTCCTCACCAGAGTGAAAAGAGATGAGAAGAAAAAGAAATCCTACTCTCCGATATATATATAGGACTCAAAACATTTTAAGTGTGTGCCTAGACTCAACCGTCAACGATTCGATCAATCAGTGGGGGCTTCTAGGTTGGAGAAGGCTCTGAATACCAACTTGTAATGCCCAGGATGGGACTATACCTCCTACGTGTCGAGGCACGACTTAAAGGTACAAGCCCATTCTGGAATGATCTCAAGTTTGGTATCTTTGCACGACTCATGTAAAAGAGGGATGGAAAACTGAAAAGATAGTTGGCTTACACTCGCCACTTCACACAATACATTACATGAGCAAAACATCATTCAAAACATCACAGCCCATCTAAGGGTAAGATCCAAAGACAAGATACCAAACATAACGTAAAACCACAGGTCTAGATCGAATCCTAGTAGAAACCACTACTGATCGTCGAAAACGTCACAAACATACGGCCACTCTCTTCAACGAGCTCCCAGTGAATTACTTGAACCAGCTCCTGCATCAATCTCGGCTGAACCTGCATCTGGTGTTGTAGTATCTGTGAGCCACGAGGACTCAGCAATCCCATAACCATGGGTATCAAGACTAGCAAAGCTTTATGGGTAGGAAGAGGTAAAGTGGTGAGGCTGTAGCAGCGGCTAAGCATAATATTGTGGCTAGCTTACGAGTGCCAGAATAAGATGAGAAGCAACGCAAACGGTCGCAACTAGTAGTGATCGCTAAAGATCCTAAACTACATACGAATCAAACATAACCCCACCGTGTTCTCTTCTCAAAGTGAAAAGAGACAGTCACGGTTACTCACATAGTTGTGTGTTTTACTACGGACCATCTGTCAAGTTTTCTACAACCGGACATTAACAAATTCCAATCTGCCACATAACCGCGGGCACGGCTTTCGAAAGATCGTAACCCTGCAGGGGTGTTCCAACTTAGCCCGTCACAAGCTCTCACGATTAGCTGAAGTGATAAATATAATATCATCACTCCTTATCTTAGGGAAAACCGATCAGGCTCGACATCCCGGTAGCACAAGACATTTCGACAATGGTAAAACAAGTCCAGCAAGACCTCCCGGCGTGCCGACACCCTGATAGTAGCCGCGCGTATCTCGTCTCAGGCCACAACCGGATGGGCGATGCTACAGGTAAAACCAAACCTCGAGTTTCCCCGTGGTGGCCCCGCAGGACCCCCGTTTGGGACCAACACCATCAGCACTGGCCCCCCCTGCTATGTAGAAAAGAATACCCGAGGGCGCGACCCCCTATGCAAATTTAATTATTTAATTAAGTTGTTATTATGAGGCAAATTAAACCCAATGTTGGGCCTTGCTGGAGGAGTTTTATTCAAAGTCGAACTGTCAAGGGGTCCCCATCCACCCATCTTGTAAGGAACGCAAAATCAAGGAACATAATGCCGGTTTATCAGCGCCTAAGGTGGCATGAGTGGAACAAAACACCGAGCAAAAGGCCAAGCCTTCCACCCATGCCCAGAGTTCCCTCCTGGAACGTTCTTCATCTTCACCTGCCACTAACAACGCTATAAGAGGGGCTGAGCAAGCGGGTAACATAGCCAAACAGTGGTTTTGCTAGGAAGGTGTCAAAGGTTAGAGGTTTCATGGCAACAAGGAGAGGCTGACATAAAAGATGGGTAGCGCGACATGTAACGATAGCATCGAGACAACTAAGCATGGCAATGGTAGTAAAGGTATCCAAGGGTATGATCATCTTGCCTGGGATCCCGCAAGGGAGAAGAACCGATCCATGAAGTAGACAGAGCAACATAGTAGAGCAATCCTCACAACTCCGGAACGAAACCGAAGCTAACAAGAGAAGCAACCGGAAAGAAGCAAACAACACGGTAAACACACAAGCATAAACATGGCACACGATGCATGCATGTCCGGTTTAAATATGCATGGCATGGCAAAGTGTACAAACAAGTACTACAAGTTAAGTGGAGCTCAATATGCAACGAGTTGCATATTGACGAAACACCACATTTATTTATTTAGTTGACTCTCATTTATTTACAAGACAAGATTAAATGTTTGTTAACATGGCAAGAGGTGAAGCATAATAAAACTACACTATTTAGGCAATTTAAATGAGGTCGGAAAATAACAACAACAATTCCGGGAAAATCCCCATAAGCATGTTTAGTAATTTTAAGCAAACAACAAAGCACACGTTTTAATGTTGTTAACATGATGCGGATGATATGATCAAGTTTATGCAATTTTTGTTAAAGGTTGACATGAAGAGATAAGAAGTATTGTCACCGTGGTGGAAAGAAAGGGTGCCACGGCAACGATCCGAAAGTGATGCAACGCAACATCTAGGTTCCGGCAACTCGTTGAGAGTCCGGTGCAAAAGATGACGGAGAGCGAGCGGAACAAGATGGAAGGTGGGATGATCCCGTTGCCGGGTTCCCACGGGTCGGCGACGAGGCAACCGAGGAGCACGACAAAAGATGATTCGGGCACAACGGGCACGAGGCACACAAGTGGAGCATCTCATAGAACACAACAAGCAAACGTTCTCGGGTCATCGTCTCGGGTTGTACCTTTGAAGCGCTCGTTCTCAGAGCGGTTCGAGACCGTAGAGGAAGTAGTGGCACTCGCGGTCGTAGAGGAAGTAGTCGTTCCGTTATCGTGTCGTGGTACTTGTCGCGACAACGGACATCTTCGGGGCGACGGTAGTCGTTCACGTTGGCGATGGTAGTGGAAGTAGTGGTTCCGTTCGTAGTCGTTCAAGTCGTCGGTAGAGGTACTTGCAGTCTCGGCGACGGTAGTGGTACACGGCGACGGTAGTGGAACTTGGTGGACATCCGAGTCTCGCGGGTTACTTCACGGTGATGGGGTCTTGGAGCTGGGTTCTCCGTGCACTTGGCGAAAAAAAACAGCAGCAGCCAAACATGGCAACAACTCGGAGCAGCGAGGAGGAAAAAGCCAGGGCGCCGGGCTGGAGACGAGGCCTTGGCAGCGGCAGCAGCCGCATCGCTGGCCGGAAGAGACGGCCATTGCAGGGAGGCGATGGAGGCAAGGCTAGGAGGCCGGAGACGGGGCGCTGCTGCGGCCTTGCTGGAGGAAGACAACGGCGGCAGGTGTGCTGGAGGAGTTTGGGGCGGCGCCGGCGCTGGAAAGGCGGGATCCGGCCGGTGGAGAGCAGCTACGAGGACGGGGCGCTGGCGAGAGCACGCTGGGGCCATGGCGTGCAGCAGGGCAGCCCAGCCTGGAGGCGCTGGAGGTGATGGCACTCGGGCCTGGCGAGGCCTGCGGCAGGCGTATCGCTCGCCTGCTGGCGCGAGGGAGGAGGAGGGCCAGAGGGCCGGGATGCTCGGGGCCGCGGAGGAAGAGGCCGCGGGCGCTGGATCCGCAGGAGACGAGCCCTTGCTGGAGGACGAGCGCGGCATCGGAACAAGGCCCCGACCGGATGGCGCTGCGGGCTCGGCGCTGGTCGAAAGGAGCCGGGCGAACGAAGATGGGGGCGAGGGGTCGAGGCCTCTGGCGGCGTGGGGGAAGGAAAGGAGGAGCGAGGGGGTGCTTCGGTCGCTAGCTAGGTTAGGGATCGGAATGGGGCTGGAGGCCTGGAGTTGGCCTTGAGGGAGTTGGGCCTAGGAGGGAGGGAAGAGCGGGCCGGCTGGAGGGGGAGGCCGCAGCGGCCTTAGGGAGGCCTGGGCCGAAAAAGGAGGCCGGCGGCTGGATCTCCTCTCCATATAATTCTTAGCAAAAAAATAAATAAATAAATAGAGAGAGACCAAAAGAAATAAGAAAGGAGGCCATGAACAGAAAATAAAAGATGGAACATTTTTGTAAGGCTTTATGGAATATTACCAACCCAACAAAATGGTTCCAACAAAATAAGGAAGATATGCAAGTGTGTTTCGGTGGTTCCAAAACAATGGAATATTTATTTATAATAGCTCCATAATATTAGGAGGATATGTTATAAAGAGAAGTCACACTTCCCTCGATTTAATTGGACCGAAGGTCCACACGATTTATTTAAGTTGATATGCAAAAGAAATATGACATGATGGCATGATGACATGATGCAATGCAAAATAAATAACACAAGCACAAATGAAACACACGGGAGAACCCGGAACATCTGGAACTTTCTGGAATCTTCTGGAATCTTCTGGGACGTCTGTCTTCGGGCGTCACAACCTACGTCACATAAAACCATGATAGCAATGATCTCCTATCTTAACAGAGATGACAGGCATGCCTACAACAGGTTTACGTCTATTCCTAGCATTGGGTTTGGCTGTTCTAGCAGACTCTTCTTGGAGATAAATAACATGTCCATCTAAATCTTCTACCAAGGGGTCTTGAACCATAGCAACACTAGGTTCAACTTTAATTTGCTCAGAGGGTTTAGGTGTTCTAGTATTACTCTTACAGACTACAGTTGAAGCTTGAGCATGATCCTTTATCCTAACAGGGAAAGGTGGTTTCTCAATATAAGCGATAGGGATAACTGGATCAACATTATAAGTGATAGTCTTTTCTTCAACTTTAATAGGTTCAACTACTTTTACTTCAATAGGGGGATGGTATTTAAACCACTTCTCCTTGGGGAGATCAACATGAGCAGCAAAAGATTCATAGAAAGAAGCTACTATCTCAGAGTCAAGTCCATATTTGGTGCTAAACTCACGGAAAACATCAGTACCCATAAAAGCTTTAACACGATCGAACTTAGGGGTCATACCTCACTCCTTACCTTCGTCCAGATCCCAATCTTCGGAGTTGCATTTAATTATTTCCAATAAATCCCATTTAAAGTCAATAGTCTTCATCATATAAGAGCCAGAACAAGAAGTATCGACCATGGAGCGATTATTATGAGAAAGCTGAGCATAAAAAAATTTGAATGGTCATTTCTCTTGAGAGCCCATGATTGGGGCATGAATATAACATTGAATTAACCCTCCCCCAAGCTTGAGCGATGCTTTCACCTTCGCGAGGCCTGAAATTGTAAATGTAATTACGATCACGATGAACCTTGTGCATAGGGTAGAACTTCTGATGAAATTCCAACTTCAGACGATTATAGTTCCAAGATCCCATATCATCGCATAGCCTAAACCATGTCAATGCGTCTCCCTTCAAAGATAAAGGAAAAACCTTCTTCTTGATAACATCCTCGGGCATACCTGCAAGCTTAAATAATCCACAAACTTCATCCACATAGATTAGATGTAAATCAGGGTGAAGTGTCCCATCTCCTGTATAGGGATTTTCAAGCAGTTTCTCTATCATACCCGAAGGAATCTCAAAGCAAACATTTTCAATAGGTGCAGTAGGTTGAGGAGCAACTCTTTGCTCTTCTGCTCGGGGTGAAGATACCCCGAACAAGCCCCTCAAAGGATTTTGAGCCATAGTAACAAGTGACAATAAATTTCAGCACACTATATAAATTCTTCCTTACCAAATTCCACTTACCAAAGGCGCTTCACTCCCAGGCAACGGTGCCAGAAGAGAGTCTTGATGACCCACAAGTGTAGGGGATCTATCATAGTCCTTTCGATAAGTAAGAGTGTCGAACCCAACAAGGAGC
Organism: Secale cereale; assembly: GCA_902687465.1. Lineage (NCBI taxonomy): Eukaryota > Viridiplantae > Streptophyta > Magnoliopsida > Poales > Poaceae > Secale > Secale cereale. Next base: position 493,147,007 of record LR738710.1, read on the forward strand.
AGAAGGAAATGATAAGCAGTATTCAGTAAGGTATGTTCTGCAAGCACTGAAATTATAAGTAACAGATAGTTTTTATGATAAGATATTTGCTAGAAAGTGACAAACGGTAAAAGTAAATAGGTGCAGCAAGGTGGCCTAATCCTTTTTGTAGCAAAGGACAAGCCTGGACAAACTCTTATGCAAGGTAAAGCGCTCCCGAGGACATATGGGAATTATCGTCAAGCTAGTTTTCATCACGATCATCTGATTCGCGTTCGGTACTTTGATAATTTGGTATGTGGGTAGACCGGTGCTTGGGTGCTGACCTTACTTGGAAAAGCCTCCCTCCTATGATTAACCTCTAATGCAAGCATCCGCAACTACAAGAGAAGTATTAATGTAAACCTAACCATAGCCTGGAACATATGGATCCAAATCGGCCCCTTACGAAGCAATGCGTAAACTAGGGTTTAAGCTTCTGTCACTCTAGCAACCCATCATCTAGTTATTACTTCCCAATGCCTTCCTCTAGGCCCAAATAATGGTGAAGTGTCATGTAGTCGACATTCACATGACACCACTAGAGGAGCGACAACATACATCTCATCAGAATATCGAACGAAGACCAAACTCACATGACTACTAACAGCAAGACTTCTCCCATGTCCTCAGGAACAAAAGCAACTAATCACAAGATATAATATTGTTCATGATCAGAGGGGTATTAATATGCATAATGGATCTGAACATGTGATCTTCCAGCAAATAAACCAACTAGCGTCAACTACAAGGAGTAATCAACACTACTAGCAACCCACAGGTACCAATCTGAGGTTTTGATACAAAGATTGGATACAAGAGATGAAATAGGGTTTGAGAGATGGTGTTGGTGAAGATGTTGATGAAGATAGCTCTCCCCAATATGGGAGAGTTGTTGGTGATAACGGCGGTGACGATTTCCCCCTCCCGGAGTTAAGTATCCCCGGGTGAACAGCTCTGCCGGAGCCCTAGATTGGTTTCCGCCTCGAGACGGCGGCGTCTGGTCTGGAAAGTCTTATCCTTATTTTTTCCAGGTCAAAACGCTTCAAATAGGAGAAGATGGTCACTTGGGGCCCACCGGCAGGCCCTCGAGGTAGGGGGGCGCTCCCTAGGAAGGGGGCGCGCCCCCCACCCTCGAGGCCAACCTGTGGCCCCCTCGTGGGTTTCTTCCGGCAGGTATTTTTTATATTTTCCGAAAAATGTTCTGTGGAGTTTCGGGGCTTTTGGAGTTGTGCATAATTGGTTTCCAAAGGTTGCACCTTTTCCAGCCCAGAATTCCAGCTACCGGCATTCCCCCTTCTACATGTAAACCTTGCAAAATAAGAGGGAAAAGGCATAAGTATCGTGACAAAATGTGTATGAACAGCCCATAATGCAATAAATATCAACTTATAAGCATGATGCAAAATGGACGTATCAAGCAGCAGCAGATTAGGAGGGCCGAAGAACTCCGACACGATGTTGGCCGGGTTCGGGTTGTCGCACACCCCTTGTGCTTTACAAAGCGTGTCATGCAACATCAATTCCCGGAAAGCTTCAAGCCCGTGAACATTGAATCATATGACGGAACTATAGATCCAACCATATGGATAGAGGATTTCCTCCTCTGTATCCACATGGAGCAAGGAGATGACGTCCATGCCATCAAATATTTGCCGCTCAAGCTTAAAGGCCCAGGTAGACACTGGTTGAACAGCCTTCCTGGAGACTCCATCGGTTTCTGGGAAGATCTTGAGGACGCTTTTCGGGCAAACATTCAGGGCACCTATGTCCGGCCTCCGAATGCTGACGACTTAAATCGCATCACACAACAACCCGGAGAATCAGCCCATCGGTTTTGGAATCAATTCCTGACTAAGAAAAATCATTACGTTGACTGTCCGGATGCCAGAGACTTGGCCGCCTTTAAGCATAGTGTCAAGGACGAATGGATCGTACGGCAGCTCGCCCAGGAGAAACCAAGAACTATGGCAGCCCTTAGATCCCTCATGACCAGCTTTTGCACGGGTGGAGACAGTTGGCTTGCTCACAAAAACAATAACCCAGCCACACGAGGTACCTCTGAGGTTCAAGACGGAAACAGAAAGCCCCGACGGAGCAAGAATAAACGCCGCCATAATGACGGTGAGGGCAAGGACACAGCAGTGAATGCCAGATTCCAAAACCAGAAGTTGAGGCCCCGAAATAAAGCCCCTAAAGGCAACAGTGACGGCCCGTCTAGACTAGACATAATTCTGGTCAGGCCTTTCCACATCCACGACACATCAGAGAAGCTCGCCAACCACTCCAATCGAAATCGTTCGGTGATCAAACAGGCTGGCAAACTCATAGCCGAAGACTCAAGCAAAAGCTCACGAAGCGAGGACGATGACGAGCCCTGTAGGCCAAATAGTGCGGGCCAGAAACCCTTCCCTTCCGAGGTCAAGATGGTAAACATGATCTATGCAACCTGTCGGCGTCCTGGGAACCAGGGCACCCAGACTTGCCTGTGTGTGGGCCGCGATGCGCTCCTACAAGCGGCGTGGTATGGCCCAGCCGATCGACTGGCTGCTCAAGACCCTCGCGAGGGGCCAGGCATCGCGAGAAGAACGACGTCAAGACCTCCTCGGGAGCGGCCTCGGCAAGGCATTCCGAAGGGGCGGAGAATCCAAGGCTGAGCCTGCCTCAGGAGGAGGTAATGATGCACCGCTCCAGCGGATGCCAGCATCTGCCAGCGGCGCAGTTGCCATTTCGATGCAAGGGGGATAGCGCAGCTGATGGTTCCCAAGGAGCGGGGCAAAGGTTTCCTCTTTGGTGCAATGAGACCGATGACCGCAAAAATGATAAGGAGGATTTCACCGTCGAGCCAACACCGTGTCACCGCCTGATCTTATTGCAGGCGAAGACCGCTTTTGTCAGGATAAGAACGTCCTTATGTTCCCACTCAAAAATGGACGTTGTGGGATCCCTTCCCTCCTAAACATTTCGGGGGAAGAGGACCGTGGGCGCCTATATAAGTAGCTAGAATATCCACTACAAAGGGGACAGAGGAATAGGGGGATGAACACACTTTACCACCGCACAAGGAGCAAGAACACTAGCCTCCCGACCCTCCTGAGCTAGCCTCCTGAGCCCAGGAACTCTTGTACTAGCTCATATTCTAGCTTGCCCGGAGCCAATCCACCAAAGCAGGAAGTAGGGTCCTACACCACACGGTGGCCCGAACCTAGATAAACTCTTGTGTGTTTGTTCGTTGTTTGCTTGAAACCTTCCACCGAGACGAGAGCGAGGCGCTAGGTAGACATGAGCGGGAGAGATCTTCGTTCACGCCCCTGTGTTCGAACTTAACGGGTTTTAAGGAGTCCTGAATCCGACATTTGGCGCGCCAGGTAGGGGGCGTGTCGAAATCTCGGCTCTCCGACGACCTCGTCGCGTTCTCGTCACCGACCCTTCTCCACAGCCATGGTGGACACACGCCGAGCTCGCGCCGCCCGCCGCGCTGGGAACGTCGCTCAGACGGCGCCCGTGGGCAATGGCGCACCGCTCCGCCCCAACTCGTCGGTCGCCAACGCCGCCACTGAACCGACTGTCCACTAGTAGCAGGACTCCTCGCTGCCACTGTCCGTGCAGCGGGACGGCCGCATGGCAACACCTTCACCCTCACCGGCCACAGCGTCGTCCTCGCTGGTCCGCCGCGGGCCGGTCTACCAGCAGCCTGCGCTAGTGATGGTGGGGGAGCTCTGGCGCTACCGCCTGGCAGATGATCTCTACGACGAGTGGCTCCACCGCATCACCGAGCTCGTCAACGCCATTGGGGAAGCGCCTGCACCAACACACTCCTCATGTCCTTCGTCGCCCCCGACGGCGAATGAGGGCCATGGGGTCCCGTCTCCGCCTCCCCTCCATCATGCCGGCCAGGAGGGCCCACGCGAGGCCCCTCGACGTGAGCAACCCCGCAGATCCCTCGGCCGCGATGAGGAGAGTTGCCAGGTGATCCCGCACCCATATGCAGGGGCTCGTGGGCCCCCTGGCCCGCATCGCCCAGACCACGCGCCATAGAAGGTGGTGGCGCCAGCACCTCAAGAACCCGCATCACAAGCACAGGGGACGCGTGCGATCGTGAGCGTGGCTGGATGTCCCTAGCCCCTGAGCTATGACGCCTTGTCTGTACCGGCAAGTTTAAGCCGGACTTGCCTCCGCACTACAGCGGCACCACCGACCCCACGGAGTTCCTCCAACTCTACGAGTTGAGCATTGAGGCATCCAACAGCACTGAGCAGGTCATGGCGAACTGGTTCCCCATGGCTCTGAAGGATGGCGCGCGCTCCTGGCTCCTGAACCTCCCGGTGGGATCCATCTCCTCCTGGGTAGAGCTTCGCGAGCGTTTCGTCGCTAACTTCCAAGGCACCCGCGACCGAGCCCCGGCAGCTGCTGACCTGCGTCGCGTGAGGCAGCAGCCGGGAGAAACCTTGCAAAAGTACATCCATGACGTCTCGTATCCCCAGGGTCTCGGACGAGGCCATCATCTCCGCATTCTTTGATGGCGTCCGCGACGTCAGGATGAGGGAAGAGCTCGCCATCCACGAAGACCTGTGCACAGCCCTCGAGATGTTCAAGCTCGCGGCATAGTGCGCCAGAGCGGAGGAAGGCCGCCTCTCTCTTCAGGAGCTGCCTGAGGCAGAGGTGGACGACAAGAAAACCAAGGCCAGAGAGTCGAAGTGCAAGGGACCTGCCGTGCTGGCTGCTGAGCCAGAAGTGAAACGTGGCTGCGGCTACGATGACCTCCCCAGGGACAACCGACCGTACTGCGTCTTCCACAACGTCCACAACCACAACACCAACGACTGTCAGGAGCTCAGGGCGATGTGCGGCATGCCCGTCGGGCAGTGCCCTGAGCGCGACAACCACGGCTATGGCCGTGGAGGAGCCCGAGGAGGAGGACGTTGGACGGCAGGAACTCGCGCCAAGGGTGGCGTGAGCAGCCCCGTGAAGACCACTTGCAGGAGCAGGCTCGTGAGGCCCCCTGGCGCGACCAGCCTCGTGAGGGTCGCCCTCAAGGCAACGGAGGCCTGCCTCCTCTGCCACCACCGCCAAGGAGGAACGACGACGACCGCCTGAGAGACAGGGCAAGGGGCTTCTAGGAACCGCGTGCAGTCGCATGCATTCTGGGAGGAGCCCATGCCCCGGCTTCTCACCGCATCTTCAAGCAGTTCACCCGTGAGGTGAACGCGGCGCTTCCCAGGCCTGACGCTGCGCGCAACCTTAGGTGGACCAAGCAAGTCATCGCCTTCGACCCCAAAGACCAGCTCAAGTGCACTGCGGCCCCAGGCGCCCTCCCGATGCTCTGCACCCCAACCATCAGCAACGTTCTTGTGACCAAGACCCTCATCAACGGTGGAGCAGGGCTCAACGCCCTCTCCATCTAGACCTTCAAGACACTCCAGGTTCCCTACGATCAGCTCCATCCCACCAAGCCATTCTACGGAGTCACGGATGGCTCCACACTCCCGATGGGGCAGGTCCGCCTCCCCGTCACCTTTGGGGGCCACAACAACTACCACACAGAGCTCATCGACTTTGACGTCGCCAACATCCACCTCCCGTAAAACGCCATCCTAGGGTATCCTGCCCTTGCCAAGTTCATGGCGGCGACCCATCACGGCTACAATGTCCTCAAGATGCCCGGGAGAGGCGGAGTCATCACAATCGCCTCTGACGAGAAGGAAGCGGTGCGTTCCCAGGAGCGTGCTTACCAGACCGCGGCGGTTGAGTACTCCGATGAGGATGGAGCCGTCCTCGCTCTGCAGACCGCCCCCAAGAAGAAGAAGAACCTACCCGTCGACGGACCTCGGGACGCAGGGGCACCCGACGGCCTGGCCTCAGGACTCGCGCATGCTGACGAGGCACCCTCCACCCTCGCATAGGGAGGCACGCTCGACGCCTCTCTCGTGACGAGCTTGGGGGCTCTCCTCTGGGGTGTCCCCGAGCTGACCCGTGCCTCGAGGGAGGTGTTCGAGCACCACCTGCAAGCGTATCTTGATGCACGTTTTTGTGAGCCCAGCACGAGCTGTCCAGCGCTGGGGGCTCAGCACTTCATCGACCAAGCTACAGAGGAAATTCAGTACGCACGACTCATCCGCGGTGGGCATAACCGCACAATCCCAAGTCCACCTACTCGCACCCCAAGTGTCTGCTTCCGTGTCTGCGTCGACATCACGGGACTCAACCGAGCCGCTTCTCAGCAGCCCTTCTGGCCAACGGCGGTCGGCCAGAGGAGGGCCCTCCCCTGCAGCTGCCATGTTCCAGCATCTCGCGCAGCAGGCCTTGGGGGCTCGGAAGGCTAAGTGGCAGGCGGTCCGGACGGAGCGGGAGCCGGGCTCGCGTGACCACTGAGAGCCTCCAGAGCCCCTGGGCTTCAGGAGCCCGACGAACCTCAGGAGCGACCCGCACAGCTCGTGTCTTCAGCTACCCCAACTCTCCTTCGGCAAGTATCAGGTGACACTTTAGGTATCCAAACGAGGGCGCCTCTCGGGCTGCATCATCCTTGGGCCGCTGGGGGCTGTTTCCCCGCGGCTGTCTCCATTTTTTGCATGATCAAGGCCAGATATTTCTTTCCATTCGCATTATCTATATGCTCGGCGTCCTCACCGCCACTAAGGTCATGAGCCCTTGTGAGCCCACTCGCGACCGCCCCATGATTAAGGACTGGCACGACGTCTGTGCTCTGGTCCGTCCCTGCGGCATCGATAAACCCAAGGGCTAAGCTCTGCCTAGCGACCATTTCCGTGACGGCACCTCCCATGGTCCTTGGTGCCTTGTTCTCGCATGGGCTAATCGTGGATGGGTAAGTAGGGGCCCGTGGCAGGTGCCTCGCTCACGCGGGAACCGTGCGCCATCTTTTTTCCTTTGGATCGTGGCATGAGAAGACTAGGCACGACGTCTGAGCTCGGGTCCATCCCTGTAGTGTCGACAAATCCAGTGGCTGAGCTTTGTCTCGCTGGTTAACCCCGTGACGTCACCTCCTGGGGTCGCTGGTGCTGTGGCCTTATCATGCAACATCCCCTGGAGATGCACTCGACACAGGTCAACACAACACCTCTCTTTTCACATTTTGCAGAAGAAGACTCGGGCATAACCCGCATCAGGGTAGGGTCTCGTGAGTGATGCGTAAGCTCACGAGAACTTCCTCAGAGTTGTTCAACTCGTCCTGAGAAGGGCCCATATACACCTTGGATGTCCTACCGTGCAAGCCACGCGTCAGGACGGGGCTGTACACGCCCCGGAGTCTCTTCCGGTGGGAGGCTCCCTCCCACGGTCCAGTGGAAGTACCAAGCTCCGCGCTGGCAGATCCAACCGAACCAGTGGAAGCACCAAGCTCCGTGCTGGCCTATACGACCGAGGCGCGGTTATGTCCACACTCCGCGCAAGTGTGGTAGCTCTATGCTCCGCGCTAGTTATAAACAACTTAGGGTGGCCCCCAGTGGTCGCACCAACCTCAGGGAGCTTTTCAGCTCACGACGCTCACAGCTTCTCCTTGGATGGTTGTCGCGAGGGGGGCTAGGCACGGGGGCTATGCTCAGGTCACGCCTGGCACACGCCACCCTACCAGGTGCCCAGACACCTGGGCTTCTCGTGCCCCCATCCCAGGCGAAGGCTCGAGAGCAAGGTATGTTGCTCGTTCTCCTTCATGAGAGCCATTCGTACGTCAAGGGGGACCCCTGGGCATCACGACCCAGGGGCCTAACTGGCCACGTAGCCCCTCATCCTTGAGTCTAGTTATGACGATAACCCCGGTTCTCCGGAGGGCTCAATGGCGATCGAGGTATGCGCGGGGATGGGCCCTACCAACGCAGAACGAAAACAGGATCGCTTGAACGTCAAGGAGGACCCTTGGGCATCGCGACCCAAGGGCCTCTCTGGCCACGTAGCCCCTCATCCCTTGAGTCTAGTTACTACGGTAACCCTGGTCATTTGGAGGGCTCTGCAACGAGTCTAGTTACTACGGTAACCCCGGTCATCCAGAGGGCTCAGCGGCGGTCGAGGTATGCGCGGGGTTGGGCCCTGCCGACGCAGAGCACCTAAAGCAAACATGAAAGGAAGCAAGCATGGAGTCATCTAGCTATTATAATAACATCAAGTTTTTTCAAATTCAACCAATGTTCTTACGTCTCCCCGAGGCACTCGCACTTCTCTCACTAAATAGGACGGATCAAGCATCACCGGTCGCAACAGTACCGGTCGTCTCCCCTTCGGCCGCGGTAGCGGTAGCCTGGAGGAACGCCTCCACCAGCGACGTGACCTTCACCCTCAAGGCATCGGCAGCCGTGTTCTCCATGACCGCGGTCACGGGCTAGGACAGCAAGGCCAGTTCAAGGGTGGGGTCGCGAAGGCTTAGGTGGCTGCACACCTACGTCAGGACCAAGGTAAGTCGATGTCGGCTAACTGGCCAATCGCGGCCGTAACACCACGCAGGGACTCCACGAGCGCAGCAAGGAGCCCGGCGGGGCCTCCCTCTGGGGCGGCCAGCGGCTCCTTGAACCCTTCCCCGTAGGCAGTGTGCAGCGCCTTGCGGGCCTCAAGGTCGAAGGCGGCAAGGGCCTCTGGACTCACCGTCACCAAAGCCGCAAGAGCTTCCTCCTGGGCACGAGCGGCTTGGGCCGCCCTGGCCGGCTCAACTTCAACCTTCAGCTTCTCCAGGGCTGCACGGTTAGCAAGCTGCTCCTGTTGCAGCCGGGATGTCGCGGCCTTCTGCGCCTCAAGCTCCTTCTCCAACCCCTTTAGCTCCAGGATGCGCTTAGTGTCTTACTCGCCGAGGGCCCCTAGCTCGCTCTCATCCTTGAGGCAGCGCTTCTCGAAGGACGCGGCATCAGCTCGTGCGGCATCACGAGCTAACATGGCGCCGCAGCTTCCTCTCGACCCTTGGCAGTAGCCATCAAGGCCTGATCCCAGGAGGCCCGTGCAGACTCTTCTGCCAGGAACCACCCGCGGATCAGCCCCATGTGCCCTTCTGTTAGGTGGCCGTCACCATCTTGTAGATCAGCGTGGAGACGACCTAGCGCGGCGGAGGCAACATCCAAAGCCTCAGAACCAGGCTGCGCCGGCTTGCGCACAGGCACCGACAAGACTGGCTGCTCGACTAGGGGCTCAGGGGCTCCAGCCTCCCTCGCCAGGGCAGCCAATGCAGAAGTCAACTCCGCGTCCTCGCTGGAGACGGGGACGTCTTCGGGTGGCACCATCACCGCACTCACGGTGGCCCGGCCGACCGGGGCACCCAGCGCCGCGGCATCCTTCCCCGAGGTTGCACCAGCAGCCGAAGGAGCAGGGCACCACGGCATGACCTCCCCCTTCACCCTCTTCATCACACCCCTAGGCTGCTGCATCAAGGGAGAGCGCGTCAGGGGCACGACAAATAAGAATGAGTGAGAAATCGCGCACTTACTCGTTGAAGGCGAGGCGCGCCCTTCTATTCACTAGCAGGTCAACAGCAGCTCCTGGCGCACCGGGCGTGCCGACAGCCCAGACCTAGGCAAGGCGTGAGGCCACGGTCCTGGGCGCGGCTGCGGTCTACAGGTTCGCTGGCATGGTGCTCATCGGCGGAGTCGCCACCTTGCTTCCCCCGGATGCAGTGCGTCCGGACCGACGTGGAGTGGTCGCCTGGGACCGTCCGGCGGCACCTGTGCCTGGCGCCGTTGCCCCGGTGAATGCTTCGAAGGAGTCCCCTTCATCGTCCAGGGTATCCTCTAAGCCCCCCTCGTTGCTCTCGTCGTCATCACCAGAATACACATCAAATGTGGGCGGAGCACCCATGGGCTCACCAAGGTCCGGCATGGCCATCAGCAGCTCGGCCTTGTCAGGGCGGCTGTACAGCGGCAGGTAGGCCCCAGAAAGATCCTCCGGAACCATCCCCAGGAGAGCTCTCGAGGTGAAGTCTAGATCGTCTACGGCCAGCATCCCTGGGTGCAGCCGGAGCTCATCGTCATCGCCCATCAGTTCCCACATGGGGCATGAGTGAGCCTGCAGCGGAGCCAGATGCTGCCTCAGGAACTCCTACACGATCTGCCCCCCTCGAGCCTCGAGCTCGGGTCGTCCTCAATCTTCGCCAAGATAGGCCCGGCAAGAGGGCCGGTGAGCTTCCCGTGGCGCCAGCCGTCAAGCTTCTCCGGACGGGTAGTGGGCAGCGCCAGCAGAGGATGGGTGCGCTGGGAGTCTAGATAGACCCACCTTTTCCGGTGGGACTCTATCTTCTTCCCGGCCGTCATTAGGCGACAGCCCTGGCGCTGAAAGACGAAGGAAACGCAGCCCGAGCACGAGCCATCATCGTACTAACGCATACAGAAGAAGTGGCGGAAGAGGGCGACGGTCGGCCTCACCCCCACGAACGCATCACAGTAGAAGGCGTAGAGCGACAGGACGAAGATGGAGCGGGGTTGGATATGGAGAGCGTACACCTGGTAATGCTCCAGGATGGCATAGAAGAACTCGGAGAAGGGGGGCAAGAGCCCCACGGAAATGTTGTGGAGGAAGAAGGGGTACCATGAATTTGACAAGGTCCGCGCCATGGTGGATCCAGCCCAGATCTGCGTCGGGCCATGCTCATTGTGGGAGCTCGACAGGAACGGCTTGACCTCGGAGAAGTCCTCCTCCCTAATAATGGAGGACTCCTCAAGCGCCGCATCAAGAGAGGAAGTAGATCCAGACGCCGGCACGGTACCCTTGCTCTTCTTCGCCATGGTCAAGGGAGCCGAAGGATGCAGAGAGGCAGGAGGCGTAAAGGAAAGAAATCCAATCAGGAAGGAAAGAGGGCGATAACTCCCCCAAGCGGAGAAGGCCCCTTTTTGTCAAGACGCACGGTTACCGAGACGGCGGGGGGAGCGGGGTTGCTCGCGTCCCATCCAACCGGCTCGCGCCAGCCTAGCCCGAAGGCTTTTTTGGGGCCCGCGGCGCTTCGTCCTCGACTAAGGCTTCGCCCTGAAGCCAACTCCGCGCACGCCTTGTGCCCGGGGAATACTGTAGGCGTCCTGGGAACCAGGGTACCCAGACTTGCCTGTCTGCGGGCCGCGATGCGCTCCTACAAGCGGCCTGTTACGGCCCAGCCGATCGACCGGCTGCTCAAGACCCTCGCGAGGGGCCAGGCCTCGCGAGGAGAACAGCGTCAAGACCTCCTCGGGAGCGGCCTCGGCAAGGCGTTCCGGAGGGCCGGAGAATCCAAGGCCGAGCCTACCTCAGGAGGAGGCAGTGATGTCAGCAGTGATGCACCGCGCCAACAGGTGGCAGCATCCGCCAGCGGCGCCGTTGCCATTTCGGTGCAAAGGGGACATCACAGTCGATGGTTCCCAAGGAGCGGGGCAAAGGCTTCCTCTTTGGTGCAACGAGACCGAAGACCGCAATGACGATAAGGAGGATGTCACCCTCGAGCCCACCACCGTGTCACTCCCTGATCATTTTGCAGGCGAAGACCGCTTTTGTCAGGATAAGAATTTCCTTGTGTTCCCCCTCAAAAATGGCCGTTGTGGGATCCCATCCCGCCTAAATATTTCGGGGGAAGAGGACCTTGGCCGCCTATATAAGTAGCTAGAACCTCCACAACAAAGGGGACAGAGGAATAGGGGGACAAACACACTTTGCCACCGCACAAGGAGCAAGAACACTAGCCTCCCGACCCTCCTAAGCTCGCCTCCTGAGCCCAGGAACCCTTGTACTAGCTCATATTCTAGCTCGCCCGGAGCCAATCCACCAAAGCAGGAAGTAGGGTCTTACACCACACGGTGGCCCGAACCTGGATAAACTCTTGTGTGTTTGTTCGTTGTGTGCTTGAATCCTTCCACCGAGACGAGAGCGAAGCGCTAGGTACACGTGAGCGGGAGAGATCTTCGTTCACGCCCCTGTGTTAGAACATAACGGGTTTTGCGGAGCCCTAAATCCGACACAAGAAGTAGAGGAAGCGAGAACTATGGAATGTATACTCCATCGAGCCAGTTGCAGCAAAGTTCAATCCATGGTCGGCTTGCCCAATGACGTTAGATCGCACGGATCATCCCACCAGCATACGCCATGGAGGGTCTGCAGCCCTAGTGCTAGATCCAATCATCGATTGATTCCACCTCACTAGAGTCCTTATGGACGAAGGGAGCAGCCTCAACCTGATATATGAGGATACAGTAAGGAAAATGGGGATCGATCCATCAAGTAGTAAGCCCAGTAACACCACCTTCAAAGGAGCATTCCAGGAGTGGAGGCCTGCTCTATGGGCACCATAATGCTTGAAGTAGTGTTCGGATCTCCAGATAATTTTCGAAGCGAGGACTTGATCTTCGATATTGCACCTTTTCGCAGCGGCTATCATGCCCTCCTCGGCCGAACAACGTTCGCCAAATTCAATGTTGTTCCGCATTATGCGTACCTCAAGTTGAAGATGCCTGGTCCTTCGGGCGTCAAACTATCAACGGCAACACAGAACACTCTCATCGAAGAAAAGAGCACATTGCGGTCCTAGCGGTCGAAGACCACACCAGCCCGTACAGGTCCGAACGCCAAAGCACCGTAAAGGCCGGTGACAATAGTAAACGGGTTCAAACCCGTTCCCCGTCACGGGAACCCGCATGCGTTCACCGCAAATAGGGATACGTGCCCCACGGCACACCCACACTCTTCGCGCTCCATGTGCCTCGTCAACATAACTTCGCACTCAAAATACCAGGGGCAGCCGTGAGGCATACACTAATCGGGAGTATATGTTCGGCTAAACCGAACCTTGGCATTATCTTGTATTCGGATGACTCGAGAACCTATTCTGGGTAAACCTAAAGCATAAAGCTCCACCGGTATGGCCCTCGCTAATAAAGGCCTCATCGAAGGTCCCTACCCCCACTCATCAGAAGCAAAGGCGTAGACGTGTAGCAGGGCATAGTGAAGGCTTCAACTCGCGCATCAAGGCCCCGCGTTAACCTTTATCTCTGTAAATTTTCCTTTTTTTGTTCTTACTAGTACTACCTTCGCAGTTCAAATTATACGGTAAGACGTCGCGAGCTCATGAGAAATAATAAAAATACCCTTTATGGTGTTCGGGTATTCGCATCTCGTAATGCCCTATATTTATTTCTAGATTCCCCACTCGCTCTTTGAACAACCCGGCATCAAAGTACATTAAGTAGTCAAGAGTTTGATTTATACATCAGTTTAATATCTTCAAGTCCGGACTCGCTTTCCGCTAGGTGTTCGATGTCTTGAATATTGCACTATATGCATCCGTTCCGAACTATGTCTTGGGTCAATAGTTGGGTTGCCCCGCTACTGTGCTTGCCTCTTATGTTCCGCTCGTTCGGCCAAGAAGGCAAAGGGAGAAACCCTGTGATTGTACTTCTGGTTTGCCCGGTCAAGTACATCAGGAGGAAAAAGCCAAAAACTGAACGTCATAGTAAGCGTGAACGGATCCCTGTTCTGATGACGAGGTTTGACTACAAAAATCGTTGGTGGTTTTACCGTGTCACACAAAGGTTTTGTCTTAACACAAACCATGTGATGGGAAAGGGCAGGCTTCAACACTGAAGTACACCACAAATAAACCGGGGGTTAGTCCCTAGTCCCCACCGTCCAGCTCCTAAGGCTAAGTGAATGCAGTAAAACCGAATAGTCTGATTGCATGGTTTCGATTCCGCACTACCGTCTCCGGGCACCACGATGTTGGCTAAGGGTAACAGTGCGGAAACAAAACACCCTTCGTGATAATCACTTCGGGGCTGAAGCTAACGACTGGTAGCTTTCAGAACTAAACATACGGCCACACATGAGTCAAAATATAATGACTACAATATTAAATAAGTTTGTCGGGCGCATAATAAAGCATAAATGCCACTTGATACAAACTTTCTATAACTACTCAAGCATTACATTGTTTAAACACTGGTCCTCTACCGCCATCGCTTCGGCCATCACCTGCGCGAAGTACTGCTCAGGGCAGCGGTGCTCCCTTCCCTGGGTCGGAGGACCAGTGGCCATCTCCATTGGATTAATACTTGGCCAATGGACCATGGTCTTCACAAAGTCAAGCCTCACCCCTTCAAGGCACGTCCATCGCTTCACAACGTCAATCCGGAGCGGCGCCTCCCGCAGCCTCTGCACAAGACCGAAGTAGGTGTCCGAAATGGGCTCGGCCAGCCACAAGCTAACACAGAGGTGCTTTAGGGCCAGCTCGGACATCCGATGCATCTCCATCAGTTGCTTCACTTGATCGCTGAGAAGGGGAGGACGCTCAGAGTCTAGAAATTGCGACCAAAAGAGCCACTCGTGCAGTCCACCTTGCGAGTGGCATAGTGCCTTGCCGCGGCCGCCGCATTCTTTATGACTTCAGTGAAGACATCTGCAGAGCGCCAGACCCTCGTCAGCAGGGAAAATCTGTCTCCTCTGAACTCACTCTGTAGTAAATACTTCTTACCATTGGCAATTTGTGTGGCTTGCCAAACCTCCTCCCGGACACCTCAGGCGTCACTACTCGCCTCCGGGAGCTCCTTCTCCGAGTTGGATAGACGGAAGGATTGCTCCTCCTGCCCCTTTCCAAGGGCCTCAAGCTTCTCCGTGGCATCCTAGAGCTCCCCTTGCACCTCGGCGACCCGAGACTCATGCTGCTTGGTAGCATGATTTGCCTGCTCAAGCTCGAACACCGCCTTCTCAATAGTTGTCCTCTTTTTGGCCGTCACGGCCTTAGCTTTATTCATGGATTCCTTTAAGCCCTCGACCTCAGCGGAAGCACCTCCAATATCATCAAGATAAAGGATAAGTGAATGATCGGGCCAGTCATTATCCTGCAAGTACAAATCTTTCTTTAGAGCTCACCTTGCACCTCGTCAAGCTGTTTGTTGACAAGATACAACTCTTGCTCAGAAAGCTTGAGCTTCCGATCCATCTCTAACGCCGCGGCAATAGCAGTTGCGGCCACGGAAGATGCCTTCGTTAGCACCAGAAATGTTGACACTGTTAACCGACCTACCGAATTTGATCCTCTGCAGGTCTCTTTGAGGTCTTGGTAGAGTTTCGGGGGATACTATGTATGTGTTCTACCTAAAATAATTACGAGGAAAGATCATTACTTGAATTATCTCAAAGCCTGCTAGAAGGCCTTAGACAGTGTCGTTCAGTCCGGACTGGACGGACGGAACACTCTACATAACCACACCCATAAGGGTGCGGTGCCCCTCAACAATGATAGAGTTGCTCACCAACTCATCCAGCGTGTCCGGCCAGCCAGCCTCCGCCCTTGCGGAGGTGTTCGACATTGGCGTTGGATCCTCGGACCCCTCGCGTTGGGAGGAACCTGTACCATCGATGGCCTCGGGGGCTCGGGAGCGGTCGACAGAGGGGATCCGTATGGCCCACACTCTTTTCCTTCGCCGGCCAGGAAGAATGCTCCCTCCTGGTTTTCAGTGACTGAGGTGTTAACCTCAGGCATTATGACATCTACCTCCCCCTCCGTGTTCGGAGGAGTAGGATTTCTTAGGGACCACACCTCCTCAGCCTCTTCGGGGGCCAATGGAGGCGCGAAATGTGCCATAGACCCACCGTCCGCCAGATCAGTGGGCAGAGACGTCCCTTCCGAGGTTTGCTCGGTGGGGCGCTCACGTGGGGATCTACAATTCGGAGGGGTTAACCTTCAACTAAAACAAACTACTCAAAGCATGATAGCTGAAAATGGAGACACCTTACATACTGGCAGGGGGTTTGACCCTGGATCCCTTCTTCCGGACCACCTCGGACGCCTCGGACTTCTCATCGTTCATGCTGTCAGGTATGACCAGCTTATGCTGGTGTCGTCTCTTCGGGGTCGGGGAAGGTTGGACCTCCTCGGTGTCTTCCGATGGTGGCCTCTTCTTGGAGTGCAAAGAGGCATTTTCCTCTTCATCCTCCTCCTCCTCGCCCCCATCCTGTACAGATGAGGCCGCGGCTTCTCTGGACCAGTTTCCCGGGCGGATCGTGTGGCGGAGGCCCTTCCTGGCCTCCGGGGCTTCTTGCTTCTTGCCCTTCTTGGCAGACGCCTTGTAAGGCACCACTACCAGCATCTTCTCCAGCTGCTCTGATCGGAGCTCCTCCGGTAGCGGCGCTTGACCACTGATCTTCTTGGCCTTGGCGAGCTAGCCCTACAGAATCCATGTAACAATGTTAGATCGAATCTCACATAATGTGAATACCCGGACACTCTTCGAAGACACATGCCACTCACCTCCATTGGAGGATTCTCGTGTCGTCAAGACCAATGTCCTTCCGCTCGGACGGCCACTCCTCTTGGAGTTGGAATAGTTGGCTGCATATCTTGTTAGGAGTAGTGCCGAAGAGGTGCCGCACATCGGCCGAATCTTCGGGCTTATATTCCCACATGGGCTTGGCCCTCTCCTGGTAAGGGAGGAGCCCGCAGTGGAGCATGATCTGAAACACGTTGACCAGCTTTGCACTGGTCTCTATTACGCTGTCGACACGCTTTTGCAGCGCTTTGGTGTCGGCGACGCGACCCCAGGTTGGACCCTTTTCGGTCCAGGAGGCCAATCTGGTGGGGGTCCGGACTGGAATGCGGGGGCCGCTCCCCATGCGGCTTCCCTCGGTACGGTGATGTGGAACCACTCCTTTTAACACATCCAAACAGTTTTGACAAAATGGCCCTCCAGCCACTGGAACCGTGTCAGCTTGCTGACCATGGCCCCTCTGTATTCCGCGTGCTCGCCTCTGACCACATTAGGTTTCACGTTGAACACCTTCATCCATACATCGACGTTCGGCTGGACCCGAAGGAGCGCCTCACAGACGACGATGAAGGTCGAGTCGTGGAAATCCATCCCATAGTAGAACATTAGCCCCCGCACAAAGGGGTGCAGGGGAAACCCTACCCCCCTAAGGAAATGAGGAAAAACTACCCTCTCGCCCGGCTCGGGAGTGGGGATGATCTAGCCCTCTTCTGGGGCTCGATGGGCGACGTTGGACGGCAAGTAATCATCCTCCTTCAGCTTCAGAATCTCCTCGTTGGTGACGGAGGAGGCCTCCCACTTCCCGTTGGCGCTGGCCGTGGTCGAAGAAGGTGAAGTGGGATTGGCTATGGAAGCAGGAGGAAAGGGCGCTGGAGCTCTGAAGGACTACGAGTGCGGAAGAAAGGAGAAGGTGCGGGATGCAGACTGTAGCGGCCGCCCTTTATTGCCTATGGGCAGGCCAGAGATCCCTTCTTTCACGCCGTTGGCCTCTCCACATCCCGATAGCTCCGCAACGTTGTAGGCGGGGAGGGGAATCGAAATCATTAACCATATCCCCCGAAACGAGGGACACGATCTCCACCTTGAGGGGACGTGTCAAGCGTGGCATCAGCCTCGGCCCCGCTTCGATAAATAGTAATTGCTTGGCGTTATGGCGGGAAGCGACTCTTCGTTGAAGGAGAAAAAGTTGTCAAATAAAGGCACTATTGGTGCTCAAGCAATATTTTTATTATTACCTTCAGTGTAAAGAACAACAATTGTTCAGACTCCGGACATCACTTGGTACCGAACAGAGGGGAGATTTAGTAAGGAACTTGCCCCGCAAATAGAATACTGGTCGGACAGATGGACACCGGATACAAGTATCGGCATTGGAGGCAAGTTCGGGGGCTACTGAGGGAGTCATGGACTGAGGGGTCCTCGGAGTGACGAACCACTATACATGGGCCGGACTGGACTGGTGGAGCCATACTGTGACAGTTGATCTATGAAGTCGTGGTGTGCCCTCCAAGTTAAGAAGGCGTAGGGTTGGCACCAAGATAACTACCGTAGGGGGGCCACCTATTGACTACAAGACACCAAGTTGCGCCAGGACCCCAGGTGCACCCTGGTGGGTTATGGTCAGCCCGGCCACCTTCGGTGCCCATCTTCTGGTATATTAGGTCTTTTGACCTAGAAAAATAAGGAGAATACTTTTGGGATGGAGCGCTGCCATCTTGAGGTGGAACTAGGGCAGGAGCACTTTTCCCCTTCGGCAGAGCGATTCCGTTGGGGGAACTTCCCTACCAGACGCGGAAATCAAAGCTATCATCATCACCAACAGCCCTCTCATCTTTTGGAGGCAAATATTCATGAACATATTCAACAACACCATCTCCTCTCCAAGCCTAGTTAATCTCTTGTGTTCAATATTAGTATCGGAACCTCAGATTGGTACATGTGGGTGACTAGTAGTGTTGATTACATTTTGTAATCGGTTACTATATGGTTTATTTCATGGAAGATTATATGTTCAATCCATTATTCTATTTAATATCCATCTAATCTTGAGCATAAATATCATTTATGAATAGTTACTTTTGTTCTTGAGGTCACGGGAGAAATCATGTTGCAAGTGATCATGTGAACTTGATAAGTGTTTGATATTTTGATGAGATGTATGTTGTGATTCCCTTAGTGGTGTCATGTGAACACCGACTACATGTTACTTCACCATCTTTGGGCCTAAGGGAATGCATTTTTGACTAGTTATTAGATGATAGGTCGCTAGAGTGACAGAAGCTTAAATCCTAGTTTATGTGCTACTTTGTAAGGAACTGATTTGGATCCAAATGTTTAATGATATGACTAGATTTATCTTAATACTTTTATTGTACTTGCGGATGTTGCGAGGGGGTTAATCATAAGTGGGAAGTTTTTCAAGTAAGAACAGCACCCAAGCACCGGTCCACCCACATGTCTAATTATCAAAGTATCGAACGCAAATCAAACGAACATGATGAAAGTGACTAGATGAAATTCCCGTGTACCCTCAAGAACGCTTTGCTTATTATCAGACACCGTGTTGACCTGTCCTTTCCCACAAAAGGATTGGACTTTCTTGCTGAAATTTATTTACCGTTACCGTTACTTGCTCGTTATAAATTATCTTGCTATCAAACTACCTGTTACCAACAATTTTAGTGCTTGCAGACATTACCTTGCTGAAAACTGCTTGTCATTTCCTTCTGCTCCTCGTTGGATTCGACATTGTTACTTATCGAAAGGACTATGATTGACCCCCTATACTTGTGGGCCGTCAATACTCTTTTCTGGCGCTGTTGTCAGGGAGTGAAGCGCTCTTGGTTAGTGGAAATTGGTAAGGAAAAATTTGTACTACGTGCTGAAATTTATTGTCACATGTCACTATGGAGAACAATCCTTTGAGGGGTTTGTTCAAGGTATCTTCACCTCAACCGGTAGCATAATTAGTTGCCCCTCAACCTACTGTACCTGCTCAAAATATTTGTTATGAAATTCCTTTGGGTATGATAGAACAACTGCTAGCTAATCCTTATGCAGGAGATGGAACTGAACATCCTGATAGGCACTTGATATATGTGCATGAGATTTGTGGATTATTTAAGCTTGCAGGTTTACCCGGAGATGAGGCTCAGACAAAGTTTTTCCATCTATCTTTGAAGGGAAAAGCATTGGCATGGTATAGGCTATGCGATGATACTGGATCGTGGAGTTGGAATCGATTGAAATTGGAAATTCACCAAAAAAATTATCTTATGCATCTAGTTCATCATGATCGGCATTATATGTATATTTTCTAGCCTCGTGAAGGTGAAAGTATCGCTCTACCTTGGGGGAGGCTTAAGAAAATGTTATATTCATGCCCCAACCATGAGCTCTTTAGAGAAATTATCATTGAGAACTTTTATGCTCGCCTTTCTCGTAATGATCAATCCATGGTCGATACTTCTTGTACTGGTTCTGTTATGAACAAATCTATTCAATTGTTATTTTGGAAATAATTAAACGCAACTCTGAAGATTGGGAACTCGACAAAGGAAAAGAGTAAGGTATTAAGCTTGAGTTTGATTGTGTCAAATCTTTTATGAATACCGATGCTTTTCAAAAGTTTAGCACTAAATATGAACTTGACTCTGAGATAGTAGCCTCTTTTTATGAATCATTTTCTACTCATGTTGGTCTCCCTAAGGAGAAGTTCTTTAAATATCATCCTCCTAATAAAGAAGAAATTAAAGAGCCGGTAAGAGCTAAGGGTGAAACTATCTTTTACAATGTTGATCCAGTTGTGCATACTGGTTATATTGAAAAATCACCTTTCCCTGTTAGGATAAAGGAACATACTAAGGTTTCAGCTGTGGTTCCTAAAAGTAATATTAAATCACCTAAACCCCCTGAACAAATTAAAGTAGAACCTAGTGTTCCTGTGGTTAAAGATCTCATGGACGATAATATGGATGGGCATGTTATTTATTTCATTGGTGAAGCTGCTAGAATTGACAATCCCGATGTAAAAGGTAAACATAGACCTATAGTTGGCATGCCTGTTGTCTCAGTTAAAATAGGAGATCATTGCAATAATGGCTTATGTGACTTGGGTGCTAGTGTGAGTGCTATTCCTTTTACTTTATACCAAGAAATTATGGATGACATAGCAACCCCTGAAATAGAAGACATTGATGTTACTATTAAACTTGCAAATCGGGACACCGACACACGACATGGGATCGTAAGAGATGCCGAAGTCTTGTGTGGGAAAATAAAATACCCTGCTGATTTTCTAGTTCTTGGTTCCCCACAAGATGACTTTTGTCTCATTATCTTTGGTTGACCTTTCTTGAACACTATCAATGCTAAGATAGATTGCGAAAAGAAACTGTCAAAGTTAGTTTTGGTCAGGTGTCTCATGAGTTTAATTTTTCCAAGTTTAGTAGACAACCGCGTAATGAAGAATTACATAGTAAAGATGAAATAATTGGTCTTGCCTCTATTGCCATACTAGGTACTGATCCATTAGAACAATATTTGCTAGACCATGAAAATGATATGCACTTGCGTGAAAGAAATGAAATAGATAAAATATTCTTTGAACAACTACCTCTCCTTAAACAAAATTTGCCTATTGTAACTCTTGCCGGTCCTCCTCCACCTAATGGTGATCCCATGTTTGAATAAAAGCAATTACCTGACACTATGAATTATGCTTATCTTGGTGAGAAAAAGATATATCCTAATACTATTAGTACTAACCTTTCAGAACATGAAGAACACATATTATTTAATAATCTGAGGAAGCATCGTGCTGCTATTGGATATACTCTCGATAATCTTAAGGGCATTAGATCTACTCTATGTCAGCACAAGATTAATATGGAACCTGATGTTGAACCCATTACTGATCACCAATGATGATTGAGTCCTAAGATGAAAGAAGTGGTAAGAACTGAAATACTAAAACTTCTGGAAGCAGGTATAATCTATCCCATAGCTAATAGTAGATGCGTAAGTCATGTTCATTGTGTCCCTAAGAAGGGAGGTATCTTTGTTGTTCCTAATGATAAAAATGAGCTTATCCCGCAAAGAATTGATACTGGCTATAGAATGTTATTTGACTTTAGAAAATTAAATAAAGCTACTAAAAAAGATCATTACCCTCTTCCTTTTATTGATCAAATGATAGAAAGATTATCAAAGCACACACATTTTTGCTTTCTTAATGGATATTCTGGTTTCTCTCCAATACCTGTATCACAACCCGATCAAGAGAAAACCACCTTTAGTTGTCCTTTTGGAACCTATGCTTATAGACGTATGCCTTTTGCTTGACGCAATGCACCTGCTACCTTTTAAAGATGTATGAATGTTATATTCTCTATCTTTTTGGAAAAGATTGTTGAGGTTTTCATGGATGATTTGTTCGTTTACGAAACTTCTTTTGATGATTTCTTAAGCAACCTTGATCGAGTTTTGCAGAGATGTAAACAAACTAAGCTTTTCTTGAATTGTGAGAGGTGCGACTTTATGGTAAATGATGTATTGTCTTGGAGCATAAATATTCTGAATGAGGTATTGAGGTGGATAAAGCTGAAGTTGATGCAATTGAGAAAATGCCATGTCCTAAAGATATTAAAGGTATTCATAGTTTCCTTGGTCATGTTGGTTTCTATAGGAGGTTTATTAAAGACTTCTCTAAAATTTCTAGGCCTCTTACTAATCGATTACAAAAGGATGTTCCTTTTGTATTTCTATGATGATTGCATAGAAGCCTTTGAAACACTTAAGAAAGCCTTAACCACCGCACCTATTGTTCAACTACCTGATTGGAACTTGCCTTTTGAAATTATGCGTGATGCTAGTGATTATGCTATTGGTGTTGTTCTAGGGCAAAGACTTGACACTAAGTTAAATGTTATCCATTATGCTAGCAAAACTCTAGACAATGCTCAAAAAATTTATGCTACCACTGAAAAAGAATTTTTGGTAGTTGTGTTTGCTTGTGATAAATTCCGATCTTACGTTGTTGATAACAAAGTAATTGTTCACATCGATTATGTTGTTATAAATATCTTATGGAAAAGAAAGATGCTAAACTAGACTCATTAGGTGGGTTCTCTTGTTACAGGAATTTGACTTACATATCACTGATAGGAAAGGAGCTGAGAAGCCCATAGCTGATAACTTCTCTAGGCTAGAAAATATTCTTCCTAGCCGACTACCTATTGATGATAGCTTTCCTGATGAACAATTAGCCGCAATAATGTTTCTCATAACACTCCCTGGTATGCTGACTATGCTAATTACATTATTGCTAAATACATACCACCTAGTTTCACATACCAAAAGAAAAAATCTTCTATGATTTAAGACATTAATTTTGGGATGACCCACATCTTTATAAAGAAGGAGTAGATGGTACTATTAGACATTGTGTACCTGATCATGAACAGTAACAAATCCTACGGAAATTTCACTCCGAAGCCTATGTAGAACATCATGCGGGATATAGAACTGCTCACATGGTATTGCAATATGGTTTTTATTGGCCCACTCTCTTGAAGGATGCACGTAAGTTCGTCTTATCTTGTGATGAATGTCAAATAATTGGTGATATTGGTAAGCGTCGGGAAATGCCTATGAATTATTCACTTGTTGTTGAACCATTTGATGTTTGGTTTTTTTATTATATGGGTCCTTTTCCTTCTTCTAATGGGTATACTCATATTTTGGTTGTTGTTGATTATGTTACTAAGTGGGTAGAAGTTATTCCAACTAGTAGTGTTGATCCTAACACCTCCATTAAAATTCTTAAAGAAGTATTTTCCCAAGTTTTGGGGTCCCGAGATATCTAATGACTGATGGTAGTTCACAATTTATTCAAGGTACTTTCCATAAAATGCTTGCTAAATATGATGTTAACCATATAATTGCATCACCCTATCATCCGCAATCTAGTGGTCGAGTTGAACTTAGCAATAGGGAAATAAAATTAATATTACAAAAAATTGTCAATAGGTCCCAAAGAATTGGTCTAAGAAACTAGATGATGCACTTTGGGCCTATAGAACAACTTATAAAATGGGTATGTATCCATATAAAATGGTGTATGGAAAAGCTTGTCATTTGCCTGTAGAGTTAGAACATAAAGCATTTTGGGCAATTAAAGAACTCAACTATGATTTCAAACTTGCTGGTGAAAAGAGGTTATTTTATATTAGCTCATTAGATGAATGGAGAACCTAAGCTTATGAAAATGCCAGAAATTTTAAGGAGAAGTTTAAAAGATGGCATGACAAAAGAATCCAAAAGCGGGAGTTCAAAGTTGGAGAATATGTTCTTTTGTACAACTCTTGTTTTAGTTTTTTTGCAGGCAAACTTCTTTCTAAATGGGAAGGACCATATATTATCAAGGAGCTTTATTTCTCTGGAGCTATCAAGATTAATAATTCCAAAGGTGGTCAATGGACAAAGAATTAAACACTATATCTCAGGTACGCCTATTAATATTGAAAGCAATATTACCCAAACCATCACACCGGAGGAACACATAAAAGAAACCTTCCAGAACACTCCAAAACCCTGAAAAAGAGGAGGTACGTGATACGGTAAGTAAACAAACTCCAAAAAATCCACAAAAGTATTTTCTATCAGTTTTGGAATATTACAAAAATAAGGAAAATAAGAAATAACTAGGAAGGCAACTGAGGTGAGCACGATACACCAGGGCGCACCTGCCCTCTCTAGCGCGCCCTGGTGGGTTGTGCCCCCCTCGGGCACCTTCCCGACTCCGCTTTCCTTCCATATTCTTGTTTCCCAAGAGAAAAAATCCTTATATATACCCCCGGATGATTTGACCACCGCATCGCAAAATAATCATTTGTTCTTGTTTCATGTTGTATTCTTGACATATCTTAAAATATGTCGTCTCAAGATTTGGAGGGAGAGAGCCCTGTTTATTACCATCCTCTATATCCAAATGTCTTTAAGGATAACTTCAGCTATGTGTGGTTCACGGATGAGGAGGAGGAAACTGATCTGGAGGAGATGGAGGATGCATCCTCAGATGAAGACAAAGTTCCACTACCTCAACCTGGAGATATGCACGTGGAGTTTAAGAGGTCAAGCCTTCCCAACAAAACTAAGACCCAATCTATCCCTTCTCGTTTTCTACAGGATAGCAAGGTAACATTAAGCAAGAAGATATTAAGGCTTGAGGTAGAGAATGAGGATATTAGGGAGGATAATTTTAGCCTCCGACGTAAGCTGGAGTAGAAGAATATTGCTACCTCATCACCACCAACATCATCATCTTCCCCACCAAAGGAGACTTGAGTATACGGGTATGGGCACTCCCCTTGGCTTGTGCCAAGCTTGGGGGAGATGCCCCGGTATCGTATCACCATCACTTCTATTTACCTTTACCTATCTTAGCTCGATCTTTAGTTATTTCGTGATTTAGTTGACTAAAAGTTTAGTATGATCTATTTTCGAGTGTTAGTTTTGTGATCTATCTATCTATGTAATCGAGCGAGAGTTATATAATAAAGTTTAATTTGAGCTTTTTTCTTCCTTACTTTCCTGTTGCAATCAAATAAAAAGAAATGATGAAAAGATCATATGCTTATCTTATGGTAAGTAATCACATCACATAAGGAAAAGTATAAGTGGTAAAATTTGTTGGAGATTGACAAACATAGCATTGGTCAATGATGCAACTCATGAAAGAATTAATAAGGGAATAGAAGATTCACATGCAAATACACAATTTTGGCCATCTTTGATGATTGTGAGCCCCCATTAATTATTATATGACAAAATTGTTGATGTTGGACAACGAAGACAACGTAATGAGTTATGTTTGCTCTCATTCACATAGAAGTTATATTTTATAGATCCTTCAACATGTGGTGCTTGCTCAATTCCTTTGCTAGCCAAAATTCCGCACTAAGTAGAGATACTACTTGTGCATCCAAAAACCATAAACCGAACTCATGTTTTGAGAGTCCACCATACCTACCTATGGATTTAGTAAGATCCTTGAAGTAATTTGTCATCGGTGCCATAAGGCAATAAAAATTGCTTCTAAATGTGTTTGATCATTTAGTGTAAGAGAAAATTGAGCGTTGTACGAACTTGTGATGGCAAAGTAATAAAAGCGTCAGAATGCATAATAAGGTTGCAATCATAAGGGCAATATAACATGATGTTCTTTTTCATTAAGGGTTTGAGCATACAAACAAAAAGCGCATGACAACCTATGCTTCCCTCTACGAAGGGCCTATCTCTTACTTTTATTTATTTACTTTTATGCAAGAGTCAAAGAATTCTTCCCTATTCCTTTTCATTTTATCTTTTTGCAAGCATCATGTGGTGAGGAAAGATCTAGGCACATATATCAAGTTGAATATGAGTGAGCATCAATTATTATTGTTGACATCACCCTTGAGGTGAATACGTTGGGAGGCGAAATTATAAGCCCCTATCTTTCTATGTGTTCCGTTGAAACTTTTTGATCACGGGTATGCTATGAGTGTTAGCAATCATGAAAGATTTAAAGATGGTTGAGTATGTGGACTTGCCAAAAGGCTCCGATATGTGACCCTTCTTGAAAATATGATGAATTGTACTTGCAAAGTTGACTGAGAATATAGTTTGTTGGTTTTCAATAAAGTTCATGCCTTCTACTTTGATGTTGTGATGAAATTGTTACTTGTTCATGATATGATGAAAGTTATATAATAAAGCTTTATGATAAAGTTTGTTACTGTTATAATAACTAGGAAAATTGCGTGTGCGTATCAACGGGGCATACATATTTCAAAATGGTAGATACCATGGTCTCACCCTTTATTCACAGATTCTTACCCATACCATAAATTTTTATGCCAATTTATACATGCATGCACCTGATAGATAGATGGCATATTCTGTTGAACCTTCATCAAATCCTTGAGTGGTTGAGACAAAGGTGAGAGTATCAAGTTAACACTTTAATAGTGGATGAACATACAACCAAATCAAACATCCATAGCATATGCTACAAATAATGAATGGTCGAAACTATAGGTGCAAAATTACTTCCACCAACAATATGATTAAAAATGGAACACATTAGTTCGCAAAAAAAAGATATCCATATGCCAAGTAACAAATTCTTGTCAAACATGATATTGATTGATTTTAATATGATTTAAGTTTGAAGTGTCAGAGTGCCACTTACCAAGATCGTACAAGATTTTTATATGGGGGTACCTAGAATTATAGGGGCTTTCGAGACATCTCTAGTGCTGGAGAATATGTGGTCTGAGCTAGTTGTGATATCTTGCACTCTTGATGTGTCTGCAAATAATTCAGTGCAACTATAATTTAGTCAATTTAGTACATACACAAAACCTTTTGAGCATGCTGAGATCTATGATACACATTACCGCAGTAAAACTCAACCAAATAATCTTGTGTGGATGCTCAACTTCTACTACTTGGGTGAGTCAAAACAATGCAACTATGCAAAGCAATATGTATTCCTTAGTAAGAACGAAAAAATATGAGTTTAAGGTATTCCTAATTAAAGAAAACAAAGCAGATCTAGATTGTATCTTCCGGCAAAAATCAAATATATTTGCACCCAAATAATTTGGATGCTCTAGTAGAATTCAAGTCTACAAATGCTTTAAAAGAAAGTGTGCACCGCATTCCGTTGGTAGAAACTCCTAATAGTTTTGAATCATTTACATAAGTAGCCATGATCCACTTAACTGTACAAATGGGAGTACACTATTAACAACTTGGAAATTGCCGCCGCAGTGGCAGTCGGAAAAAGGTATTTTGTTTCCTTACCCGATGTTTCTTTTCCTCTCGCTTCTATTTTTTTCATTCCCCATCAACTGAATCTGAACTACACTGTAACTGGACCTCAACTCTGCAAGTGCAATTTTCTATCTCACAATGGGGCATGGTGCTGACTTGTGTGGAACGCTTCCTGGATTCTTACGCGGATACACAGAGTCCACACAAGCCGATGGCACAAATTAACCAAGCTCACTAATGAAATCTGCATGCACGACTCTGTCAAGCTCGGACAGCTCCCTCGCCACTGCCCAACTTCATCTCCAACATGGGGACAAATCTGCTTGGTAGAATATAGTCTTCAAACACCGCGACACCTTTGTCCTGACCCCTGAGCCAAACTTTGGCGGCCCGGGAACCCTAGGTCTGGGGTCTAGGAGAGAGCGGGCAATGGGAGAGGGGCAAGGGGACGACTCTGGGTGTCATAGATGAAAGAACAAAGCCTCCCGTGCACCTTCCTTTGCACGGCTACATATAAGAGTATTAAGTGCACACTTATCATCCAAATCTTTCTTGATAGTTGCCCAAAGAACATATCATCAAACACCCATGGCACTTGCAGGAAGGGTGGTGTGTACAAATGGGGATTGGAAGTGGATCCACATGGCGCTGGTGCCGCCCATGTCACGAAATCCCTGTCATGTTCTTTGATGTTGCCCATCTCGTCACCGGCCCCGACGGGCGCATCTTCTTCAACTGCCACACCACCCATCCATCGTACTCCCGATCCTCCCTGCCTCCTTGCCACACGCACCATGTCGCTTCTTCCCGCTCTCCGACACCCTCACCCCCAGTGCTGCTCCTACTCTAGTGGCCACGATGCCATGGCCCTCGCCTCCAGTTACCGGCGTTCCTTAGCCGCGACATTTGCAACGGCGTCCCGTGCACCAAGCCGCCTAAGATGACACGTCTGCCACACTCTTCTATGGACATGAGTCGCCGCATACTACATCAATGACCTTGATGGCACACTACTCCAGGATGCTGCTAATGCGACACTACGATTAGAGACCCTTTGACAAAACTGTGTGCGATGCATTAATCACAAACGGTGATATAAAATAACCGTAAAAAAGATGCAAAACGTTTGTAATGAAAGATACATCAGACAAAGTTCAGATTTTAGTTACATGTGCAATGAGGGGCATATGGTTCAATTCAATTAGCTATTTGCGATGTGGCAGAACAAAAGAAATGGGCAGCCAGATGAATGATGAGGCGGAACAACAGAAACGGGCAGCCAGATGAAGGTGTGTGTGATATACATCATACAATTTGCTCGGATGAACTGTTTGCGTTGAGCCAAGAGAACAGAAACAGTTCAACTTAACAAGATGTGTGTGATTGGGAACGTGTGGGAAGACCAATAACACAGACAATTCATGTTACGAAGTCGTGTGAGTTGTGACCAAGTGATTGCTTGAATACAATTGTCAGTGATTGATGAAATCATCACGGACGGGTTCCATTATTTAGTCCATGTGCGATCTGATTTGCTATGTCTATAGAGCATCAACATATATACTTAAAAAGACAACATTGCAAAACCAAATGGTAGGCGATGCCCGAATTCTTGAGCACCTTTACATCATTGGTGATGTCCACTATTGCGAATAGTAGTGGGGGCTGTTGACAAACCTGGCGAAACGCATTTTTTGAAACATGTCGTAAAGTAACGCGATAGACCTTAGATTAACATGTGTTGAAAAATGGCTCATCTTGCAATTGACGCTGATACATTGCAGCACTCCTGCAAGGCCCGAAGGTTAATTTGAGAACAAGTACACAGAGTTTATTTAACATACATGACTTATAAGTTTCACAGAAATCATATCACTTTTTGGAAAACATTTAATTGCATTGAATATATATAGTGCTTGCTCCATCCTATTAGTTGAATTAACCTCGAGGTCCATGTTTTGGAAATATGTCGTAAAGTAACGGGATAGACCTTCATTCAAGCCAATCAACATGTGTTCAAAAAACAAAAATTATCAAAAAGTAACGAGATAGACTTTCTTCAAGCCAATCAACATGTTTTCAAAAAACAAAAAATGTCAAAAATTACAAAACATTGAGCTCAAGGTCAATTCAACTAATATGATGGAGCACTATATACATTCAACACAATTAAATGTTTATAGTGATCCATCACATCAGTTAAATTAACATAGAACCCACTTCCCATCAAGTCACCCATTTGATGACTACTCCAATCTCAGCACAATCAACTTCGGAGTTCTATTAGATGACTATCGGTAGCGAAGCTGGTCCTTGCTACTGTATGATCCCTCTTTGCACCCTTTATTGCGCACCCGAAAGACCGACTGTTGCCGCCTAATGGTCAATGCCACGCCCCCCGCGAATATAAACCATGACGGGGGGATAGTAGGTAATTAAATCGCAAATGTTTTATTACTAAATGTATGTGTATGTGTCCTTTCGTCCTCCTCTCACACATCGTGTCACCCCGCTACCGCAGACGGCTTCGAGCACAAGCTGGAGCAGTGTGCGGGGGCGTTCTTTGGCCAAGTGGAGGAGAGCCCGTTCCTGCGCAACCACATAGGTTCCTGCGCACGCTTCCCACCCGACTCGGTGAAATCCCCCAAAATCCCAATGCTTACCAGCCTACTATATAAACCCCCATAGCCGGCGAGTCCTGCGTCGCATTTTTTCCTCCCTCACTGCAGCTTATCTCGTCTGCTTCTCCCACAATCGCCAATGGCACCAGTCCGTCGTCGTCGCTCAGCCACTCCGCTTTCACCAGAGGACAGCTCCAGTTGGGAGGCTACACCGCAGCGGTGGCGCAGTCCCCGACGTAGTGTAGCGCGTGTGGCGTCCCTGTTGGGAACGTGTGTGATACGTGGCAAACAGGTTTATACATGGAAACGTGCGGGAAGACCGATAACAATACAGACGATTCATGTTAACAAGCCATGTGTGTTGTGAGCAAACGATTATACAATTGTCAGCGATTGATGAAATCATCACGGACGTGTTCCATTTTTAGTCCGTGTGCGATGTGATTTGCAATGTCTACAGACAATCAACATATATACTTAAAAAAGACAACATTGCAAAATCAAATTAAGCATACAATTACATGGCACACGGGTCGCGTGGCGGCACGTATATTATTTTTCGATTTGGATGAATTCATGTTGCCGCTTTATTTCTTAATCGAAGCACGACACGTATCTATACTTGGTCTAACGCTCACGGCTCAAATAAATAATCCGTTTGGAATATTGGTTCCCAACTATTTTTAATCTCCCGTTCGTCATTAGATAAAGATTACATCAAAACTGGTCTCAAATTTGACAAAAAAAGTACAATTCCACTTTGTATTGGTGTCCATATGACAACACAATGAGTTTCATGAACTTCAAAGAAGTTTTGCATGTATTAGAATTTAAAAATCAAGATTCTCAATGTTTCAAATTTCTTGCACGGGGAGTAAACATGCACCGAGTGAGACACATGTGTTTTTGCAATCCATTTAGGTGCACTGTCACGTGTGCATGTAGCTCAAATTTGATTTTTGCACATTATACCCATACATAATCAATCAATTAATGTACTAAAACATGTTAAAGATCTCAGTTTTTGTCGAAATTAAAACGTCCCTCCTTTGGTAACATTTGTTCACCGTGGGATAATTTAACATGCATCGTAGTTGCGGTGGATTCGTGGTGTGTGTGTGGGAGTGTGTGTGTGTGCGTTTGGGGGTGGCGGGTGGCTCGAAGTACACTAAGAGTTATGAGCCACCTTGTGGGTTGGCCGTTTTGTTAGGCAGGTGCCACATTAGAGTCGTGAATTCGTTATTTAAAACATTACACAACCCTTTCGTACATGCATGTGTCGGCATCCTGGGAACCTGGGTACCCAGACTTGCGTGCCTGCGGGCCGCGACGTGCTCCTACAACGGCCTGGTACGGCCCAGCTGATCGACCAGCTACCCAAGACCCTCGCGAGGGGGCTAGGCCTCGCGAGGAGAACGACACCAAGACCCCCTCTGGAGCGGCCCCGGCTAGGCTGCTCCGGAGGGGCGGAGAACCCAAGGCCAAGCCTGCCTCAGGAGGAGGCGGTGACACAAGTAGTGACGCCCCTACCGGGGAACCATCAAGAGGCGACCGCACGACTACGCCCGACGCTGGGTGCGATCTGGCACTGGCACGAGGGGGCTCCGGGGCAGAAGGTCGGGAGGCCGACCCCACGCTCTTAGCCCTTGACCCTCCGCCGTCACCACCGACGGCCATGGAGCACGAATGAAACGCGCGCGGGTGCTTGCGGAGGTCGGCATTCGCGGCGCTGGCCGTAGGTCTCGGGCCAACGGTGTCTCTGGCCCCAAGCCTCGGCAGGCCAATGAAGCACCCTAGGTGCCGTGTCAAGACAGAAAGGGAGGGAAGGCCTGGGTCAGGCCCTCGTCCCCTCATGCATGAGCCATCGTGCATGAGCCCGCCCTGGATTTCACCAGGGGCTCACCGGCGGTGGGTATGATGCGCGTGGGGAGGGGCCTCCTCTCCCTCCGCTCAGACTCAAGACGTCGTGCTTCCCGGCGTACCATCCCCCGGGCTGCGGAGGGTATGTCTGGAGGCGGTACGGTAGCCCGTCCGACGCACGCCAGGAGGGCCCAAGACCGCGGCTCGGTCGCCCCGCTCATGTAATACCGTACCCTCTAGGCCCGGCCCTGATCAGGAGGGCTCAGGGGTCATTATGAGCGTGACTGGGGCGGGGTCCCCCTCGCACCTCAGGACGCCGTGTCTCTAGATGACGTTAGCCCCCCGGGGCGAAGCGCGCCTGGAGGTCGCGTAAGCGGTGTGCCTAGTGCTCGGCAGGGGACCTATAGCCGAGGTGCCATCCCCCCACTATGCGCAGTGTCCCACCTTATGGACGCCGCCTTCTCGTGAGTTCAAGACGGGAGCGGACTAGCGCGGGGCGGGGCCTCAAAGTGAAGGGGCGTGCACGTCAGAAGATCTCCGCTCGTGACACTCTCACGTAATAATGAGTAGGGGTGTACACGCCCTGGAGTCTCCTGAGAGCCGCCCTAGGGCCTCACGAGGGCTCCCTCCCACGTCCTAGTGGTAGAACCAGGCTCAGCGCTGGCCGTCCACACTGCCCTCCAATGGCTATGCCCACATCCACTGGTTGTAGCCCTACGCTCCGTGCTAGGGAGAAGACTGAAGACCTGTTCAAAGGCCGGACACGGCCCCTCCCTTTGCCATTCGCCTTTGCCTCTTTTGTATCTGCCTTCTCGAGTCGACCTCGCGCCTATGCGACTTATCTTTGAAATAAAAGGGGGGAGTTTTTCGTCCGCGTCTTCCGTTTTTTGCTGAGTTTTCTTTCGGCCAGTCCGTTCTTCGCCTCGCTCGGCTAAGCCTGACTATAGCTGCGACCCTGCCCAATCGCCCCTCGCGAGCAGGGGCCGGGGCATGGGCGCACGTTCTGTCTGGCCCGCATCCGGACCGCCAATCACTCTTGCACCAATTGCAGGTACTCGCAAGACGCGCTCGGACAGGGTCGGCAGACGCCCATCTCGGAAACACAACAAGGGCCCGAGGTCTCAGCCTCAGGAGCGAACGTCACAAGGGAGTGCTTAAACCCATCCTTACATCATCAAAAGCTTAAGTCTCACGATATTCATCTTACCCGGCTCTGGAGCCACAACCAAAAATCAAATCTACAGCAGGAGCTGGACTAAGCATCTGCATCATCGTCAGGACCATCGGCGTCGCCCCCGCCCCCCCCCTCCCCCGAGCATCGGCGCATCGTCGATGGCTGGAACAAGCTCCGACACCAACACGTCCACGTGATCGCTCACCCACCCCTCCATGGGGTCAGCGACCGTCAGGGGCATAAGCTACAGCAAGGCCCCGAAGTCCGTATGCGGGTCAAGACGGAGCAAGTTGCCGAAGATGCGGGAGACTGCACGCCTGAGGATGTCGCAGCTCTGCTCCTCAACGAGCTGCCGTGCCCCCATGACCCCGCCTTCAAGGCGCTCCACCACTCTGGTGAAGAACCCAAGATATTCGGCGTCATCATCGACGAGAGGGTCATCGACCCTCGAGTCAAGGAGCTCGTTCAAGGCTCGGCCGACCCTATGCCCCAAGGCTTCGAACATCTTCAAGCGGATGTGTTGCATTCCACGAGCTCGCGCGGCCTCCTCGGAGTTCTGGGCCACGGCAGTGGAAATGTCCTCCACCTACTTATGGAAGCAGGACAGCTCTGTCCTGAAGGAGGCGCAAGCCTTCTCTGACGCCCACTCACGGCGCTCTGCCACGACACATGCCTCCCTCGACACCCGCTCATGACGCTCGGCCGCGGCGCGAGCCTTCTACGACACCTACAGACTGCGCTCGACATGTGCTAGCGTGTGCCAGTGGCGCATTTGCCGTTTCGTGCAAAGGAGACAGCGTAGGCACAGGTTCCCTGGAGGATGCCACCACCGACCCCACCACCGCGTCACCGGCTGATCCCTTTGCAGGAGAAGACCGCTTTTGTCAAGATAGGAACGTCGTTGTGTTCCCGCTCAAAATGGCTGTTATGGGATCCCTTCCCGCCTAAACATTTCGGGGGAAGAGGACCTTGGCCGTCTATATAAGTAGCCAGGATCTACACTGAACGGACTTCGGATCTGATCTGGATCGACCCCGCCTTCACACCAAGGAGCAAGAACACTTGCCTCCTGACCCTCCTAAGATCTCCTCCTCAGCTCAGCAAGCACTGTACTTGTTCATACTCAAGCCCTCCCGAGGCTAATCCACCAAAGCAGGACGTAGGGTTTTACACCGCAAGGTGTCCTGAACCTGGGTAAACTTGTGTGTGCTTTACTTGTTGCTTGTTTGAATCTTACCACCGGGCGAGGGTGAGGCGCTAGGTAGACGTGAGTGGGAGAGATCTTCGCTCACGCCCCTATGTTCGAACTTCATGGGTTTGCAGAGCCCGTAATCCGACAACATGTTTTCGCCACATGCAGTCGATGGTTGTCCTACACGACACTCGATAATCGCATGTGACGCTTTCTGTGGGCCCTCGAGGTCGTCGTCCATCACTTTGATGAACAGCTGACAGTGAGGTTAATTTGACCAGCAAGGTAGAATCTTTTTTGTTTGTGTTATGGTGGGAGTATATATAGTACGCGTCGAAGATGTGCGAGGGGACTAGCATATATACTGTACGTACGCGTCCGTGAACAAGTACACCTTACTTAGTGTCGGGACTTTTTGGTTTCTCAGGCACGTGCCACATCAAAGTTGTGAAATTGGCTATTCAAACAACACACAACACCTCTTTGGGCCACATGCATGCAGGCGGTGGTTATATTAGCTAGGACACTTACGTGT
The DNA here is from genome assembly GCA_902687465.1 of Secale cereale. Classification (NCBI taxonomy): domain Eukaryota; kingdom Viridiplantae; phylum Streptophyta; class Magnoliopsida; order Poales; family Poaceae; genus Secale; species Secale cereale. The sequence goes on from LR738710.1 coordinate 493,181,433, forward strand.
GATGCTTCCATCTTTGGGCCCACGAGGCCATCGTTGATGCATGCATCACTTTGACCTACATCAAGAGAGGTTAATTAATTTCACCATCGAGGAGGATTCTTTTTGGGTTGTATTATGGCAGGAGCATATAGTATGCATCAAAGAGGGGGGGGGACCATCATATGTAATATGCTTCATGAACCACGCTCTGTGTGGGGGGTTTACAGTTTTTGAGGCATGTGGCACATCAAAGTTGTGCATTTTGGGTTTTCAACATATGTTTAGCCCACATGCAGAGCGATGGTGGTTGTCCTTTCACACCCACTTAAGCGGTTAGCAGCGATGTCGATGCTTTCCATCTATGGGCCCGCTTGGTCCATCACTACGTTTTGCCTGACAACGAGAGAGGTTAATTTGAATTAGGAGGGGGTTAGTTTTTTGCTTGTAATACGGTATATATATATAGGTCATGCTCTAGGGTGACACGATATAGTTTGAGCACACAAACATGCATGTGTACGCATGAATCCCTCCCATCGAGTCGAAGTGGTTAGTACAACAACACAACATGAACCGATCTTGCTCTGTGTGGGGACCGTATGATTTACAACGCACGCACCACATCAATGTTGTGAAATGGTATTCAAACATGCAAGCACCCATCACCTCCATACATATGCAAGTAGTGGTTGTCTTCGAACGGTACACTCCCTCGCGTGGTTATCGGCGAGAAGCCTATATATTCATGGGCCCGCGTGGACATCCATGATCACCTTGACCGACAACAAGATACGTTACCATGGAGGATTCTTCCTTTGATTCGCGTTACCGTAGTATACGTCATGGTGAGATTCAGACCTAATTAAGTTTGAGCGCATATACTATATATGCATGCATGCATGCATGAATCCCCGTCGTCGGCTTGAAGTGTGGTGTATCATACATATGCATCGTCAACCTAGCCCTCACTCAGTGTGGGGATTTCTAGTTCGAAATCACGGTGCCACATCAAAGTTGTTCCATTGTGTATTAAAAAACACACCTCTCCATAGGCATGCAGTGGTTGTCTTCGGAGACTAGCTACTTGCGTGACTATTGCAGAGCTAGCCCATCTATGGGGTCACATGGATAGACATCACTTTGACCGGCAACAAGAGAGAGGTTGTACAACCAAGGTGGATTATTCTTGGTCCGTTTTACGATCCATCTTGGTGAGATGCCTCTCTTGCATGCCGACTGAAAGTGTG
>LR738710.1:493182810-493200035 GCA_902687465.1 Secale cereale
ACATCGCACTTTGCTAGGTGAACCTCGGTTGGGGGGCATGCATTCATAGCTTAGGATTCCCTTTCAGTAGTACGCGTCGATGCTATAAAAACAGTTTTTAACCCCTTTCCGCGATGACATTTGGAACCGTCGCCTAGTGAGTGTGGGCGATAGGGGGTCCTTCCCACATGACCCAGAAAACGTCGGGGATAGGGAGCCTTGATGCATACAGTTTTCCCTATATAACTGTTTCTGATATCTCGAATATACCAAACGCTTCATCCTTCCTACTCGTTTGTGCTTGCATTGCCATCATAGTCAGAGTTTTATGGTTTTACCTAAATATAGGTAGATTCCAGGCACGACAGTTTTCCAAGCAGATTCCAGGCACCGGAGTTTTACGATGACTGGCAAATCACAAATAGTTCATGATTGTAAACCATGTACGATAAGTAGACAATCGCACACATTTATTTTCCCCGCAACGTATGCGATAGTGTTTGATATCACACACGCTTTGCAAACAAAACTATGTGCATTATTACACACGTTTCGTCTCCATGAACCATGTTGGATTATGATGTACATCACACACGTTGTGCTTTATTAACCGTGTGCGCCGTCATGACATGCGCACCCTAATTTCGCCCTAATTTAATTGTTGTTGTTTAAAATTGTACCTAATTTAAACTTGAAAGTAGGCTTTAGCTTTATTCATATCCAGAAGGTTCAAACAACCAATGCATTATTCGATTCACATGTACATCTGTTTAAGAATTACATAAGCACCAAATAAAGAATGATGAACCAGGGTTCTATACTTGTAGTATTACAGATGGTAAAGAAAGAGGCGACACACATTCCGGTTGCTGAACAAGGTGAAGCGGAATCGCCCTATTGTGCTCTCCTGGATGCACAAGGCATGCAGGACTCTAGTCCCAACCCCTTGTGATGGACGGCCGCCAATCATGTTGTTTGAGAGGTAATCTTGAGTAAACTGCTTCAGGATCCACTGCAAAGGAAAAAAGTTTCAGACATTGTCATCTAACACAACTCATTACGGGCAGTAAAAAGAAGGCTATAGGGGTCTTACTTACCATCCTGCAGTTCACTATTGTCTTGCATAAAGTGTAAACAAATAGTTTGATTGGCGTATTTGGACCCATTTTAATGACAATCTTTATCTGTTTCCTCACTTGATGCTGGTTCATGAATATCTCATTACCGTAGAAATGGTCAAAGTGTGGAAATTTGGCAATGATATATGTACCTAAAAGCACCAAGTCAATAGTAGAAGCTAACCAACAATAGAAAAATGATGTAGTACAACACTCCCTCCATACAATTATATAAGATTTTATTACACGTATATCTAGACATCATCAGAACATTAAGGTAACACTCTTCCTTGTTGCTATGTAGCCTAGGATTGCATATTTAGTCATTCAGTATAATGTATGTCGCTATGTAGCCTCAGATATATTAAATATGTCCCTAGTTAACCTACTGATAAATAGGTTACAGATATATTCTATGAAATGTACGATTCGACGATTAATCCCTTATGAGCCCCAGGCTATATGGTACCAGCTACCGATATCCTGAATAGTGAGTACATATAAGCAATGCGATGAAAATAACCTCGATGGAAAACAACAATGTTCTCAATATTGTCCTGCTTGAGTACATATAAAGGCATGTTAAGCACAATAGGCTAAACATCAACCAAATATATCCATGGTAGACAGCATAATCTACAAATGATAGCTTCAGTGTGAAGGCTTAAGCACACTAGTTAAGGAAAACAAGAAGTGGAAAGGTGTGCTAACTGCATCAGGCATAACATTTGAAAACGAGCAAATAGTCATTCAAACTGGTATTGTGCAGGTCTAAAGTACACTATTTATTGTTAAAAAACGAAAATGCATGTTAACTGCAATATCCTTAATAACAACGAAATATCGTAATTCAAAGTGGTATTGTTGAAAGTGTTATTGATGAAATTGAACTACACGGCAAATAGTTGCACATATAGAGTATCACATTGTGAAGAATTGAAATAAAGGACTAAAACCCTTAGTGGATATATATATATATATATATATATATATATATATATATATATATACTCCAAAGATTTTTGGCCTATTCTAGTCGATTCCCTAAACTTAACGTTGTAAGCTTCAATTTGATCAAGTTCAAAGCAGGTTCAACCAAAAGTAGCATGCATTCAAACATAAACATAGATAGTTTTGCATAACCAAATATAAAACATAAATTTAAACTAAGCTAAACTACTTTCGATCGAAGTAGAGGTCGAGCCAATCCTTCCTCGTCATGTACGGTGTGCTGCGAGCCGGGTCCGGGCCGGTGCCATTATCGGGGTCGTTGGGGAAGGCACTCCTCCACTCGTCAAGGTCGATCTCCTTGTCCTCGGGGCCCACCTCAACGGCCTCCGCGCCGCCATCGTCGCCACCTTCGACCTCGTCATCAGAGGAGTGCGCGATAACCTCGCCGCCGTCCTCCCCGCCTTCGACCTCATTATCGGAGGAGAACGCGATCAGCTCGCCACCCTCTGTATCGGCAAAGATCGCCTACTCTGCCTCCACGACCTCCGGATGCTACCGGCAGAGCTCTTGCATGTAGGCCTCATCCGCGGCCTCGTCCTCGAGGCGCTCCCACACCTCGCGGTCATCCCGCGACATAGCCGAGCTCACCACCTCTCGCTTTAGTGGAACGAGGTCGACCGGACGTGTGCTGAAGGGGAAATTGAGCCTAGCCGTCACGTCGTGGTAGCGGACCTGCCAGCGGTCGAATTCCATGGCCGCGAGCTGGGCCGTGTGGAAGCTACTGAGCCACCGGCGGGTGTGGCTCTCCCGATCTGTAATATCAGCGACTCACATCCCCCGCCGCCGCTGCCGGACCCCGAGGTAGGACCTCGTCGGCAGCCAGTTCCAAAGGAGGACGGGGAAGTCCTTGGACCCGCGTAGGGGCGAGGAGGCAGGCGGATCGGGGGACGACGACGGTGGATCGAGCCCGCGGAGGACGACGGGGACACCTTGGCGGCCACCTTGCCGGCGTCGGGCGAAAAGGCCGCGATAAACCTATTTTTGGCCATTGGATCCTCGAGCTCCCCGGCACACGGGCAGAGGTTGAGGATGGAGGTGCCGACAATGGAGGCACCGGCGAGGGCGGCAACTTACCAGTTGCTTCGGGTGTTGTGTGTGTCTATGTGAACGGAGGTTTTGGGGAGTGTGTGGTGTGTGTGGAGGGGGGGCTCGGGGGTAAGGTGATGTTTGAGGACATACTGCGGCAACTGAAAATTTTACTAGGCGGGAGTAACAAGGCGGGGCTACTAAAAATTTATATCAAGGGTGAGCGGATATTTTTGAGATTGCGAGGGATGCAGAGGCGGGAGTAAAATGCCGGGGCTACTGAAAATTTGAATCAAGGGGCTGAAGCAGAGCGGGAGTAACAGACACGCACACGCTCTGCACATACTAATCGTGTGCTATCAAACATTAAAACCTTCCAGACGGTAGATATTTTCGAGTTTATGAGGTGGTAATATTTTCGAGATTGCGAGGGATGCGGAGGCGGGAGTATTTGGGGAGTGAGCTAGTTTGCTTGAGACGCCGGCTGTGGACTGTAGCCGACGCATCTTCTCGCGTAAGCCATAGGCCGACGATGCTCCAGGATATTTTGTGTTGCATCTCACACGGTTGGCTATAATAAACTGTGTGCGATCTACTTGATTTTTCAACCTAATTTGAATTACATAATGGGGTCACAGCGGAAATGGACGTTGTTTGAATAGTTAGACCTTTTATCTGTATTGAACATGCAACTATATGTGTGTCATAAAAGAATTGGAATTATTCAGGGTTCGTAAGGACATTTAATACATTAAACTGTATTTCTAGCCATTTCAGGTGCACAATTCAAAATTAAACTACATGCACATGCTCCGGTGCATATAAATTGGTTGAAAAATCAAATTTTTGTCCTTGGTGCATGCTTTGGTCCCATGCAAGAAATGGGAATGAAATTCAAATACCAGGGCACTGTTGATTGCCGGCAAAACGTTGAGATTCCAGGTTTTTAAATTCTAGTCAATCCAAAACTCGTCTGAAATTCATGAAACATGGCATGCTATCATGGAGCAGCATCAACATGCGGTGGTAAATTTTTTGTCCCATTTGGGGCAGGTTTGGGTATAAGCTTCTCACAAACCAGAGCTACTCACAACAAGCGTGATGGTTTTGGTAGGGAACGTGCCACCTTTGGGGACGAAACAATATTCGTTGCCTCTTATTGCTTTCAATAAAATTCTAGTGATAACATAGAACAAGAGTGTTGTGTTTAATTTTGGAATTTTTCGTGGTTCGTTTGGCCTTTTTATACGTTAATTGGGGTTTCTAGGAATTTATGTGCATAATTCAAATTTGTACTACAAGCACATGCTCCAGTGTACCAAAGTTGGTTGAAAAATCACATGTGTATCCTTGGGTGAATTTCTAGGTCCCATGCAAGAAATGGGAATGAAATTCAAACACCAAGGCAAAGTTGATTGCCGGCAAAGCGTTGAGATGCCTGGTTTTTAAATTCTAGTAAATCCAAAACTCATCTGAAATAAATGGAATTTGGCAGGCTATCATGGAGTGGCATCAACATGCCGTGGTAAATTTTTTGTCCCATTTGGGGCAGGTTCGGGTATAAGGTTCTCACAAACCAGAGCTTCTCACAACAAGCGTGATGGTTTGTAGGGAACATGCCACCTTTGGGGACGAAAAAATATCCATTGCCTTTTATTGCGTTCAAAAAAAATTAGTGTCAACATAGAACAACAGGAGTGTTGTGTTTAATTTTGGAAATTTTTGTGGTTTGTTTAGCCCTTTTTATATGTTAATTGGGGTTTCTAGGCATTTTATGTGCATAATTAAAATTTGAACTACCTGCACATGCTCCAGTGCATCAAAGTTGGTTGAAAAATCACATGTGTGTCCTTGGATCAATTTCTAGGTCCCATGCAAGAAATGGGAATGAAATTAAAACACCAGGGCACTGTTGATTGTAGGCAAAACGTTGAGATGCCTGGTTTTTAAATTCTAGTAAATCCAAAACTCGTCTGAAATTCATGGAATTTGGCATGCTATCATGGAGCGGAATCAACATGCCGTGGTAAATTTTTTTCCCATTTGGGGCAGGTTAGGGTATAAGCTTCTCACAAACCAGAGCATCTCACAATAAGCGTGATGGTTACAGTTTCTAGTGTCAACATAGAACAACAAGAGGTTTGTATTTAATTTTGGAATTTTTCATGGTTTGTTTGGACATTTTTTATACATTAAGTGGGTTTTGTAGGCATTTTATGTGCATAATTCAAATTTGAACTACAAGCACATGCTCCAGTGCACCAAAGTTGGTTGAAAAATCACATGTATGTCCTTGGGTGAATTTCTAGGTCCATTGTAAGGAATGGGAATCAAATTCCAACACCAGGGCACTGTTGATTGCCGGAAAAACGTTGAGAAGCCTGGTTTGTAAATTCTAGTAAATCCAAACTCGTCTGAAATTCATGGAACTTGGCATGCTATCATCGAGCGGCACGAACATGCGGTGGTAATTTTTTGTCCCATTTGGGGCAGGTTTGGGTATAAGCTTCTCACAACAAGCATGATGGTTTTGGTAGGGAATGTGCCACCTTTTGGGACGAAATGATATCCGTTGCCTCTTATTGCTTTCAAAAAATTTATATTGTCAACATAGAACAATAGGAGTGTTGTGTCTAATTTTGGAATTTCTCGGGGTTCGTTGACATTTTTATACATTAAGTTGGTTTCCTAGGCATTTTATGTGCATAATTCAAATCTGAACTACATGCACATGCTCCAGTGCATATAAACGGGTTGAAAAATCAGATATGTGTACTTCGGTGCATGCTTAGGTCCCATGCAAAAAATGGGAATGAATTTCAAACACCCTGCCACTGTCACTCGGCCGAAAACATTGAGATACCTGGTTTTTAAGTTTTAGTAAATCCAAAACTCGTCTGAAATTCATGAAACTTGGCATGCTATCATGGAGCAGCATCAACATGCCGTGGTAAATTTTTTTTGTCCCATTTGGAGCAGGTTTGGGTATAAGCTTCTCACAAATCAGAGCTTCTCACAACAAGTGTGATGGTTCCGATAGGGAACGCGCCACCTTTGGGGACGAAACGATATCTGTTGCCTCTTATTGCTTTCAAAAAATTTCTTGTGACAACATAGAACAACAGGAGTGATGTGTCTAATTTTGGAATTTTTTGGGATTCGTTTGGTCATTTCTATAGATTAAGTGGGTTTTCTAGGCATTTTGTGTGCATAATTCAAATTTGAACTACATGCACATGCTCCGGTGCATATAAATTGGTTGAAAAAATCAAATATGTGTCCTTCGGTGCATGCTAAGGTCCCATGCAAGAAGTGGGAATAAATTTCAAATACCAGGGCATTGTTGATTGCCGGCAAAACTTTGAGAAACTTTGCTTTTAAATTATAGTAAATCCAAAACTCATCTCCAATGCAGGATTTGTGCTGCTTTCGATCGCAAACGTTTTAGTTAGAACGGGCGTATGCAAACCGACAGCTTCCCCGGAAAGCCAAGATAAATGTGCCGAGAAGGATTTGTGCAGCTCTTGATCGCAAACGTTTTAGTTAGAACACCTGTATGCAAACTGACAGCTTCGCCAAGAAGCCAAGAGAACATGTGTCGAGCTAGATTTCTGTAGCTCTTGATCGCAAACATTTTAGGTAGAACACTCGTATGCAAAGTGAGAGCTAAGGTCTTCCCCCTTAGGTCGAGGGAAAATTCACGGCCCAGGATTTGTGCATGCCTTGAACGCAAACGGTTGTTTTGGATGACCTGTGTGCAACCACGTACAGACAATTTGGAAAGATTTGCATCTGTCATATTGGGTATGTTGCCATTTGTCAAACTGGAAAGATTGACATTTGTTGATCTAGTAACATTGCCATTTGTCAACATTGTAACACTGCGGTTTGTCAAAATATGAATCTAAAAATCACTAGCAGTATCTAATTTTTGCAACTAAAATTCAGTAATTAAGCATAGATGGAGGCGAGGAGGTGTGTTATGCCGGGCGTGCAGCGGGCGGCGCTGTTCTCGATACGGCTTTAATGTAGACGAGGGAGAAGGTAGCGATTCCCGAAATATTGAACGGCCAGTGATGCATCCTCCTTCAATTAACATCGTGAATGCAAGAGTGAAGTAATGGGAGGATGACCGGGAAAATATGGAGCATGATGTGAATGCCACACAGTTTGCACTCATATAAAGTCTCCCATCCATTCCAATGCATCTACCACATTGTACGCACCTAGGCATTTTCCTAAGCACCTGCACTAAGAACAAAAGTGCTCACTCCAGAACCATGGCGGCGATGCACGTGAGCGGCCAGCGGATGTGCCATGTGGTCCACGACGCCGGCCTGCAGCATGGCACCATGGGTCATCTCTAGACGATGTTGGCGGCTGACTGGTGGATGGCCGCCGCCAACGCCAGCTACGACTCTCAGTTGGACCAGATGATAGTTGCCACCAGCAACAAGTTAATAGTCGTCAAGAAGCTCATGGAAGACATCGTCGTACTCCTCCACTAATCGGCGAGTGCGACTACCCGCTGATGCCCCGAAGAATGTCCACCTAGAGGTCACACTCGCCGTGAGGCGCCTTGCCCTCCAAGAATTCATCGACCTACACATCCATGTGTATGAGCAAATCATGTACATAGGTATCTACAAGGCCAGTGAGGACGTTACGACGTTGGCCTTCTTCAACCGGGTGGAAGCCTTTGATGCCTTTGCTGAGAAGCACCTTGACTTCGCCACAAAAGCCGCCGGTCAGTGGCCCGGCACACTGAGTTGAGGAGGAGGAGGTCATACGTTGATGGATGCATCTTTCTTCTTGCCTCCTGTAATGACCACTACAATCGCTTCATGGTGGCCTTAATTCTTATAGTTCTATTGCATTATCATTCCAGTCAATAGAGACATGTGCGATCCCTTTGCTTAATTATATACATCACTCTAACTAGTACTCCATTGTCAATTTATAAGTTGTGCTGCTAGTATTTGGGGCGACGCACAATCACACACGTTCCTGTGCATGCGGTTGCGCTGGGCGTGGCACAAAGATGCAGTTACCTGCTATGCTGGCCTCTGCTCATGTCCATCGGCAAGCTCTGCTCGCCATTAGGCGACGCAGCCCGTTCTGCTTGTTGTTAGACTCCACAGCGCGCTCTGCTCCCGTCCGTCGGCGCGCTCTATTCGCATCCGTTGGCGCGCTCGGCTTGTGGACAACTCTTCCTTGTGTGTTCAACTGCTATATGCATATATATATATATATATATATATATATATATATATATGGTTGCTCGCCGTTGAGGCGACCGCGGAGCGCTCTGTTCGCATCCCTCCACGCACGCTCTACCAGCGGTTGGTCCTGCATACGATCACGTCGGGGGCCCCATATGCATGCGGTTGCACCGTGTGCGTTCCCACGCAATGCAGTTATGTGCGGAACGATGGAGATACGCGCTGCAAATTAGAACTGCCATCAGGGCCTGTAACATCCCAAATTTTCAATTTGGAATGTTATACATTAGATCATCATGCATATCATATTTTCTTGCTTTTGGTGATCCAAGAAAATCCTAAGCAACTCAAGGACCCTCGGAGAGAGTTGGGGATTTCTAAATTTTCATATTTGAGGTTTCTCAAATTTTGAAAATAGGATCGTTTGATTTTATTTATTTTATCTTCAAGTATTTCTATCATAAAGATATAAGAGAGAGGGAGTAAAATGACTCTCCCAAAATAAAGAAATACGGAAGATTTAATAAAAATATCAAACAAGTTTTTTTTGGAGTTTATTTGGATTTTATTTGAATTAGGAAAAATTGCATGTTTTCAAAAATGCATTTTAGTGCCAAGAAAATGTTCATCTTGTTCTAAATATATTATTTAGACGGTGAAAATGTTGGAGATATGCCCTAGAGGCAATAATAAAAGCATTATTATTATATCTCCTTGTTCATGATAATTGATTGTTATTCATGCTTCAATTGTATTGAACGGAAACAGCGATACATGTGTGAATACATAGACCACAATGAGTCCCTGGTAGGCCTCTAGTTACCAGTTCGTTGATCAACAGATGGTCCCGGTTTCCTGACCATGGACATAGGATGTCAGTGATAACGGGATCACATCATTAGGAGAATGATGTGATGGACAAGACCCAAACTTGAGCATAACACGAGATCGTATAGTTCGTAATGCATAAGATTTTTGGTGTCAAGTATTTATTCCTTAGACCATGAGATTGCACAACTCCCGGATGCCGTAGGAATACTTTGGGTGTGCCAAAAGTCACAACGTAACTGGGTGGCTATAAAGGTACGCATCGGGTATCTCCGAAAGTGTCCGTTGAGTTGGTACGAACCGAGACTAGGATGTTGTCACTCCGTATGACGGAGAGGTACCTCTGGGCCCACTCGGTAAGACATCATCATAATGAGCTCAATGTGACTAAGTAGTTAGTCACGAGATGATGGATTATGGATCGAGTAAAGAGACTTGCCATGACGAGATTGAACAAGGTATCGGGAATACCGACGATCGAATCTCAGGCAAGTACTGTACCGATGGACAAAGGGAATAACGTACGGGATTGAGTGAATCCTTGACACAGTGGTTCATCCGATGAAGATCATCAAGGAACACGTGGGAACCAACATTGGTATCCAGATCCCGATGTTGGTTATTGACCAGAGAGTCGTCTCGGTCATGTCTACGTGTCTCCCGAACCCGTAGGGTCTACACACTTAAGGTTCGGTAACGCTGGGGTCGTAGAGATAAATGCACGTGGAAACCCGAAAGTTGTTCGTTGTCCCGGATGAGATCTCGAACGTCACGAGGAGTTCCGGAATGGTCCGGAGGTAAAGATTGATATATAGGAAGTCCAGTTTCGGCCATCGGGTGATCTCCGGGGGTCACCGGGAGCGTCCCGGGACCACCGGAGGAACCCCGGGGGTCCACCGGGTGGGGCCACCCATCCCGGTGGGGCCCCTAGGCCGCGAGGGGAAGTGTCCAGCCGTAATGGGCTGGCGCACCACTAGGGGCCCACCTCCCCATGCGCCTAGGGTTGAAACCCCGGGAGGGGGCGCCCCACTAGCCTTGGGGGCCAAGGAACCCCCCCTGGCCGCCGCCCCCCTGCAGATTGGATCTGCAGGGGCCCTGGCGCACCCCCTGGCCCCCTATATATATGTGGGGAGGGAGAGGGCAGCCGCACCATTGCCCTGGCGCCTCTCCCCCTCCCGTCACACCTCCATACTCCCACGCAGGGCGCCCGGCGAAGCCCTGCTGCGATCTCCACTGCATCCGTCATCACGCCGTCGTGCTGCCGGATCTCTGACGACTTCTCCTCCCCCCTTGCTAGATCAAGAAGGAGGTGACGTTGCTGCACCGGACGTGTGTTGAACGCGGAGGTGCCGTCCGTTCGGCGCTAGATCATCGGTGACGAAGAACGCGAAGAGTACGACTACTTCATCTACGCTTCTTCGAAAGCTTCCGCTCGCAATCTCCATAACGGTATGTAGATGCACTCTCACTTGCTCGTTGCTAGATGTCTCTATAGTTGCATCTTGTTGAAAGCGTAGAAATTTTTTGAATTATGCTACGTTCCCCAACAGTGGCATCTGAGCTAGGTTTTATGCGTAGCATCTTGCACGAGTAGAACACAAAGCAGTTGTGGGCGTTTGATTTTGTTCAACTTCTTACCGTTACTAGTCAATCTTGATTCGGCGGTATTGTGGGATGAAGCGGCCCGGACCGACCTTACACGTACGCTTACGTGAGACTGGTTCCACCGACAGACATGCACTAGATGCATAAGGTGGCTGGCGGGTGTCTGTCTCTCCTACTTTAGTCGGATCGGATTCGATGAAAAGGGTCCTTATGAAGGGTAAATAGAAGTTGACAAATCACGTTGTGGTTTTGGCGTAGGTAAGAAACGTTCTTGCTAGAAATCCTATAGAAGCCACGTAAAACTTGCAACAACAATTAGAGGACGTCTAACTTGTTTTTGCAGCATGTGTTATGTGACGTGGTATGACCAAAACGAAGATGTGATGAATGATATATGTGATGTATGAGATTGATCATGTTTTTTGTAATAGGGAATCACGACTTGCATGTCGATGAACTTGACAACCGGCAGGAGCCATAGGAGTTGTCTTAATTATTGTATGACCTGCGTGTCACTGAATAACGCCATGTAATTACTTTACTTCATTGCTAAACGTTAGCTATAGTAGTAGAAGTATTAGTTGGCGTGACGACTTCTTCAAGACACGATGATGGAGATCATGATGATGAAGATCATGGTGTCGAGCCGGTGACAAGATGATCATGGTGCCCCGAAGATGGAGATCCAAGGAGCAAGATGATATTGGCCATATCATGTCACTTTAATTGATTGCATGTGATGTTTATCATGTTTATGCATCTTGTTTACTTAGAATGACGGTAGTAAATAAGATGATCTCTCACTAAAAAACAATCAAGTATTGTGTTTCCCCTAACTGTGCACCGTTGCTAAAGTTCGTTGCTCCGAAGCACCACGTGATGATCGGGTGTGATAGGTTCTAACGTTCGCATACAACGGGTGTAAGACAGATTTACACACGCGATACACTTAGGGTTCACTTGACGAGCCTGGCATGTACAGACATGGCCTCGGAACACGGAAGACCGAAAGGTCGAACACGAGTCGTATAGAAGATACGATCAACATGAAGATGTTCACCGTTGATGACTAGTCCGTCTCACGTGATGATCGGACACGGGCTAGTCGATTCGGATCGTGTATCACTTAGATGACTAGAGAGATGTCATTCTGAGTGGGAGTTCATTAAAATTTGATTAAGATGAACTTAATTATCATGAACTTAGTCTAAATTCTTTACAATATCTCTTGTAGATCAAATGGCCCATGCTCAGGTTTCCCTCAACTTCAACGCGTTCCTAGAGAAAACCAAGCTGAAAGACGATGGTAGCAACTATACGGATTGGGTCCGTAACCTGAGGATTATCCTCATAGCTGCCAAGAGATCATATGTCCTAGAAGCACCGCTAGGTGATGCACCTGCTCCCGATGCGGCCCAAGACGTTTTGAACGTCTGGCAGTCGCGTAGTGATGATTACTCCCTGGTTCAGTGCGGCATGCTTTACAGCTTAGAGTCGGGGCTCCAAAAACGTTTTGAGCACCACGGAGCATATGAGATGTTCGAAGAGCTGAAAATGGTTTTCTAAGCTCATGCCCGAGTCGAGAGATATGATGTCTCCGATGCATTCTACAGCTGTAAGATGGAGGAGAACAGTTCTGTCAGTGAGCACATCCTCAAGATTTCAGGATTGCACAACCGCTTGTCTCAGCTGGGAATGAATCTCCCAGATGAAGCGGTCGTTGACAGAATCCTCCAGTCGCTCCCACCAAGCTTCAAGAGCTTCGTGTTGAACTTCAATATGCAGGGGATGGAGAAGTCCATTCCCGAGGTGTATTCGATGCTGAAATCAGCGGAGGTGGATATCAAGAAAGAACATCAAGTGTTGATGGTCAATAAAACTACTAAGTTCAAGAAAGGCAAGGGTAAGAAGAACTTCAAGAAGGACGGCAAGGGAGTTGCTGCGCCTGGCAAGCCTGTTGCCGGGAAGAAGCCAAAGTATGAACCCAAGCCTGAGACAGAGTGCTTTTATTGCAAGGGAACGGGTCACTGGAAGCGGAACTGCCCCAAATACTTAGCAGACAAGAAGGCCGGCAACATCAAAGGTATATATGAGATACATGTTATTGATGTGTACCTTACCAGCACTCGTAGTAGCTCCTAGGTATTCGATACCGGTGCAGTTGCTCACATTTGTAACTCAAAACAGGAGCTGCGGAATAAACGGAGACTGGCGAAGGATGAGGTGACGATGCGCGTCGGGAATGGTTCCAAGGTCGATGTGATCGCCGTCGGCACGCTACCTCTACATCTACCCTCAGGATTAGTTTTAAACCTCAATAATTGTTATTTAGTACCAGCTTTGAGCATGAACATTGTTTCTGGATCTCGTCTTATGCGAGATGGCTACTCTTTCAAATCGGAGAATAATGGTTGTTCTATTTATTTGAGAGATATGTTTTATGGTCATGCCCCGCTGGTCAATGGTTTATTTTTGATGAATCTCGAACATAGTGATATACATATTCATAGTGTAGATGCCAAAAGATGTAAAGTTGATAATGATAGTCCCACATACTTGTGGCATTGCCGCCTTGGTCATATTGGTGTCAAACGTATGAAGAAGCTCCATTCGGATGGACTTCTAGAGTCTCTTGATTATTAATCATTTGGCACGTGCGAACCATGCCTCTTGGGGAAGATGACCAAGACTCCGCTCTCCGGAACAATGGAGCGAGCAACCAACTTGTTGGAAATCATACATACCGATGTGTGCGGTCCAATGAGTGTTGAGGCTCGCGGAGGCTATCGTTATGTTCTCACCCTCACGGATGACTTGAGTAGATATGGGTATATCTATTTGATGAAACACAAGTCTGAGACCTTTGAAAAGTTTAAGGAATTTCAGAATGAGGTTGAGAATCAACGTGACAGAAAAATAATGTTCTTGCGATCGGATCGTGGGGGTGAATATTTAAGTCATGAATTTGGCACACACCTTAGGAGCTGTGGAATTGTTTCACAATTGACACCGCCCGGAACACCTCAACGTAACGGTGTGTCAGAACGTCGAAATCGTACTCTGTTGGACATGGTGCGATCTATGATGTCCCTCACCGATTTACCGCTATCTTTTTGGGGTTATGCTTTAGAGACTGTCGCATTCACTTTAAATAGGGCTCCGTCGAAATCCGTTGAGACGACTCCATATGAACTTTGGTTTGGCAAGAAACCGAAGCTGTCGTTTCTAAAAGTTTGGGGTTGCGATGCTTATGTCAAGAAACTTCAACCTGAAAAGCTCGAACCCAAATCGGAGAAATGCATCTTCATAGGATACCCAAAGGAAACAATTGGGCACACCTTCTACCACAGATCCGAAGGCAAAGTCTTTGTTGCCAAGAATGGATGCTTTCTGGAGAAAGAGTTTCTCTCGAAGGAAGTGAGTGGGAGGAAAGTAGAACTTGATGAGGTGACAGTCACCCCTCCTGGACCGGAAAGTAGCGCAGCGCAGGAAAATGTTCCTGAGGTGCCTGCACCGACAAGGGAGGAAGTTGATGATAATGATCATGAAGAAACAGATCAAGTTACTACTGAACTTCGAAGGTCCACAAGGGCACGTTCCGCACCAGAGTGTTACGGCAACCCTGTACTGGAAGTCATGTTGTTAGACAACGGTGAACCTTCGAACTATGAAGAAGCGATGGCGGGCCCGGATTCCAATAAATGGCTTGGAGCCATGAAATCCGAGATAGAATCCATGTATGAAAACAAAGTATGGACTTTGGTGGACTTGCCTGATGATAGGCACGCCATAGAAAACAAATGGATATTTAAGAAGAAGACAGACGCGGATGGTAATGTGACCATCTAGAAGGCTCGGCTTGTCGCTAAAGGTTATCGACAAGTTCAAGGGATTGACTACGATGAGACTTTCTCTCCCATAGCGATGCTGAAGTCAGTCAGAATCATGTTAGCTATGGCCGCATTCTATGATTATGAGATATGGCAAATGGACGTCAAAACAGCATTCCTTAATGGCTTCCTCAAGGAAGAGTTGTATATGATGCAACTGGAAGGTTTTGTCGATCCAGAGAATGCTAACAAGGTATGCAAGCTCCAGCGCTCGATTTACGGGCTGGTGCAAGCATCTCGGAGTTGGAATATTCTCTTTGATGAAGTGATCAAAGCGTTTGGCTTTATACAGACTTATGGAGAAGCCTGTATTTACAAGAAAGTGAGTGGGAGCTCTGTGGCATTTCTCATATTATATGTGGATGACATATTGCTGATGGGAAATGATATAGAATTCTTGAAAAATGTAAAGGCCTACTTGAATAAAAGTTTTTCAATGAAGGACCTTGCAGAAGCTGCTTACATATTAGGCATCAAAATCTATAGAGATAGATCGAGACGCCTCATTGGTATTTCACAAAGTACATACCTTGACAAAATATTGAAAAAGTTCAATATGGATCAGTCAAAGAAAGGATTCTTGCCTGTTTTGCAAGGTATGAGATTGAGCAAGGCTCAGTCGCCGACCACGGCAGAAGATAGATTCTATCATGTATGCCATGCTGTGTACCAGACCTGATGTGAACCTTGCCATAAGTTTGGTAGGGAGGTACCAAAGTGATCCTGGTACGAAACACTGGACAGCGGTCAAGAACATCCTGAAGTACCTGAAAAGGACTAAGGATATGTTTCTCATTTATGGAGGTGACGAAGAGCTCGTCGTAAAGGTTTACGTCGATGCTAGCTTCGATACAGATCTGGATGACTCTAAGTCTCAAACCGGATACTTGTACATTTTGAATGGAGGGGCAGTCAGCTGGTGCAGTTGCAAACAGAGCGTGGTGGCAGCGTCTACATGTAAAGCGGAGTACATAGCTGCTTCTGAAGCAGCGCGGGAAGGAGTCTGGATGAAGGAGTTCATCACCGACCTAGGAGTCATTCCAAGCGCATCAAGCCCGATGACTCTCTTCTGTGACAACACTGGTGCTATTGCTATTACCAAGGAGCCCAGGTTTCACAAGAAGACCAAGCACATCAAGCGCCGTTTTAACTCCATCCGGAATTATGTTCAGGATGGAGACATAGATATTTGTAAAGTGCATACGGATCTGAATGTCGCAGACCCGTTGACTAAACCTCTTTCACGAGCAAAACATGATCAACACCAGAACTCTATGGGTGTTCGATTCATCACAATGTAACTAGATTATTGACTCTAGTGCAAGTGGGAGACTGTTGGAGATATGCCCTAGAGGCAATAATAAAAGCATTATTATTATATCTCCTTGTTCATGATAATTGTCTGTTATTCATGCTTGAATTGTATTGAACGGAAATAGCGATACATGTGTGAATACATAGACCACAATGAGTCCCTCGTAGGCCTCTAGTTACCAGTTCGTTGATCAACAGATGGTCACGGTTTCCTGACCATGGACATAGGATGTCAGTGATAACGGGATCACATCATTAGGAGAATGATGTGATGGACAATACCCAAACTTGAGCATAACACGAGATCGTATAGTTCGTAATGCATAAGCTTTTCGGTGTCAAGTATTTATTCCTTAGACCATGAGCTTGTACAACTCCCGGATGCCGTAGGAATACTTTCGGTGTGCCAAACGTCACAACGTAACTGGGTGGCTATAAAGGTATGCATCGGGTATCTCCGAAAGTGTCTGTTGAGTTGGTACGAACCGAGACTGGGATGTTGTCACTCCGTATGACGGAGAGGTACCTCTGGGCCCACTCGGTAAGACATCATCATAATGATCTCAATGTGACTAAGTAGTTAGTCACGGGATGATGGATTACGGATCGAGTAAAGAGACTTGCCATGACGATATTGAACAAGGTACCGGGAATACCGACGATCGAATCTCGGGCAAGTACCGTACCGATGGACAAAGGGAATAACGTACGAGATTGAGTGAATCCTTGACACAGTGGTTCATCCGATGAAGATCATCGAGGAACACGTGGGAACCAACATGGGTATCCAGATCCTGATGTTGGTTATTGACCGGAGAGTCGTCTCGGTCATGTCTACGTGTCTCCCGAACCCATAGGGTCTACACACTTAAGGTTCGGTAATGCTAGGGTCGTAGAGATAAATGCACGTGGAAACCCGAAAGTTGTTCGGAGTCCCGGATGAGATCTCGGACGTCACGAGGAGTTCCAGAATGGTTCGGAGGTAAAGATTGATATATAGGAAGTCTAGTTTCGGCCATCGGGTGATCTCCGGGGATCACCGGGAGCGTCCCGGGACCACCGGAGGGGCCCCGGGGGTCCACCGGGTGGGGCCACCCATCCCGGTGGGGCCCCTAGGCCGCGAGGGGAAGTGTCCAGCCCTAATGGGCTGGCGCACCACTAGGGGCCCACCTCCCCATGCGCCTAGGGTTGAAACCCTAGGGGGGAGGGGGCGCCCCACTAGCCTTGGGGGG
>LR738710.1:493200083-493214076 GCA_902687465.1 Secale cereale
CCCCCCCCCCCCCCCTGCAGATTGGATCTGCAGGGGCCCTGGCGCACCCCCTGGCCCCCTATATATATGTGGGGAGGGAGAGGGCAGCTGCACCATTGCCCTGGCGCCTCTCCCCCTCCCGTCACACCTCCATACTCCCACGCAGGGCGCCCAGCGAAGCCCTGCTGCGATCTCCACTGCATCCGTCATCACGCCGTCATGCTGCCGGATCTCTGACGACTTCTCCTCCCCCCTTGCTGGATCAAGAAGGAGGTGATGTTGCTGCACCGGACGTGTGTTGAACGCGGAGGTGCCGTCCGTTCGGCGCTAGATCATCGGTGACGAAGAACGCGAAGAGTACGACTACTTCATCCACGCTTCTTCGAAAGCTTCCGCTCGCAATCTCCATAACGGTATGTAGATGCACTCTCACTTGCTCGTTGCTAGATGTCTCCATAGTTGGATCTTGGTGAAAGCATAGAATTTTTTTGAATTATGCTACGTTCCCCAACAGAAAATTTGTTTTGGCAATTTCTAGATTTTATTTTATTTTCTAGAGTTTTTTTAGCGCCGGCGTATAATTAGAAAAAAATATGGGGACCCGACCTGACTGGGCCGAGGCCCAGCCGAGCAGGCCCATCGCCGCCGCGCCGCCTTCCCCGCGTCGCCACCCCGTGGCCGCGTCGGACTCTCCCACCACCGCCGCCATAGCCTTGCCCCCTCCCCAAGCTAGCACCCTCCTCCTATATAAAGCTAACCCCCCGTCCAACCACCGCCGCCACACCCTGCCCCTCGCCGCAGGCCGCTACCACCCCTCGCCGCCAGCCACCGCGCCGAGCCGCCGCCGCCGCAGCCGCCCTTCGCCGTCACCACCCCGCAGCCCGCCGCCGCCGGCCATCGCCGTAAGCCGCCGCCGCCGGTTGTTCCGACAAGGTAGCCGCCGCCCGATTTTCTTTTAGAAAACCGTTGGTTTATTTTTTTAAGAACCCTAGTTGTTTTTTTTAGAATTGGTTTTATTAGATCGTTTTTCTGTTTTTATTTTCTGGTTTAGTTAAGTAGTAAACGTTCACCCGTTCGTTCGTTCTAACGAACGAATTCGTCGTTTAGTCTCAGCTGACGAACGTCCGTTTGTTAAGCTGTTTTAGTTTTCTTTTTTGCAGTTTTTTTTCTGATCGCGATCTCTGATCCGATCTTCGTTTTAGTTTATCTTTTCGCTCGTTTATCGGAATCAGGTGATTCAACCGCCTGGAGTTTATCTCGAAATTCTCTTTCCGTTTAACCTAGTCGCGCAAGCGTTTGCCTCTGTTAAATTTGGACTTAGGTCCAGATTGGTTTGGTAGTTGTTTTTCTTTCGCCGTTTGTCTTTCGTTGCTTTTTCTTTTGTTGGTTCTTTTGCAAACCGGAGTTCTTAAGTTGAACTTTCTGGTTAGATCTCTTATTCGAGTTTTACCCGTGCATTAGTTAAGTACTTATTGTGTGCTTGTTTGTTTGCGATAGAGTACCCGGAGTGCGCCGCTTGCTACTTTGAATCTCTAGGTTTTGCGGATCATCAGCAAGGCAAGTAACACTTTAATCATACTTTCCAATTACCCAGTTTTCATTGCATTAGTCAACCCCTCACACATTGCATGAGTTGGATCAATTAACTTGTGGGATTGGGAAGTAGATTGAGGTAGTATCTATTACCTGCATTACATTCAAACCTTTGGGAGTTACTTCTACGTTTGCTGTTAGGCCATGCTATGCTCGTAGACGTGGATTGGGTGAGTGTATCCATGACAGATGTGAGTTTGTTAATTAATGGTTCAACTTAAGGTGGCTACTTTAACACACATCTGGGTGGATTGAGGCATCTGGGTATTCCAGGGATTGCCTGTTTTTCATTTGGACCGCCACCCAGGCTCAAAGGGATCATGAGATTATTCATACTAGAAACTTCCGTGTGCAGCCACAATGCTATTATGGGCTCTAGCATAGTATGAGTAAGTCATGCGAACATCTACAGTGGTGAACTAGCAGATGTAGGGGATGTAGGTTGGTACGGTTCACCCGGTCGTAGGTGCTAGCGCTTCTGAAAGACTGTGTCTCGGTCATCCGTTTCTCAAACATCATGTAGTGCGAGAAATCAAACGGAGGAGATCGGGTCTTGTGGGGAAAAGTGCACAAACCTCTGCAGAGTGTACAAACTGATCATGATTAGCCGTGTCCCCGGTTACGGACGTCTTGAGTATCTAGTACTTGGATATCATGTGAATCTCATCATGTTACCATAAATTAAATATTGTTGGGTTTAATGATGAACTTTAATTAGGGTTGAGAGGATGTGTATCTTCTCAACGATGTTTCAACTACCATGATAGTTAACTAAAATTTATTCCTTTGAAGTAGGGAAAAATTGGCTTAATGCAAAAACTGTAACCATAGAGCTTTCCACCAGCCATATTGCATATAGTATAGCTTTACTTGCATTTTGCTCTCTTGTGCTACTTTGCCAGCATATTCCATGTGCTGACCCGTTTTCGGGCTGGAATGTTTTATGTTGCAGACTTTTCAGACGACGAGTAAGGTGCCTTTTAGGTCGTGGTTCTATACTCAGATGATGCCGTTGGAGTTGATGGACTCACTTATCTTCCAAGCCTTCCGCTGTTATCGTGTTAGATGGCCTTAAGCCATTTTTATTGTAATAAGTTCATCATTGGAACTATCGATGTAATAAGTGTGTGATTGCTACTCTGTTATAAATCCTTCAAGTACTGTGCGTGTCAGCATTACTGATCCAGGGATGACACTGATGCACAGAGATCAGACTGTTTGAGGTTTGGTCGCTACAAGATGGTATCAGAGCACACGCTGACTGTAGGACATGACCACTAAGCTAAAGCCCTAGAGCACTATTCACTCTTCTCTTTTCTGACTCCTCATCTTTTCTACTCTTTTAGGATGGTGGATGCAAAGAACAAGTTCATGCAACCGGATGACGATACACCATTTGTACGACACCTGAAGGAAGTCACCAGATACCTAAATATTGTACTACCAAGTTTCACGCCACTCTACCCGAGGAGGAGCGTTGGTTGATTCAAGCTCAAGTTCCAGGAAGGACGTTCAAGCCCGTCACCGCACTCATAGCATTTTCCTTTAATGCGCCTACATGGAGCCTAGGCAGGAGCATGGCAGCCCACATCGCTATGGGAAGGATTGGAGAAGTCTACAAGCAGGAGCTATAGGACACCATCTACCAGATTTGTGGACACCGAGATGAGAATTGGGACATGATCAGCACCCGAAAGGATAGATCCATTGCAGCCTTCATCCAGGAGTTGAACCATCACATTCGTCGCCATGAGCACCAGATGTGTGCAGGGATGATAGATTTGAAGAAAGCCCTAAATAGGAATTTGGAGCTAGAGGAAGAACTCAAGTCTACACGCGACGGATACGAGGAGGAGATGGAAATACTTGTGGAGAAGAATGATGACTTGACACAGAAGTTAGGGATACTCATGGGAGAAGAAGACGAGGAAGAAGAACCCAAGGAGATTCCACCAGAAGACTACATCATCATCGACGACATTGAGTCGGAACCCGATGATAGCAAAGATGCAGACTATGAAGATGAAGCTGGAGCAGATATCATGGAATCCTCTGTCGATCAAAAATTTTAGAAGACCTTCCCTTGAATAGTAGTTTTTCCATTTAGTAGACTTAGAGCACTTTTGTAAACGATTAGATCCGTGTAAGCCCTTGTTTGAAATTGATTTTGGTGTGATGAATTGTGTGTTTGCCTCATGAGCATATGGGTAGTGATTTTCCCTTAGACCTCAATTCTGTTCTAATCTCTTCCCTCTACACCTATCAGATGCCTCCAAGACCTGAGCCCGGATTTGAGTTTCCCCCTGAGCTTACCCAGTTGATCCAGCAGCAGAACACCCTGATGCAACTACTTGTCGAGAATACTCAGAACAACCAGAACAACAACAACAACCCTCCACCACCACCACCCGTGGACAACCTGACACGTTTCTTAAGGTAGCAATCACTAGTGTTTGCTAGCAGCATCGAACCAATAGTTGCTGATGACTGGCTAAGCAAGATTGGAAGGGATTTGACCACTACCAATTGCTCGGATGCTGAGAAGGTGCGATTTTCCACACACCAGTTGTCTGGACCGGCCGCAGCATGGTGGGAAAATTACACAGGCACCTATCCCATAGCCAATGTGACCTGGGATCAGTTTCAGCAAGCTTTTCGTACCGCTCATGTCTCAACTGGAGCTATGAGTATGAAGAAGCAGGAGTTTCGCAACTTGCGCCAAGGCAACCGTATTGTGGCTCAGTATGTGGATGAGTTTAGTACCCTATCTCGTTATGCCCCAGATGATGTGGTCATATTTACCGCTAAGTAGGAGAGATTCATGGAAGGGCTGAATGATGAGATGAGTGTACAGTTGATGGTGGCAACTTTCAATAACTACCAAGAGCTGGTTGACCGCGCCCTAATGATTGAAAGGAAGCATCAACAGATTGAAAGTCGCAAGAGGAAGTATGGCAAGGAAGGTATAACTCTGGAGCACAGCAGAAGCCCCGTTTTACCCCTAAAACGGTAGGACAATTTCAACATACCCATGGAGGAGGTAGCTCGCACAATCATAATGGCCCTAAGAATGGAAATGGGAATGGAGCAAATGGTAACCAGAACCGCCCTACACCGTCCACACCCACGAAGAAGGATTTTAGTCATATCACTTGTTTCAAGTGCGGGAAAAATGGACATTATGCCACTGACTGCCCAGAAGCTAAGAATGGGAACGGTAATGGAAGCACCGTGAAGA
The DNA here is from genome assembly GCA_902687465.1 of Secale cereale. Classification (NCBI taxonomy): domain Eukaryota; kingdom Viridiplantae; phylum Streptophyta; class Magnoliopsida; order Poales; family Poaceae; genus Secale; species Secale cereale. The sequence continues at coordinate 493,204,894 of LR738710.1, forward strand.
AGCCCAACCCCTTCAACAAAGGACAAGTGAATCACGTTACTGTGGAGGAGGTTGAAGCTCAGCCAGATGCAGTAATAGGTAAGTTTTTAGCTAAGTCCTTTACTGCATTAGTTCTTTTCGATACTGGTGCATCGCATTCATACAATTCAAGGGGATTTGTGGATAAGTATAAGCTGCCAACCCAAGCCCTTAGGTCGCCCATGTTAGTAACCTCACCAGGAGTGGAGTATATGGCTAAGTTATGGTGTGATCAGTTGCCATTAAGGATTGGTAACTACATTTTCCCTTCGGACCTAATAGTATTGGAATCTCAAGGACTGGATGTGATATTTGGCATGGATTGGTTATCTAAGTATGAAGGGAATATTGAATGCGCCAGTAAATCCATTTTGCTTACTACGCCAGAAGGAAGAAGGATCAAGTATGTATCCCGACATGAGCCGAAGAGGAACAGATTAAATTCCCTATCAGGAGTTGTTCAGGAGGAAGTACCAGTGGTGAAGGATTTCCCTGAAGTATTTCCAGAAGAACTGCCAGGAATGCCACCTGACAGGGATATAGAGTTTTTGATTGAGCTTTTGCCAGGCACCGGGCCAATTTCTAAGAGACCATATAGGATGCCCGCAAAGGATTTGGAGGAAATTTAGAAACAGATTAAGGAGTTACTGGATAAAGGATTCATATGCCCAAGTTCTTCGCCTTGGGGTTCACCAATACTTCTAGTGGAGAAGAAGGATGGATCGTTAAGAATGGTTGTTGATTACCGAGGATTGAATGAAGTAACGATCAAGAACAAGTACACATTGCCGATGATCAATGATTTGTTCGATAGATTGCAAGGAGCTAAGGTATTTTCCAAGATCGATCTACGATCAGGGTACCATCAATTGAAGATCCGAGAGCAGGATATACCTAAGACGGCCTTTACCACCAGGTACGGGTTGTACGAGTATACCGTTATGTCTTTTGGTCTGACTAACGCACCTGCATACTTTATGAACCTGATGAACAAAGTGTTTATGGAGTATTTGGATAAGTTCATCGTAGTGTTCATAGATGATATATTGATCTTCTCAAATGACGAAGAGGAGCATGCAGAGCATTTGCGTTTGGTATTGGAGAAGCTCAGAGAACATCAATTATATGCCAAGTTTAGCAAATGTGAATTTTGGTTGAAGGAAGTCGGATTCCTCGGACAGGTTATATCTGGAGAAGGAATAGCAGTAGCTCCCGCCAAGGTGGACATTGTGACTCATTGGGAAGCACCGCCAACAGTTGGAGAGATCCGGAGTTTTCTTGGACTTGCAGGATACTACCGGATATTTATCAAGAATTTCTCAAGGATTGCATAGCCAATGACGGAGTTGTTAAAGAAGGACACCAAGTTTAATTGGACAGAAGAATGTGAGGCCAGTTTCCAGGAATTAAAGAAACATTTGGTCTCATCACGTGTGTTGATTCTGCCAGATCAACATAAGGATTATGAGGTGTACTGCGACGCTTCACGTCGAGGACTTGGAGCAGTTCTTATGTAGGAAGGAAGAGTTGTTTCGTATGCTTCACGACAACTGAAACCTCATGAGTTGAACTATGCCACTCATGATTTGGAGTTAGCAGCCGTAGTGCATGCATTGAAGACGTGGATACACTTTCTCATCGGAAACCATTGTGAAGTATATACGGATCACAAGAGTTTGAAGTATATATTCACTCAGAAGGAGTTGAATCTCAGGCAAAGGAGATGGCTGGAACTCATTAAGGACTATGACATGAAATTGCATTATCATCCCGGAAAGGCTAACGTAGTAGCCGATGCGCTAAGCCGCAAGAGCCATGTCGATACCCTAATGAAGGAAGAGTTTCCAAAGGAGTTAGCCGAGGACTTACGAGAACTACGTTTGGAGATAGTTCCGAGAGGCTATGTAGCAACACTAGAGATCCAGTCTACCCTGATGGATAAAATCAGAGAAGCTCAGAAAACTGACGAAGAGGTTGCCTCTATAAAGGAGAGGATGAGGGAAGGAAAAGCCAAAGGATTTCGTGAGGATGAACACGACACCTTATGGTTTGAGGACCGCATTTATGTGCCTAATGACCCGGAGATCAGGAAGTTGATTTTTCAGGAGGCCCATGATTCACCATACTCGATTCACCCAGGAAATACTAAGATGTATTTGGATTTGAAGGATATTTTCTGGTGGACCGGTATGAAGAAAGATATTGCCGAGTATGTAGCAGTTTGTGATGTATGTAGGAGAGTGAAGGCAGAACATCAGAAGCCGATAGGATTGTTACAACCATTGCCAATACCCGAATGGAAGTGTGATAAGCTAGGTATGGATTTTATTACGGGATTACCCAGAACTCGTTCTGGCTATGACTCAATTTAGGTCGTAGTCGATCGTTTAACAAAGGTAGCTCATTTCATCCCCGTAAAGACTACCTATACCAGTGCAAAGTTGGCAAAGATATACATGACCCGAATTGTATGTATGCATGGAGTTCCGAGGAGCATCGTATCAGATAGAAGAACCCACTTTACCTCAAAGTTCTGGAATCAGTTACGTGAAACATTGGGTACCAGGCTAGAGTTTAGCACAGCTTTTCACCCGCAAACAGATGGTCAAACTGAAAGAGTCAATCAGATTTTGGAGGATATGTTGAGAGCCTGTGCACTAGATTATGGATCTAGTTGGGACGACAATTTGCCATATGCCGAATTTTCTTACAACAACAGTTATCAATCCAGTTTGAAGATGGCCCCTTTCGAAGCGTTATACAGAAGGAGATGTAGGACTCCGTTATCGTGGGACGAAGTTGGAGACCGACAGTTGTTTGGACCAGACTTAATCAAAGAGTCTGAGGAGAAGGTGAAGTTGATTCGAGATAGACTGAAGGTAGCTCAGTCCAGGCAGAAGAGTTATGCAGACTCAAAGCGCAAGGAGATAACCTATGAGATCGGAGACATAGCATACTTGAGAGTATCGCCTCTGTGAGGAGTTAAACGTTTCGGAGTTAAAGGAAAGCTAGCCCCGAGATTTGTGGGACCTTACCATGTTTTGGAACGCATGGGAGTGGTTGCCTACAAGTTGGAATTGCCCGAAGGATTGTCAGGAGTGCACGACGTATTTCACGTTTCGCAGCTTAAGAAGTGCCATGCGGAGATGGCCGATATACCACTTAGAGACACAGTACCCCTAGAAGCAATTCAGTTGGACAGTGTGACCTACGAGGAGAAGCCTGTTAAGATCATCGAATTTTTGAGCAGAGTTACCCGCAGCAAAGTTATCAAGTTTTGCAAAGTTCAGTGGAGTCACCACACCGAGGAAGAAGCCACCTGGGAATGAGAAGATGATCTATGCAAGGACCACCCTCACCTATTTTCTAGCCAACCCGAATCTCGAGGGCGAGATTCATCTTAACGGGGGTAGGTTTGTAACATCCCAAATTTTCAATTTGGAATGTTATACATTAGATCATCATGCATATCATATTTTCTTGCTTTTGGTGATCCAAGAAAATCCTAAGCAACTCAAGGACCCTCGAAGAGAGTTGGGGATTTCTAAATTTTCATATTTGAGGTTTAACATATTTTGAAAATAGGATCGTTTGATTTTATTTATTTTATCTTCAAGTATTTCTATCATAAAGATATAATAGAGAGGGAGTAAAATGACTCTCCCAAAATAAAGAAATACGGAAGATTTAATAAAAAGATTAAACAAGTTTTTTTTTGGAGTTTATTTGGATTTTATTTGAATTAGGAAAAATTGCATGTTTTCGAAAATGCATTTTAGTGCTAAGAAAATGTTCAGCTTGTTCTAAATATTTTATTTAGACGGCGAAAATTTGTGTTGGCAATTTGTAGATTTTATTTTATTTTCTAGAGTTTTTTTAAGCGCCGGCGTATAATTAAAAAAAAAGGGGGACCCGACCCGACTTGGCCGAGGCCCAGCCGAGCAGGCCCATCGCCGTCGCGCCGCCTTCCCCGCGTCGCCACCCCGTGGCCGCGTCGGACTCTACCACCGCCGTCGCCATGGCCTTGCCCCCTCCCCAAGCTTGCACCCCCTCCTATATAAAGCTAACCCCCCCTCCAACCACCGCCGCCGCACCCTGCCCCTTGCCGCAAGCCGCTGCCGCCCCTCGCCGCCAGCCACCGCGTCGAGCCGCCACCGCCGCTGCCGCCCTTCGCCGCCACCACCCCGCAGCCCGCCGCCGCCCGCCGTCGCTGGAATCCGCCGCCGCCGGTTGTTCCGACGAGGTAGCCGCCGCCCGGTTTTCTTTTAGAAAACCGTTGGTTTTTTTAAGAACCCTAGTCGTTTTTTTAGAATCGTTTTTATTAGATCGGTTTTTTGGTTTTATTTTCTGGTTTAGTTAAGTAGTAAACGTTCACCCGTTCGTTCATTCTAACGAACGAATTCGTCGTTTAGTCTCAGCTGACGAATGTCCGTTCGTTAAGCTGTTTTAGTTTTCTTTTTTGCAGTTTTTTTTCTGATCGCGATCTCTGATCCGATCTTTGTTTTAGTTTATCTTTTCACTCGTTTATCGGAATCAGGTGATTCAAGCGCCTGGAGTTTCATCTCGAAATTCTCTTTCCGTTTAACCTAGTCGCTCAAGCGTTTGCCTCTGTTAAATTTGGACTTAGGTCATATTGGTTCGGTAGTTGTTTTTCTTTCGCCGTTTGTCTTTCGTTGCTTTTTCTTTTGTTGGTTTTGTTGCAAGCTGGAGTTCTTAAGTTGAACTTTCTGGTTAGATCTCTTATTCGAGTTTTACCCATGCATTATTTAAGTACTTATTGTGTGCTTGTTTGTTTGCGATAGAGTACCCGGAGTGCGTCGCTTGCTACTTTGAATCTCTAGGTTTTGCGGATCATCAGCAAGGCAAGTAACACTTTGATCATACTTTCCAATTACCCAGTTTTCATTGCATTAGTCAACCCCTCACACATTGCATGTGTAGGATCAATTAACTTGTGGGATTGGGAAGTAGATTGAGGTAGTACCTATTACCTGCATTACATTCAAACCTTTGGGAGTTACTTCTACGTTTGCTGTTAGGCCATGCTATGCTCGTAGACGTGGATTGGGTGAGTGTATCCATGACAGATGTGAGTTTGTTAATTAATGGTTCAACTTAAGGTGGCAACTTTAACACACATCTGGGTGGATTGAGGCATCTGGGTATTCCAGGGATTGCCTGTTTTTCTTTTGGACCGCCACCCAGGCTCAAAGGGATCATGAGATTATTCATACTAGAAACTTCCGTGTGCAGCCACAATGCTATTATGGGCTCTAGCATAGTATGAGTAAGTCGTGCGAACATCTACAGTGGTGGACTAGCAGATGTAGGGGATGTAGGTTGGTACTGTTCACCCGGTCGTAGGTGCTAGCGCTTCTGAAAGACTGTGTCTCGGTCATTCGTTTCTCAAACATCATTCAGTGCGAGAAATCAAACAGAGGAGATCGGGTCTTCTGGGGAAATGTGCACAAACCTCTGCAGAGTGTTCAAACTAATCAAGATTAGCCGTGTCCCCGGTTACGGACGTCTTGAGTATCTAGTACTTGGATATCATGTGAATCTCACCATGTTACTATAAATTAAATATTGTTGGGTTTAATGATGAACTTTAATTTGGGTTGAGAGGATGTCTATCTTCTCAACGATGTTTCAACTACCATGATAGTTAATTAAAATTTATTCCTTTGAAGTAGGGAAAAATTGGCTTTACGCAAAAACTGTAACCATAGAGCTTTGCACCAACCATATTGCATATAGTATAGCTTTACTTGCATTTTGCTCTCTTGTGCTACTTTGCCAGCATATTCCATGTGCTGACCCGTTTTCGGGCTGCAACGTTTTATGTTGCAGACTTTTCAGACGACGAGTAAGGTGCCTTTTAGGTCGTGGTTCTATACTCAGATGATGCCGTTGGAGTTGATGGACTAACTTATCTTCCAAGCCTTCCGCTGTTATCGTGTTAGATGGCCTTAAGCCATTTTTATTGTAATAAGTTCATCATTGGAACTATCGATGTAATAAGTGTGTGATTGCTACTCTGCTATAAATCCTTCAAGTACTGTGCCTGTCAGCATTACTGATCCAGGGATGACACTGATGCACAGAGATTAGACTGTTTGAGGTCTGGTCGTTACAGGGCCTGCTAATATTCCTGGTCGTCCGGCTTCCCCTTTAATTCCCGTGGCCATTATAACCTTAGTCTCTTCAACCTTTCGATCGCGCCCCACAACACAACAAGCACACCCACGACGACACATAGAAAGGGGATGTCTAGCGGTGCTCCAATGGAGTTCAGCGAGCATAAAGTGTAGACCCATGCGAGGGAGACGGATCTCTCAGTGGTGTACACCGTCGACCTGGCCGTGGTGCACGACTACATTAACACCGTTGAGCAGTTGCTTGCTGGAGACAAGTACAAGGTGGTCGGCATCGACCTCTACTACAACGCCGGTCGTCCCGACATAGATCGGAAGGTGGTCGTCGCCATGTTGTGCGTGCGCCATCATGTCCTCATCTACCACTACTGCATGGCCACATAGCCTTGCGACCATTTCAACAAGTTTTTCAACAACACCGACTACAAGTTCGCCATGGTCGAAACCACCGATGATGTAAAACCGCTCATGGATACGGGCTGGCCTACTAGAACCTTGTCGAAATCCGTGAGCACTACAGGGTCTGGGGCAGCACGAAGAAGGACTCCCTGGTTGAACTCGCCTCGTCCATCATCGATCCCTACTACGAAAAGATGAAGCAGGATGCCAAGAGAACAAGTCCCGTATCCTGCTACAGGGCCTGGATGCGGCAACTGGATGAACCTCACCTCAGGTTCGCGGCCAAGAGCGTGTACACATGCTACGAGATGCACAGGCGGATCGTTGACATGAGGAAGTGCCTTGTTACCCAAATCGACGAGCCTGGATCGAGCCACAAGTAGAGTAAGCGTCCCAAGACGTAGATGATGATCAGATGATCGTTTATGCTAGTTGATCATGCATGTGATATATAGTTTACTTTATTGGTGTGTGGAAATGTCATGTGTGTAGTAACCACCTATGTAACTATGCATGTAATAGTTTACTTTGGTGTGTGCAAATTCCATGGTTATATAGTAGCCACCTATGTAAGTGGATGTTTAATTTGGTTATGCAACCATGTCCTTATAAGTGTGTGCGTGTGTGTTTGTGTGTGTGTGTGTGTGTGTGTGTGTGTGTCTATATATAATATATATGCTCTTCTGTATGCAATCTCATCGCACAACACACACGTCTTATTAGCAGCAACCGTCTGTGTTATTATCGGTCTTAGCACACATTTTTTATTATAGACCTGTTTGCCGCGTATCACACACATCTTCTTATATTGAACCGTTTATGTTATCTTCTCTCAACACAAATAGTTCATCCAAGTGAACCACTTGCCGTATATCGCACACACCTTGATCTAGCTGACCATTTCTTTTGTGTTGCCTAATCACAAGCAGTTCATCTGTCTGAACCGTATGATGTACATCGCACACGCCTTCATCTGGCAGACCGTTTCTTTTGTTCCTCCTCATCGTAAACAGTCAATTGAACTGAACCGTATTCCCACCATCACACACGCAACCAAACTCTGAACTGTGTTTGATGCGTCCTCCATCGCAAATGTTTTGCACCTTTTTGATGGTTTTTTACACCCCCATTTGCGATCACGGTGTCACGCCCCGGACACACCCGCCGGTGGTCGTTACTCCTGGCAGGATCTAGACTGGCCTCACATATCAATACTAGTCTTTTCTGCGCAGTTTGTCCTCACTCGTGCGCACCCGGGAGCAACTTCCCGGTCGGTCACCAATCCTGAAAGTACTCCAAGCTGAGCACGCTTAACTTTGGACTTCTATCTGAATGGGCTCCCGGAAAAGAAGGAATTCCTTATTGATATGAGAAGTCTATCATCCCTAATAAGCGAGGCCATCACATACACCCTCACTCAGAGGAACCGACGTCCTCGTCGGGCCACAGGAACGTTCCCTCTTGGCACAACCGTTTGTGCTTGCAGGACAGCACATGTGCCATGCTGTGTGCCACGACGAGTCACAAACGTCATGCACAACATGACTGCAAACTATCCGCAAACATTCGTGTAACCGCGAGAACCTGGCTCTGATACCAACTTGTCACGCCCCGGACACACCCGCAGGTGGTCGTTACTCCTGGAGGGATCTAGACTGGCCCCACATATCAATACTAGTCTTTTTTGCGCACTTTGTCCTCACTCGTGCGCACCCGGGAGCAACTTCTCGGTCGGTCACCCATCCTGAAACAACTCCAAGCTGAGGACGCTTAACTTTGGAGTTCTATCCGAATGGGCTCCCGGAAAAGAAGGAATTCCTTATTGATATGAGTAGTCTATCATCCCTAATAAGCTAGGCCATCACACATGGCATAGCACACAGTTTTGTCGAAGGGTCTCTGATCGTAGTGTCGCAGTAGCAGCATCCTGCAGTAGTGTTTGTGCCAACACGAGGGGGGCTGCTAGCTATTTTGCACTTTGCTAGGTGACCCTCCATCGGGGGGCATGCATTAATAGCTTAGGATTCCCTTCGTGCCGACACGAGGGGGGGCAAGCAATACTATGCTCTTTGCGAGATAGGTGCCACATTGAAGTTGCATTTGGTATTTGAACATCAAACCACCCTTTCCATACATAAATTTGGTCCACATTCAAGCGTGTTCATGTTCTGACCCTCTCCCGCTTCATTTTTTTGCCAAATTTATGAACATTAGGCAAGTCGGATGATGCAACAGACACAGTTCACTCAAACTAACCGTGTGCCACGCCGGTGCGCCTGTCACGCACACATCCGCAAAGTACATTGGGCTCCATGAGGATTCCCCTCTCAAAATTATCTACTCGTCTATAGCTTTTTTCTATTTAATAACACATAGTTATTGTGTTTTGACTGTGTGTGATGTTTCTTGTTCTCAATCCCGCCTGCATCTCTCAAAAATATATGCCTGCCTTGAGGGTTTTTCTGTTTGATAACACACGGTTGTTATCTCCGGACCATGTGAGATGCACCATCATCAAAATTTTCAATAGCCCCGGCATTTCACTCCCCCGTTTGTCTCCCGCGAAGTAAAAATTTCAGTACCCGCATCATTTCCTCAAACCCATTCCCGC
>LR738710.1:493214264-493235567 GCA_902687465.1 Secale cereale
CACACACACACACACACACACCAAAACCTCCTCGAGCATGCAAACACACACACACACACACCCTCCCTCGCTTGAAACCGTAGCAAGGTCCCCGCCGCCGCCGCAAGGTCTCCGTTGTCAAGATCTGCCGGTTTTCCCATGCAGCTTACCCATCGATCTCCATACCCAGGACACCCTAAGTTTCTTAAATGATGCCTGCCAAACGCCCCATTTCCCACAGATCCCCATCCCCCACTCCAGACCGTCGCAGCCTAAGCCCGGCTACGCTTCTCGTGAGCTCGAGGAGTGACTAGCCCAAAAGAGGTGTATTGCAGTCTCTTTGCCCGACGTCGCCGAGGAAGCTGACGACCATCACTAGCCACAGGCACTCAATCAGCGGTCTAGAGTATGCAAGTATGTCGCAGACGCCGGCTACGAAATCGATGTTGTCAACGACGATGGTGTCAGGCGGGCTATGTCACAAGTTAAGTGGCCCACCCCGACCCCTCGGGTTCAACCGCCGTCGATATCATCCATGGCCCCGCCGCTGATGTCCTCTGGCTCGCTGTCAATAATTTGCCATCCTATATCACCATCGACCCCCTTTTTGTCCTTTCTGAAGGACATGTTCTGCGACGCTGGCTTGGGATCCACAACTTCCAAATCAGACCTTATCGACGGCGGCCACGAGGAGGGAACCTCTCCGGCTCTTCCAAGGGGAAAGAGCCCATCTGCTCTTCCAAGGGGAAAGAGCCCGTCTGTGACATCAGAGAGGGCACCCTACAACCATGCTCTCCCAAGGGGAAGGAGCCCATCTGCGATGTGTGACAACATGGAGCGCATCCAGGGTCCACGCTCTTCCAACGGGAACGAGCCCATCTGTGACAAATGAGGAAACCCATGATTTGTTTTGTCGCGCCTCTTCATAGGGGGAAATCCGTGATTTATTTTGTCGAGTCCCTTTTGTTGTGTAGTGAGAATATGTCCAGTTTTAATTGCTATAATTGGTTGTTTGCAGTATGCATTGTTTATTTCAGTTCACAATGTTATGCTCTATATGTGCAATTATTTACTATGCAGTATACCGATAGGAATGCATATATTTGCTTGTTTATAAGCCTGTTATAGCTAGCATATGCCTCTTTTAAAGTTTTTTGATTGTTCGGTTGTTTGTAGTCAGCATATGTCCAGTTTGGTTGTTCGTATTATGCCTGGTTTATTCCATTTATTCACAACGTGATGTTCTATATGTACAAGTGTGAACTGTGCAGTTCAATTTCATCAGTACCAGTTTCAACAATACCACTATGAATGACTACATTTGGTTGATGCATCTTGTAGTTAACATGCCTTTCCATTTTTATTTAACAATAACCAGTGTACTTAGACCGGCACAATACCAGTTTGAATGACTATGTTTGCTTGTTGTTAATTGTTAAGCCCGTTGCAGTTAACACACCTTTCCACTTGTTTTGCTTTACTAGCATGCTTAAACCGACACACTGAAGCTATCTGTTGGAGATTATTTTGTCTGCCATGGATAATTTTGGTTGATGTTTAGCCTGTTGTGCTTAACATGCCTCTCGATGTACCCACACAAGAAATTTTTGGGAACGAATGTTGTTTTCCATCGAGGTTAGTTTCATCCCATGGCTTATATATACTCACAGTTCAGGATATCGGTAGCAGGTACCATATTGGCTGGAGGCTAATAAGGGACTAATCGGTGAATCAAACTTTTAACTGAATACTCCCTCCGTCCAAAAATACTTGTGTGAGGAATGGATGTATCTAGATGTATTTTAGTTCTAGATACATTCATTTCTATCCATTTGTATGACAAGTATTTCCGGACGGGGGGAGTATATCTGTAACTCATTTATCGTTAGGTTAACTAGGGCCATATGTAATATATCTTAGGGTACATAGCAACATGCACTGTACTTAATGTCTAAATATGCAATTCTAGGCTACATAGCAACAAGGAAGAGTGTTACCTTAATGTTCTGATGATGTCTAGATATATGTAGAAGAGTAGTAGCAGCAACAAAAACAACATAGCCCTGTTTGGATACTCAACTTTGCTAGAGGTTAGAGTTAGTTTCTAGCTCATGACTTACCATGAACTAACTCCATCCAAAGAGGTTTTTGGATGACAGGGTTAGATTGACAATAAATGCACTAAGAGAACTAGCTCTAATTAGCACCTCTTGGGTTGGATAGTTTTTTGGGTGGGTTAGATGCAACTAGCTTAAACTAGCCTTCATGTTTGGATATACTTTAGGGCTATTTGAGGCTGAACTAGCTCGAACTAACTCTAACCCATGGATACAGCAGCAGTTAATCAACTGATAATTTGTTAGAATGCATTAAACTCCTTCCGGCCCATAATATAAGATGTTAATTCATCTAATATGTGAGTATATTGGATGTTATAAGATATTATAAAGGAGTGTTGTACTACATCAGTGTGCAATAGTTGTTTAGCTTCTAATATTAACTTGGTGCTTTTAGGTACATATGTCATTGGTAAAGATATTTGCTTTGACCCTTTCTGTGTATGGGGAAATGAGATATCGATGAACCAACATCAAGTGAGGAAGCTGATACAGATTGTTAGTAAAATGGGTCAAAAGATGGCAAATAAACTATTTGTATACACTTTATTCAAGACAACAACAAACTGCAGGATGGTAAGTAAGAACTCTCCAGCCTTCTTTTTGCTGCCCATAATGAGTTGTGTTAGATGACAATGTCTCAATCTTTTTCCTTTGCAGTGGTTCCCAAAGCAGTTTACTCAATATTACCACCTCTCAAACTACATGATTGGTGGGCATGCAAAGGTTAAAGTATTTGTACCAGAACACGATGATTATCTAGATGTTTTGATGAAGACCGTGAAGGATGGGCAGTCGGCCATCACAAGGGGTTGGACTAGAGTCTTGCGAGCCTTCTGCATGGAGGAGGGCACAATATGGGCATTCCGCTTCACCTTGTTCAGCAACCAGAATATATTTTGCCTCTTTCTTTACCGTCTTTAGTAGTACAAGTATACAACTGTTGTTCATCATTCTTTATTAGATTTTTATGTAATTCTTGAACATAAGTACCTATGAATCGAATAATGCATTGGTTGTTTGAACCTGATGGATATGAATAAATCTATAGCATACATTCAAATTCAAATTCAAATCTAGTACAATTTGAAATAGAAGCAATTACATTAGGTTCTCCAGGTTGTTACGTCACACACGGTTGGTAAAACACAAATGTTTGTGATATACACCATAATCCAACACGGTTCATAGAGAGGAAACATGTGCAAGTATGCACACAGTTGCCGTTTGCAAAACGTCTGTGATGTCACACAATATCACAAATGGTGCAGGCTAACTAAAAACTTGTGATAGTTGCCTTATCATACACGATTCACAGCATGAACTGTTTCCGATGAAGTATGCATCGTAAACGTTGCACCATAGAATAGCGTGTGCGATAGTTGTCGTGTACGATGATGTTATGACGGTCTGATGTTTCGTAATCCTGTCCGACACACGGTCGATGATTAGCTAATCTTCTTAATTTGTTATCGCATACAGTTTGGGAAAAGCGAATGTGTGTGATTGTATGCTTATCATACAGGTTCTATAATAGTGAACCATTTGTGATGGGCCGCACATCATAAACATAGCACCACAGAATACTGACTTCGATGGCAATGCGAGCACAGACGAGTAGGAGTACTGTATATGCATCATGGCTCCCTATCCCCGACTATTTCGGGGTCGTGTGGGAAGGACCCCCCTATTGCCCACACTCACTTGGCGACGGGTCTGAATGCCATCGCGGAAAGGGGTTAAAAAATTGTATAGCACCGACGCGTACTAGTGGCAACCTAGCCGTGCCATCGGAACAAGTGGTTAACTGCTCCCAGTCACAGACCCGCTTTGCAAGAAGCTCACCGAGGTGAGCCGCCTCTAGTTCGGCCCTCGTCCACCACAAGCGCAACACAGGGACACACCCTCTCCAGTTAATGACGGGCGAACAGAATGACCGGATCAAGCCATCAAGGACACGGTACATGCGCACATGTCGTTGACTCATCATTCATGGCTGCTCAAGTCTCGCATACATCCCTCCACCCTTTCCTATCCAAGCTCCTCATGCTCCTCGTTTTCCTCCCCAGTCACTCGTCGCTCATTGCGGCTCAACTCTTACATCAATCCCTCCATCGTCCCCTACCCGATCTCCTCATGTTCTTCACTATCTTCTGCGATCACAGCATCCAGCACGCCCATCTTTCCGCTGGAGTTCCAGCCCTTGGTGTCGCACATCGGTGAAAGCCTCTGCTACGACACGGTGTCCAGCACAACCAACTTTCTACTCCTTCCGCTGGAGTTTGAGCCCTTGGTGCCACACTTCTGCAACCATGGGCCACAACATACATATAGGGAGGAGGTTTGAAGAAAGGAATTGTACTCATCGGTTGAGGATTCCCAAATGTGATGTGGTTTGGATAAAGGAATTATACTCCGTGGAGGAGTCTCAAACGAGATGAAAGGATATAAATTTAACCGAAATTGACATAAAAATCTCAGCCTTCAATCATTGTGGTTAACATAAAATCAATGGATGTAAAAAGGTGACTTATGGAGAACTATGAAAGCTTCCGTCTTTTAATATTAGATATATATAAGCATGTTGCTACTATGTCCATATTGTTTTTATCGACACCTCTCTCCCTAAACATGTGAACATGATTTCGATATCGGCTTTCGCTAGAAGACAAGTGAGGTCTAAGCTTGGGGGAATTGATACGTCCATTTTGCATCATGTTTTCCAACTGTTACTTTTAATGTTTTTGTGCATAATAATGATTTATGGAGTTATTCTAATGCCTTTCTCTCGTAATATGCAAGGTTTACACGAAAAGGGAGAATAGCTGCAGCTGGAATTCGGGACCTAAAAAAGCTACGTCAATACACATATTCTGCACATCTCCAAATAAGCTGAAAATTTATGGAGAATTATTTTGGATTATATAAAAAATACTGGCGCAACTAACTACCGGAGGGGGGGGGGGTCACCTAGTGACCACAAGACATCTGGGCACGCCAGGCCCCCCAAGCGCGCCCTGGTCGGTTGTGGCTAGCCCGACCCACCTCTGGTGCCCATCTTCTGGTGTATATATATATATATATATGGTATTTTGACCTAGAAAAAATAAGGAGAAGACTTTTGGGACGGAGCGTCGCCGTCCCGAGGCGGAACTTGGGCAGGAGCACTTTTGCCCTCCGGCGGAGCGATACCGCCAGGGGAACTTCCCTCCCAGAGGGGGAAATGGAAGCTATCGTCCTCACCAACAACCATCTCATATTTGGGAGGCCAATCTCCATCATCATCTTCAACGTCACCATCTCCTCTAAAACCCTAGTTCATCTCTTGTGTTCAATCTTTGTACCGGAACCTCAGATTGGTACATGTGGGTAACTAGTAGTGTTGATTACATCTCGTAGTTGATTATTATATGGTTTATTTGGTGGAATATTATATGTTTAGATATATAATGCTATTTAGTTCCCCTCTGATCTTGAGCATGAATATCATTTGTGAGTAGTTACTTTTGTTCTTGAGGTCACTGGAGAAATCGTGTTGCAAGTAATCATGTGAACTTGATGTGTGTTCGATATTTTGATGATATGTGTGTTGTGATTACCATATTGGTGTCATGTGAACGTCGACTACATGATAATTCACCATCTTTGGGACTAAGGGAATGCACTGTGGGGTAGTTATTAGATGATCGATTGGTAGAGTGACAGAAGCTTAAACCCTAGTTTATGTGCTACTTCGTAAGGAACTGATTTAGATCCAAATGTTTAATGCTATGGTTAAATTTTATCTTAATACTTTTCTCATAGTTGCGGATGCTTGCGAGGGGGTTAATCATAACTGTGAGGTTTGCTCAAGTAAGAACAACACCAAAGCACCGGTCCACCCACATATCAAATTATCAAAGTAGCGAACGCAAATCAAACCAACATGATGAAAGTGACTAGATGAAATTCCCATGTACCCTCAAGAACGCTTTGGTTATTATAAGACACTGTTTTGGCATGTCCTCTGCCACAAAAATATAGGACTACCTTGCTGCAATTTATTTACCGTTACCGTTACTTGCTTGTTACAAGTTATCTTGCAATCAAACTACCTGTTACCGACAATTTGAGTGCTTGCAGACATTACCTTCCTGAAAACCGCTTTTCATTTCCTTCTGCTCCTCGTTGGGTTTGACAATCTTACTTCTCAAAAGGACTATGATTGAACCCCTATACTTGTGGGTCATCAAAGAGCCCCCTGTTGGGTGATACATCTCCAACGTATCTACAATTTATGAAGTATTCGTGCCATGTTTACAACAATTTAATATGGTCTTGCTATGATTTGAATTGAACTAACCAGGACTGACGTTGTTTTTAGTACAACTACAGTGGTGTTGTTTTTTGTGCGGAAAAAAAGAACTCTAAATTGGACAAAATGTTTTGATTATTTCTTTTGGAACAAAAGAGAGCCCCGAAGCTTCATGGGAGGACTAGAGGGTGAAGGAGGTAGCCACTACCCACGAGGGCACTCCAGGTGCCTTGGTCGTGGGCTGGTGGGTAGTGGGCCCCTCATTGCCCATCTGGATGTGTAACCTACCCAAAAAATCCTATAAATACAGAAACCCCAGAAATAACCCTAGATCAGAAGTTCCACCGCTACAAGCCTCTGTAGCCACGAAAAACCAATCTAGACACTGTTCTAGCACCCTGCCGAAGGGGGAAATCATCACCAGAGGCCATCTTCATCATCCAGGTGGCCACCATGATGAAGGAGGGAGTAGTCTACCCTCGGGGTTGAGGGTTTGTACCAGTAGCTATGTGTTTAATATCTCTCTCTCTCTCTCTCTGGTGGTTTTGATTTGGCACAATCTTGATGTACCGCGAGCTTTGTTAATATAGTTGGATCAAATGGTGTTTTCCCCTCTATATCTTGTTGTGATGAATTGAGTTTTCCCTTTGAGATTTCATTCTTATCGGATTGAATACTTTTATGGATTTGAGAACACTTAATGTATGTCTTGTTATGAATACCTGTGGTGACAATGGGTATGATATTGATTCACTTGATGTGTGTTCTGGCACTCAACTCACGGATTCCTGGGGTGATATTGGGGTAATATATGCATAGGGGTTGATGCACATTCTCGTCTTTATTTCTCCGGTAGAAATTTCGGGGCACTCTTTGAGGTTCTTTGTGTTGGATTGCGTATTATGAGTCTAAAATTGTGATGCTTATCGTATAATCAAATATGAATACTCGTGGTGACATTAGAGTATCTAGGTGACATTAGAGTTGTTTGATGTGTATCGTATGGTGTTATTTTAGTATGAACTCTTGGATAGATTTAGAAAGGATAACTTGGTGTTATTTTAGTACGAACTCTTGGATAGATCAATCGGAAAGGATAACTTGGTGCTATTTTAGTATGAACTCTTGGATAGATCGATCGAAAAGGATAACTTGGTGTTATTTTAGTACAAACTCTTGGATAGAATGATTAGAAATAATAACTTTGAGGTGGTTTTATACCCTACCAAGAATATCTTCTTATGTTCTCAGCTCGGTAAGAACTTTGGAGTGATTCTTCATCGCACATTCAGGATTGGTAATATGAACCAATTAAATTAGAATTTGTGCTCACTTTGTGCTCACTTTCAAAAGAATTAGACAGATTGCACTAGCAAAAGTATAAACCCTGGGCCTTGTTTTCAAGCATTGCAATGCCATTTGTGCTCACTTTCGTTACTTGCTACCTTGCTTTTTTATTGTTCGTATTACAAAATCAATATCTACTATCATTAATACACTTGTATCACCATATCTTCGTCGAACTAGTGCACCTATACAATTTACCATTGTATTTTGTGTGTTGGGGACACAAGAGACTCTTTTTTATTTGGTTGCAGGGTTGTTTGAGAGAGACCATATTTATTCTATGCCTCCCACAGATTGATAAACCTTAGTTCATCCACTTGAGGGAAATTTGCTACTGTCCTACAAACCTCTACGCTTGGAGGTCCAACACGAGTCTACAACAACAAGTTGTGTAGTAGACATCAAGCTCTTTTCTGGCGCCGTTGGCGGGGAGGTGAGTGCTTGAAGGTATATATATTTATATCTTGCAATTGAATCTTTTAATTTCTTATTTATCATTGGTTCGGTTTACAAAAGAAAATTACAAAATAGGAATTGAGGTTGCCTCATATTAATCGTCTTTACTATGTCTTTCTTGAAAGGGATAATTAATTATGTTCCCTTAGTTGTGTCCCCTCAGCAAGTTTACCCCTAGTTTCCGAAAACCCTCATTCTTGCCCAAACCACTTTGCTCGTCTTATGCTTTTTCCCTTTGACCGTTTGGCCGTCACTTTGAAAAAATCATAACAAATTCATACTAACTCCGAAAAATCTGAATAAGATATCAAAATGTTTGTAAAAATATTACCTACATGTGCATGTCATTTGCATTCATTACAAATGTGTTAGAAAATCCCCATCTTAGATTGAGCTCCTATGATCTCAACATGAACAGTAAAATCCAAAGAAAATTTAAAATAAAATCTAAAAATTCTAAAAAAATGGTGGCAAACAATGACCAATGTTTTGAGTTCTTGCCAACTTTCGTAAGGGAATGCCATTTGTGGAAGTCATGGTGAAAAAACAAAATCGATGCTCCAAAGCAAAATCATTTGGAGTGCTAATTTTATTTTTTGGCCACGACTTCCATGAATGTCATTCCTAATGAAACTTGGAAAGCACTCAAAACATAGGCCAATGTTTTCCACAAAAAAGATAAGAATTTTTTCATTTTCTCAGATTTTATTGTTCGTGTTGAGATCATACGGGCTCAAACTAAGATGGGGACTTCCCAACACTTTTTTCATGAGTGCAAATCGCATGCACATAGATGTGATTTTTTCTTAACATTTTGATATCTTATTTGCATTTTCTGAGTTAACATGAATTTTTATGATTTTTTCAAAGTGATGGTCAAACGGTCAAAGGGCAAAAGCATAAGACGAGCAAAGTGTTTTGGGCAGGAACGAGGGTTTTCAGAAACTAGGGGTAAACCTGCCGAGTGTGACCCAACTAGGGGCATAAAATCAATTATCCCTTCTTGAAAATGATGGAAAGGAAAATTGTGCTCAATTGATAGAAGAAGAAATCAATGAAATGCATGGCATAAATGATGAGCACGATTGCAATGTTGTTAGTATGAATTCTTTGAATATCCATGATGCTAATGATATGCGAAGCCATAAGCTTGAGGATGCTATGTTTGATGAAGATAATATTCTTATTCCCCCAAGTTTGAATGTGCTTGTTATAATGGTAGCAGGCCTCCTATTTATGATGATTACAATAATGAATGTGGGTTTGGAAGAGTGTCAACTCTAGGTAAGGATCCCATTATTTTGGAGGGTGTTGAATCTTATTACAAAGATAAAAGTGGATTTGGAGAGGTCATGACTTTATTTAGTGATGAATCCACTATTTTGGAAGAGTTTTCAATTATTTATTATGAGAACAAAGTTGTTATCTATGATGATTATTCTAATGACATGTATGCTATAAGGAATAAAAATAACCAAGAAGATTGTCATCGTGATTTTAATGTTGAATATGATTATGCCAATCATGTATCACATGTTATTTTGTTGAATATTCTCCCACTATTATGAATGAGAAGAAATTTTCTTATATGGAGAGTTGTAAACATTATATGCTTGTGGATCATGAAAAGAATACTTTATGTCATGGTTATATTTTTGAATTCATTTGTGATGCTCCTGAAAATTATTATGAGAGAGGAACATACGCTTTTACATATCTCAATCATATCAAGTTTCCTCTCTGTGTGTTGGAAGTTTTGAGTATTGCTTGTTTTCCCTTCCTATGCTAGTTGATTCTTGCTCCCATAAATTTTTTGCTCACAAAATACCTATGCATAGGAAGAGGGTTAGACTTAAATGTGTTAGTCATATGCTTCATTATGCTCCCGTTATGTTTCAATTCTCTACTTCTATGTGAGCATGATTAAAATCATCATTCCTTGCTAAAAGGCATTAAAGAAAAGCGCTTGTTAGGAGACAACCCAATATTTCTACCTACTTTTTTGTGTTTTTACATGGTTACACTACTATAGTAATCATGTCTTGTAGCTTTTATTTCAATAAAGTGCCAAGTTGGGAGGCAGCCCATTTACTTAACTACTGATTTGAACTTCACTTATATCTTTTTGGAGTAGTTTCTTGAACACTCTCATGCTTCACTTATATTATTTCTTGAGTTGATAATAGTGATGACAATTTGCACAAGCTATAAAATTTGTCCTAATATGATGAATATCCAAGAAGGATATAGTAAAAACTTTCATGTGGATCATTGGATATGATAAGTTTGATTCCTTGCAATAGTTTCACGATATGGACATAATAATATGTGAGTCATGTTGGTGATTAATTGTGATTTAGTAGGAATATTGGTGTTAAGGTTTGTGATTCCCTATGCAATAACCTAAAGTAAATAGTTATGCAACGAAGTTATATCATACTTATCGTGCATTATTTAATGTTAGTTATGTTTTATGCGTGTTTATGACCGTTTTTTTGGTTGGTCGTTTCTCAATCTATTTGCTAGCATTCATTTGTACTAAGCGGGAATACTGCTCGTGCATCCAACTCCTTAAACCCGAAGTTGTGCCAAATGAGTCCACCATACCTACCTATATGTGATATTTCCTTGTTGTTCCAAGTAAATTTGTCTGTGCCAACTCTCATTTTCAAAATGAATTTCCGTTTTGTGTGCACGTACCGCTCATGAAGCGGCAGGGGTGGCAAATACTTTCCATGTTAGGTTTGTTTTTATCAAGATGGGTGTTTATTCACTTGTCATTGCATGAGAGTGTGGCCAGTAATAGGGATGCCCAGTCCCAAAATGCAAAAAATACTATAATAAATTCCTTGGTATGTGTTGGTATGGAAGGCACCCATGGATACGGCTAGCCATGGATTGTGAAAAAATAGTGGAAAAGGAAATAAACTTTATTTTATGTTTGTTAATCGCCTGTGAATTCTCTAGCATGGATGATCTTGGGAAATCTCGGTCGTTTTCGTTGAAAGGAAAAGCATACCTCTCAAAATGATTTTATCTCTCGATTTAATCTAAGAACTTTGGCACCTCTACAAATCTCTTCTTCCCTCTGCAAAGGGCCCATCTATTTACTTTCATGCAAAAAAATATTGACTCTCCGTCTTCTCTTATAAAGCACCAACTAAGGACCACTATTATCATACTCGTGCATAGGATGTAGCTAATAATTGTGTGTGTTTCAAGAATGGATTAATGATTGAGCATAATGGGCTAGGGTTAGCTTTCTTTAGCATAGTTATTTTGAAAGACATGGTTGCTTGTTGATATGCTTGAGTATTGATGTCTTCATGTCAAATTATATACTATTGATTTGGATCATTCAAGTCCAAATGTCCATGCTACAAAAGAAAAGAGTACACGATGAATATGGTAGGTAGCATTCCACATAAAAAATTCTGGTTTAGAGAGCTACTTTATCATGATGAGATTGATGAGAACGAGTTGTTCTTATGATGCTAGGAAAAGTGATTGAAATTATCCTTGATCAAACTAAAACACTATGCTAGCATTCACACATTATTAACTTTTTCTTTTATCATTTACCTACTCAAGGTCGAGTAGTAATTAAGCTTGGGGATGCTGATACGTGTCCAACGTATCTATAATTTCTGAAGTATTCATGTCATGTTTACAAAATTTTATATGGTTTTGGTATGATTTGAATGGAACTAATATGGGCTGACATTGTTTTCAGTAGAACTAATGTGGTGTTCTTTTTTGTGCAGAAATAAAAGTACTCAGAATTGGACGAAAAAATTTGATATTTTTTTGGAACAAAAGAGACCCCTGAAGCTTAGTGGGAGCAGAAGGTCAAGGAGGTGGTCACTACCCATCAGGGAAAGCCAGGTGATGGATTCATGGACTAAGGGGTCCTCGTGGCGACGACCCATCGTACATGGGCCGGACCGGTGGATCCATATGGTGATAGGAGATCTACGAAGCCGTGGTGTGCCCTCCAAGTCAAGAAGGCGGAGGATCTATTTAATTCTTTACTGTAATATATCTTTGGTAACCCTAACCCTACCGATGTCTAGATAAATCGAGGGTTCTTAGTCTTTAGGGAGAGAGCTACATTCATCACCTCGTAGCCTTAGGGTTAGCTCACATGGATCTCGAGGTAGATCAACTCTGTAAACTACATCATACATCCAATATAATCAAGCAGGGCATAGGGTTTTACCTCTTCGAGAGAGCCCAAACTTCGGTAAATACTGTGTTCGTCGTCCATTGTTACCCATCGATCCTAGATCCACAGCTCCGGACTCCCTACCCCGAGGTCTCCCAGTTTTGACACCGACATTGGTGCTTCCATTGAGAGTTCCACTGTTGGATCGCCAGAGGAATCAATGGCTCAACTGGTCTTTGGAGACCACACCTGCGCCAAGGGCTTCCACACACCTGGTCATCTCCTTGTCTTCGGCGGCATATTTGTGCGCGCCGATCCCACTAGCTGCCTCGTTCAGATCAAAGGCCTCATCCCCATCGAAGGGATCATTGGTTCAGGGGGCTCGACCCTAGGACAAGTAGACTCACGACAATTCGGTATCTCTCTGAGTTCGGCCTTGAAGCCAGACTCCAACAGACCGCCCACATGATCTCCCGCCGAAACACTAGAGTGCCCAGCACCCCCACGCGGCCGGTCGGCAGACAACTTGGCAAGTATTTTTCATGCAATGGGAATCTCTATTACCATGCCTACCACCTATGATCGGATCGGGCTTAGACCGATAAATCAAAAACCCTCCGGCCACGCACCTCGTCGCCACGGTTAAAGAGGCCTAGGAGGGCCACAACCCTTCAAGCTAAGAATGGTGTACACGCGAATCTCCAGCTCGGAGTTGGACACCAGCTCAGATGTACGTCCGGACTCGATCCCCAACGCTAGATCCAACGTCGAGCCGGTCCAGCTGGACACTAGTCCAGATCCGAGCCCTACACGATCAGAACCAGACATGATTCAGTCACCCATTAAAGATAGTCTGGGTTAGCGGCAGGAGGGAATCCTCAAAATTTACCCACCCACCCACCACCCCAAATACTCTCCGGATTCAACAAACCCAGACATATGGAACCTCATGTATGTCAAACAGCTGCCAAATGAGGCAGGCCACCATTATTGGGCTAGATTTCTTCTAGTAAACAACAGGATGGCACCTTGTTGTTACAAAGAAATAATCAAATCCTTCCAGTTTAACTGCAGGGATGTCACCTCTTAAACGCCCTCACGTGTTGCCGGATTTAAAGCTTCACTGAACTATAAGACATAGTACGCAAGTACTGCACCATGGAGAACACGTGGAGGACACAACAAATAAACATGGGGCCACAGCCCGCCGCACATCACGGAAAGCCTCTCCTTAAGCGAGCTTGCACAAATCGGTCGCCACAGCAGGAGCCTAACGAAAAGAAAACTAAGCCCAGATCAGTGCTAGAAGAGTTGTTGGATAAAGAATGCCCAATAAACTCGGTCTTGCTAGACGCAAACCCAACCCACAGACCTCGAGCCCGTTGGGTGGAAAGATAAGTGGCCAAATTTGGCGAGCCAGTCCTGGGCCTTACACCCCAAGATAAATAGACCTCGGCTTCACCATAGGACCACAATGTCCTTACGGTCGATGATACGTTTGCCTCAAACAATAAAAGGAAAAAGGCTCTTCGAGAGCTCAACCAAGTATACCATGTGACGACCACACAGCAGTGGGTGGCCACTCCTATCACCTTCAACGAGAAGGACGAGCCAAGCCCCTGTAACAACCACGCACCAGCCGCACTGGTACTCGAACCCATCGTTGACGGTATCTGGCTGACTAAACTACTGATGGACGGAGGCAGCGGCCTCAACCTCATTTATGAGGATACTCTGGACAAGATGTTGTTCACAGGTCTCGCATCGAACGCAATCATACCACATTCTGAGGTATAATACCCGGAAGGGAGGCACGCTGCTCGGGACGCGTAACCCTGGACGTTGTGTTCGGCACACCCGATAACTACAGATCCGAACCCTTACTACTTTACATTGTGCCCTTCTGTAGTGGATACCACGCCCTCCTAGGACTTGAGGCATTCTCAATATTTCAGGAAATACCACATTACGGGTATATGAAACTCAAGATGCCAGGGCCCAACGAGGTGATGTCTCTCAAAAGCGACCTGAGCAAGGCTTTGTGAGCCGAAAAAAAGAAAGTGCCCCTTGCCCCAGAGGCACTATCCGAAGCCCTCGCGGTCGAAGAGTTGACAGCACTACGCACTATAGTCGACAGGGATGACATGGCTCCCAGCAAGAGACAAAAACCCACATCATTCAAGCCAGCGGACAAAATAGTAAAATTTCAAGTGCACCCAACAGATCCCAATAAAACAGCATACATAGGAGCACAGCTGGACTCCGCAATCAACAAGGTGCTCAAGGCATTCCTGCGTGAAAACTGGGAAATATTCGCCTGGCACCCATCAGATATGCCGGGAATCCCGAGAAGGCTATCAGAGCACAAGCTCAACATTTTTAAAGGCTACAAGCTAGTGAAACAAACCCTGCACTGATTTTCCAAACCCAAACGCAAGACTATGGGCGAAGAGCTTGCAAAACTGCTAGAGGCCGGATGCATCCGCGAGATCAAGCACCCCAAGTGGTTAGCGAATCTGGTTATGGTACCCAAGAATGATAAGTTCTGGCGGCTCTGCGTCGACTTCAAATACCTCAACAAAGCTTACCCTAAGGATCCATTCCATCTACAAAGAATAGACCAGATCATCGACGCCACCGCTGGACACGACTCATTTTGCTCCCTCGAAGCATATTCCGGATACCATCAGATCAAAATGAAGGAGTCCGATCAGGCAGCAACCACATTTATCACCCCCTACAGCCCCTTCTGCTTCAATACCATGTCGTTCGGACTAAAAACATGGGAGCCACATACCAGCGCATGATCCAAACATGCATCAAAAAACAAATTGTCAAAACAGTCGAGGCATACGTGGACGACGTGGTTTTCAAAACTAAACACATCGACCAACTAATAGACGATCTATGTCAAACCTTCGACAACCAGCGGGCCTACAATATAAGGCTCAACCAGGAGAAATGTGTCTTTGGGGTCTAACCAGAAAGCCACTCAGATTCATAGTTTCCCATAGAGGAATCGAAGTCAATCCAGCCAAAATTAGAGCGTTATCTCAGCTCGCAATACCAATGGAGCTTAAGCATGTCCAAAAGCTGGCAGGATGTGTGGCCGCCTCGAGCCGCTTCATATCCCGCCTCGGAGAAGAGGCATTACTTATACATCTCCAACGTATCTACTTTTCGTAACACTTTTCCTCTTGTTTTGGACTCTAATTTGCATGATTTGAATGAAACTAAACCCGGACTGATGCTGTTTTCAGCAGAACTACCATGGTGTTGTTTTTGTCCAGAAATAAAAGTTCTCAGAATGGAACGAAATTTTGCGAGGATTTTTTATATAAAGAAAGAAAAATATTGGAGGCAAGAACCATCGAAGGGGACACCTGAGTGGGCACAACCCACCACGGCGCTCCCCCCACCTGGTGTGCCCAGGTTGGTTGTCCCCACCTGGTGGCCCCGCAGACGCCAACCCTGATACTATAAATTCATATTTTCCGAGAGAAAAATCAGAGAGAAAGAATTATCGTGATCTACGATACGGAGCAACCGCCACCTCCTGTTCTTCCTCGGGAGGCCAGATCTGGAGTCCATTTGCGGCTTTGGAGAGGGGAATCTTCGTCCTTCGTCATCACCAACCCTTCTCCATCGTTGTCGCCGTTCTGGGAACGGGGTTACCCAGACTTGCCTGCCTGTGGCCCAGAGCGTGGCTCATCCAGTGGCCTAGTACAGCCCATCTTCATCAGCAAACCACTCAAGACCCTCGCGAGGGGCCTAGCCTCGCAGGGCGGACGATGCAAGACCTCCCCTAGGGCGGCCTCACTAGGCTGGCTCCCAAGGAGTGGAGATACCAAGGCAAGGGACACCACGCGAGGTTTGCTTGACGTGAGCCATGATGACCAAGGCCAGGCGGATGCCAGCAGGCGCAGGAAGCCAGTTTCCTCTTTGGTGCTAAAGGGGCAAGCGCATGCGAGGAGTCCCGAGGCGTCAGGCAAAGGTTTCCATATCGGTGCAACGAGACCAAGACCAGGAGGATGGCAGGGCGAAGGTCACCACGGAGCCGACGACGACGTCACCACCAGAGCCTTTGGCAGGCGAAGACCACCTTTTGTCAGGATAGCTTGTACTAGCTGTCCCCCTTCAAACTGGGTCGTTGTAGGATTCCTTCCCACTCAATATTTGGGAAGAGGACCCAGGCGTCTATAAATAGGACTAGCCACCACCATAGAAGGGGATGGAGGAAGATGGAGAACACTCTTACACCCACTAGCTCTCCGAACACAAGAAGACCTCTCCTCAGGAAGTTGTTCTTCCCGTGTACTTGTTCATCCTCAGAATACAAGGCAATCCACCACACCAATCTGGAGTAGGGTATTAGACACAACGGTGGCCCGAACAAGTATAAATCCTCGTGTCTCTTGTTCTTCGGGTTTTACGGGCCAGGCCTAGGAATCAGTGCGAGAGCGAGCTAGAGAGGGAAGGAGAGATCTTCGTGCGCACCCCAGTGTTCGAACCTCAAGGGTTTGCTGGAACCCATGATCCGACATTTGGCGTGCAAGGCAGGGTTGCGCCGAATCCTCTCTTCCGTCATTCAGCTCTTCACTGCTCCGCTGTCTCGAGGGCCGACGATCAGGGGGCTCGTGCTGACCGTTGGGCAGCCTGGCTCGCATATGTGGTGACGTCCACTCAAGAAGACCTCAATTCCACGCTTCAGGAGGCCCGCACACCGCCTAACGCCACCGGCCGCGGGCGGCGTGGGCCTGCAACTTCCGCCCTCGAATCACGGCGCGCACGCGCCGCCGCACAATCTTTAAACTACGCTGCGGCGACAGCACCGCACACCCAACAGGAGCAGGTGAACATGCGGGCCGCGCTCATCGTGGTGCAAGAGCTGCTATGGTGCAGGCTGGTCGAGGTCGGCCAAGACGTGCTGCTGGAATGCGTCGGCGAACTGCTGGACTGCACCTGTAGGGGCGTGCCGCCTTTTTGCACCTTGCCCACGCCTCAGGTTGTGGCTGAGGTGCACGCGAGGTCTCGGCGAGCTTGCGCGCCCCCTGGGCAATGGGGGGGCTCGACGACACCATCCTGGGTGCTGGCGCCACCCGTCCTACCGCTGCAAGTTCGTCATAGGAAGGAGCAAGCGCGAGCGGCCTACTACGAGGGCGCGCCGGAGTGCAACCAAGCAGCCACCTAGGCCAGGTGCTGTGACTGGAAGCTCAAGGCGCGGGGCACTCAGGCGGTGTCCTCGGTGGGGCAACCAACGATGCCTATGTTCCCCTCATGGCGAACCTAGAGTACGCGTTCGGGGAGGGCCCCAATGCCTTCCTCGGGCCGGGATGGAACTATGGGACGCTTGAAGCAGGAGATTACCATGAGTTGCCTTGAGGCTCCGCCAACCCCTTCAGCGACGATGACGGGGTGCAACGGGTATCGCAGGAGCAGGTTGGCACTAACAATAGGATGCAGGTGGACCAGACCACGACAGTGGTCGGAGACACAAGGGCAGTGGTTCCGCCCCTGGCCGGATTAGAACGTTGGGGGTTGCACGTGGAGGGCCTAGAGCCACGACATCGCCCGTGCCGCCTGGAGCATGGAGCTGTACGGAGGTAGGTCCTCTGCCGGGGGAAGCATTGGTGAGATCTCCCCCCCCCGGCAGAGGGCCCATGGTCGCCGGCGGAGCCGCTAGTGTCCCCCTTGCCCCTTGGTCTCGTCCTGGTTTCCAGACGCCCCAACAGTGGTTGGGGGCCGTGCAAGGCGGGGCCCTCATCTGGCGATACGAAGTAAGGCTCACGCCTATGAAGGTCTCCGCTCGTGACACTCTCACGTAATAATGAGTGGGGCTGCACATGCCCGGAGTCTTCGGAGTGCCGCCCTCGGACCTCGGGGGCTCCCGCGCATGTCCTAGTGGAAGCACCATGCTCCGCGCCGGCCGTCGACATTGACCCCCAATGACTATGCTCATGACCAGTGATAGCACTTAGCCTTGCGCTGGTGGAAGATAAGAAGACTAGCTAGGTGCCAGACGCGTCTATTTGCTTTCCTTTCCTTTTCTTTTTAACTTGGTTCACCGCCCTTTCGAATTGAATTTGAATTCTTTCTCGTTGCCAAAAGTGGGGGGAATTTTCCATTGATTTCTGCTGGTTCTATCGCTTTCTGGTCGTGCACCTCGTTTTTAAGGCTCGCGCCTCGAGTCCTCCAGCTCGGGGGCCAGATGGCAGATCCCACTGGGCGGATCTCTGTAACCTCGGTAGGACCCCCTTGGGGCAAGAGCATAAGCGCCGCAAAATAGCCGCGTATGTATCCTACCGTGATCTATAGGATGCCCCTGGCCACGCTCCCCAGAGCGAGGCTGCATGTTGCTCAGGAAGCTCAGGGTCGCGGACCCCTAGTGATCTATCCCAAGAAAGAGGCGTGCCAGCGGCCTCGCAATCTACACGAGGCAAGGTAGGATCAAGTTGAGTTACAATGACAACCCTGCTCAAGACCTCGCAAACTCGTGGAAGCATGTCCCACGTTCGGCTTTAAGAAGGGAAAAAAGAAGAGTAGAACATCATTATACACACATAGGGGGCTCCCCATAAAAATGCTCTCATACCCTGCGGGGCCATCGTCTGAGTCACTCTCGTGCACACTGCCGGAGTATCGTTGGCATCGTCTTCACCATCGTGAACCACGCCGCCTTCGTCTGCCACGACCACGGCCACGTCGTCCTCAGTGGAAAATGCCCTGACCAGAGCATCCACGTTGTCATCCACCCAGTGCGCTGTAGCGACCTTGATTTCAATGAACCGAAGTTTCTGTGCTCAGTGTCATCCCTGGATCGGGATGCGGACACACACAGTACTCGAGGATTTATAACATATTACATCGAAAATCCTCGAAGAGGCAATATCCAATACACAAATATGGCTGAAGTCCATCTAAAATAATAAACTTCGGAAGCTATGAAGAGTAGTTGAGTCCATCCAACTCCACGACAAACATTGAGTGCATGACAACGACCTATCGCACCTTAATCTTCGTCTGAAAACTCTGCAACATGATACGTCGCAGCCATGTAGGTCAGCACATTGAATATGCTGGCAAGAACACACTGTAGTGATAATAAGCAATGTCTACAACTATATGCATATTTGGCTTGTGGAGGCTGTAAGGTTAAATTTTGCATAAAGCTAGTTTTTCCCTACAATAAAGGAATTAATTTATTAACTACTTAGTTTAAATAAAGCATGAACAATGAGAATGGTACCCTCATCTCAATCCCAAACCATCAAAGTTATTATTAACCTAAAAAGTTAAATAGAGTGATGAGATCAATCCATAATTCAAATACTAGGATGCACAAGAAGTCCAAACGGGGACACGGCTACTCATGAATAGTTTGGACACTCTGCAGAGATTTGTACACTTTTCCCCACAAGACTTGATCGCCTCCGTTTGATTCCTCGCACTGCATGATGTTTGAGAAACGGATGACCAAGACACAGTCTTTCAGAAGCATTAAATCTTTACCCTGGGTAGATCGTTACACCTACATTCGCTACATCTGCTAGTCTACCACTGAAAGAGGTCACACAACATACTCAACTGTGCGAGAGCCTATAATGGCTTGTGGCTGCACGCAGAAGTTTCAAGGAATGTACGGTATATGATCCCTTTGAGCCTGGGTGGCATTACTTGGGCAGCACTGGTATATCCCCAGGTGCCCTGACAACCACTGGTCCATCCCCAGGGTGACACAACCAATCCACCCAGATGTGTATTAAATTTCCACCATAGAGAAACCCTTAGTTGTTATTACACTCACAACTTTCGTGAAACTCTCATGCAAATCCACGTCTACAAGCATGGCTAAGCAATAAGTAACAAAGCGTATATTCCCTTGGGTTGATCTCAAGTCATTGGGTTCCTACCTCATGAACTACAAAGCATCATCACATGTGACCTGTCCTACTCATGTAAGTGTTTAAGGATATAACTAATGCAATAAAAACTGGGTATTAGAAAGTATGATCAAAGTATGAACTTTCCTTGTTGACGATCGTTGAAATGTAGGGACTCTTAGTACCACGATTCGCACTCCGGAAATTCTATCGCAATCAAACAATAGCATACATAAGCAACCATGCAACATAATCGAAGAACAGATCTCGAAAGACTTCGAAAACAAATGAATAACTCTTGCAATAGAAAAAATTTCTAACAGTAGCAAGATTAAGTGATTCTGGCCTTATCAGAAAGTTTAGGTCAAGAGCTTCGATTTGCAAAAAGAATTAACTCAAACGGGGTTACGAAACTCAAGTTACGATCAAACAAAGTTCAAACACAAAGTTGTTTGAATTCAAATTTTAAAACTTTCAAAAACATGTTTTAGTTGATTAACTGGACAGAGGGGGTTATAACGAAAACGTTGGCGTTGGTTTCACCTAATTCCGATAAACGAGTAAAAAGTTGTGATCGAAAGAAGTTTAGGGGCTAAACTGTAAAAATGAAAACTACATATAGGTCCGTGGTTATTTTTAAATAGATCTAAAACTACGAACGTTCATTGTTTAACCTAACTAATGAATCTCCGCTAAAAACCCTAAACGAAAGAACATTCGCTAACTAACTAGGTTTATCAAAAAACCGATCTAATCTAACTAAACCAAACTAAAAAATGCATAGGGTTTTACCAAAAAACCGGCGAACGAACCGGCCGGCGGCGAGTTTTTCAGAGGCGGCGGCGGCTTCGGCGGTGGCGGCTCCGGTGGCTTTGGCGCGGCGAGGGGGGCGAGGCGAGGGCGGCTCGGGGCGGCGGAGTCGGCGGCGGGGTCGGCTCGGGCGCGGGATGGCGGAGTGGGGCGGCGGCGGCGGCTAAAGGCGGCGGCGGTGGCAAACTCCGGCGTCGGCGGCGGGCGATGCGGGGATCCGGCGGCGGCGGTTTGAGGGGAAACGGGGAGGGGGCC
>LR738710.1:493246705-493272717 GCA_902687465.1 Secale cereale
GGCGGAGTCGGCGGCGGGGTCGGCTCGGACTCGGGGTGGCGGAGTGGGGCGGTGGCAGCGACTAAAGGCGGCGACAGCAAACTCCGGCGGCGGCGGCGGCGGGCGATGCGGGGCTCCGGTGGCGGCGGTTTGAGGGAAAACAGGGAGGGGGCCGTGGTATTTATAGGTTGGGGGAGGCGAGGGGGTGCTTGGAGGAGGGGAAAGAAGAGGCGGCGCCAGACTCCTGCGGCTTCACGACGCCGGCGAGACGTGGCAGAGGCGGACTTCGCCTGGAGGTTGAGGGCGAGGCGGCTGGGCCAGGTGGGCCGCGGCCCAGGCAGTGCGGGCGCGCGCGTGGGCGAAGCGGCGGGGCCGGCGAGGTGGCGGGCCGGCGCTAGCCTGGCGGCTGGCGGTTCCGTTTTTTTATAACATTTTTCAGAGAAAAAAATAACCATAAAAAACAAAAATACTAAGAATATCAGAAAAATTCACAAACATATATGGCGTTGTATATGACCTAGTGAACATTTTTCTGACATAAAAAAATGCCTAAATATTAAAACAACTTTTTATTGGATTTTTTAAATAATAAACTGCAAATAAAAATTATTTTTACTCAAAAATCAAATTGCAATATTTTTATTCTGTTTTTGAACAAGTTATATTATCTTCTCTCATTTATTCTGAATATTTAAAAATCAAATTGGACAAAAATATAATTGATCCAACCCCACTTGAAAATAACTAACATAGTGGGTTCTCTTTGGAAAACTTCCAACTCTCTCACTTGGGTCCTTTAGTTGCTTAAAGTTTGGATCAATTTTCGAATAAACTGATGCTCCAAAATGCTAAAATGATGAATGCATATGAATGATCTATGATAACATCCAAATTGAAAATTGGGATGTTACATGCACCAGGTTGTCTCGGATGGCCCCGGGCACTGGGGCGATGGCGGCATCAAAATCAAAGTGAGGGTCAATGTTCTGGAGATGACTGAAGACCCGGGAGAATGCGTGCCCGAGGAGGCCTCGGCTCTTTTCTTTGACAAGCTTGCGGGCCCTTGTGGCCCGGCTCTCCAGGCACGTCACGACTTCGTAAAAAAGCCGAGGTGGCCAGCATAATCCTCCACATGGGGGTGAGGGGCGCTCTCCATGCAGATGGCCCCCAGCCCCCGGTTACCTTTCACCCAGAGCGCCTGGAGCATGGGGGCATGCTCGTGCTGCAACAACTGTTGACAGCAAGCCTCGTCCCTATTCTGCTGTGCGAGAACCGCGGCTTCATCCACTTGCCGCTGGAGCAAGGCCATGTCGGCCTACGTGGAGACCAGCTTGGCCTGAGCAGAAGACTAGGCCGCCATGGCGGCCCTCTTGCGTTGCTCTGCCTCCTCCAACTTCGTCCTGAGGGCAGCAGTTCTCCCATCAGCTTTTGCCCGCATGAGCTCCAACTTCAGGCCATACTCCTTGGCATGATCTACGCTCGCCTTCGCCACCCTCCAGCCGATCTCCTCCTGAACCTTGGCCTCGCGAGCAGACACAACATCCTCAGCCAGGGTCACATGGCGCTCCCTCGTCTCCAGCCGCTCCTGCTCGAGGCTTAACTCCAAGGCTTCCAGCATCATTGCCTCCTCGTGCTTCTGGATCTATGTCTCGTCGGAAGGCGCCCCCCTCATCGAGACCAAGGCAGCCCTGCGCACTTTGACCTATTGCTCGAGGAAGTCGTTCAAGGCCTAAAGCTTTCGTTGATGCTCCTCGGCAACCTCGCGGCATCGATCCGCCTGCCTGTCTTCCCCCAGACCCTCGGCACTGGCTTCACGTGAAGACGCGAGGGACGCTTTGGCCTTCGCATTGGTGCGCTCGTACTCGAGGCGGCCACCTTCAACCGACGCCATTCGTCCGCCAGCCAAAGCTCCTCCGCATCTAGGCGGGTGTCTACGTCAACGACCTCCTCCTCGAGCCTGCTCAGCGCGCCCATCGCATCCCGGAGAAGCTCGTGGCGGACAGCGCCGCGTCCGCGCGTGAATTCAAACCCGCGGCCGGGCCCGTCCTCCGCGTCGTCGATCGCCGGGGAAGCTTGGGATGGCGCGCCCACCTTCGGCAGGTGGCTGGAACCCAGCACCTTACCCGCTGCCGCCCGGGCCTTGGTGGGGCCGTTGCAAGACAAGGCCAGGCAGTTTGAAGATGAAGCTGAAGCTGGGGTCGCCCAACTGCAGGGGATGATCAATGGAGGGGCTCTCGGCATGCCTCTAATGCTCCAGGCGAGGCCACGGAGGAGGGATGGCAAGAACGCAGGGTGGAGATGCCAGGCTGGGGCATCCGCCCCCTGGCCGACCTCGCGCCAAATGCGGCAGGCTGGCTGAGGGTGCTCAGGATCAGCAGAGGACTCGGGGCAGGAGGGGGTTGGTTCTCGGGAGATTTCGTCGCCTTAGCAGAAGGAGCCTTGAGGAACCACAGCTAGGAGGGAAAGCAGTACTCAAGGAATTACAAAGATAAGGCACTCACTCATCTATGGGAATATACTTCCTCTGCTTTAGTGGTCATAAGGCATCACCGCTGCAGCTTGGAGACCCCTTCCTCTTGCGGAGTGCGTCGAAGTTCGGTCGGAACTAGCCAAAGCCCTGGATGCGGTCACCAGCACCAGGCACGATCGGTGTGGCTCCTGAGGAGGCACCCTCAGGAACGCTGGGCCGTGCGGGGCCCCCGTCCCCCACCTCACGGCGACTCGCTGATGCCACGGGGGCTTTAGCCTCAGGAGCACTAGGATGCACCGACCCCTCGGCCACTCCCTCTGGGCGGCTCTCTCGAGCCCTAAGGGACGACGCTTCAGGAGCCCCAAGAGCCGCCGACGCCAGAGCAACCACGCCACCAGCACTCGGCGGCAATGCACCCTGCACCCCCTTCTGGGGCGAGCGTCATGCTGGCAGCGGGCAGGGGAGCCACGCAGACAGTGCTTTCGCGAGGCCCCTCAAGGCCAACTAGGCGAAGCGCCCATTCATCGAAGGAGGGCATCTGCTTCACAAACTCCACCTTGTTCGAGTAGTAGTACAGAAGACAACCTTTCTTCGGCAAGCTGGTTGGCGCTGGGTCGCCCGTCAGAAGCTCAAGCACTGTGCGTCGTACCTCGCGAGGAAGAGCAGGCGTTTGAAGCCTCAGGCGGTCCCCGTAGACGGAAAAGGTCCACATCAGCCGAGAGTGGCGCTGAAGTGGAGCGATGGGGCACTAGATGTACTCCTTCACCACCATGGGCACCGTCACCCCAAGCTTCATTAACCTGGCCAGCCGGTACCAAACGTGGGTTAGCAGCTGGTCGGAAAGCTTCTCGTGTTTCTAACCGGAGCCCAGAGCAGCCGGAATCCACGGAAGAAGCAGCAGGGGGCTGCACACACCAACATACACAAGCACCCACTGCTTCCTAAAACCTCCGATGACCAGCGAGAGTTCTAAATCGATCCCCGAGCCGGTCGGCGCCGTGATGGCCTGAAAGGATACAAACCCTGAGCGCTGGAGAGCATCCATCAGGTGCAGCGAGAAGAAGTGGCGGAGCAAGGCCACAGAGGGGGCAATGCCCACCATAGCTTCGCAGACGAAGGCAAAAATAGCAAGGAGGATGATGGATAGGGGATCGAGGTGGAGTGCGTTGATCTGGTAATGCGAGAGCACCGCATTGAAGAAATCAGAGAAGGGAGGAATCAGGCCTGCCCAGAGGGCATGAAGGTGGAGGGGGACCTCGGTGGCCGTCCTGTCAATTTTGGCGCGGGCAGCGGGCCAGGCCAACGTCGCCCCCCACTCATTGGAATCGGCCGCGAGCGTTGTGCGCACCTTGTCCATCACCTCTTAGTTGAGCACCACCGACCGCTCGGTGGCGGGCTCGAAAACCGGCGGCGTGGGGCCGAGGTACGGGACTCCTTCCCCTCTTTCTTTTCGGCTGGGTACCATGGTAGCGGGAGGAGTTTGTGTCGAATCGAGATAGGAGAAGGGATCCATAAGTCGAAGAAGCTGCGGGGCGTGCTGCCAGCAATGGTGGTGGAGTTGTGTAAGAAATGGTGGCCGCCTAGCCATCGAGACTGCGTGGGGAAGTGGAGACGCCAATATCCTGTCAATCGCCATGCGTCAATCAAGGCCGCAGGCTTTTGGGGCCTGCGGCGCTCCGCACATGACCCTTGGCTTCACCGCGAAGCCAAGTCCGAGCGTGTCTTGGGCCCAGTGGCTACTGTCGGTGTTCTGGGAACGAGGGTAACCAGACTTTCCTACCTGCGGTCTAGAGCGTGGCTCATCCAGCGGCCTGGTACGGCCCGTCTTCATCAGCAAACCACTCAAGACACTCGTGAGGGGCCAAGCCTCGTGAGGCGGACGACGCAAGACCTCCCCTGGGGTGGCCTCACTAGGCTGGCTCCCGAGGAGCGGAGATATCAAGGCAAGGGACACCTAGCGAGGTTCGCGTGACGTGAGCCATGACGACCAAGGCCAGGCGGATGGCAGTGGGCGCAGGAAGCCAGTGTCCTCTTTGGTGCTAAAGGGGCAAGCGCGGGCGAGGAGTCCCAAGGCGTCAGGCAAAGGTTTCCATATCGGTGCAATGAGACCAAGACCAGCAGGACGGTAGGGCGAAGGTCACCACGGAGCCCACGACGATGTCACCACCAGAGCCTTTGGCAGGGGAAGACCACCTTTTGTCAGGATAGCTTGTACTAGCTGTCCCCCTTCAAACTTGGCCGTTGTGGGATTCCTTCCCGATCAATATTTGGGACGAGGACACGTGCCTCTATAAATAGGACTAGCCACCAGCATAGAAGGGGATGGAGGAAGAAGGAGACCACCCTTACACCCACTAGCTCTCCGAACACAAGAACACCTCTCCTCAGGAGGCTGTTCTTCCTGTGTACTTGTTCATCCTCAGACACAAGGCAATCCACCCCACTAAACTAGAGTAGGGTATTACACCATAGCGGTGGACAGAACCAGCATAAATCCTCATGTCTCTTGTTCTTCGGGTTTGACGAGCTAAGCCTAGGAATCGGTGCAAGAGCGAGCTAGAGCGGGAAGGATAGATCTTCGTGCGCACCCCAGTGTTCAAACCTCAAGGGTTTGCCAGAACCCATGATCCCACAATCGCCAATTCCATGATGCTCCCCACCGGGAGTGAGTAATTCCTTCGTAGGCTCGCTGGTCAGTTAGGAGTTGGATGAGATTCATCATGTAATCTAGTTAGTTTTTCTTAGGGCCGATCCCTAGTATCCACTATGTTCTGAGATTGATGTTGCTATGACTTTTCCATGCTTAATGCTTGTCACTTTGGGCCCAGGTGTGATGATTTCAGATCGGAACCATTTATGATATTATCATTATATTCATGTCTTAGATCTGATCTTGCAAGTTATAGTCACCTACTATGTGTTATGACCTGACAACCCTGGAGTGACAATAACCGAAACCACTCCCCATGATGACCGTAGTTTGAGGAGTTCATTTATTCGCAGTGTTATAATGCTTTGTTCCGGTTCTCTATTAAAAGGAGGCCCTAATATCCCTTAGTTTCCAATATGGACCCCGCTGCCACGGGAGGGTAGGACAAAATATGTCATGCAAGTTCATTACATAAGCACGTATGAATATTTACGGAATACATGCCTACATCATATTTTTGAACTGGAGCTAGTGCCGTATTGCCCTAGGTTACGACTGTCACATGATTAATATCATCCAACAAATTACCGATCCAATGCCTACGAATTTATCCTATATTGTTCTTGCTAAGTTACTTCTACTTCTCGAGCTTGCGTTGTATTCCCTCGAAGGGGAAAGGGTGATGCAGCACAGTAGCGTAACTATTTCCCTCAGTTTTTGTGAACCAAGGTATCATTTCAGTAGGAGACCACGCGCGAGTCCCTCGCACCTACACAAACAAATAAGAACTTCGCAGCCAACGCGATAAGGGGTTGTCAATCCCTTTACGGTCACTTACGAAAGTGAGATCTGATAGATTTGATAGTTTGGTATTTTTGGTATTTTTTGGATATAAGAACAGAAAGTAAAAACGGTAATGTAAAGTAGATTGTAGATTGATATGTTGAGAATAGACCCGGGGGCCATAGGTTTCACTAGTGGCTTCTCTCATGATAGCAGAATTCTATGGTGGGTGAACGAATTACTATCGAGCAACTGATAGAAAAGCGGATAATTATGAGAATATCTAGGCATGATCATTATATATAGGCATCACATCCGTGAAAACTAGACCAAAACGACCCTGCATCTACTACTATTACTCCACACATCGACCGCTATCCAGCATGCATCTAGAGTATTAAGTTCATAAGAACAGAGTAACGCCTTAAGCAAGAGGACATGATGTAGAGGGGTAAACTCAAGCAAAATGATATAAACCCCATCTTTTTATCCTCGATGGAAACAATATAATATGTGCCTTGCTGCCCCTACTGTCACTGGGAAAGGACACCGCAAGATTGAACCCAAAGCCAAGCACTTCTCCCATTGTAAGAACTATAAATCTAGTAGGCCAAACCAAACCAATAATTCGAAGAGACTTGCAAGGATATTATAATCATACATAAAAGAATTCAGAAAAGAACCAAATATTTCTCATAGATAATCTAGATCATAAACCCACAATCATCGGATCTCGAGAAACACACCACAAAAAAGAGATTACATCGAATAGACCTCCTCGAAGACCGAGGAGAACTTGGTATTGAGATCCAAAGAGAGAGAAGAAGCCATCTAGGTACTAACTATGGACCCGAAGGTCTGTCATAAACTACTCACAACTCATGGTGAGGCGATGTTGTTAATGTAGAAGCACTCCGTGGTAGATCCCCCCTCCGGCGGAGCTTCGGAACAGGCCCCAAGATGGGATCTCACGGGAACAGAAGGTTGTGGCGGTGGAATTAGGGTTTTCTCTCCTCTTATGATGTTTTCGGAGTACATGGATATATATAGGAGGAAGGCGGGCATCGAGGGACCAACGTGGGGCCCACGAGGCTGGGGAGCGCGCCCCCACCCTCGCGGAGGCCACGTGTGCCCTATTCTGTGGTTCTCAAGTCTCCCGTGAAGATATCGGTCCAAAAATATCTCTCCTGAAGGTTTCATTCCGTTTGGACTCCGTTTGATATTCCTTTTCTGTAAAACCCTGAAATAGGCAAAAAACAACAATCTAGACTAGGCCTTTGGGTTAATAGGTTAGTCCTAAAAATAATATAAAAGTGTATAACAAAGCCCATTAAACATCCAAAACATCATAGATAATATGATGGAACAATAAAAAATTATAGATACGTTGGAGACATATCAGTTACTACTGCTACCGTTAATGTTGCACTTGTTACAAAACTATTGCTATCATTGTTACCGTTACCATTGCTGCTACCACTACTATCAAAACTATCATATTACTATGCTACCGATCACTTTGCTGCAGATAATTAATCTCCAGGTGTGGTTGAATTTACAACTCAGCTACTAATACTTATAAATATTCTTGGGCTCCCCTTGTGTCGAATCTATAAATTTGGGTCGAATACTCTACCCTCGAAAACTATTGTGATCCCCTATTCTTGTGGGTTATCAAGACCTTTTTCTTGCGCCGTTGCTGGGGAGCATAGGTATATTTATTGATTCACTTGGGATTATTATCAATCTATCACTATGAAGAATCTGAAGGATGCTAAGACGAGGATTTATCCCTCTAAGACGAGGGGAGGTCAGGAACTGCCATCAAGTTCTGCCTTAGATTCACCTTCTTTGATAAGTAAACTTGCAACACCACAGCATGCTATTACTCCTGATATGTTGCAAGTTATTGATGATTATACTTCTGTTATGAATGATACTTATGATAATGCTAGTACCTTACATGATGATGATGTGCCGCTTGGTGATTTTCTTGATCAACAAATTACTAGAGTAAGAGAACACGATGTCGTTGAATCTGTTGATGAGCTTGAAACCGAAAATTTTGAAACACCTGCTAGAACTAGCCTTCTTAGATATGAATTGCCTAAGGTACCCGAAGGTTATGTTATGAGTGAGGAAAAAACTACATATATTCTTGCTTGTAATGATAGAGATGATCTAGAAAAATTATTATGCTAGTATAAAGAAAAACCACTGAATGCTAGAATGAAATATGATCCTAAGTTTGCTACCTCACCTATCTTTATAGATGATAAGGATTATGAATTGTCTGTCAACCCAGAGTTAATCACTTTGGTTGAATCTAATCCTTTCCATGGTGATGAAATTGAAACTGTTATGGCACATCTCACTAAGCTAAATGACATAGCCACCCTTTTTACTCATGATGATAAAACCCGTTACTACTATATTCTCAAATTATTTCCGTTCCCATTAAAGGGTGATGCTAAAGCTTGGTACAATACTCTTACTCCTGGTTGTGTGCGTAGTCCCCTGGATATAATTTATTACTTCTCTGAAAAATATTTTCCTGCTCATAAGAAACAAGCTGCCTTATAGTAAATATTTAACTTTTTTGTAAATTAAAGAAGAGAGTCTCTCACAAGCTTGGGGAGGCTTTGCCAGTTACTTAATGCCTTGCCTGATCATTCACTTAAGAAAAATGAAATACTCGATATCTTCTATAATGGACTAACTGATGCTTCTAGGGACTTCCTAAATAGTTGTGCTGGTTGTGTTTTCAGGGAACGAACTATTGGACAAGATGAAGAACTATTGAATAACATATTGAGAAATAATGATGATTAGGTCCTTCCTGAATCACCGCTAAGCCTACTCCGAAGAAGAGGGGCATATAATATCTCGGTCTTGAAGATATGCAAGAGGCAAAGAAATCCATGAAGGAAAAAGGTACTAAAGCTGAGTGTAAGGGCATATTTCTTCCTGAGTAGATTTGGTGATTGATGACAATGCTTTTGCGGACTAATCATGTGCATTGAGCATTTCAGATATCACATGCCTAGGCACAAGACGATTAAGTGCCCCTCGGAACCTATTGAAAATGGTGTTTCCTTTTGTTTCTTTTCGGTGGAACTGAGTCATCGGAAATCCATACTATTAAAAGGGGGTCCGCTTCGGAAAGGTTAGGGTGTAGTCAACACGTACATATCTATTCATTCACACCACCTTTCCTTCACTTCATTGGATCTTTGACTGTTTTCCTTGTCGTTATAAAAACAGTGGAATTCTAATACTTTCACTCTGAGGCATGCTGTAGTACCGCTCAAAGAAAGGGGTAGTACCGCACGGCCTCACGGTAGTACCACTCCAGGGTTACGGTAGTACCGCACCTTGTGGTACTACAGTACCAAGGACACGGTAGTACCGTGGGACCGGCCCCAGCCTCGTAACTAGTACAGAAGTAGGAGCGGAAGTAAAATTTTACTTCCGCGTCCTATGCGGTAGTACCGCTCCGAGCAAGCGGTAGTACCGTGTCGTGTTTTTGCATCGATCAAAACTCTACGGAAGTAGCCGCGGATTTAATTTACTTAGTCCGCGCTCTTCCCCGATCGGTGTGACCTTGCCTTGCGATAGTACCGCAAGGACGTGCGGTAGTACCGCTCCGGCAGTACTACCGACCGTTTCTTTACGCAATAGGGGCTAGATCTGGCTCATGTCGCGCCAGCGCTAGTACCGCATCTGGAGCGGTAGTACCGCAAGTCAAGTGCGGTAGTATCGCATGTTCTGGGCAGAGTTGGTGGATAACGGTTGGATTTGTTCTTCCACTATATAAGGTGAGTCTTCTTCCTCAAGAAGACTTGCCTCTTCCTCCCCAAGCTCCATTGTTTCTCAAAGCTCCATTTCCGCCCGATCTCTCTCCCTAGCCAATCAAACTTGTTGATTTCCTAGGGATTAATTGAGAAGGCATTGATCTACACTTCCACCAAGAGAAACTTGATTCCCCCCACTAATCCCTTGCGGATCTTGTTACTCTTGGGTGTTCCAGCACCCTAGACGGTTGAGGTCACCGCAGAGCCATAGTCCATTGTGGTGAAGCTTCGTGGTGTCGTTGGGAGCCTCCAATTCGGTTGTGGAGATAGCCCCAACCTTGTTTGTAAAGGTTCGGTCGCCGCCTTCAAGGGCGCCACTAGTGGAATCACGGCACCTTGCATTGTGTGAGGGCGTGAGGAGAATACAGTGGCCCTAGTGGCTTCTTGGAGAGCATTGTGCCTCCACACCGCTCCAACGGAGACATACTTCCTCTCAAAGGGAATGAACTTCGGTAACACATCCTCGTCTTCACCGGCTCCACTTGTGGTTATTTCATACCTTTACTTGTGCAAGCTTTCTTTGTATATTCTAGCTTACTTGTTTGTGTGCTTGCTAGTGGTGCATCATACATGTTGTCCATCTAGTTGCATATCTAGACAACCTACTTTGTTGCTAAGTTTAATTTGGTTAAGAGAAGTTAAAAATTGTTAGTTGCCTATTCACCCCCCCTCTAGTCAACCATATCGATCCTTTCACTGAGGATGTTAAAAATTTACCTTCTATTGAATAAATACATGGGCTTAATGCACCACCACTGCCTAAGGTGGTAGAGGTAAATTTTCTAATGAAATTCAATGAATAATGATAATCGTCACAACATGCACCCTAGTCAATGCCTTCATGAGTTTGAAAACTACATCAGGAAACAAGATGACTTCAATGCAAATGTTATGAAACAATTGAAATACAATTCTGATATGATTGCTCACTTGAGTGAGTTGTTATTTAGAATTTCAAATGATGTTAGAGGTGTAGGAAAACATGCTTCTATGGTACAAACCCAGCTAGAACAAGTTGCTAAATCACAAAGAAAATTACTTGATGAAATGAATAGCAACCTACATGACTTTGTTGTTAGAGTTGTAACTAGAGGAGGAAAAATGACTCAGGAACCATTTATCATGAGGGACACCCAAAAAGAATTGAACAGGATTCACAAAGAAACAACACCACTGCACCTAGTCCCTCTAAAAAGAAAAAGAAAAAGAAAACTGATAGGACTCTGCATGCTACTAGTGAACCTGAAATAGAAAAACCTCCTGACAATGATAATGATGTTTCTATCTCTAATGTAGAAACTCAATCTGGTAATGAACATCCAACTAGTGATAATGAGAAAGACAATGCTGATGTTCATGAAGATATTCAATTAAATAATGAAAGAGAATAAGATAATGATGTTCAGATAGAACCACTGGTTAATCTTGATAACCCACAACCTAAGAATAAAAGATATGATAAACAAGACTTAGTTGCTAGGAAACAATGTAAAGAAAGAGAACCCTGGGATCAAAAACCAATGCCTTTTCCACCCGAGTCAACTAAAAAGAAAGATGATGAATAATTTGAATGTTATGCTGAAACGCTCAGGCCAGTCTTTCTGCGTACTCGCTTGACTGATATCTTGAAAATGCCTCCTTATGCAAAGTACATGAAAGACATCATCAATAATAAGAGAAAAATACCAGAAGCTGAAATTTCCAGCATGCTTGCTAATTATACTTTTAAGGATGGATAACTTAAAAAAGTTGGAGACCCAGGAATACCAACCATACCTTGCTCCATCAAAATGAATTATGTGAAAACTCCTTTATGTGATTTAGGATTTGGTGTTAGTGCTATGCCTTTCTCCTTATATAAAAGACTTGATTTGAATAAACTCACACCTATCGAAATATCTTTGCAAATGGCTGAGAAATCAACTGCTAGCCCTATCGGTATCTGTGAGGATGTGCCCCTTGTTGTTGCTAATGTTACTATTTCGACTGACTTTGTTCTACTTGAGATGCCCGAGGACGCCGCTGCCATAGGAGGGTAGGACAAAAGATGTCATGCAAGTTCTCTACATAAGCATGTATGACTATTTACGGAATACATGCCTACATTATATTTATGAACTGGATCTAGTGTCGTATTGCCCTAGGTTATGACTTTCACGTGATGAATATCATCTAACAAATTACCGATCCAGTGCCTACAAATTTATCCTATATTGGTCTTACTAAGTTACTACTGCTATCGTTACTGCTGCACTTGTTACAAAACTATTGCTATCACTGTTATCGTTGCCATTGCTGCTACCACTACTATCAAAACTATCATATTACTGTGCTACTTATGACTTTGCTGCAGATAATTAATCTCCATGTGTGGTTGAATTGACAACTCAGCTGCCAATACTTACAAATATTCTTTGGCTCCCCTTGTGTCGAATCTATAAATTTGGGTCGAATACTCTACCCTCGAAAACTGTTGTGATCCCCTATACTAGTGGGTTATCAATTACCACTCTACAAACTTCTTAAAAGACCAAGAACTTCTAGTGTACAGAGGAAGCAGACATGGCACTTGAGGAGATTAAAACACTCCTCGCTGGCAACCCTATCATGCCCGCACCCGGCATCCGCGAAGCCATGGTACTATACATTTCAGCCACCAATCAGGTGGTCAGGACAGTGCTCGTCATA
Organism: Secale cereale; assembly: GCA_902687465.1. NCBI lineage: Eukaryota > Viridiplantae > Streptophyta > Magnoliopsida > Poales > Poaceae > Secale > Secale cereale. Next base: position 493,259,130 of record LR738710.1, read on the forward strand.
GAAAGGGAATCTAAGGACCACAAATTCCAAGTCCAGAAGTCGATCTACTACATGTCTAAGGTGCTTATGCCATGCAAATCACAATACCCGCACTATCAAAAGATAGCCTACATGGTCTTTGTGGCATCTCGAAAGTTGCGTCATTACTTTCAAGAATGTTCGGTCACAATCGTGTCAGAAGTGCCCTTGAATGATATAATCAACAACAGGGACGCCACATGACATATCGCCAAATGGGCCATCGAGTTCCTCCCCTTCGAGATAACGTACAAGCCATGCCGAGCCATTAAATTTCAGGTGCTGGCTGATTTCATAGCCGAATGGACCGAGGTCAAACTACCCCGGGAGTACTCCACATACTTGCACGGGACAATGTACTTCGACGGCTCAAAGATGTTAGCCGGACTAGGGGCTGGGGTAATCCTCATTTCCCCCACAGGCTCACTGTTCGGTATGTCCTCCAAATAATGTATACGGACTCGAACAATGCAACCGAGTAAGTAGCACTACTACACGGTCTTCGTATGGCCACATCAATGGGCGTCCAACGCCTCGAGGTAAGGGGAGATTTAAATTTGACAATCTTTCAAGTCAATGGAGAATTCAACGCTAAAGACCCCAAAATGGCGGTGTCTAGAAACACAGTCCTCCGGATATCTGCCCGATTTGAGGGCCTAGAATTTCACCATGTCACCAGAGACATTAATCAAGTAGCCGACGTCCTCGCCCAAATGGGCGCCAAGCGCGACTTGGTTCCTACAAGCACCTTCCTCAAGCGGGTCTTTAAGCCCTCCATGGTATGGCACGACGACGTCACTGGTGCATCATCCCGCGAGCCCACTCACGATGCCTCGCCCGAACACAAACAAGACGAACACATCATCGGCGGCTGAACACTCGAGGTAATACCTTCCGCACACGAGGTAATGGTTGTAATCCCAGCCTGGTCAGAACCCCTGCTAGCCTACCTCACACAACATCAGCTTCTGAAGGATCAAACCGAAGCACGACACATAGTTCCCCGCTCAAAAGCATACAAGGTACAAGAGGGTGAACTCTATAAGAAAAGTACCACCGGAGTTTTACAAAGGTGCATATCCGAAGAAGAGGGGCAGCAGCTTTTGGCAGAGATACACGCGGGCATGGACAGACACCATGCGGCAGCTTGTGCTCTGGTTAGCAAAGCTTTCCGAGCAAGTTTTTTCTGGCCTACCGCCCATGAAGACACCCAGACATTGGTCCAACACAACGTCGGATGCCAGCTGTTCGCAAATCAAAGCCACTTGCCCCCCCCCAAGCTCTTCGGATGATACGGATCACGTGGCCTTTTGTAGTCTGGGGTCCTGACATGGTCGGGCCACTCAAAGGGGGCACAAACAAAAATAAGTACCAATTGGTGATGGTCGAAAAATTCACCAAGTGGATCAAGGCAAGACCCGCACTTCTGCAGAATCTGGTCCAGTCGTCGACTTCTTATTCGATGTCGTCCACCGTTATGGTGTCCCCCATAGCATAATTACCGATAATGGTACCAACTTCACCGCTCATGAAGTTAAAGATTGGTACGGTAATATGGACATTAAGCTCGGTTACGCCTCAGTATACCTCCCGCAGACCAATGGACAGGTCAAACGAGCCAACATATAACGTGCGAAACCTCATCCTCTGACTCCTCGAGAAGCAAAACAATAAAATGTCGCCTAAATTGGAGGGACCGTACATCATCGATGAAGTACTAACAGGAGAAGCATATCGTCTTCGCTGCCCGTCCGATGATGTCCTAGAGCCGAACCCGTGGAACGCAGCAAGGCTGCGGCGTTTATATGCCTGAGCCTCACATTCATCTCCACCTTTTTCCCTTCTTTTATTTTCACTTCTTCTCTTCGACATGGTGCTTGTCCGGCTAAACCGAACCATACCTAGCTCCTATTATGTACATTTTTAAATGTAACACCCAGCTTTGCTTGGGGGCTCCTTCAGAAGAGCCGCATAAATGTATATATCGCATTCGTAGTGATTGCATACTTCTCACACATGTTACGCTAACATATGCACTTGTTGAGAAATACACAATTTATGGAGGAACACAATTTATTTTGGCCTTCTAAGCTTTTCGCCCATTTTGGCAATCGATGCCAATGGGGGAGACGTTTCAAAGAGTTTTGTGAGGAAGTTTAGAGATTTGTTTCTTCTCTTCTTGCTTTGGCTTTGTTCCTAAGCTTTCACATCTCATGCGCATACATCGTTGTTGCATGGTAAGGTGATGCATAATTCCCTATATAAACTCTCTTGAAAGTGATTCTCATCAATTACCAAAATGGGCGAGATTGAAAGAACATGCGGTGCCCCCATGTTTGGTTTTGGAAATTGATGACAATCTCTATGGACTAATGATTTCCTTGAGTTATATTTGAAGGGTTTGTCCATAGGCTTTTCTTGGAGTCCGTTTGTTGGTTTCAAAGAGAGTTCTATGACCAAGGTGCTATTAAGGAATTATCCAAAGATTGGTCTCATGAGTGTTGAGCTTATTGTAAGCATGTTTTGAAGAAGAAGAGTGTGTGATCATCATGTTTACCTTCAAGACATCATCCAAATGAAGAGAGTTGGAAAGATTCAAGGTTGATCAAGACTAAGTCAAAGAGTGAATCAAGTTGATCAACACAAAAAGCATAGTAGATGTACTAAGAGGGATCGAACGATCCCATGGTATGGTAAGCATTGTCAATTACGCTTTGTGTACTAACCCATGGTCTTTGTGAGAGTTTTTTGTGGGGTTAGGTTGCGGTGTGCAAGTTCAAGCAGGATCATCATGAAGAGAGCATATGCTTGAACCTTGTGGTCCATTGTGGTGGCAATGGACTTGTGAAGATGTGCCGAAGAGTGGCTCATCCATAGTGGAGTAAGGGCGAGCAATCAACTAGTCTTCACCTAGCCAACGCAATCAAGAAAGGTGGTCCAACTTGAGGAAGTCAAGATGTTCATGATCTAGCTCAAGTGTACTATGTGCAAGGCCAAGGTTTTACCTTGATAGGTTTTTCTATTTTACCGGTCTCATGGTAGTTGTGGGAGACCGGGTTATAGGATCGATTGTCGTACTGTCAATGGGGGCTCTCGATGAGTAGCTTGATCATATCGTTCACAGAGAGCTCAAACCATTTCATGCTTGAATCATATTTCTTGGTTCTTGTTTGGTTTTTCTCCATGTTAGATTTGGAGCTTATGGTCATCTTGATGAAAATCTCAAGTTCATCAAAAACGGAGTTCACTAATGCATCTTCTATGATGTTTTCGATGTTGGAGGTTATGCCAGTTCTTCTCGGACGGAGAGTTCACTCCTCTATATCTTGGCATACCTCCCTTGCCTCTTCTTAGTATAACCAGTTGCTGCTTTGACGCTACTCGTCTCCCTCTACCCAACAAGCTTGAGTTTGCTCTGTTTGGAGCTCATTTGCATTAGTTATGACTGTTCTTATTTCTGTTATTTCAATTGTACCGTAGGACTGAGCGGTAGTACCTCCCTAGGGGGTGATACCTCATAGTTACAATCTCCTGGTGTTTTTCAAGCAGTTGTACAGCTGCCCCTGGGCGGTTGTATCGCCTGGTGCATGGAAAACCCCAGGTCTGCGACAAGGCGGTAGTACCAGCCCACTACTGCCCTACCACCAGACTGGGTTCTGTTGTGGAGCGGCTCTTGGGCGGTGGGGGTCCGGTTGGTCTGGTTAACTAGTTTTGAGCGGAACTACCGGTATCCGGAGCAGTTGAACCACTTGGGACTTTGCCACCACCCGCACTCGGTCCTAGCGGTTGCACCGGCGCATCCACCGTATCAACTACCGCTCAAGGGTGTCTCCTCTCTGTTTTAAAGCGGTTGTTGAGCAGTGGTGGTGCGGTGGTTCTGGTTATTCATTTTAACCAGCATTACCGACCGTTCCACCGGTTGTACTGCTCCATAGGGTTTCTGCAATATTCCCGTGTTTTCCGGTTGTACCAGTCCTCTTAGCGGTTGTGCCACTCCTGCAGTTTTCTGCACATAACGGGTAGATTCGTGGGGTCCTGTAAAAGGGGGTCTTCTTCCCCAATGGACCTTATCTCTTGAGCTCGTGTTCTTCCCCCATTGTTGAGGTTCTTCGAGCTTGCTATCTCTCAATCCCTCCATGGATTCTTGCCAATTTTGGGGGGAAAAGAGAGAGGAGATCTAGATCCATATTTCCACCAATCACTTTCTCCTCTATGTGAGGGGAACCCCTTGGATCTAGATCTTGGAGTTCTTGGTGTTCTCCTTCTTGTTCTTCCTCTCATGTTCCTCCCTAGAATTAGTTGCTTTGGAGGGATTCGGGAGAGAAGGACTTGGGCACTCCGTGTGCCCTTGCCATTGCATTTGGTGCATCAGTTTGAGTTCTCCACGGTGATACATGGAAGTGAAGTTGATAAGCTTATTACTCTTGGGTTCTTGGTATCCTTGAGCTTGTTCCTCTTGGGTGCTCGGGCGCCCTAGACGGTTGTGGTCACCTCGGAGCCATATTCCATTGTGGTGAAGCTTCGTGGTGTCATTGGGGAAATAGCCCCAACCTTTCTGGTGTTCAGAGGTCAATCATTGTGGTGTAAAGCTCCCGGGAAGCGTCCGGGTCTCCAATTAGGTTGTGGAGATTGCCCCGAGCCATTTGACGGGTTCCGGTGACTGCCCCAAGGGTTGCCAAAGTGTATGGGATCGGTGACTGCCCCCAAGGGTTGCCATTTGTACAGGTTCGGTGACCGTCCTGAAGGGTCCCTTATTGGAATCACGACATCTTGCATTGCGTGAGGGCGTGAAGACATTATGGTGGCCCTAGTGGCTTCTTGGGGAGCATTGTGCCTCCACACCGCTCCAAACGAAGATTAGCATCCGCAAGGGTGTGAACTTCGAGATACATCATCGTCTCCGCGTGCCTCGGTTATCTCTTACCCGAGCCCTTTACTTATGCACTTTACTTTGTGATAGCCATATTGTTTCTTATCATCTATCTTGCTATCACCTAGTTGTTTATCTTTCTTAGCATAAGTTGTTGGTTCACATAGGTGAGCCTAGTTGTTGTAGGTTTTGTGCTTGAAAAATTAACCACTAGGTTTATTCCGCATTTGTTCAAGCCTAAACCGTAATTATTTTAAAGTGCCTATTCACCCCCCTTCTAGGAGCCATCCACGATCTTTCAATTGGTATCAGAGCCTCGTCTCTCTTTATATGGCTTAACCGCCTAGATAGTAAGGATTTCTACTAGGGGTTTAGGATTCTCTAACACTCTTAGTTTCGATGGCACAAATTTTGATGTTTGGGTATTTCGCATGCTTAATCTCTTTAGGGTCATGGACCCAAATTTAGAGCGAATTGTAGATATGGGTTTTTCTCCTCCAAAGGATCCCCAAAGATTATCTTTAGAGGATGAGAAAAACTCTTCTCTCAATATTCAAGCTTCTAATGTGCTTTTCGATGCTTTGGGCTATGTAGTTATATTTCAACTCATACCATTTCGGGATGCTCATGAGTTGTGGACAAAGCTTCAAGATAAATACGGCGTGTCCAAGATTTGTGGGGACGATTGTTCTCCCTCCACCTCCGGCCGTGTTGTGTTCTCAACTTCTTCTACTTCACCTACATGTGGTTTGCCACAAGGTAATGATATGGTGAGTAGTGGCGTTCATTGCCATCATTACAGTGAGCTTATTATTGATGATCCTTCATCACTTTATTATTGCAATGCATCATCTTTGGACTTTAACACTTCGAGCACTCCCAATGTTTCACATGCTTGTGTTAATAGTTCTTGCATATCATGTATAAATTTCTTGAATAAATATCATGATGATATGCTTGCTATATCTCGTTGCCATGATAAAAATGCATATATTTCCTCGAATTGTTGTGCTAACAATGTAGAGGAAATCCAACACCCCATGGAACAAGATGTGGCCTAGAATAGTGCTTCGAGGGATCCAACTCATCATCCATTGCATATTGCCTCATGGGTCTTCAAAGATATAAACCACTTTGAATCCCAATATATCTTGTGATAATGTTTCCTCCTTAAAAATTAAGGGGGAAATGATTTTTAAAGATCTTCATAAGAATAAAATTGATCGTTCCAACTTCATGGAAATCATGTCTATTGCCATTGAGGACACTTAATATATAGAGGAGTTCGAATCTCATCTAGAGGAGGCTGAGGTCACCATTGAGAAAATGGAAGGTCATGAGCGTGATTACGCTAATGAGATCGCGGACCTCTCTCAAGCTCTTGAACTTGAACAAACCACCAAGGAATCTCTTGAGGAGACTTTTGCTCTAGAATTATCTAGAGTGAGGGAATCTCGTGATAGAGCTCTTGAGGTGGCCAATGATTTTGAAACTAAAAATGAGAAGCTTGTAGTTGTGCATGCTAAACTTCATGAGGACTTTGAGCACCTCGAAAATGGCTCAGGGTTCATTAAGAGTGAGCTCATCAAACTCACCGAGTCTAATGCTCAACTTAAAGCTTCAAATTCAAAAGAGCTTGCCAACTTGTCTTCTCCTCTTGTTGTTAATGATGATGCTTGTGCTACTAACTCTACATCTTATGAAGCATCGATTGTGAAGCAGAATGTTGAGCTAAGGGCTCAACTTGAGTTGCTATCTAGCACTTATTGGAAATTGGAAGAAAGTCATGTAAAGCTCACAAGCTCTCATGATAATCTTCTAGTATCCCATAATGTGCTAAAGATAGCTCCCGAGGATATGATTATCAAGGTAACATCTAGTGAGCCTCATGTGGATACTAGCACAACTTCAAGTCTCAATGTTATATTGCCATGTGCTATTCCTCGTAATTCTTCTACTCATAATGTTGCTACTTCTTGTGATGAATTACATTCATTGCCTTGTTGCTCTAACAATGAAGCTTATACTTGCTCTAGTACTTGTGTTGATACTAACCAAGTAGATGAAATCAAAGAGCTCAAGGCCCAAGACACTTCCTTGAAGATTGACTTGCCAAAGTGTCATGAAGGGAAGTCCACACTCAACAATATCTTGAGTGTGCAAAAATTCGCCAATGAAAAAGATGGACTTGGATTCTACTCCAATAATAATAAGTCCAAAAGCAACAAGAATAAGGGCCAAGAACAACTCAAGAATTCAGCCAAGATTATCTGCTTCAAGTGCAAAATTGAAGGGCATCATGTTATATCTTGTCCATTGAAGAAGAAGCCCATTAATGATAAGCAACAAGGGAATATGCTAGAAGCTCATTCTCATGCTCAACCACAAGTTGAAGAAATGCCAATTCGCAAGAAGACTCAAGCACATGCTTCTCTTGTTGAGAAATCAAGTGAAAATAAAGTGAAGAGTAGACATTGCTACGTATGTCATGAGAAAGGTCATGTCGCTTCTTCATGCACTAGTGGTAACTTATCCAACCCAATTATTATTGATGATGTCTATTCTTTTGGGAAGGATAATGTTGGAAATGTGTTTGCCAAGTTTGTTGGTACTCAAAGTGGTGTCAAGAAAAGAATCATTTGGGTGGCCAAGCCTATTGTGACGAACCTCTTGGGACCCAACTTGGTTGGGGACTGACAAGCTAAAACTTGATCAATAGGTGTTGATGAAGGTCATTGGAGACTTGGCTACATTATGAATAATTAAGGGGACTCCATCGTTCATATTGTCTGAAGCCAAGTCATTCGGATCATCAAGTTTCTATCTTATATCCAATGTGCCTCCTTGCGGTAACTCGTGCTTAAATTGTTTACATTGAAAGTTACTTGCCCCTAAGCATGTTGTGGTTTTGTACCTTGTATGTGCTTGTATATGTTGTGCTTCCAATTTGCTTATCTTGAGAAATCAATTATGTGTATGTTGGTTTGCAAATCATGTACGTGTGTGTCGTGTGTTGAGCCTTTTTGCATCTTGTTTGTATCTTAGTTGGCTCTTGTGAGAGATTAATGGAACATCCCATTTTGGGGGAGTGATGTGATTTGTGCACCTCACAATCCTATAAATGAGTGTACATGAGAAATACTATCTAGTTTTGATATTACAAGATTATCTAGTCTCTATGTGGTATCTCTTCTCATGAGAAATTCAAATTTTATTTGGTCCATTTATTATGTCTTGTTGGTTCTCTTTTGCGCCTTGCTAAAGTTGTTCATTGGTATCACGTTATGGGGGAGTAATATGGTATGTGCAAATTACAAGTCTAGAAAATGTGTACAATTGAGATATTGTCACCTAGAGTTGATATTGTAAAATTACCTTGTTCCTAGGTGGCATGTTAGCTCTACAAGTTGCAGATTTCCTTTTGTGTTTGGTGTGAAGATGATGTTGGATATTTTGGCAATCTATCACCAGGAATTATTAATACCTCTTGTCTTTGAAAATTGGTAATCATTTATGTGGTAGAAATTATTGATCATATTTACATTGGTTTTTGCCTTTATTTTCAATATCTCTTGCCAAGGATTGGGTCAACTCCCGTTGTCTTGCATACCACTTGTGGACCTTGTTTTTCTTGATCTTGTCTAGTGTTTTCTAGAAATAGTGAAAGTAGTGATCCCACATTGTGCATTTTGTATTCAAATGCAAATTCTCTATAATGCACAACTCTTGGGGGAGCTATCCTATTTTCTACAAAACACTCATCTTATGATCCTTTTCAAGTGTGTGTTGGTGGAAGGCAAGTCGTTTCTTTTTGGTACTTTGTGCCATCATGAAACTTTGTAGAGGGCTTGGTTTGTTTGGAACCATTCTCTCTTTTGGGAGTTTGATATCTTTCTTTTTTTGTGTATCAATGGATATCTCATTCCTTGATGTATCTTTCTTTGATATCTTCCAAGTGATTATTTCTCCTTTTGGTATCCTATTTTCACTTGGTATTTCTTTTTCATTTTGTTTCAGTCCTTGGAAGTTTTGAGCATGCATACTTACTTCATGTATTTTGTTTGGCATGCTTTCTTTCTTTGACTCAATATATAGTGGAAACTCCACCAAGTCACAAATTGGATGAGATGTGCATGAAATTATTTTTCATATCTATAAGCACATATTTATGTGGAGTTTGTCCTGTGTACTGTTGGTTCTCTAACTCTTTGGTCTCAATGAGTTTGGGTACCATTTTGTTTGTGTTGTTGGTCTAGGAACAATTGGAGATGCATGGGATGCTCGGCTCACTCATAAGGAAGGTGGTGTCACCATGTGCTTTTGGAGTCAAGCTAGGATTCTCAATGAACTACTATCTACTACCTTCAATTGGTTTCTTCTACTTCCTTCCAATGATATCTCAGTAACAAGTATTTATTCATGAACTCTTTTTTGCATTCAACCGTGTGTAGATTGCATCTTGGCATAATATTCATTAAATCTTGTGATACTTATTTCCTTTCTCAAAGCATCTAAACAATGATCTCTTGTTTCTAGTTGTGATGTCTTTGATGGTCGTGTTATAGGAATTCATTGATATACAATAAGACCATATCTAGCCATGTGTTATGCTTTCAAGCAAATATCTTATTGGTATATTTATGACTTCCTTTTGGATATCTTGTTCCTTCGGGTTGTAACTATTTCGGGTGTACATCCTTCTTTGTAGATATATATCATCATGACTTTGTCTACCTAGAACCTTATACACTTGAGAGAAATTACATCTCTAGATGTTATCCTTGCTTTCACGTCAACCTTGTCTTTCTTGTTTTTATGGTGGCTCCTTGAAAGTGTGTGCCTTGAGTTCAGGTCATATCTTTGCATCTTGTTGCTCTCTTTTGTGCTGAAGATTGTTTTCCTCTTAATTGTCATGATAAGTTTTGCCATTTAATTAGTATCCCTCGTCTTGATCAGGCTCTCATTTTCTATCTTCACCATGGGTTGTCACAAGCTTGGTTGTTATTTCTCTTTTTATTGACCCTGTGAAACCATTTGCTAGTTGTGTGTGTGCGAAGGACATGCCATGCACCTTGTATTTCAACTTAAAGACTATGTTGATGCTTAATGCTCATCCTTATATTAGTCTTTTCAAGTGTTTTGCCATGACTCACACACATATTTTTGGTTCAGCCTTTTCTAAGTTGCCTCTTTTACTTGTTGCTCAACCATTTGTTTGTTGCTAGTGCTAGGCTTATTTTCCTACATGCTCACTTGCACTTGTCGTGAGGTTCTATTGATTTTGGGGGAGTGATGATCCTATTTTCTACTCGTTGCATCCAAATATAAAACTAAATTATGCACAAATCATGGTGAGCTTCTCTAGTTTCTATAGAACACTTTGTTGCTCATATCATAATATCTTTTATTCATGTGGCTCGTAGGATCATTGGTCTAGTTGTTTCAATTGATATATTTTGATTGCTTGATTGATTTTTTCTCTCTTGGTTATGTCTTTCTAGCATATCATTCTTTTGCAATCTTTAGGCCTCAATATAGTTTGTCTCCCTCCAAGTATTTACCATTGGATATGTGTATTGCATTCCACTATCTTGTTTAGAAATGCACAATTTATGGAGGAACACAATTTATATTGGCCTTCTAAGCTTTTCACCCATTTCGGCAATCGATGCCAATGGGGGAGAAGTTTCAGAGAGTTTTGTGAGGAACTTTAGAGATTTGTTTCTTCTCTTCTTGCTTTGGTTTTGTTCCTAAGCAATTGCATCTCATGCGCATACATTATTGTTGCATGGTATGGTGATGCATAATTCCTTATATAAACTCTCGTGATAGTGATTGTCATCAATTACCAAAATGGGGGAGATTGAAAGAACATGCGGTGCGCCCATGTTTGAAAAAGGTTTTGGTAATTGATGACAATCTTTATGGACTAATGATTGCTTTGAATAATATTTGAAGGGTTTGTCCATAGGCTTTTCTTGGAGGCAATTTGTTGGTTTCAAAGAGAGTTTTTATGACCAAGGTGTTATTAAGGAATTATCCAAAGATTGGTCTCATCAGTGTTGAACTTATTGTAAGCATGTTTTGAAGAAGAAGAGTGTGTGATCATTTATGTTTACCTTCAAGACATCATCCAAATGAAGAGAGTTGGAAAGATTCAAGGTTGATCAAGACTAAGTCAGAGTGAATCAAGTTGTTCAACACACAAAGCATCAAAGATGTACCGAGAGGGATCAAACGATCCTATGGTATGGTAAGCATTGTCTATTACACTTTGTGTACTAACCCATGGTCTTCATGAGAGTTCTTTGTGGGGTTAGGTTAAGGTGTGCAAGTTCAAGTTGGATCGTCACGAAGATATCATATGCTTGAAGCTTTCCATCCATTGTGGTGCCAATGGACTTGTGAAGATTTGCCGAAGAGTGGCTCACCTATAGTGGAGTATGGGGGAGCAATCAACTAGTCTTCACCTAGCCAACGCATTCAAGAAAGGTGGCCCAACTTGAGGAATTCAAGATCGTCATCATCTAGCTCAAGTGGATTATTTGCAAGGCAAAGGTTTGCCCTTGATAGGTTTTTCTATTTCACCTGTCTCATGGTAGTTGTGGGAGACCGGGTTATAGGATTGATTGTCGTAGTATCAAGGGGGCTCTCGATGAGTAGCTTGATCGTATCGTTTGCAGAGAGCTCAAACCATTGCAATCTTGCATCATATTTGTTGGTTCTTGTTTGGTTTTTCTCCATGTGAGATTTGGAGCTTATGGTCATCTTGATGAAAAGCTCAAGTTCATCGAAAACGGAGTTCACTCATGCATCTTCTATGATGTTTTCGATGTTGGAGGTTATGCCGGTTCTTCTGGGATGGAGGGTTCACTCCTCTATATCTTGGCATACCTCCCTTGCCTCTTCTTACTATAACTAGTTGCTCCTTTAATGCTACTCGTCTTCCTCTATCCAACAAGCTTGAGTTTGCTCAGTTCGGAGCTCATTTGCATTAGTTATGACTGTTCTTGTTTATGGTATTACAGTTGTACCGTAGGACTGAGCAGCAGTACCGCCCTAGGGGGTGATACCTCACAGTTGCAATCTCCAAGTATTTTCCAAGTGGTTGTACTACTGCCCCCGGGCGGTTGTACCGCCTAGTGCTTGGAAAACCCCAAGTCTGCGGCAAGGCGGTAGTACCGGCCAACTACCGACCTACCACCAGACTGGGTTCTCTTGTGGAGCGGCTCTTGGGCGGTGGTGGCACAGTTGGTCCGGTCAACTAGTTTTGAGCGGAACTACCGGTGTCCGGAGCGGTTGTACCGCTGGGACATAGCCACCACCCGCGCTCGGTTCTTGCAATTGCACTGGCGCAACCACCGTATCAACTACCGCTCAGGGGTGTCTCCTCTCTGTTTTAAAGTGGTTGTTGAGCGGTGGTGGTGCGGTTGTTTCGGTTACTCATTTTAACTGGTACTGCCGCCCGTTCCACTGGTTGTACCGCTCCGTAGGGTTTCTGCAACATTCCCGTGTTTTCCGGTTGTACCGGTCCTCTTAGCGGTTGTACCACTCCTGCAGTTTTCTGCACATAACGGGCAGATTCGTGGGGTCCTATAAAAGGGGGTCTTCTACCCTAATGGACCTTATCTCTTGATCTTGTGTTCTTCCCCCATTGTTGACCTTCTTCGAGCTTGCTATCTCTCAATCCCTCCATGGATTCTTGCTAGTTTTGGGGGGGGGGGAGAGAGAGGAGATCTCGATCCACATTTCCACCAGTCACTTTCTCCTCAATGTGAGGGGAACCCCTTGGATCTATATCTTGGAGTTCTTGGTGTTCTCCTTCTTGTTCTTCCTCTCATCTTCCTCCCTAGCATTAGTTGCTTTGGTGGGATTTGGGAGAGAAGGACTTGGGCACTGCGTGTGCCCTTGCCATTACATTTGATGCATCAGTTTGTGTTCTCCATGGTGATACATGGAATTGAAGTTGAGAATCTTATTACTCCTGGGTACTTGGTACCCTTGAGCTTGTTCCTCTTGGGTACTCGAGCGCCCTAGAGGGTTGTGGTCACCTTGGAGCCATATTCCATTGTGGTGAATCTTCGTGGTGTCGCTGGGGAAATAGCCCCAACCTTTCTAGTGTTCAGAGCTCAATCACTGTGGTGTAAAGCTCCGAGGTTCTCCAATTAGGTTGTGGAGATCTCCCAGAGCAATTTGATGGGTTCCGGTGACCGCCACCAAGGGTTGCCAAAGTGTACGGGTTCGGTGACCGCCCCCAAGGATTGCCATTTGTACGGGTTCGGAGACCGCCCTCAAGGGTCCCTTAGTGGAATCATGACATATTGCATCTTGCGAGGGCGTGCGGAGATTACGGTCGCCCTAGTGGCTTCTTGGGGAGCATTGTGCCTCCACGCCGCTCCAAACAGAGATTAGCATCCGCAAGGGTGTGAACTTCGGGATACACCGTCGTCTCCGCATGCCTCGGTTATCTCTTACCCGAGCCCTTTACTTATGCACTTTACTTTGTGATAGCATATTGTTTCTTGTCATATATCTTGCTATCACCTAGTTGTTTATCTTAATTAGCATAAGTTGTTGGTGCACATAGGTGAGCCCAGTTGTTGTAGGTTTTGTGCTTGACAAATTTACCGCTGGGTTTATTCCGCAGTTGTTCAAGCCTTAACCATAATTATTTTAAAGCGCCTATTCACCCCCCCCCCC
>LR738710.1:493272820-493300872 GCA_902687465.1 Secale cereale
CCCCCCGGTCTAGGCGACATCCACGATCATTCACCTATGTTCCCTATTGTTCAGCTAGGCTGTAAAGGGAGCACGTTTGCGATTGTTACGACCGTTTCACCGGGGACAGTACCTCAGACGGGTGAAGCCGAAAGCTAGCGTTCTTACAGAATATAACAAGTCGGTCTAAGGGAAGTGAATATAGCCTCAAGCTTACTACCGGGCTTATTTTTTAAAATCATTGGTGTCCGTTGACCTTACGTGTCCATACTATAATTTTACCCGATGAAAGAAACTCTTGGAGGAACTATTTTCATCGAAAGATGTTTCTTATGTTAAACAGTAATATAACATCGCTCTCCACATATGTTTCGTATGTTTAAACCAGAAGGCCGGATTGCTTTGTTCCCAAATTATTGCCTTGTTCCCAATGGCACACAGTACAGAACACTTCCCGATCTCTGATTGGAGAGGCAAAAGCCGATGGCCGGTCAAGATAACATTCGTTTAAAAATAAGAATATGAGCGTGGATGGAGCACGGCCAACATAAAGTACATGGATACATAGAATTGACAAGATTACTCATTCTTGACATTGTCTATCAATTGTTCTAAAGCACAATCCTTTTGAGAATAGCGAGCGGCTTGCATTACTACATCATACACCAAGCTTACTGGTATCTCCTGGCCGTAGGGCCATTGGGCCAACCCGAGCCATATGCACCAGGTCTAGTTTAGTGAAGCGGGTCTTTACCATAGCCCATGCCTCACGTGCTCCTTATCGATAGGCCAAGATCTTCCATAACTCAAACCTTCGTCAAGCCCACTTAAAACGACAGGCTTGTTCGGTCATGCTGTGTGGTGGCGCATAGGACGGCCATAACGCCTTCGCCATGCTCTTCACGGCTTTCTGGACCTTCTCATTGGTCTTTGACAGTTCAATTAGAAGGTCCCCATCATAAGCGCTTACTTCTTCCTCGAGCCGCCCAGTTTGGAGACCTAACAAGCAGGTGTTGCACATCATCATTAACACATCAATGACAATTGCCAACCGCACGGTACGATCAACACTTACCAAATATGCCACCTTTCAGCCTCTGGTTTTTCTCCACGGTTTGGGCCAGTTGAGCTCTCATACTCTTAATTTCCTCAGCTTGCCATTGATTTTCTGCCTTGAGATAATTTTTCTCCTCCTGACTTCGCATCAGTACTCGTTTACCAGCCTCCAGCTCCCTTCACAACTCGTTTACAACTCCCGCTGTTGTATGATGAATACTGTGTTAATGTTGGGCATACAATGTATACATACAAAAACAATCTTTACTACTCACCGGACAATTCACTGCTGGCTTTTCGAGCCGCATCTAGTTCAGCCTTGGCTTCAACCAACTATGTCCGGCTCACTTCAAGGTCCTCGGACAGCTTCCTATTCTGCTCTCTTGCGTCCTACAACAATAATATCATTAGACACCCTTAATTCAGCCGTCCCGCCTGAATTCAGGCTTGGGGGCTAGTTGGCTAGGACACATGATCTGCTTTTAAGCTATATACCTGCACCTTGGCTGCAAATAGACCGACAATCCCATCCAGACCAGTCCGGGCCGCTCCAAGGTACGCATCCACCAAACTAAAAGCATTAAATTATTGCTCATCGAAGGCAGTATGACATAAAGTATCCCTTCGGCATCGATGGTTCATTACGCTCTCAACCTCGGAATTAGTGACCGAAACATCATCGGAATCCACCTATGGTACCCCAGCTGTCGCCTGTTTGAAGGAGGGTCTTGGTTGTGCCGAAGCCTTGGGCCCGGAGTTGTGGTTCGACACATCCGGAAGATCTCCAGATTGTCGTAGGGGCCTACACCTTCTATAAAATTGAGCAAGCCCTAATAAGAAGGTGCTAGCGGCAACTCTTGCTGCAATTTAGAAATATGTTACCTTTGGGCTGAGGGGGTAGGGGCCTCCACCTCGGTGGAAGCTTTCTGCTTTGACCTCCCGTCAAGGGTTCAAGCTGGTGCGGTCTGCGCTCCTCCCGAACATTCTTACGCGTAGTGCGGTGACCCTTGGGAGTAGAAGTCAGCACAATGGGGTAGCGTGAGATGAGCGCCCTGCTCGGGAGAGGGTCTTCTTTTCACTTACTATGGAAGAAGGAAGAACCCTGGGGTGATCAGCTGTTACAGCCACATTGCTGCCATCAAGGCCCTCCTAATAAAACACCCCATCTTAGAATTCGAATGATGTCTCTGGGTCATCATGATACCCTAGATCGCCACCACAAGAATGATTTTCTGGTTGAGGAGGAGGACAACTAATGGACTCAACCTGATGCCTCCATCACTGTTCAAGTGGCCTTCAGTAACGATTCAGTGTTATCTGTGAGCTCAGAGTAATGGATTGCGACTTATCCAGTCCGCCGGATTATATCTGGAGCAGCCTTCTCGAATGCTCATGCGAGGGAACTCTACTTTGTATCCCTTGAAGAGATCGACTAGTATTTTGGCCAGGTCCGCCTTGTTGTCTGGCCCTTGCCATTGGTGACGTGTCATGCCATAGGTCCCGTTATAGCACCATAAAGGGTGACCCCATTGTTTGAGGGGTTGCACGCATCAGGTGATGGCGATGGCCATGACTTCGATCATGATCAGCTTTTTGCTAGTTAATAGCCTGATCTTGGCTGACAGTGCCCGCACTTCTTCGCTATCATGTGGGGAAGTGCCTCTACGACGCCAGTTGTACCGCTTTATATGTGGGTCATTTGAATATCTAGGTAATCCTTGCCGAATTGAATCGGTGAGGGTAACGTCTTCAGTATGTAACCATTCTAAAGTCCATCCTTCAGGATCTTTATGTGGGGTCCCGATGTGGTACCCTGTCCCAGCTATTTTCCATACTTCAGCGCCACCTACCTCAAATATAGATCCCTCCCGGAGGCGGGGGACAAGACAGAAATACTTCCTCCACAAGTCAATGTGGGGCTCACAGCTCAGGAATATCTCGCACAAGGCAACAGAGCTGGAAATGTGCAATATGGATCCCGGGGTGAGGTTGTGAAGTTGGATCCCGTAGAACTCTAGCAGACCCCATAGAAAGGGATGAATATGAAAACCCAAACCTCTTAGAAGGAAGGGTACAAGACATATCCTCTCCTCCATGCTTGGGGCGGGGGAGTTCTCGGCAAGGGCACGACTATCGATGGAGATGAGACCAGCGTAGACTGAGACCATATCGGCCGAAGGGAAGAAGCGCTCCGTCTGCAAGTGACTCAGTTGGATATGCGAGATCAAAAAACTTGAGCAATCACCTGGGAGCGGGGTGTGAGGGCGCGAGGAAGAACTTGGGATGTCTGCCATGGCTTTGGAGAATTTTTTCAGTGTTGTTCTTGGCGAAGGGGAAGATAACTGTATTCAGTACCTTTGGATCTATAAATAACCATTCTATCGTGAAGCCGAAAGGACGAGTGCATGAAAGGACAACATTGGGCCGCACGCCCTCTGGAAAGATGTGCAAAGCCCTTGCCCCGAGGAACGACATTAAACTTTGATGGTCCCACCTCGATCTCGAGATGTCTTTGGATCTTCGAATCTTGAGACTATTCAGACCCGAGTACATTAGAGCGGGTCCCGATACTGTTCGGCAACATTGGCACAGCTGCAAACGGGATAAAGGAATTCGTCTCGCAAGCTGATGATGTGAAGATTCCGGAAGACGATCCCCGATGTTGGAGGCAAGTTCAGGGGCTACTAAGGGAGTCATGGACTACGTGGTCTTCGTGGCGACGGCCCATCGTACATGGGCCGGACTGGTGGAGTCGTATGGTGATAGGAGATCTACAAAGTCGTGGTGTGCCCTCCAAGTCAATAAGGCTGAGGATCTCTTTAATTCGTTATTGTAATCTATCTTCGGTAACCCTAACCCTACCAGTGTCAATATAAACCGAGGGTTCTTAGTCTTTAGGGCTAGAGCTACATTCATCATCTTGTACCCTTAGGGTTTAGCACACATAGATCTCAAGGTATATCAACTCTATAAACTACATCATACATCCAATATAATCAAGCATGTCGTAGGGTTTTACATCTTCGAGAGGGCCCAAACCTGGGTAAATAGAGTGTTTGTCATCCCTTGTTACCCATCGATCCTAAATCCACAGCTCGGGACCCCCTTGATGGAGATATGCTCTAGAGGCAATCATGTATGATGATATTTCCTATGTGTTTTTGAATAAATATAGTCATTGGATGTAATCAATGATACTTGTTGGCAAGTACGTGACTTGTCTGTGAGATCTTGTGTTCTATGATACATCCTAAATTGTCCCTAGTCGCAAGTAACGTGTGGGCACACGTCGGACTAGACTAGCATTTGACATGGTGGATGGCTCGGTCTCACTATCCATGTAAAATTGGATGCTAACCGTCTAATATGGACTTGGAAAGGTCTGGTCGGATTCAATGTAGTGGGATCCGAGTCGATATAAGGAATGAGTCGGACAGACCCAACTATGAGACACGGTGATATGTCATCTGTGAGTCTCTAGTACAACATACGTTCTACGTCTTAAGACCTGAGTTGACGCATGTACTCGGGATGGTGACAGACTTACTTTGGGCCGACCAAACGCTACTCCATGACTGGGTAGTTACAAAGGGAGGTTTCAGGTTTGTCCAGGCCCATGCTGCGAGACATGGTCCAGCAAGATGGGATTTGCTCCTCCGATTAGGAGAGATATACTATGGGCCCCTCGTGTGATCTGACTAGTATAAGCATGGCCATGCTACAAGGATTATGAGATAATCCATCTTGGGTCGGCATCACTGGAATGAGAAAGAGGTCGGGCTAGCACAAGGATGAGAGACTCGCCTTGAGCTCGACAACATATATTGTGTGACAAAAGGAATGGAAGTGTGATGTACAGGTTCGCCAAATCAGCTTCATAGTCTGCTTGGTGGTCGGCACACCTTGCTAGAGGCCGCTACCAACCGTGTGGGTCGGAAGTGATCCGAACTGTGACCAAGCCGACTTGAACCTAAGGGGTCGCATGCTTAAGGGAAGGAACCTATGAGGTTGGATCCGAATCCACGAGTCAGACATCGTCCTACTCGGACTCGGATACAGACCGGACAGATTTTGGGCTTTAGGATCCGTGCAAGGCCCAAGAGTTGAGCCCTCCAAGAGTTGAGCCCGTGATGGATACTGATGGCTTCTCGCCCCTCGTTGGTTACCCCAAGTGGAAGGTTTGAGATGCAGTGTAGCGGTAGTTTTCCCTTGGCAAAGATACCAAGGATCGAATCCCCTGAGACTCCGAGGGTCAACAAGAAGTTGTCAACTGCTAGCGGCGCAACTTAGCGATTGACAGGACCTGCACATAACTTTGCTCCCAACGAGTACAGAGAGGTTGTCAATCCCTTCGGCCTTGTCGTTTACAAAGGATCAAACGCAAGAGATAATAGTGATAGGTATGACTGCAACTAGTAAGTAAGAACAGAAAGTAAATAGCGGATGTGATCAGTGATGGTAATATGGACCGCGGTCCCATGATGTTCACTAGTGATGTCTCTCTCCCAAAAGACGATAAAACAGCTAAGCGAGGTAAACGAATTACAACTGGGCAATTGACAGGATTATGTGTGCAAACCAATGTTAACTATGCTGCAAGAAAGGTAGAGGCTCAAAAGCATGGGCGGTACGCCAAGGCAAGTAGACCGAAATCCATCTGCATCTACTACTAATCATCCACCTTGAGATATCTATCCAGAACATCTCGCTGGTATTAAGTTGCGAGTCCCACCCATAGTGTAAACTCAAAGCAACAGACAACTGCATTAAAAGAACTTTGCGTAAAGTAAACAATCCTTGCACCCGCAAGTACAAGCACCGTTGTTTTCCCCCTTGTGGCAACAACACATCCCCTAGACTCATGTTTCTGTCACTCAAGCTAGTCATCGAGGGGCATGAACCCAGAATCAAGCATAACGTTCCCTCTTGGAGTTACTACCTACTACTTGGCCAAAGCAATAAACAGCAACGAAGAACATGCAAGAATTACTCAAGAACATAAATATAAAAGAGGTAAATCAAATATATTACTCACACACAATCTGAACATAATCTCATAATCCATCGGATCCCAGCAAACTCATCATAGCAACAGCATAAGGATTACATATGTGCCTCGATCATGTAGGGCAGCTCACGAGGTCTAATCGGTGAAGAACAAAGAGGGGAGGAGAACAGCACATAGCTACTGGTCATGGACCCATGGTCCAAGGGAGACTACTCACAACTCATCCGGGAGGCATCCAGGGTGGTGGAGAGGCTCCCAATGGTGATCCTCCCCTCCGGCAGGGTGCCGGGAAGAGTTCTCCTGGTGCTCCCGATCTTGGAAGCGCGGCGGCGGCGGAACAGAGATGAGATCGCGAAAAAGGGTTCCGTCCTCGAGGGTTTCGGGACGCGGTGTAAATATATGCCAAAGGGGGCGTCAGAGGGGCTAAGGGGGGCCCAGGCGCCCTGGCGGCGCGTCCAGGAGGGGGGCCGCGCCCTCTGGCCGCCTGGAGCCCCTGTGGGCCCCCTCTGGCCCTACTTTGGTCGCATGGAAGCTTCCGGAACGCTGATTTTTTATATATTTTTCCCGGGATTTTTCTGGCAATTTACGTAATGGGAAAACCTGAAATACAAAAACAGTAGAAAACAGAAACTGGCACTGGGGTGCACTGAGTTAATAGGTTAGTCCAAATATGATCAAAAGTGTATGGAAGTGCATAAATATCATTGCAATATCACACAAAAGAGGCATGGAGCAAGCAGAAATTATAGATACGTTTTGGACGTATCAGATACCTATATACAGTGGAGGTGCGGCACACTTATTCAATTGATCGCTTCAGCGTCGTCGTTAGGGCTTTGCATGTGTTGCAACTAGCCACCTCCATTGGTCGCCGGTTGTGTGATCGGACCTAGCAGTTCGTCGCACGACGTTCCTCCTGCGCATGCGGATACCGTTAGAGGCGGTGCACTTGTGCCGCTCCGGCGAACCTGTTCACAGGATCCGATCGGCTACGTGGGAGATCGGCAAGGAGGAGATGACTCCAGGAAAGCAATACGACTCCAGGAATGCCCTGCCTCAACGCTACTTCCGATGCACGGCACTGCGTGTCTAGTGGTAACGATTTGTGATCCATCTGCCTTCGCATGTTCCTAGATGTTCTGCATGTAGAAAAAGTTTAATTTGCAGTCGACGCGCCCTATGGTAGAGCCCAACAGTGGTATCAGAGCCTTGGCTATAGGATTTGGATTCAGATCGGATGCATATTAGATATGTGGAGGCGGCAAATGAGATATGTTGTCGTTTATGAGATCGGCTACGTGCACGGTTGATGAGATCAACTACACATGGGAATCGTTGAGGCTATGTTTTCTACCCCTACAGGTCAGTTACCCACCATTGGGGTTAACAGTGAAACGTAAATCCAAATTGGATTCGCGATGATCGATGAGATTGGTGAGATCCGAATCGGACCGCCGTGCTCGTAGCGCCATGTATTTCGTACCCGACACACAAACCGGTAGAATGCAATTCTATGCATACCTTTGTTTTGCAGGTTTGACATGAATAGTATGGCTCATGTGTATGTGATGCATGTGTGTAATGTATAAGTGGCCCGCGCGTCATGTTTGTCAGCCAGTAGGATCCAAAGTGTTGTCATTATAATGTATAACGACCTGCGTGTCGACTTGTGACTCTATGTAAAATTCATTACTAGTTGTAGTAGTTGGATAATAGAGAGCAGGTTGGTGGCTTGGCATCCCGGCGTGACGAACAAGATGGAGTTCCCAGATGGTCATCGGAGTCGGTGCCAACCTTGAAGAACATCCATGAAGAAGCCATACTATTTCACAATATATGTTTATTTGCGATTTTTATGCTTCTAACTTTCTATGTATTTTGCATGGTAAAAAGATCCCTAATCAATATCAAGTAAACTGCCATTCCCGATGTTGCACCTTCGCACGTCAAGTACGTCTAGCAGTGGGCTCATAAAATTGGGGTGCTGCTAGGTGTCCTTGAACTGAATGGTTCATGTCGGACACAGACATGCACTACATCAGGTTAACTTGACAAGGCTATCAAAACTGTTTTGGGCCTTGTGGCCAAGGAGGTCGGGAGCCGGGGTATGAGATACCTACTCGACCGACAGGAGTTGTATAGAGATACGATTAGCAAGGAGTTTCTTACCGGGTAGACATGTTGTCTAGTAGTGATGCTAAATCCCACTAGTCGCCTATGCTAGTCGGATCCTAAATCATTGGGAGCTTGAGGAGGGATGCTAACTTTAGAGGGAGTATTTCTATTTAAGGTTTGAATTACTCTACATAAACACAATGCTTAGTGATTGCATATTTTCTATTATACATCAATGGCACCAGAAGCTCAACCCAACTTTGCATTGAAATCAATCTTGGAAAAGGATAAACTTAATGGAACCAACTTTACCGCCTGGTATAGAAATTTGAGAATTGTTCTCAAGAATGATAAGAAGGAACAAGTTCTAGAGCATCCACTTCCAGATGAATATGCCGATACTGCTAATGTCACAACCAGGAATGCCTGCCAGAAACTAGTTGATGAATCAAACAAGATCAGTTGCCTCATGTTGGCTTGTATGGAGCCCGATTTGCAACAACATTTCAAAGATGTTGGGGCTTTTGATATGATTGAGAGTCTCAAGAGCATGTTTCAGGTTCAGGCTAGGACCGAATGGTTTAATGTCTAGCGATCCTTGATGGATTGTAAGCTGAAGGAAGGTGATGGATAAGAAGCTCACTGAATTGCATGGTATACTTAATGTGGGAGAACAGGATATAAAGGAAAGCACGCATCAAGTGTTGATGGTGCAGAACTCAGCTAAGTTCAAGAAGAGTTGGTCCAATAAAAATGCTAAGGCAAACGTCACGGAGAAGGAAATCTCCAGCGCAGCGCCAAAGTCTGGACCGAACTCAGAGACCGTTTGCTATCACTTCAAAGAGATCGGTCACTGGAAGAGGAACTGTAGCAAGTGGCTTGCAAAGCATGGCAAGAAGGCTAGAAATGCTGCTTCAGGCAAAGGTACACTTATTGCATATGTTATAGACAATTACCTTGCTGACATGCGTAGTAGCTCTTGGGTATTTGATACCGGATCAGAAGTTCATATTTGGAACTCGGTGCAGGGGCTGGTAAGAACTAGGCGTGTGGTACAAGGGGAAATTGACATCAGGGTCGGCAAAAAAGAAAGAGTTATTGCGTTGGAGGTCGGCACGATGCACCTCTAGCTGCCTTCCGAATTTATTATGGAATTGAATAATTTTTATTATATTCCTGCACTTAGTCGGAACATTGGTTCTGCCTCATGTTTGATGAGTCAGGGTTATGAATTCAAATTTAAAGGACAATGGTTGTTCAATATTTTTGAATGGTATGTTCCACAGTTATGCACCCATTGTTGATGGGCTATTTATTTTGAATCTTGAAACTAAACCTGTCTATAATATGAATGTCAAGAGGCATAAGCCTAATGATATAAATCGGACATACTTCTGGCATTGTCGGCTTCGACACATTAGTCTGAAACGCATGAAGAAGCTCCATAGTGTGGGCTCCTAACTTCGCCCTACTTCGAGTTGTTCGAGACATGCGAATAATGCTTGCTCGACAATATGACTAAGTCTCCTTTTGTAAAGAGTTGCGAGAGGGCGTCTGAGCTTTTGGAGCTTATACACAGCGATGTGTGTTGTCCAAGGATCACAACTGCTAGAGGTGGCTATCAGTACTTCATGACTTTTACCGATGACATGACTAGATATGGCTATATCTATTTGATGAGGCACAAGTCGGGAACTTATGAAAAGTTCAAAGAGTTTCAGAACGAGGTTGAGAATCAGCTCGTCAAGACTATAAAGCTTCTACGATCAAATCGTGGAGGTGAGTACATGAGCCAGGAGTTTGATGATCATCTGAAAAGTCGAGGTATAGTACCTCAGCTCACACCTCCGGGTACGCCACAGAGAAATAGCGTGTTGGAATGGAGGAATCGTACCTTGTTGGACAAGGTTCGTTCTATGATGAGCAAATCGGATTTACCCTTGTCATTCTGGGGATGCGCTCTAGAAATCGTAGCTTTTACACTCAACAGAGTACCATCAAAATCCGTAGATAAGACACCAGATGAGATGTGGACTGGGAAGAGTCCCAAGTTGTCATTTCTAATGATTTGGGGTTGTGAAGGATTTGTCAAGCGACTTATGTCAGACAAGCTTACACCCAAGTCGGATAAATGCATATTCATGGGATATCCGAGGGAAACTTTGGGATATAGCTTCTACAACCGGAAAGAGAACAAAGTGGTTGTTGCTCGAAACAACGTCTTCCTTGAGAAAGAATTTCTTGGGCGAGATGCTAGTGGGCGGCAGGTGCAACTCGAAAAGGTTCAAGAACCACTAGGGGACAACTTGGCTGGGGATGTGATCATACCGGAGTCAGTCAGGGAACCCGAGGTGGAAGCGGCACCGGAACCACGGAGGTCGGAAAGATTGTGCAGAGTGCGCGATGTGTTGTTGCTGGAAAGCGATGAGCCAGCTACGTATGCAGAAGCAATGGTAAGCCCGGATTCTGAGTCATGGTTGGAGTCCATGAGATATGATTTAAAGTCCATGGATGAAAATCAAGTCTGGGACTTGGTTGATCAGCCGCCTGGTGTAAAGGCCATAGGATGCAAATGGGTCTTTAAGAAGAAAACCAATGTCGATGGAAATGTTCAGATCCACAATGCTCTGCTTGTCGTTAAAGGTTATGGAAAAGTTCAAGGAATTGACTATGACGAGACTTACTCGCCGGTAGCGATGCTGAAGTTGGTGGGATTGTACTAGCTATAGCTGCCTATTTCTATTACGACATATGGAAGATGGATGTCAAAATGGATTTCCTTCACGGAAATTTAACCGAGGAGGTGTATATGATACAGCCCGAGGGTTTTGTTAATCCGACTAGCACTAGTAAGGTATGCAAGATGAAGAGATCCATTTATGGGTTGAGACAAGCATCTCGGAGCTGAAACATTCGTTTCGATGAGGTCGTCACTGGTCTCGGTTTTATCAAAAGCGAAGAGGACGGTTTTATACAAGCAGTTGAGTGGGAGATCGATAGTGTCTTTGATACTATATGTGGATAACATATTGCTGATCAGCAATGATGTTTTGATACTGAACTCAGTCAAGGAATCATTGAATGGAAAGTATTCAATGAAGGACCTCGGTGAAGCGGTTTACATATTGGGCATTTAGATCTATAGAGATAGATCGAGGCGGCTGCTCGGCTTGATCCAATGCACGTACATAGATAAAGTGTTGAAGAGGTTCAACTTGAGTGAGGACAAGAAAGGGTTCATGCTTGTCTCACATGGTATAAGGATAAGCAAGACTCAGAGTCCTTCTACATCTGATGAGCGAAGCAGGATGAGTCGGATTTCGTATGCTTCCGCAATCGGATCCATCATGTTTGCCATGATATGTACACGGTCTGAGGTTGCTTTTGGAATAAGCCTAACAAGTAGATACCAGGCAAATCCAAGTGAGACTCACTGGGCGGTGGTAAATACTATTCTAAAGTACCTGAATAGGACTAAAGAGATATTCCTACTTTTTGGAGGAGAGGAGGAGCTCGTCGTAAAGGGTTACGTCGATGCTAGTTTCCAAACCGATAGAGATGATTGTCGATCACAGTTTTGATTTGTCTATGTCATGAAAGGAGGAGCAGTGAGCTGGACAAGTTCCAAGCAAGATATGGTGGCCGATTCTACCACAAAAGCCGAATACATTACGGCTTGTGAAGTTGCAAAGGATGGTGTTTGGATCCAGAACTTTCTGGATTATCTTGGTATTTTCCCAGCCTCGGTGAAACTGTTGGACCTTTGTTGTAATAATTCTGGTGCCATCGCTGTCGGTGTCAAAACTAGCGGATCTCGAGTAGGGGGTCCTGAACTATGCGTCTGAGGATCGATGGTAGCAGGAGACTGGGGACACGATGTTTACCCAGGTTCAGACCCTCTCGACCGAGGTAATACCCTACTTCCTGCTATATTAATCTTGATGAATATGATTACAAGAGTCGATCTACCTCGAGATCGTAATGGCTAAACCATAAATCCTAGCCTATGAGGACGTTATGATTCTCTAGCCTCTACGGACTAAACCCTCCAGTTTATATATGCACCGGAGGGGCCTAGGGTTTGTACATGACCAGTTTGCAGAGGAAGGAAAGATTACACCCGAACCTAAAACCTGCCATTATATGAATACAGGAGTCCTATCTGGATATGAGAGACGATCTTCAACAAAGATCTTCATGGCCCACTAGTCCGGCCCGCCATGAGTTATCCGGCCACATGAGGACCCCTCAATCCAGGACTCCCTCAATAGCCCCTAAACCTGTCTTCGATGACGATGAGTTCGGCTTCCGTATTGTCTTCGACATTGAAAGGCAGGTTCCTTCTTCTCAATATATCTTCTGCAAAAAGTGCATTGTGTTTGGCTCTGAATGG
Source organism: Secale cereale (assembly GCA_902687465.1). Taxonomy (NCBI): domain Eukaryota; kingdom Viridiplantae; phylum Streptophyta; class Magnoliopsida; order Poales; family Poaceae; genus Secale; species Secale cereale. Next base: position 493,285,372 of record LR738710.1, read on the forward strand.
TTAGTGCAACCCTTAGCCTCGAAGGCAATGCATCGAAAGAAAATGAATAATGTATCTTTATTGAAAACTTTTTGGTGAAGCGTCGCGTCGATCCCACTAATATACCAGACAGTTTTATTTGGTCCGAGTTTAACGTTTCGAGGCATAACCCCCTTTGGCACGTCCTATCAAAGCAGAGATCATGCCCGCTTATTAGGGGATCCTTATCAATGTGACGTGAGCATCCAAACTGCGCATTACGCACGATCACTTTGGGAACCGGTGAGGTTTACGGCTAAAGTGGGGAGACGTTCTGTATTCACAGGGTTATAAAAGGATACCAATCCCTTTCATCAACCCCACGCATTCCTCAAGCTCGAGCTCTCCAATCTTCCTAGCCCCAACATCCTCATCTCTTGCACCCACAGTTGTCCGTTCCTCAACCACTACTTCCTTCCCCAGTAATGGCTGGATCCGGCGCCAAGGGCAAGTGGGAGGCCTCTACGGTACTGAGAAATCCCTGGAGGATCTTCGGAGTGCGGGCTATCTCGCTGCTAACATTGCGCACCAATTCCCCGCCAAGGCCAGGTGGTTCCCGTCCCAGAGGCGGGCGAGAGAGTCGGGTTTCTCTCGCATTTGTTAGTGGGCTAGGGTTTCCGCTTCACCCCTTTGTTCAGGGTTTGCTATTTTTCTACGGGTTAGATTTCCTCCACATCTCTGCTTTTATAGTGGTGTGTGAAGCTTTACACCGCGTTCCCCCACACTTTAGCCTATGGATCAAAACCTTCAACGTGAAGCCGAAGGTGGTGGACGGGCAACACGTAGAGTGCGGGGGCGCTATGATAAGCAAGCTCCCGAAAGCAACTTGGCCAAAGGGGTCGTTCTTGGAGACGAAAAAGGTCTGGCAGCAGGAGTGGTTCTATAACAATGAACCCCGGGATGCCAAATGGGCGGCGGAACCTGCTTTCAGATCTGGACCCCAGGAGAGGTTAACCTCCTGGACCGATAACAGTCCGAACTGGGGGTCTCAGGTTGAGGTGACGACTCTCCAAGGCCGTGTGTCCGGCATGATTTCAAAGGGCTATCAGCTCTCGACCGAGGTCCAGGTAATGCTGGTCTGACTTGTCCTTCCTTAGCAAAGCTGGGACTCCTCCCTATGGGAGTTCGACTTGGCAGGAGACTGACCCCTGAAGCATCTCTTCAGCTTTATGCACAAAGAGATCTGGAAGCATCTCTTCAAGAGCCAGATGGAGTGGCCGAAAGAAACCGAGGACGCGGGCTATAGTACCGCGTTCACCACACAAGAGGTAATCAAAAATTCTGCCAAACATATAGCCCCTTCTTATTTGATTATAAACGTAATTAGAGTTTTTGCATGATATACAGGGCTGGACGAAGAAGGCAATCCGGATTACGTGTCCGGTGCCTTTGCCAGAAGACATAGAGACGCTTCGACTGACGACGATGCTGGTCCCGACGCCGTACAAGGCGCCGGACAAGAAGTCCAAGAAGAAGAGCAAGGGGCTGAGGGAGGCCCCCGCCCTGCGGACGGGAAGTCCGAGGAGATCAACATCCTCTCCTCCGAAGAGGAGGAGGATGACGAAGAAGAAGAAGAAGATCCCCCTGTGCAAGGCAGGGGGAAGAAGAGGGCGGCTGCCGCTGATGCGGGCAAGGCTGCATCCTGGAGGAGGCTGAACCTCCCCATTCGTTCGGACTCATCGTCCGAACATAGCTTTGTGGTGAAGCTCAGGGAGAAGCCCCCAACCGAAACGTAATTTTGTCCAGATATATTAATTGGTGCACCTTGTTTGTTTAGCATTTTAATGCTTACTTAGTATTTCTCACCTGCTGACCTACAGCCCTCCCCGAGCACACCCCGACGCCTCCTTATCAAAGGGGAACTCTCTAGCTCCTAGAGAGACAGAGAGTGACCCGCTCATACGAGCTCCATCACCCGTGCCGGTGGGGTCCCCTAAGTGTCCTCCCAGCATGTGTCTTCCGCTCAAGGAGATGGGGGCGGGGCAAGTGACAGGGCAATCGAGGGTAACACGTCGGCTGCCACTGACCAAGGGGAAACAATCCCCATGGAGACCGAAGACGGGGGGGCCAGATAGTCTGGGGCCCTGCCGAATACTGATCCGGAGCCTAGCACGGCTCCGGGGTCCAATGACCAGACCCCCAAGGCGGGGGAGGATACGACGGCGCCCGGGGCCAATCCGGAGGCACCAGACCCTCTAGAGGGAGCACTACATAGTGCTTCCGTCGTGGAGGAGTACCGCACCATGATGGGTGCGGTGATGAAGAAGATTCAGTCCATCAAAGGCAGACGGAATGAAGCCTTTAATAGCTTGGTAACAGGCTTTGAGGTAAGCAATGTAATGTTCTTTATGGAACTTTATTTCTTTTATATGCACATATATAGCCAGTAGCCCCTGATGCTTTGTGTGATTCTGAATAGAATCAGACAAAGTATCCATAGTATAGCATGTTATAGAGCTGAACTGTATGCTTCCGTATTTGAACATGCGTCACTAGTTGCGGCAATTGCACGAGATACAGAAGTTGCCGAACTAAATCGGAAGATTTTGTTGGCCAACGCGGACCTCGACCACGTCAATCAGCGTTTAGATGAAACGCAAGGTATGCGTATTTAAAAATTAAAATGTCAAGAAGACTAAGTAATTGGGTATGAGTATAAACTCTTAATGATATTTTGTATTACACAGTTGGCGTCACCGAGCTCGAGGCCCTCAAGGGCGAGCTCGCGAAGGCCAAGAAGGAGGCCGAGGAGAGCAGGGCAATCACTAACAAAGCGGTTGCCGATCTAGAGGCCAAAAAAGCCACGTGCCAACAGCACATGGCTCGGGTGTCCGAAGTCGATGACGAACTCAAAGATGCTATTCGCAACTGCGAGGCGTTGGAGTTGAAGGCTTCGTAATAAGCATCTGAGCTTAATGCGGCAGTTAAGGCTGCCCAGGATGCGCGAAGCGAGTCGCACAGCGCCTGTGACGAAATCAAGCAGGCGTGGGAGATAGCATCTGGTAAGACCTTCCTCTTACAGAGCATCTTCGGAGGGTGGAAGTATCTTGTTGCTGACGCGGTTATGGAGTTCTCTAGGCGTGTTTGCTGATCTTCCGAGGAGCAGTGCTGACGTCTCCCAATACTTCCGATCCCAGGAGGGGAACGACACGAGAAGCTGTTTTGGTCGCAGTTCTATGCGCGAAAACATCCGGTGCCCCTTAACGACGAGATGAAGCAGCTGGTCGAGCTGCACAATATGGCGGGTTTGGCCATGAAGGACTTGATAATCCAGCTATGGCCCGCTGATCCAATCCCAAGTAGCTACTTCGGGTTGGTGAAGCAGCTCGTCAAAGCGATTCTGCGGGTCGACGCGTTGAAGCGTTCGGCCTACATAGAGGGTGCTCGGATGGCCTTCGCTCGTGTAAAAGTGCACTGGGCGAAGATGAAGGCACATGATATAGCTACTACTGGCCCGCCCACACGCAAGGAGCACCGAAAAATAGAGAAATACTTCGAGGACGTCATAGAAGGCGCCCACCTTGTAGAAGGCCAGTGCTCAAAGGATGTTATATTTGAGTAATTGTATCCGGATTGTAAAGACTTGAGCTTATGAACCGATGTATATAACTTTTGCGCTATTATAATGTGAGCGACGTTTACCTCCTGTGTGGCTGTTTATTTAAATCTGAAAGTTTCCAGTCATCGGCTTCAGCCCCCATGTAAATAGTACTAGGGTGTTCGATCATATGCGTAGACACTCTTTATCCAACGTCTTGCTCCGTGTAGGAGGTGTATGCGGAGCGAACCAGGAAATCAGACTATGTGGCATTATTTCTTTCACTTAGCGATAGGAGTTTGACAAGTGGGGCTAGGTACTAGCCCCTGGTGCGGATATGGTATTTCCGAATTAAGGTATCCATTTGCACGCGGCTGGGTGAAAAAAACAACCCTTCGTATAACACGTGGTAGATCTCCATTGATCATAGTATATCACTAAGTCACCGTATCGCGAACCAGGTTCTCACATATCATGATAGTCAGTTTTCGGCTTTCTCTACTGAGGTACTTGACCAGACGAGCCAGAAGTACAATCGCAGTAGTTCTCCCTTTACACCCTAGCCGAAAAATCGGGAACGTAGGGGTAAGCACAGGAGCCGGGCAACCCAACTATTGACCCAAGACATGATTCAGAACTGATGCAAATAGAGCAAATATCCAGGACGCCGAACACTCCTTATAGGTGTTCGGACTTTTCGACATATACCGGGCTGTATACAGCCCCTGGTAATGGACACTCTTTGACAAGGCACATGTGGCAATCTGGCATGGGGAGAGAACATAGGCGGTGAGAGAATAAAACTCCCAACATTATATGAACCAAGTTGTTTCAATAATATCCCATTATAGTACGGCGAGCCGTAAACTTACAGATAATGCTGATAACTTTCTTGGACATTTTACATGCTAGAAAAGTATAAAACAAAAAGATAAAAAAGGTTTACACATGGTCTTAATCTAAAAAGAAACCTTAGCACGGGTCCCGACTGCACGTCTGCACCATTTCCTCCTCTATGATGTGTCCTTGAAGGGGGGAGTGTGATGGCCATCTGTGAAAAAAGAGAAAAAAGAAAAAACCTAGAAAAGAAAAGAAATCCAATGTGACCATAAACAGAACCGGTTCGTTTAGTGAACCTTGAAAGATAATTTTAGAGTCCTAATACGGTCGAGCCGAACTATGGACAATATTTATGCAGTGTGCCCCCAGCGTCATCGAATGGATTTTGAGGGCATAATTATGTACACGAGGCACATATACTATCACGTTATGGGGCAGTCGATGGGGGCGTAACTTCCAATCTAGCTCAGGTTCATCTAAGCTGCCGCACTAAGGCGTATGCCGGACACATTTAGCTGTGTCCGCGGTTTTAACGGTCGATAGGCTGTCCGGCTTGAAAAGGCCGTTTTAGACTTCGGCTGCAAAGGCCGCAGTGTCCTCCTCCGTGCGGAGAGAGCGCTCCATATTTCCACTGACCGTGATGACGCCACGTGGTCCAGGCATTTTAAGCTTTAGATAAGCATAATGCAGGACTGCATTAAAGTGGGCGAAGGCCGTTCTTCCGAGTAGTGCGTGATAGCCACTTCGGAACGGAGCTATATCGAAGATTAGCTCTTCACCTCGAAAGTTATCGAGAGAGGCGAATACGACCTGCAATGTTAAACAGCCCGTGCAACGGGCTTCTACGCCTGGTATCACTTATTTAAAGGTCGTGCAACTTGGCTTGATTCGTGATGGGTCGATCATCGTTTTGCGGATAGTGTCCTGATAAATCAGATTGAGACTCCTGCCGCCGTCCATAAGGACTCGAGTGAGATGATATACATCGATTATTGGGTCGAGCAGTAGGGCAGTCAAACCCCCGTGACGGATACTAGTCGGATGATCCCTGCAATCAAAAGTCCTCGGACAGGCCGACCATGGGTAGAATTTGGGGGCAACAGGCTCGACGACATAGACATATCGAAGTGCGCTCTTGCGCTCCCTCTTTGGGATATGAGTGGCATAGATCATGTTCACTGTTTTGATCTCCGGTGGAAATTTCTTCTATCTCCATGTGTTCGGCTGGCGAGGTTCATCCTCATCTTCGCTCTGAGGTCCCTTTCCCTTGTGTTCGGCGTTGAGCTTGCCGGCCTGCTTGAAGACCCAACAATTTCTAGGGTGCCATGGATCTGGAAGGGCCTATGTAGTATTTTGTCCAGGCTAGATGGACCATCTTTGTTGCCTTTGAATGGCTTCTTCCATTGACCGGGTCTGGAGCCGCTGAATCCTTCATTTACCGATGTATCATCTAGGCTTCCAGCATTATTTCGACGTTGGTTTTTATTACGTTGTGGCTTCCCATTGCCGTCCCTGACTTCATATGTTCCAGAGTCGCTGGTGCTGCTACGAGCTAGCCAGCTCTCCTCGCTCGCGCAAAAGTGGGTCATTAGTGTAGTTAGGGCTGCCATTGTCCTCGGCTTTTCCTGGCCGAGGTGTCTAGCTAGCCATTCGTACCGGACACTGTGTTTAAAGGCCGCTAAGGCTTCAGCATCCGGACAATCGACGATTTGGTTTTACTTAGTGAGAAACCGATTCCAAAGCTTGCGGGCTGACTCCCCAGGTTGTTGGATGATGTGACTTAGATCGTTAGCATCCGGGGGCCAGACATAGGTCCCTTGAAAATTGGCCTGAAAAGCACCCTCAAGTTCTTCCCAACTTCCAATGGAGTTCTATGGGAGGCTGTTTAGCCAGTGTCGAGTTGGTCCTTTCAGCTTGAGGGGTGAGTATTCTATGGCGTGCAGATCATCTCCATGAGCCATGTGCATGTGAAGAATGAAGTTTTCTACCTAGACGTCAGGATCCGTCGTTCCATCATACGCCTCGATATTTATGGGTTTAAATCCTTCTGGAAAGTCGTGATCCAGCACCTCATCGGTGAAGCACACAGGGTGTGCAGCACCCCTGTATTTTGCTATGTCATGGCGTATGTCCGATGGTTGTGAAGTTCGGTGTTGAACCCAAACTGGTATATGACCAACATGATTGGCTTGATAGCCGTTGTCTCGTGCGGGAGCACGGTCCCTGGATCCGCAGATGGATCTGGTCTGGCCAGCCTTTTTGTTCAGGTCCTCACACAGATCATGTTTCTGTGCCTGAGCTATATCCTCCTTTCCTTTATGGGGTGGGGGTGCGGGCTTGTGCACGCCATTGCTAGCAACTCTGTCCCGTGCACGAGGTGGTCAGTTCGGCTTGTCGGCGGTGTTATTCTTCGGCAGTATAGGCGCAGTGCCTCGTAGTTGAATTCGGGCAGCAGATTACGCTTAGGATAGCCTTTGGATTGGCGATTGTAGCTATATTTTTGCTCAGCGTCTAGTACTTCATTCCATCTATCATTGAGCATCTCCTGTGCGGCTCGAAGCCGTCTCTACTGCTTTCTCAGGCTCCTTGCAGTGGCAATAAGCCTCCGATGGAAGTGTTTTTGTTCTAAGGGTTCTTCTGGGATGATGTATTCGTCATCGCCCAGGCTAACATCCTCTTTGAAGACAGGTTCATAATTACTGTCTTCAGCATCGCTGTCATCGGACAGCGATTTCAGACTATGTTCGCCGTCCTCTCGCTTGTCCTGCTCTATCACTGGGTCTGCGGGGTCTTCGGCTTGCTCCGGACTATCACCATCGTTAGTAACAATGTTGTTATCCTTCCCTTTACGGGATTTAGTTCAGCGCTTCGGACGCCGAACGTTTGGGAGGTTCATCGATAGGCTTGTCCTTTGCGGGATCGTTTTCGCCATTACCCTCCTTCTCCTTAGGTGTATCCACCATATACACGTCGTATGAAGACGTAGCTATCCATTGCCCGGTTACGGGCCGGTTTTGGTCTAGATATGCTTCGGCTTCGAGGTCCATCCCTTCGAAGTCTTCGGAAGCGTAGTCAAGTAGATTAGTTAGATCTTCGACCGTGGCTACCAAGTGGGTGGTGGGTGGGAAGAAAATTTCTCCATCATCAGCCTCCAGTTCGAACCGGATATAATTCGGCTGTGTGTCCCCAACTAAGGAGAGAGATTTTAACAAGTTTAGCACATCGCCAAAGGGTGAGTGCCAGAAGATATATGCAGCGCTAAATTCGGGCTTGGAGGGCGCAGATGCGCATGGTTCGGAACCTACAGCCGGAGACGAGTCAGGAGTTCCGGTAACACAGATCCTGCTCAGAGTTGGGTCTATGTGCGGCTCCAGCGCCGTTGAGTCCGCGGCTTCCTCAGTGGGGTTGTGCTTCCCATCCTCGGGTGACGCGATTTGTTCCGGATCTAGGGCCAGAACGGTTACAGGTGCTATTTCCTGGTCCGATGACAAAATTAGGTCATGTTCGTTGTGGTGGCAGGGAGAGATCTCCGTGGGCTTGAATCCATCGAAGATCAAGTCTCCGCGGATATCAGCAATGTAGTTCAAGCTTCCAAACCTGACCTGACGGCCAGGGGCGTAGTTCTCAACCTGCTCAAGGTGGCCTTTTGTGTTGGCACGGAGCATGAAGCCGCCGAAAACAAAAAGCTGGCCGGGAGGGAAAGTTCCCTCAGTGGTGTCGTCGTGGTTGACGAAGCGATCCATCACTCCTTCGATCGGCGACATAGTGGAACTCTCAATGAAAGCACCAATATCGGGTCCCGAACTATGCGTGTGAGGATCGATGGTAACAGGAGACTGGGGACACGATGTTTACCCAGGCTCAGGCCCTCTTGACCGAGGTAATACCCTACTTCCTGTTATATTAATCTTGATGAATATGATTACAAGAGTTGATCTACCTCGAGATCGTAATGGCTAAACCCTAAAGCCTAGACTATGAGGATGTTATGATTCTCTAGCCTCTACGGACTAAGCCCTCAAGTTTATATATGCACCGGAGGGGCCTAGGGTTTGTACATAACCAGCTTGCATAGGATAGAAAGATTACACCCGAACCTAAAACCTGCCATTATACGAATACAGGAGTCCTATCCGTATACGAGAGACAATCTTCAACAATGATCTTCACGGCCCACCAGTCCGGCCCACCACGAGTTATCCGGCCACATGAGGACCCCTCAATCCAGGACTCCCTTAATTGCAAAAGCCAAGGAGCCGAGGAACCACCACAAGACCAGAAGCATAGATCGGAAATATCACGTAATACGAAAGATTGTAATGAGTGGTGATATAGAGCTATGCAAAATTCACACGGATGCCAATGTTGCAGATCCACTGACTAAGCCGCTTCCATAACCCAAACATGAGGGTGAAGGAAATATGCCCTAGAGGCAATAATAAAGTTGTTATTTATATTTCCTTTATATCATGATAAATGTCTTTTATTCATTCTAGAATTGTATTAACCGGAAGGTTGATACATGTGTGGATACATAGACAAAACACATTGTCCCTCGTAAGCCTCTACTAGACTAGCTCGTTAATCAAAGATGGTTGAGTTTCCTAACGATAAACATGTCTTGTCATTTGATTAATGGGATCACACCATTAGGAGAATGATGTGATGGACAAGCCCCATCCGTTATCTTAGCATTATGATTGTTTAGTTTTATTGCTATTGCTTTCTTCATGACGTATACATGTTCCTCTGACTATGAGATTATGCAACTCCCGAGTACCAGGGGAACACCTTGTGTGCTATCAAACGTCACAATGTAAATAGGTGATTATAAAGATGCTCTACAGGTGTGTCTGAAGGTGCTTGTTGGGTTGGCATAGATTAGGATTTGTCCCTTTGTGTATCGGAGAGGTATCTCTGGGCCCTCTTGGTAATGCATATCACTATAAGCCTTGCAAGCAATGTGACTAATGAGTTAGTCGCGGAATGATGCATTACGGAACGAGTAAAGAGACTTGCCAGTAACGAGATTGAACTAGGTATGATGATACCGACGATCGAATCTCGGGCAAGTAACATACTGATGACAAAGGGAACAATGTATGTTGTTATTCGGTTTGACCTATAAAGATCTTCGTAGAATATGTAGGAGCCAATATGAACATCCAGGTTCTGCTATTGGTTATTGACCGGAGATGTGTCTCGGTCATGTCTACATAGTTCTCGAACCCGCATAACGTTCGATGACGATTTGTATTATGAGTTATGTGTTTTCGTGACCGAAGTTTTTTCAGAGTCCCGCATGAGATCACAGACATGACGAGGATTCTCGAAATGGTCGAGAGGTAAAGATTCATATATTGTGAAGGTTATATTCAGACATCGGAATGGTTCCGAGTGATTCAGGTATTTTTTTGGAGTACTGAGGGGTTACCGGAACCCCCCGGGGGAAGTTATTGGGCCTTATTGGGCCATAGGGGAGAAGACGAGACACGCCAAGGGAGGAGGCGCCCCCCATGGAGTCTGAATTGTACTAGGGGAGGGGGTGGCGCCCCCCTTGCCCTTTCCTAGTCCCTCTCCCTTTCCCTCTTTCCCACTCCAAAAAAGGAAAGGGGAATCCTACTAGGACTTGGGAGTCCTTGTAGGACTCCCCACACTTGGCGCGCCCCTAGGGGGCCGGCCTCCTGCTCCCTTGCTTTATATATGGAGGTGGGGGCCCCCCAAAGGCACACCAAGATTTGTCTTAGCCATGTGCGGTGCCCCCCTCTACAGTTTACTCCTCTGGTCACAGGGTCGTAGTGCTTAGGCGAAGCCCTGCGCGGATCACATTACCAGCACCGTCGCCATGCCGTCATGCTGACGGAACTCTCCCTCGACCCTCTACTGGATCAAGAGTTGAGGGACGTCATCGAGATGAACGTGTGCTGAACATGGAGGTGTCGTAGGTTCGGTACTTCTATCGGTTGGATCGTGAAGACATTCGACTACATCAACCGCGTTAATACAACGCTTTTGCTTTCGGTCTACGAGGGTACGTAGACACACTCTTCCCGTCTTGTTGCTATGCATCTCCTAGATAGATCTTGCGTGAGCGTAGGATTGTTTTTCAAATTGCATGCTATGTTCCCAACGGTTGTAATCATGAGCCAGGTCTATGCGTAGATGATATGCATGAGTAGAACACAACGAGTTATGGGCGATAATAGTCATACTGCTTACCACCAATGTCTCACTTTGATTCGGCGGTATTGTTGGATGAAGCGGCACGGACCGACATTACATGACCGCGTTCATGAGGGTGGTTCTACCGACGTGCTTTGCACATAGGTGGTTGGCGTGTGTCTGTTTCTCCAACTTTAGTTGAATCGAGTATGACAACAGCCGGTCCTTGTTGAAGGATAAAACATCACACTTGACGAAAAATCATTGTGGTTTTGATGAGTAGGTAAGAACGGTTCTTGCCAGAAGCCCGTAGCAGCCACGTAAAACTTGCAACAACAAATTAGAGGACGTCTACCTTGTTTTTGCAGGGCGTGCTGTGATGTGATATGGTAAAGACGTGATGAGTTATACGTTATTCTATGAGATGATCATGTTTTGTAAATTATCGGCAACCGGCAGGAGCCTTATGGTTGTCTCTTTATTGTATGAATTGCGAACGCCATGTAATTGCTTTACTTTATCACTATGAGTTAGCGATAGTAGTAGAAGCAATAGTTGGCGAGACGACCATGACGCTATGATGAAGATCATGGTGTCAAGCCGGTGACGATGGAGATCATGACGATGCTTTGGAGATGGAGAAAAAAAGCACAAGATGATGATGGCCATATCCTGTCACATATTTTGATTGCATGTGATGTTTATCTTTCTATGCATCTTATTATGCTTAGAACGACGGTAGCATTATAAGATGATCCCTTACAAAATTTCAAGTTACAAGTTGTCTCCCTGAGTATGCACCGTTGCGACAGTTCGTCGTGCCGAGACACCACGTGGCGATCGGGTGTGATAAGCTCTACGTTCACATACATGGGTGTAAGACAGTTTTGCACGTGTAGAATACTCGGGTAAAACTTGACGAGCCTAGCACGTACATGCATGGCCTTGGAACACTGGAGACCGAAAGGTCGAGCATGAATCATACAGTAGATATGATCAACATATGATGTTCACCATTGAAAACTACTCCATCTCACGTGATGATCGGACATGGTTTAGTTGATTTGGATCACATGATCATTTAGATGACTTGAGGGATGTCTATCTAAGTGGGAGTTTTTTAGTAATATGATTAAAATATTTCAATTACGAGTTTCTACGATCTGATCGCGGAGGCGAATATTTCAATTACGAGTTTGGTCTCCATTTATAACAATGTGGAATAGTTTCACAGCTCACGCCACCTGGAACACCACAGCGTAATGGTGTGTCTGAACATTGTAACCATACTTTATTAGATATGGTGTGATCTATGATGTCTCTTACCAATTTACCACTATCGTTATGGGGTTATGCATTAGAGACAGATGCATTCACGTAAAATAGGGCACCATCTAAATCCGTTGAGACGGCACCGTATGAACTGTAGTTTGGCAAGAAACCTAAGCTGTCGTTTCTAAATGTTTGGGGTCGCGATGCTTATGTGAAAGAGCTTCAGCTTGATAAGCTCGAACCCAAATCGGTGAAGTCCATCTTCATAGGATACCGAAAAGAAACTGTTGGGTACACCTTTGTAACACCCGGATAATTAAGCTACAGTAATCCCCTGCTAATGATGCCATGTCATTATTTTCACTGTTGCTAACTGCCCCATTTATTCAATCCGATTCAAATTCAAATTAAAGTCCAAAATTTAAATTTCTCCAACATACAAACTAAAATGCCCATAATGTTGCAAATACTCACTAGGGAATTATCATGATGAAACCAACATTTTATAAAGTGGTTAAATGCCTTAACCAAATTAAAACAGTGCCTGAAACAACATTTAAATCCTTTTCTAAATTATGAAAATTCCAAACTAATTCCAAACAATCCCCAACTTTTTGTGGCAGTGAAGTTTATGACATACTGATTTTTTAAACCAGCCACATGTTTTACAAGATGGTTTATTGCTAAAAAGTAAATAAAAAAATAAAAAAAAATAAAAGAAAACAAAAAACAAAAGAGAAAGAATAAAAATGAAAAAAGGGGACCCCCTGCCCCATGGGTCTTGGGCCAAAGGCCAGCCTGCTAGGGTTAGATAACCCAACTCTCTCCCGATTCACACTCCTCCGATCTCACTCCCCTCGGCCCTTCCCCACCTCGCGCCACCAGAGATGTGAGACAGAGCGCTCACGCTCGGTCCCAGTCTTGCTCGCGCGGCCCTCTATTTCCAATGAGTCGTGCCGCGACAGCAGTTCCCCACGCCCCTCTTCTCCAGCTTTGCCGCCACCGCCTTCTTGAGAGGTCCCTATTGGCGCCTCTGCCTCCTCCTGACGCCAACCATCGCCATGGCTGTCGCGACTCCTGCCACCTCCTTCTACCCTCCTGCGCCAAGACCCAGCTCGATGGACCGCCGACCAACTCCAACGCTGCCAGCCCCGACTGACTCCTCCCGGCTCGCCAGTGCCTGAGGACCGCCGCCTCCGCCCCACAGCTCCTCCAACGTCACCGAACCGAGCCCTTCCACCTCGGCCTCCACCACCGTTGGTCCTCCACCCTCGTCGAGCACTGCACGAGCTTCGTTGTGAGCTCTCATTTCCCCTTGACATCCTCCCACTCACCACCGTGCCCCGTACGCTCGATTCGATCGAGCACCGCCATTGGGTGTCGTGGGATGTCGTCGCCGGCGTCTACCCAGAGACCCTTTGGTCACGCTTGTATCACTACTCGTTACGCCAATGTGCAGGCGTCCAACTGGTACTGTTCGCGCCTGATTTTGTCACCGGAGGCGCATTGTGGTGGGTCGCTGGTTCCCCTGTAGCTCACTGCCACACCCTGCCTCGTCGGAGCGCGCGAGGCCGTCTAAACCGTCGCCTGGGCCACTGACCGGTGGGCTGATACGTCTCCAACGTATCTATAATTTTTTATTGTTCCATGCTATTATATTATCTGTATTGGATGTTTAATGGGCTTTATTATACACTTTTATATTATTTTTGGGACGAACCTACCAACCTAAGGGCCAGTGCAAATTGTTGTTTTTTGCCTATTTTAGTGTTTCGCAGAAAAAGAATATCAAACGGAGTCCAAACGGAATGAAATCTTCGGGAGTGTCGTTTTGGGAACAAATGCAACACAGAAGACTTGGAGTACATGTCGGGAAAGAAACAAGGCGGCCAAGAGGGGGGAGGGCGCGCCCAGGGGGTAGGCGCACCCCCACCCTTGTGGGCCCCCTGTTGCTCCACCGACGTGCCTCTTCCTCCTATATATACCCATATACCCTGAAAACATCAGAGAGCACCACGAAACACTAATTCCACCGCCACAACCTTTTGTACCCGTGAGATCCCATCTTGGGGCCTATTCTGGAGCTCCACTGGAGGGGGAATCGATCACGGAGGGCTTCCACATCAACACCATAGAACCTCTGATGAGTTGTGAGTAGTATTGTATTGCGGTGTCCTTTCCCAGTGATAGCAGGGGCAGCAAGGCACGTATTGTATTGTTGCCATCGAGGATAAAAATATGGGGTTTGCATCATATTGCATGAGTTTATCCCTCTACATCATGTCATCTTGCTTAAGGCGTTACTCTGTTCTTATGAACTTAGTACTCTAGATGCATGCTGGATAGCGGTTGATGTGTGGAGTAATAGTAGTAGATGCAGAATCGTTTCGGTCTACTTGTCACGGACGTGATACCTATATACAATGATCATGCCTAGATATTATCATAACTATGCGCTTTTCTATCAATTGCTCAACAGTAATTTATTCACCCACCGTAGAAATCTGCTATCTTGAGAGGTGCCACTAGTGAAACCTATGGCCCCCGGGTCTATCTTCTATCATATCAATCTTCCAACAACTATTTATCTTTACTTTACTTTTACTTTGCAATATTTACTTTCAATCTATATAACAAAAATACCAAAAATATTATCTTATTATCTCTATCAGATCTCACTTTTGCAAGTGGCCAAGAAGGGATTGACAACCCCTTTATCGCATTGGTTGCAAGGTTCTTATTTGTTTGTGTAGGTACGAGGGACTTGCGTGTAGTCTCCTACTGGATTGATACCTTGGTTCTCAAAAACTGAGGGAAATACTTACGCTACTTTGCTGCATCACCGTTTCCTCTTCAAGGGAAAACAAATGCATGCTCAAGAGGTACCAAGAAGGATTTTCGGCGTCGTCGCCGGAGAGATCTACGCACAAGTTATATACCAAGTACCCATCACAAACTCTTATCCCTCACATTACATTTTTTGGCATTTGCCTCTCATTTTCCTCTCCCCCACTTCACCCGTTGCCGTTTTATTCGCCCGTTTTCCGTTTGCATCTTTACACTTGCTTCTTGTTTGCTTGTGTGTTGGATTGCTTGTTTGTCACTATGGCTCAAGACAATACTAAATTGTGTGACATTTCCAATACCAACAATAATGATTTTATTAGCACTCCGATTGCTCCTATTATCGATGTTGAATCTTGTGAAATCAATGCTGCTTTATTAAACCTTGTTATGAAAGATCAATTTTTCGGCCTTCCTAGTGAAGATGCCGCTACCCATCTAAACAACTTTGTTGATTTGTGCGATATGCAAAAGAAGAGAGATGTGGATAATGATATCGTTAAATTGAAGCTATTTCCATTTTCGCTTAGAGATCGTGCTAAAACTTGGTTCTCCTCTTTGCCTAGAAATAGTATTGATTCATGGAATAAGTGCAGGTATGCTTTTATATCTAAGTATTTTCCTCCCGCTAAGATCATCTCTCTTAGAAATGATATTATGAATTTTAAGCAAGTTGATCATGAGCATGTTGCAAAAGCTTGGGACAGGATGAAATTAGTGATACGTAATTGCCCTACACATGGTTTGAACTTATGGATGATTATACAAAACTTTTTTGCTGGTTTGAATTTTCCTTCTAGAAATCTTTTAGACTCGGCCGCGGGGGG
>LR738710.1:493300923-493461883 GCA_902687465.1 Secale cereale
CACTTTCAAGTAAATCACTTTAGGAGAAGCTACTAAACTCCTAGATGATATTATGGTTAATTACTCTCAATGGCACACAGAAAGATCTACTAGTAAAAAAGTACATGCTATTGAATAGATTAATGTTTTGAGTAGAAAGATGGATGAACTTATGAAATTTTTTGCTACTAAGATGTTTCTTCTGATCCTAATGATATGCCTTTCTCCACTTTCATTGAGAATAATAATGAATCTATGGATGTGAATTTTGTTGGTAGGGATAATTTCGGTAACAACGCATATAGAGGAAACTTTAATTCTAGGCCGTTCCCTAGTAATTCCTCTAATAATTATGGTAATTTCTACAACAACTCTTATGGAAATTTTAATAAGAGGCCCTCTGATTTTGAGACTAGTGTTACAGAATTTATGAATTCACAAAAGAATTTTAGTGCTTTGCTTGAATAAAAATTGCTTAAGATTGATGAGTTGGCTAGGAACGTGGATAAAATTTCTCTTGATGCTGATTCTTTGAGACATAGATCTATCCCACCTAAGCATGATATCAATGATTCTCTCAAAGCCATGAGAATTTCCATTGATGAGTGCAAAGAAAGAACCGCTAGGATGCGTGCAAGAAAAGATTGCTTTGTGAGTGCTTGTTGTTCTAGTTTGCATGATAATAAGGATGAAGATCTAAAAGTAATTGATGTGTCTCCTATTAAATACTTGTTTCCTAATATGAATCTTGATAAATGTGCGAATGGAGATGAATCAACTTTAGCTAAAAGGTGTTCCAATGATTCGGAGTTTTTAGATCTTGGTGCTAAAATTGTAAAAAGTGGGATTGAAGAGGTCAAAACATTACATAGTAATGAACCCATTATTTTGGATTTCAAGTAATTTAATTATGATAATTACTCTTTAGTAGATTGTATTTCCTTGTTGCAATCCATGCTAAATTCTCTGCATGCTTATAGACAAAATAAAGCTTTTACCAAACACATCGTACATGCTTTAATGCAATCTTATGAAGAAAAACTTAAATTAGAAGTTTCTATCCCCAGAAAACTTTGTGATGAGTGGGAACCTACTATTAAAATTAAGATTAAAGATCATGAATGCTATGCTTTGTGTGATTTGGGTGCTAGCGTTTCCACAATTCCAATAACTTTGTGTGATATGTGAGGTTTCCATGAACTTGACGATTGTTCTTTAAATTTGCATCTCGCGGATTCTACCATTAAGAAACCTATGGGAAGGATTAATGATGTTCTTATTGTTGCAAATAGGAATTATGTGCCCGTAGATTTCATCGTGCTTGATATAGATTGCAATCCTACTTGTCCTATTATTCTTGGTAGACATTTCCTTAGAACGATTGGTGCAATTATTGATATGAAGGAAGGAAATATTAGATTCAAATTTCCGTAAAGGAAAGGCATGGAACACTTTCCTATAAATAAAATCAAATTACCTTACGAATCTATTATGAGAGCCACTTATGGATTGCCTACCAAATATGGCAATACCTAGATCTATTCTTGTATCGTGCCTAGCTAGGGCCGTTAAACGATAGCGCTTGTTGGAAGGCAACCTGATTTTATTTTATTTGTTTTTTATTCTGTTTAGTAATAAATAATGCATCTAGCTTCTATTTAGATGTGTTTTTGTGTATTAATTAGTGTTTGTGCCAAGTAGAACCTTTGGGAAGACTTCGGTGAAGTCCTTTGCGATCATGCTATAAAAAATAGAAACTTTTGCACCCACGAGATTAGCTACCATTTTTTTACTGGAGAGTACTTTTTGGTTGATTTTTTTGCAGATGATTAATAGACAAATTCCTCATGTCCACCAATTTATTTCAGAACTTTTAGATTTACAGAAGTATTCAAAAGTTACAGATTGCTACAAATTGTTCTGTTTTTGACAGATTCTTTTTTTCGTGTGTTGTTTGCTTATTTTGGTGAATCTATGAGTAGTATCGGGGGGTATGAACCATTGAGAAGTTGGAATACAGTAGGTTTAACACCAATATAAAGAAATAATGAGTTCGTTATAGTACCTTAAAGTGGTGGTTTGTTTTCTTATACTAATGGAGCTCACATGATTTTCGGTTAAGTTTTGTATTGTGAAGTTTTCAAGTTTTTGCGTAAGGATTTGATGGAATATGGAACAAAGAGTGGCAAGAGCCTAAGCTTGGGGATGCCAAAGGAATCCCAAGGTAAAATTCAAGGACAACAAAGAGCCTAAGCTTGGGGATGCCCCGGGAAGGCATCCCCTCTTTCTTCTTCGGCTATCGGTAACTTACTTGGGACTATATTTTTATTCACCACATCATGTGTGATTTGCTTGGAGCGTCATGTATGATTTGAGTATTTGCTTTTTGGTTTACCATAATCATCCTTGCTGTACACACCTTTCGAGAGAGACACGCATGAATCGGAATTTATTAGAATACTCTATGTGCTTCACTTATATCTTTTGAGCTAGATAGTTTTGCTCTAGTGCTTCACTTATATGTTTTTAGAGCAAGGCGGTGGTTTTATTTTATAGAAATTATTGATTTCTCATGCTTCACTTATATTATTTCTAGAGTCCTTTAGAACAGCATGGTAATTTTCTATGGTTATAAAGTTAGTCCTAATATGATAGGCATCCAAGATGGGTATAATAAAAACTTTCATATGAAGTGGATTGAATACTATGAGAAGTTTGATAGTTGATGATTGTTTTGAGATATGAGGATGGTGATATTAGATTCATGCTAGTGGAGTAATTATGAATTCAAGATACACTTGTGTTAAAGTTTGTGATTCCCGTAGCATGCACGTATGGTGAACCGTTATGTGATGAAGTTGGAGCATGATTTATTTATTGATTGACATCCTTTGTGTGGAGGTCGGGATCGTTCGATGGTTAACTCCTACCAACCCTTCCCCTAGGATCATGGGTTAAATACTTTGTTTTGATGACTTGTAGATTTTGGCAATAAGTATATGAGTTCTTTATGACTAATGTTGAGTCCATGGATTATACGCACTCTCACTCTTCCACCATTGCTAGCCTCTCTAGTACTGCGCAACTTTCGCTGGTACCATACACCAACCATATATATTCCTCAAAACAGCCACTATACCTACCCATCATGGAATTTCCATATCCATTCCGAGATATATTGCCATGCAACTTTCCACCGTTCCTTTTATTATGACACGCTTCATCATTGTCATATTGCCATGCACGATCATGTAGTTGACATCGTATTTGTGGCTAAGCCACCGTTCATAATTCTTTCATATATGTCACTCTTGACTCATTGCACATCCTGGTACACCGCCGGAGGCATTCACATAGAGTCATATTTTGTTCTAGTTTTGAGTTGTAATATTTGAGTTGTAAGTAAATAAAAGTGTGATGATCTTCATTACTAGAGCATTGTCCCAGTGAGGAAAGGATGATGGAGACTATGAATCCCCCACAAGTCGGGATGAGACTCCGGATGAAAAAAGAAAGAAAGAAAAAGAGGCAATAAAAAAAGTCCCAAAAGAAAAAAAAGGAAGAAAAAAAAAGAGAAGAAAAATGAGAGAAAAAGAGAGAAGGGGCAATGCTACTATCCTTTTTCCACACTTGTGCTTCAAACTATTACCATGATCTTCATGATAGAGAGTCTCCTATGTGGTCACTTCCATATACTAGTGGGAATTTTCATTATTGAACTTGGCTTGTATATTCCGATGATGGGCTTCCTTAAAAGGCCCTAGGTCTACGTGAGCAAGCAAGTTGGATGCACACCCACTTACTTTCCTTAGTTGAGCTTTCATACACTTATAGCTCTAGTGCATCTGTTGCATGGCAATCCCTACTCACTCACATTGATATCTATTGATGGGCATCTCCATAGGCCATTGATACGCCTAGTTGATGTGAGACTATTTTCCTTTGTGTCTTCTCCACAACCACCACTCCATTCCACCTATAGTGCTATATCCATGGTGCACGCTCATGTATTGCGTGAAAGTTGAAAAGTTTGAAAAAAATTGGAGTATGAAACAATTCCTTGGCTGAAACAGGGGTTGTGCATGATTTAAATATTTTGTGTGATCAAGATAGAGCATAGCCAGACTATATTATTTTGTAGGGATAACTTTCTTTGGCCATGTTATTTTGAGAAGACATGATTGCTTTGT
This sequence comes from Secale cereale, assembly GCA_902687465.1. Classification (NCBI taxonomy): domain Eukaryota; kingdom Viridiplantae; phylum Streptophyta; class Magnoliopsida; order Poales; family Poaceae; genus Secale; species Secale cereale. Next base: position 493,305,093 of record LR738710.1, read on the forward strand.
CAGTATGCTTGAAGTATTATTATTCTTATGTCAATACAAAACTTTTGTCTTGAATCTTTCGGATCTAAACATTCATGCCACTATAAAGAAAATTACATTGAGAATTATGTTGGGTAGCATTCCACATCAAAAATAATGTTCTTATCATTTACCTACTCCAGGACGAGCAGGAATTAATCTTGGGGATGCTTGATGCGTCTCCAACGTATCTATAATTTTTGATTGTTCCATGCTATTATATTATCTGTTTTGGATGTTTAATGGGCTTTATTATACACTTTTATATTATTTTTGGGACTAACCTACAAACCCAAGGCCCAGTGCAAATTGCTGTTTTTTGCCTATTTTAGTGTTTCGCATAGAAGGAATATCAAATGGATTCCAAACGGAATGAAACCTTCGGGAGAGTTGTTTTTGGAACAAATGCAACATAGAAGACTTGGAGTACACGTCAGGAAAGAAACAAGGCGTCCACGAGGGGGGAGGGTACGCCCAGGTGGGAAGGCGCGCCCCCCACCCTCGTGGGCCCCATGTTGCTCCACCGACCTGCCTCTTCCTCCTATATATACCCATATACCCAGAAAACATCAGAGAGCACCACGAAACCCTAATTCCACCACTATAACCTTCTGTACCCGTGAGATCCCATCTTAGGGCCTGTTCTAAAGCTCCACCGGAGGGGGAATCAATCATGAAGGGCTTCTACATCAACACCATAGCCTCTATGATGAGTTGTGAGTAGTTTACCACAGACCTTCGGGTCCATAGTTATTAGCTAGATGGCTTCTTCTCTCTCTTTGGATCTCAATACAAAGTTCTCCTCGATCTTCTTGGAGATCTATTCGATGTAATTCTTTATGTGGTGTGTTCGTTGAGATCCGATGAATTGTGGGTTTATGATCAAGATAATCTATGAACAATATTTGATTCTTCTCTGAAATGTTTTATGCATGATTAGAATATCTTTGCAAGTCTCTTCGAATTATTAGTTTTGTATGGCCTACTAGATTGACCGTTCTTGCAATGGGAGAAATGCTTAGCTCTGCGTTCAATCTTACGGTGTCCTTTCCCAGTGACAGCAGGGGCAGCAAGGCACATATTGTATTGTTGTCATCGAGGATAAAAAGATGTGGTTTACATTATATTGCATGAGTTTATCCCTCTACATCATGTCATGTTGCTTAAGGCATTACTCTGTTCTTATGAACTTAGTACTCTAGATGCATGCCGGATAGCGGTTGATGTGTGGAGTAATAGTAGTAGATGCAGAATCGTTTCGGTCTACTTGTCACGGACGTGATACCTATATACAATGATCATGCCTAGATATTATCATAACTATGCGCTTTTCTATCAATTGCTCAACAGTAATTTATTCACCCACCGTAGAAATCTGCTATCTTGAGAGGTGCCACTAGTGAAACCTATGGCCCCCGGGTCTATCTTCTATCATATCAATCTTCCAACAACTATTTATCTTTACTTTACTTTTACTTTGCAATCTTTACTTTCAATCTATATAACAAAAATACCAAAAATATTATCTTATGATCTCTATCAGATCTCACTTTTGCAAGTGGCCAAGAAGGGATTGACAACCCCGTTATCGCGTTGGTTGCAAGGATCTTATTTGTTTGTGTATGTACAAGGGACTTGCGTGTAGTCTCCTACTGGATTAATACCTTGGTTCTCAAAACCCGAGGGAAATACTTACGCTACTTTGCTACATCACCCTTTCCTCTTCAAGGGAAAACCAATGCATGCTCAAGAGGTAGCATGGGCCTAGGTGATTAACTAGCTAACTAGCCACTAAGCCTAACCCTAAAACTCGCACTCACATGTGGCCCCGCGCTTAATTAAACTGTTTTATAAGTTAAAATTAACCTGCTAATTAATCATACACTCGCAGTGCGGTCCTACTAGTTAACTTAACCTAATTAATTAAATTAGTTAGTTACAGAGTATGGCATGTGGGGCTAGTTAATTATTTAATTAAAATAAACATGTTTTATTGGTTGTCTCAATGACCAGTGGGGCCCACTTGTCAGTTTGACAAGTCAACAGTCAAACTACTGACTAGGCTGCTTACTCAACTTAGTGGTCCCACTTTCAACCCCACTAACCCACTGCCTGGGTATACTTTTGGGTGTACCTAGCTTTTAGCATTTTCTTTAGAATAACCAATGATCCCAGAAATTGTTTTTAAACTTTGAAAAATCATAGTAAAATATCCGTAACTCAGATGAAAAAGTTTTATACATGAAAGTTGCTCAAAACGACGAGACGAATCTGAATGCGCGGTCCGTTCGTCCACCACACATTCATAGCATAGCGAATATGCAACCTTCCCCCTCTGATTCATCTGTCCGAAAATGACAAACTCTGGGAAAACATTCAATGATGTTTCCCCCTTGGCCGGTATCGTGTAGCACTGCATTAGAACACACCTAGCACCGCTTATTGTCATGTCATGCATCTGTGTGCTATGTATTTATTGTTTCTTCCCCCCTCTTCTCTCCGATAGACCCCGAGATCGTTGTTGATGCCCCTATGATTGACTACGTCAACGACGACCCTTCTTCTCTTTCAGCAGAGCTTCCGGGCAAGCCCCACCCCTTTGATCATCCAGATATCACCCATTCCATTCTCTCATGCTTGCATTAGATTTTGCTACTATTATTGATTGCTCCTATTCTGATGCATAGCCTGTTTTTGTAACCTGATGTTGTAGCTTACCTGCTTATCCTAAACTGCTTAGTGTAGGTTGGTTAATGATCCATCAGTGACCCAACCTTGTCCTTGTTACCCCTGCTTCATCGTTGACAACTCGATCAACGTGATCGACGACCAGAGGCCGACACAGCACCTCACCCCCTTTAGTTGTACGACTCTGCATACTTACTATCGAGTGCCGAGGGTGATACCTCGTAACACACTCCTGATGATAACTCTGTAGTGTAGCTATTTGGTCGTGGTAATTGAGGGTGATTCCTCCTGCACCACTCCCGATATAGCTCTGTCGTGCAACCCCTCAAGTGTGAACCTCGAGGGTGATTCCTCTTAGTTCGCCTTGATGGTCACATCGAGTGGAATCCATCAAGGGTGATTCCTTGGGTTTTCCACCTTGATGTTTTGGACACACGGTTACCCTGACTTTACTTCAGTTTCTTGTGAAAGGCGGGCGAGCCCGGTGAGCACCTATGGGAGTTACGGTGGCGCCTGGCTGTTTAGTGGTATCACCCAGGAGGGGTGATAGCTTAGGACTTGTCCCGACAGCCGTCACTTCTTTTAATAATGCACTAACAGGTTTGGGTATTTGTTTTCAATTGGCCTCTGGCCTTCGCGCACTAACCGCCATGCGAGAGTAGTTAAGGGCCTCGGCATTGTGGTATCAGCTGAAGCTTTGTCAGATGTCCAGTTCAACATAGTAGCACGGTCGGATCGTACCATCCACTACACGGGTGGTGCTGATATCCACCCTACACACAAGGACCTAGACTGCAAAGGGCGATGGCCCATGACCCCGGAGTGCTTAGGATGTATACCGGCGGGGACCTCTCTGCTAAGCCTAGGTAGGGTTGCAACATGTTGACCTTTCGAAGTCGGGAATTGACCAAGAAAAGTGTGTCCAGCCAGAGATTGTCGGTGTCCTGGGAACGGGGGTACCCAGACTTTTCTGCCTGTGGCCCATGACGTGGCTCCATCGACGGCCTGGTATGACCCAACTTCAGCAACCACATCCCAAGACCCTCGCGAGGGGGACGACAGCAAGACCTCCCTGGGGGCAGCCTCTCTAGGCTGGTTCCCGACGAGCAGAGGTATTTATGCAAGGTGCACCTCGCGAGGTTCACGTGACGTGAGCCATGACGACCAAGGCCAGGAGGGCGCCAGCGGGCGCATTGTACCAGTTCCCCCTTTGGTGCCAAGGGGGCCAGCGCAAGTGCAGAGTCCCGAGGAATCAAACAAAGGCTTCCATATCGGTGCAACAAGACCAAGGACCGCCAGGACGTCAAGACGGAGGTCAACGTGGAGCCCGGCGCAGCGTCACCACCAGAGCCTTTGGCAGGCGAAGACCGCTTTTGTCAGGATAGCTTGTACTAGTCGTTCCACTTCAAATTTGGCCGTTGTGGGATCCCTTCCCACCTACATTTGGGAAGAGGACCAAGGCCACTATAAATAGGACCTAGCCACTACCATAGAGATAACGCTCAGTTGAGAGAGCATTTACCCACAACGAGGAGCGGATAGCCCAGATCATCCTCACCCTCGCCAGCTCATCGAGCCCAAGAACACCTCACTATCCGAGGTTGTTCACCCACTGTACTAGTTCATCCTCAGCCCCACGAGGCAATCCACCACACACTGGAGTAGGGTATTTCACCGCAAGGTGGCCCGAACCAGTATAAACCCCTGTGTCTCTTGTTCCTTGAGTTCGTCGAGCTAGGTCGTGGAATCGTAGGGCGAGCGCGTTGGGGAAAGAGTGTTCTTCGTCCGCACCCCAAATTTCGAACCTCTCTAGGGTTTGCAGAGCCCGAAATCTGACATTTGGCGGGCCAGGTAGGGGTGCGTCGAAACCTCTCTTCCGTTGACCGATGCACCACTGCTCCACTGCTTCCATGGCTGACGCTCGTCTAGCTTGTGCCGAGCGACGGGCCGCCCTCGCCGCCCGCGTCACTCACACGGCTCCCGCCGGCGGCCCCCCTGCCATTCTCCATCACCTGCCGCCAACGCAGCCACCAGCCCAGCGAGGCACGAGCAGCAAGCCTCGTCACTGCAGCCCTTGGGGCGGCGGGATGGATGCACCGCCACTCCATCGCTTATTCCAGCCGGCTCGTCGTCCCACAGTCATCGCGGGCCCGCAGACACACAGGCTGCACTGCTCATGGCGCGCGAGCTCCTATGCTACCGCCCCATCGACGACTTCTACGAGGACTGGCTAGACCGCATAACCGAACTCGTCAGTGCTGCTTGGGGCTCTCCTACACCGCCCCTCTCGCTACCTCATCCGCCTCCCTCTACGGGCGACGTGGCCCATGGAGCACCTCCGCCACCTCCACATCAAGACGTCACCCTCACTCCAAGGCATACGGCAACGCGGCATGACCCACCTCATGGGGCGGCCGCGCATGAAGAAGGAAGCTATCGAGAGGTCCAGCGCCGCAAGGAGGAGCTCCTGCACTCGCACCACCACCACGTGAAGACCGTGCGTGCCCTGTGATGATAGTGCATGAGAAGCAAGACCATGCTCCGCCTCCATGATGGGCTCCGGTGGCCACAGCAGACTGCTGAGCCTTCACTCCTGAGCTATGAAGCGTTGTCTGTCCAGGGAAGTTCAAGCCTGACCTGCCTCCACGCTACGACGGCACCCTTGACCCCGCTGAGTTCCTGCAGCTTTACGAGCTGAGCATCGAGGTGGCCAACGGCAATGAGAAAATTATGGCGAACTAGTTTCCCAAGGCTCTCAAAGACGGCGCGAGAGTTTCATCGCTAACTTCCAGGGTACTCGCGATCGCCCTACATCCGCGGGTGACCCATACCGCGTCAAGCAGCAACCGGGGGTAACCCTACAGAAATATATCCAGTGCTTTAACATCGTCCGCCTCAAGATTACCAAGGTGATGGACGAGGCCATCATCTCAGCATTCTCTGATGGCGTCCATGATGTCAAGATGAAGGAGGACCTCACCATCCACAAGGACCTATGCACAGCCTTGGAGCTATTCAACATAGCGACCAAGTGCTCGAGAGCTGAGGAAGGGCGCCTTTCCCACGTCGAGCCCCCAGCTGGTGACCCGGAAGACAAGAAGGCCAAGGTAAAAGACGTGAAGCGCAAGGGGGCGGCCGTGCTCGCGGCAAAACCGGAGATAAAGCGTGGCGGTGACCACCCAGAGTCATCCAAGGGCAGCCGTCCGTTCTGCGCCTTCCACAACGTATACAACCACAACACCAATGACTGTTAGGAGCTTAGGGCCATCCGCGATGGGCACCTCGGTCGACGCCCCGAGCGCAATGACCAAGGCTATGGCAGTGGAGGAAGCCGAACTGGAGGGCGCTGGGACGACCGCAGCCCCCGTCAAGAGTGGCGCGATTAGCCTCGTGAGGACCGCTGGCACGACCTGCCTCGCGAGGGCGCCTGGAGGGACCAGCCTCATGAGGACCGCCCTCAGGGCAAGGTCGGCCTCCCTCCGCAGCCACCACCACCAAGGAGGAACGACGATCAGGATGAGGGGCTGGGGGCTTCCAGGAGCCTCATGCCATCGCCTGCATCTTGTGCGGTGCACAGGCTCCATTCTCTCAGCGTATCTTCAAGTTGTTCGCCCCAGAAGTGAACGCAGCTCTTCCCAGGCTAGAAGCCACGCGGTCGGTCAGGTGGTCCAAGTGCACTATCACCTTCAGCTCAACTAACAAGCTCAAGTGTGCGGCAACCGCCGGCGCACTCCTGATGCTCTGCTCACCCATCATCAGCAACGTCCAAGTGACCAAAACCCTCATCGATGGCGGTGCAGGGCTCAATGTTCTCTCCGTCGACACGTTTGACCGTCTCCAAGTGCCATATGACCAGTTGCAGCGCACCAAGCCTTTCTCGTGAGTGACCGACGGCTCCACCACCCCAATAGGGCAGATTCGCCTCCCGGTCACCTTCGGCCAGCGCGACAACTACCGCACCGAGCTCATCGAGTTCGACATCGCCCACATCCGCCTCCCATACAACACCATTCTTGGGTATCCAGCCTTGGCCAAGTTCATGCTGGTGACTCACCATGGCTACAACGTCCTCAAGATGCCTGGGAGCCGCGACATCATCACTATCACGTGCGAGGAAAAGGACGCGGTGTGCTCCCTTGAGCGCGCCTACCTGGCCACAGCAGTCGAGGACCCAGACAACAAAGGCACCATCTACCCTCCTGAGGCCATCCCCAAGAAGAAGAAGTAGCTACTCCGCCAAGAGCTTCAGGAGAGCGGCGTCTCCAGCGGTATCACCTCAGAACCTGCGCGCACGGATGGGGCGCCTCCCCCCTCGCATAGGGAGGCGTGCCCGGCGCCCCTCTCAGTTTGGACTCAGGGGCTCTCCTCTGGAGGGCCTCCGACCTGGCCAATGTCACGAGGGAGGCGCTCGGGCACCATGTGGAGGCATGCTTCCCTCATAAGAGCACGAGGCGCGAAGCGCCAAGTGCTCAGGAGTTCATCGACGAGATCATCGAAGACTTGTGGGTACCAAGAGCACTACGAGGTGAGTGCCACCCACACCACCAAGTGCGTCTGCGTCAACATCACAGGACTCAACAGAGTCGCATCTCATGAGCTCAACTGGCCGTCTCAGGTGGACTGGTGCAAGGGCCCTCCTCACAGCTACGTTCACATTCCCTTCGGCTTGCCGAACCAGGCAGCCCTGCACCAGCGCTGCATGCGGGACGTCCTGGTGGCTTACTAGGCCAGGCATCAGGAGATCCTGGCAGAAGGGGCATTGGTCCTTCGTGAGCTCCCGGAACCTCAGGAGCCTCATGAGGTCCCGGAGCCAGGCAGCTCATGAGGAGCGACATCTGCAGCGAGCGTCTTCAGCTGCATCAACATCTCTCCAGCAACGGTGCCAGGTGACTCTATTTCAGTTTGTTCAGTTGGGGCACCCCTCGGGCTGCATCATCCCCAAGTCACGCGGGCATGTCCTTGCGACGTGTATCCTTCTGCATCTTTAACTTACTCTGTTGAGGGGCGCCCCTCGGGCTGCATCATCCCCAGGCCGCATGGGTTCGTCCCTGTGGCATGTATTGCACTTGCATTACCTGAACTAGCTTGCTTCCTCCTATGAGTTACCATATGATCATCACCTGCTTACCTACCACCTTTTATGACCTTCCGCGCTGCTGACCAGCCTCCATGTCATCCCGCAACAGGGGCTTCACATGCTGGCACGATGCTTGTGCTCAGGTCCGTCCGTGTAACGCTGACAAATTTGAGAGATCGAGCTCTGACTCGCGGCCTGCCTCGCGCACGTCACCTTACCAGATCCTCAGTGCCTTTGTCTTCTTGTGGAAAGATTAGTGGCATGGTAGCGAACGCGATTGCGAACTATATAATTTCATCAAACTAACCTACAGGAGTCTCCGGAGCCTAGCTATAGGTGGCCCTGCCGGCTATCCCCTTCTCACGTGATTCGCTTGCACGTTAAAGGGGGGGGCTCCTGAGCATCGTGTCTCAAGAACTCCTACAGACTCTCCAGCCCTCACCCCCTGGCCTTGACCACGCAATCGCGATATGGCATACCAGTGGCGGCTGAGCTTCGCTCGGGGGTCGGAACCCGAGGACGCAGAGCATTTAGAAGAACGAGAAAGGGGGAGGCCGGCGCGGAAATGGCCTAGCTACACTGCCGCCGAAGCATAGAGTAGGCACACCGCGGGGAGAAGCACCTCACGCCCGTCAAGATAAGTCACGTATTTAAATTAGCGCGACGCGACGAGCTGACAAATTTTTGATTCCTGCAGTCTTGCTCCGGCAATGCCGCCTCCCTTTTTAGCCTCCGAAAGCTGCTTGCATGCTAAGGGGGACCTCTTGAGCACCACGCCTCAGGAGCTCTTACTGGACCTCGGGCCGCTCACCTCATGATCTTGACCACGGCATCGCGACCTGGCATACCAGCGACGGCTGAAGCGTGCCTTGGGACTGGGACCCGTCGATGTAGAGTGCAAAGCTACTGTAAGGACGAAAAGGAGGGACAATGCCGAAGCAAGACATGCAAGCACGGTTCCGTAATGAGAATAATATACATTGGAGCAAAAGCATTAAAGGTTCTTTACACGCCCCCACGGGGTTCGTTTTGATTCCTCGCTGGGAACAAAAGAAGAAGGTCTCAAGGGGCCCTAACCGCAGCCGCTGCCGCCGACGCCATCATCAACAAAGGGCAACGAGAGGCCGGCACCAACCCCACCTAGGTCATCGACGATGACGATCTGATGTCGTTGTTGCGCTCCGGGCGCAACGTGAGCTCGGTGGCGCATAGCTGTCGTCGCTCGTCTCCGGAGACTCGTTAGGCTCGGGAGAGCTTCTGGATTCCCACCGGCCGTCGCTGCTGCTGGGGGAGCTGTAGGCAGGGCCGGGGGCAGGCCAGACACCTGCTGCCACATCACCCTAGCGGCTCCCTCTGGGGCAACACTCCAGGCGGCGGCCTTCCCCATCAAAGACCTTGAAGAACAATGTCGAGGTGCCGTCGTACTCAAAGTGAATGGCGAGGGCCCCCTCCGCACGGCAAGCACGGGCAACCTCGCCCCCCTCCCACGGGTCATGAAGATCTTACCCTGGGGAACGGCATCGACCTTTGCCCCCGTGGCTAGGGTGCAGCACCCGGCGTGCTGCAGCCACAGCTCACGCGGTCCCCGCGGCGGCATCTCTCTGCCAAAGAACTGCGGGACTTGGATCCATGTGCACGGTGGCATCGCCATCCACACCACGAACTCGCGCGAGAATCCCTCGGCGTGGGTTTGTGGGACAGCGGCTCCTGCGACCACAGCTTGGCCACCTCGGCCGCGATGCGAGTGGTGCGGGGCGCCGCCCCCTCCTCCGGAGCCTTGCGCTTGGGCGTACAAGGGCAACGGGTAGCCGGGAGGAGGCTGCTCGTACCAAGGCCTCGTCACCTCTAGCCTCATGCCGGCGTCGCGGGGGCGGCCGAACCTCTTCTTCGGCGGAAGTGGTCCCCGCTCCTCGCGGGCGTGGGGGGGGGGTTCCTACTCAGCGGCGGAGAATCTCCTTATCGGCGCCATGGGCGACACGGCAAGCCGGCACGTCAAGGAAGAAGAAGGAAGGGCAGGCGGTGAGAAGATGGAGATGAGCAACTGGGGCTTCGCCCTCTCCTCATTTATAGCGAGGAGGAGGCCCTCCGCTGGCCTCCACGATTGCACGTAATGATGGTTTTTTCTATGCATGCAGCAGGGTCTCGTCAAGTCGGGCAGTTGCTGAGGCAGCGTGGAGAAGCGGAGACGCCCACGTCCAGTCAGTCGCCACGTGTTGATCAAGGCCGCAGGTGATTGGGCCCCACGGCGCTCCGCACTTGCCGCTTGGCTTCGCCTCGAAGCCAAGTTCGAGCATGCCTTGGGCCCGGGGGCCACTGTCAGCGTCCTGGGAACGGGGGTACCTAGACTTACCTGCCTGCGGCCCATGACGTGGCTCCATCGATAGCCTAGTACGGCCCAGCTTCAGCAATCACAACACAAGACCCTCGCGAGGGGCCAAGCCTTGCAAGGGGGACGATAGCAAGACCTCCCTGGGGGCAGCCTCTCTATGCTGGCTCCCGAGGAGCGGGGATATCTATGCAAAGTGCACCTCGCGAGGATCACGTGACGTGAGCCATGACGACCAAGGCCAGGCGGGCGCCAGCGGGCGCAGTGCACCAGTTTCCTTTGGTTCCAAGGGGGCAAGCGCAAGCGCAGAGTCCCGAGGAATCAAGCTAAGGTTTTCATATCGGTGCAACAAGACCAAAGACCGCCAGGCCGGCAAGACAGAGGTTACCATGGAGGCCGGCGCGGCGTCACCACCAGAGCCTTTGGCAGGTGAAGACGGCTTTTGTCAGGATAGCTTGTACTAGTTGTTCCCCTTCAAATTTGGCCGTTGTGGGATCCCTTCCCGCCTACATTTGGGAAGAGGACCAAGGACACTATAAATAGGACCAAGCCACCACCATAGAGACAGAGCTCTGTTGAGAGAGCATTCACCCACAACGAGGAGCGGATCGCCCAGATCATCCTCACCCTCACCAGCTCATCGAGCCCGAGAACACCTCATCGACCGAGGTTGTTCATCCACTGTACTAGTTCATCCTCAGCCCCACGAGGAAATCCACCACAAACACTGGAGTAGGGTATTACACCGCAAGGTGGCCCGAACCAGTATAAACCCTGTGTCTCTAGTTCCTTGAGTTCGTCGAGCTAGGGCATGGAAACGTAGGGCGAGCGCGCTGGGGAGAGAGTGTTCTTCGTGCGCACCCTAGAGTTCAAACCTCTCTAGGGTTTGCGGAGCCCGAAATCTAATAGAGATGATCGAGCGTGAGCGTAACATGGTGCACCCCTGCAGGGACATTCACTATTCGAATAGTTGTGTCTACGCTAATGGACGTTCAGTCTTATATCCTGATCTATTATAACTAGAAATGGATAATTGAGATATGTGATGGATATGTGGCTGCGAGATTACTTTCTCTCAGGGAGTCGAGGAAGGATCTCTAGGCCGTTAATACTACATCATGGTTGTTAATTATAAACTGCTATTATGTACTCTCTTCTACTGCTGCAAGATGGTGGTTTCCATAAGATGCTTGAAGATGCTAGTCTTCGATAGGCTAGGCATTTCCCTCTATTCTGGCATTCTGCAGTTCAATCCACATATACAACTTACTCCTTGATACTGATGCATACTTAGTATAGATCTGATGCTTGCGAGTACTTTGGATGAGTACTCACGGTTGCTTTGCTCCCCCCTTTTCCCCTTCTTCTTATTTCTGGTTGTTGCAACCAGATGGCGGATCCCAGGTGCCATATGCCACCCCAGTCAACTACTACTACCCCGACGGAGCCTACTACTATGTGGTGACCGCCGACGACCAGGAGTAGTTAGGAGGACCCGGGCAGGAGGCCTTGCCTCTTCGATCATTGATGTTTGTGCTAGCCTTCTTAAGGCAAAACTTGTTTAACTTATGTCTATACTCATATATTGTTGCTTCTGCTAACTCGTTTCTATTCGAGCCCTCGAGGCCCCTGTCTTGTAATATGAAGCTTGTATTATTTTAATTTGTGTCTAGAGTTGTGTTGTGATATCTTCCCGTGAGTCCCTGATCTTGGTCGTACACATTTGCGTTCATGATTAGTCTACGGTCAAATCGGGGCGTCACAAGTTGGTATCAGAGCAGACTTCCTATAGGAAACCCCCTTTCCAACTCCTTGGCTGGAGTTGAGTCTAGTCTTTGAAAAATTGATTTAGTAACTTGGATGTGTCGCTTACGGGCCCATGTGCTATTGGGTGGTACTAGGATCATTTACTCCTCGTCTATACTCAGGGACTCTGATCTCTCTTCTATTCGGGTTAAATGATTTTGCTAACTCTAAACATTAGGTTCTCCTGATCACATCCACCCGGAGGTTTATATTAACCCTTTCTCGAATTGAGGGCCAAGTTTTGCTTCACAATGTTCACTGACCGCAGGATCCTCTTATCGAGGGCACCCTGCGTCATCACTTACTAATCCCTTGCTCTAGTGGTTTTGTCCGACATTGATATAGCCTTTGCTATGTCCCGTTCTTGTATCCCTACATCGCGTGCATGCAAGCCGCCTAGTATGTCTATGATGTTTCTCTTGTCCGAACTCGTACTAACAACGTGTAATTGGCTTTATATATGTGTCTGTATGTCCTTAATGACTACTGCTTTGGACATGCTATGCCTTTGCTCACTATTCAGGTTAGCTCAAGAATAACTCCATACACTTGTTCCACCCTTGCTAAACTATCCCCTATTGCCTTAAGCAGGATACACCAACTATTCGTGGCCGTGGTGGCGAAAATCCACCACCGCTTGGATACATGACCGTAATGATACAACAGTTGAGTTGAATCACCAGTTCATGGACGGAGTCGTGGCTCAGTTTCTATGCCCCAATATGAATCAGCAACTAGCCCAGTGACACTGCATGACTTTGCACGTCTCAACCCTGTTATCTACCGCAGCTCAACTCAGTCTCTTGATGCTGACGACTGGCTCTGTGACATCACTTTTGAGTTGGAGGCTGCTAAAGTTGCCCCTGCCAACTATGTTGCCTTGACGACCTATTACTTGAAAGGTCCCACTACTTAATGGTGGGACAACCACATGTGTTCCTTACCTGTTGTAACCGCCATCACTTGGCGGTAATTCCAAACTGCATTCTGTGGGCCAATGTCCCAATTGAAATTGAAGAGTCGGAATTCCATGTTTCCCCCATTGTTTTGAAGTCTATCAATATTGACCTCATTCTGGGAATGGAATGGCTGGAAACACATAGTAATTCTATCATTTGGGCCACTAAGACCGTCCATCTACTACATCCTTCTAATGAGATAATAACCTACCATGCTCATTCTTGTTCAAAATCTCAAAGCACAGATTTATTCCTTGGACACATAAACGCTTCTCCCCTTGTGAGAATTGAAAATGCTCTAGTCGTTTATGGATTCCAAGGTGTCTTTCTAGAAGAACTACCCAGTCCTTGACCTTGAACTTGCTGCAATTAAATTTGCACTAAAGTTGTGGCCGCATTTTCTGTTTGGTACTCTTTGCGAGATCTTCACCGATCAACAAAGTCTGAAGTAAATTGTTTACTCAACAAGATCTGGATCTCCATCAGCAGCGATGTATGTAAACAATTACAGACTATGACTATGGTATTTCTTATACCCCTGGCAAGGCTAATGTCCTGGCCTAAGCCCTGAGTCGCAAGTCTCATTGCAACAACCACATGGCTTATAAAGCTCAACCCCGCAAGAAGATCTCACTTACAAAGGGCATCCGGTTTGCGTTCTTGATCAAGCTGAATGTCGCACCTGTCAAAGGGCTATCAAATTACAAAAAGTCTAGTGGTCAAATCATTCTGAACATGAAGCCACTTGGGAACTCGAGGATCGTTGTCGAGATGAATACCCCGTTTTGTTTCCGTCTACCTCCCGAAATCTCGGGACGAGATTTCTTGTAGTGGAGGATATTTGTAACGCCCGGATAATTAAGCTACAGTAATCCCTTGCTAATGCTGCCATGTCATTATTTTCACTGTTGCTAAATCCCCCAATTATTCAATCCGGTTCAAATTCAAATTAAAGTGCAAAATTTAAATTTCTCAAACATGCAAACTAAAATGCTCATAATGTTGCAAATATTCACTAGGGAATTATCATGATGAAACCAACATTTTATAAAGTGGTTAAATGCCTTAATCAAATTAAAATAGTGCCCGAAACAACATTTAAATCCTTTTCTAAATTATGAAAATTCCAAACTAATTCCAAACAATCCCCAAACTTTTTGTGGTTGTGAGGTATATGACATACTGATTTTTTAGACCAGCCGCATGTTTTACAAGATGGTTCATTACTAAAACAAAATAAATACGTAAAAAGAAAAGAAAAAAGAAAAACAAAAGAGAAACAATAAAAATGAAACCCCACCTCGCGCCGCCAGGGACATGAGACAGATTGCTCGCGCTCGGTCCTAGTCTTGCTCACTCGGCCCTCTGTTGCCGATGAGTCATGCCGTCCCAGCAGTTCCCCATTCCCCTCTTCTCCAGCTTCGCCGCCGCCGCCTTCTTGATCGCTCCCTACTGACGCCTCTGCTTCCTCCCAATGCCAGCCATCGCCATGGCTGTCATGACTCCCGCCGCCTCCTTCAACCCTCCGGCGCCAAGACCCAGCTCGCTGGACCGCCGGCCAACTCCAATGCTGCTAGCACCGACTGTCTCCTCCCAGCGCGCCAGCACCCGAGGACCGCCACCTACGCCCCACAACTCCTCCAACATCGCCGGACCGAGCCCCTCCAAATCGGCCTCCACCACTGCTGGTTCTCCGCCCTCATCGAGCGTTGCACGAGCTTTGTTGTGAGCTCTCGTTTCCCCCTTAACCTCCCCCCACTCACCACCGTGCCCCGTACGATCGATTTGGTCAAGCACCGCCATTGGGCGTCGCGGGATGTCATCGCCGGCGTCTACCCGGAGACCTTTTGGTCACGCTCATACCACTATGTTACGCCATTGTGCGGGCACCCAACATGTACTGTTCGCGCCTGATTTGGTCACCGAAGGCGCATTCTGGTGGGTCGCCGGCGCCCCTATAGCTCGCCGCCACACCCTGCCTTCCTGGAGCGTGCGAGGTTGTCTAAACCATCGCCTGGGCCACTGACCGATGGGCCTATGTGATTAACTAGCTAACTAGCCACTAAGCCTAACCCTACACTCTCACTCACATGTGGCCCCGCACTTAATTAAACTGTTTTATAAGTTAAAATTAACCTGTTAATTAATCAGACACTCATAGTGCGGTCCTACCGGTTAACTTAACCTAATTAATTCAATTAGTTAGTTAGAGAGTATGGCATGTGGGGCCAGTTAATTATTTAACTAAAGTAAACATGTTTTATTGGTTGTTTCAGTGACCAGTGGGGCCCACTGGTCAGGTTTGACCAGTCAACAATCAAACTACTGACTGGGCTGCTCACTCAGCTTAGCGGTCCAATTGTCAACCCCACTGACCCACTGCATGGGTATACTTTGGAGTGTACCTAGCTTTTAGCCTTTTCTTTAGAATAAATAATGATTCCAGAAATTGTTTTTAAACTTCAAAAAATCATAGTAAAGAATGTAACTCAGATGAAAAAGTTTTATACATGAAAGTTGCTCAGAACGATGAGACGAATCCCAATACGCTTCCGTTCGTCCGCCACACATCCATAGCATAGCGAACATGCAACATTCCCCCTCCGATTCATCTGTTTGAAATGCCAAACTCCAAGAAAACATGCCAGGATCTTTCCCCCTTCGCCGGTATCGTGTAACACTGCGTTAGAACACACCTAGCACCGCTTATTGTCATGTCATGCATCTGCATGCTATGTATTTATTGTTTCTTCCCCCTCTTCTCTCCGATAGACCCCAAAATCGCTGCTGATGCCCCTGTGATTGACTACGTCAATGACGACCCTTCTTCCTTTTCAGTGGAGCTTCCAGGCAAGCCCCCCCCCCCCGCCTTGATCATCCCGATATCGCTCATTCCATTCTCTCATGCTTGCATTAGATTTTGCTACTGTTATTGATTGCTCCTATTCTGATGCATAGCCTGATTTTGTAACCTGTTGTTGTACCTTACCTGCTTATCCTAAACTACTTAGTATAGGTTGGTTAGCGATCCATCAGTGACCCTTACCTTGTCCTTGTTGCCCCTACTTCATCATTGACGACTCGATCAGCGTGATCGACGACCAGAGGCCAACACAGCACCTCACCCCCTTTAGTTGTACGATTGTGCATAGTTACTATCAAGCGCCGAGGGTGATACCTCGTAACACACTCCTGATGATAACTCTATAGTGTAGCTATTCGGTCATGGTAATCGAGGGTGATTCCTCCTGCACCACTCCCGATACAGCTCTTTTGTGCAACCCCTCAAGTGTGAACCTCGAGGCTGATTCCTCGTAGTTCGCCTTGACGGTCACATCGAGTGGAATCCATCAATGGTGATTCCTTGGGTTTTCAACCTTGATGTTTTGGACACACGGTTACCTTGACTTTACTTCAGTTCCTTGTGAAAGGCGGGCGGGCCAGGTGAGCACCCGTGGGAGTTACGGTGGCGGTTGGTTGTTTAGCGGTATCACCCAGGAGGGGTAATAGCTCCGGACTTGTCCTGACAGCCGTCACTTCTATTAATAATGCACTAACATGTTTGGGTATTTGTTCTGAATTGGCCTCTGGCCTTTATGCACTAACCGCCACGCGAGAATAGTTATGGGCCTCGGCATCGTGGTATCAGCCGAAGCTTTGCCAGACGTCCAGTTCAACATTGTGGCATGGTGGATCGTACCATCCACTACACGGGTGGTGCTGGTATCCATCCTGCACAAAACGACCCGGGGTGCAATGGGCGATGGCCCATGACCCCGGAGTGCTTAGGATGTAGACCGGTGGGGACCCCTCTACTAATCCTTGGTAAGTCTGCGACGTGTTGATCTTCTGAGGCCAGGCATTGACCCCGAAAAGTGTGTCTGGCCAGAGATGATCGAGCGTGAGGGTAACGTGGTGCACCCCTGCAGGGAAGTTAACTGTTCGAATAGCCGTGTCCACGGTAATGGACGTTCAGTCTTATGTCCTGATCTATTATAACTAGAAATGGATACTTGAGATATGTGATGGATATGTGGCTGCGATATTACTTTCTCGTAGGGATTCAAGGAAGGATCTCTAGGCCGTTAATACTACAACATGTTTGTTAATTATAAACTGCTATTTTGTACTCTCTTCTACTGCTGCAAGAAGGTGGTTTCCATAAGATGCTAGAAGATGCTAGTCTTCGATAGGCTAGGCCTTTCCCTCTATTCGGGCATTCTGCAGTTTAGTCCACATATACAGCTTATTCCTTGATACGGATGCATACTTAGTATAGATCTGATGCTTGCGAGTACTTTGGATGAGTACTCACGGTTGCTTTGCTCCCCCTTTTTCCCCTTCTTCTTCTTTCTGGTTGTTGCAACAGATGGCGGATCCCAGGAGCCAGATGCCACCCCAGTCGACTACTGCTACTACCCCGATGGAGCCTACTACTATGTGGAGACCGCCGCCGACCAGGAGTAGTTACGAGGTCCCAGGTAGGAGGCCTTGCCTCTTCGATCGTTGATGTTTGTGCTAGCCTTCTTAAGGCAAAACTTGTTTAACTTATGTCTATACTAAGATATTGTTGCTTCAGCTGACTCGTTTGTATTCGAGCTTCTTTATTCATGCCCTCGAGGCCACTGGCTTGTAATATGAAGCTTGTATTATTTTAATTTGTGTCTAGAGTTGTGTTGTGATATCTTCCCATAAGTCCCTGATCTTGGTCATACACATTTGCGTGCATGATTGGTGTATAGTCAAATCGGGGGCATCACAACCTTCTATCGCAGATCCGAAGGCAAGTTTTTGTTGCTAAGAATGGATCTTCTCTAGAGAAGGTGTTTCTCTCGAAAGAAGTGAGTGGGAGGAAACTAGAACTTGATGAGGTAATTGTACCTTCTCCCAAATTGGAGAATGGCTCATCACAGAAAATCGTTCCCGTGATGCCTACACTAATTAATGAGGAACCTAATGATGATGATCATGAAACTTCAGATCAAGTTGTTATCGAACCTCGTAGGTCAACCAGAGTATGTTCCGCACCAGAGTGGTATGGTAATCCTGTTCTGGAAGTCATGTTACTAGAACATGACGAACCTATGTACTATGAGGAAGCAATGATGAGCCCAGATTCCGCAAAATGTCTTGAGGCCATGAAATCTGAGATGGGATCCATGTATGAGAACAGAGTTTGTATTTTGGATGACTTTCCCGATGATCGGCAAGCCATTGTAAATAATGGATCTTTAAGAAGAAGACCGATGTCGATGGTAATGTTACAGTCTACGAAGCTCGACTTGTTGCGAAAGGTTTTAGACAAGTTCAAAGAGTTGACTACGATGAGACCTTCTCACGCGTAGCAATTCTTAAGTCTGTCCGAATCATGTTAGCAATTGCCACATTTTATGATTATGATATCTGGCAAATGGATGTAAAAACTACATTCCTTAATGGATTTCTCAAAGAAGAGTTGTATATGATACAACCAAAAGGTTTTGTCGATCCTAAAGGTGCTAACAAAGTGTGCAAGCTCCAGCGATCCATATATGGACTGGTGCAAGCATCTCGGAGTTGGAATATATGCTTTGATGAGGTGATCAAAGCATATGGTATTATACAGACTTTCGGAGAAGCCAGTATTTACAAGAAAGTGAGTGGGAGCTCTGTAGCATTTCTGATATTATATGTGGATGACATATTGTTGATTGGAAATGATGTAAGATTTCTGGATAGCATAAAAAGGATACTTGAATAAGTTTTTTTTAATGAAAGACCTTGGTGGAGCTGCTTATATATTGGGCATCAAGATCTATAGAGATAGATCAAGATGCTTAATTGGAATTTCACAAAGCACATACCTTGATAAAGTTTTGAAGAAGTTCAAAATGGATTAGTCAAAGAAAGGGTTCTTTCCTTGTTACAAGGTGTGAAGTTGAGTCAGACTCAATGCCTGACCACTGCAGAAGATAAAGAGAAAATGAAAGGCAATCCCTATGCTTCAGCCATAGGTTCTATCATGTATGCAATGATGTGTACCAGACCTAATGTGTGCCTTTCTATAAGTCTAGCAGGTAGGTAGCAAAGTAATCCAGGAGTGGATCACTGGACAAAGGCCAAGAACATCTTGAAGTACCTGAAAAGTACCAATGATATGTTTCTTGTTTATGGAGGTGATAAAGAGCTCGTCGTAAACGGTTACGTTGATGCTAGCTTTGACACTGATCCGGATGACTCTAAGTCACAAACCAGATACATATTTTTATTGAATGGTGGAGCTGTCAGTTGGTGCAGTTCCAAGCAGAACGTCGTGGCGGGATCTACGTGTGAAGAGGAGTACATAGCTGCTTCGAAAGCAGCAAATGAAGGACTCTGGATGAAGGAGTTCATATCCGATCTAGGTGTAATACCTAGTGCATTGGGTCCAATGAATATCTTTTGTGACAACATTGGAGCAATTGCCTTAGTGAAGGAATCTAGGTTTCACAAGAGAACCAAGCACATCAAGAGACGCTTCAACTCTACTCGCGATCAAGTCAAGGAGGGAGACATAGAGATTTGCAAAATACGTATGGATCTGAATGTAGCAGACCCGTTGACTAAGCCTCTTCCACGAGCAAAACATGATCAACACCAAGACTCCATGGGTGTTAGAATCATTACTATGTAATCTAAATTATTGACTCTAGTGCAAGTGGGAGACTGAAGGAAATATGCCCTAGAGGCAATAATAAAGTTGTTATTTATATTTCATTTATATCATGATAAATGTCTTTTATTGATGCTAGAATTGTATTAACGAGAAACTTCATACCGGTGTGAATACATAGACAAACCATAGTGTCCCTAGTAAGCCTCTACTAGACTAGCTCGTTAATCAAAGATGGCTGAGTTTCCTAACCATAGACATGTGTTGTCATTTGATTAACGGGATCACATCATTAGGAGAATGATGTGATGGACAAGACCAATCAGTTATCTTAGCATTATGATCATTTAGTTTTATTGTTATTGCTTTCTTCATGCATTATACATGTTCCTCTGACTCCGAGTGCTGGAGAAACAACTTTTGTTCTATCAAATGTCACAACGTAACTGGGTGATTATAAAGATGCTCTACAGGTGTCTGCGAAGGTGCTTGTTGGGTTGGCATAGATCAAGATTAGGATTTGTCACTTCGTGTAT
This sequence comes from Secale cereale, assembly GCA_902687465.1. Lineage (NCBI taxonomy): Eukaryota > Viridiplantae > Streptophyta > Magnoliopsida > Poales > Poaceae > Secale > Secale cereale. Next base: position 493,325,134 of record LR738710.1, read on the forward strand.
CGGAGAGGTATCTCTGGGCCCTCTCGGTAATGCACATCACTATAAGCCTTGCAAGCAATGTTACTAATGAGTTAGTTGCGGAATGATGCATTACAGAATGAGTAAAGATACTTGCCAATAACGAGATTGAACTAGGTATGATGATACCGATGATCAAATCTCGGGCATGTAACATACCGATGACAAAGGGAACTACGTATATTGTTATTCGGTTATACCGATAAAGATCTTCGTAGAATATGTAGGAGCCAATATGAGCATCCAGGTTCCTCTGTTGGTTATTGACCGGAGATGTGTATTTGTATTATGAGTTACGTGTTTTGGTTACCGAAGTTTGTTCGGAGACCCGGATGAGATCACGGACATGACGAGGAGTCTCAAAATGGTCGAGAGGTAAAGATTCATATATTGGAAGGTTATATTCGGACATCGGAATGGTTCTGAGTGATTCGGGTATTTTTTCGGAGTACCAAGGGGTTACCGGAACCCCCCGGGGAAGTTATTAGGCCTTATTGGGCCATAGGGGAGAAGAGGAGGCCTGCCAAGGGAGGAGCCCCCCCCATGGAGTTCGAATTGGACTAGGGGAGGGGGCAGCGCCCCTTGCCCTTTCCTATTCCTCTCGCTTTCCCTCTTCCCCACTCCGAAAAAGGAAAGGGGAATCCTACTAGGACTTGGGAGTCCTAGTAGGACTCCCCACACTTGGCGCGCTCCTAGGGGGCCGGTCTCCTCCTCCCCTCATTTATATACGGAGGCAAGGAGCACCCCAAAGGCACACCAAGATTTCTCTTAGCCGCGCGCGGTGCCCCCCTCCACAGTTTACTCCTCCTTTCATTTCGTAGTAGTCCTTAGGCGAAGCCCTGTGCGGATCACATCACCAACACCGTTGCCATGCCGTCGTGCTGACAGAACTCTCCCTCGACCCTCTACTGGATCAAGAGTTTGAGGGATGTCATCGAGCTGAACATGTGCTGAACACGGAGGTGCCAAACGTTCGGTACTTGGATCGGTTGGACCGTGAAGACGTTCGACTATATCAACCGTGCTAATACAATGCTTCCGCTTTTGGTCTATGAGGGTACGTAGACACACTCTTTCTGTATCGTTGCTATGCATCTCTTAGATAGATCTTGCGTGAGTGTAGAATTTTTTTTGAAATTGCATGCTACGTTCCCAATAGAGGGGCAGGTTAGAGCTATGGGCATATGATGTCTATTTGATTGACTCTAGTGCAAGTGGGAGACTGTTGGATATATGCCCTAGAGGTAATCATTTATGATGATATTTCCTATGTGTTTATGAATATAAAGATAGTCCTTGGATATAATCAATGATACTTGTTGGCAAGTACATGACTTTTCTATGAGATCTTAAGTTGTATGATACCTCCTAAATTGTGCATAGTCACAAGTGACGTGTGGGCACACGTCGGACTAGACTAGCATATGACATGGTGGAGGGCTCGGTCTCATTAGCCGTGTAGCATTGGATACTAACCCGATAATATGGACTTGGAAAGGTCTGGTCGAATTCTATGTAGTATGATCCGAGTCGAGATAAGGTGTAACGCCCCCGGACACACCCGCCGGTAGTCGTTACTCCTAGCGGGATCTAGACTGGCCTCATATATCAATACTAGTCCACTTGGCGATGTGGAGGCATGCCTGGAAGTTCTTCAGGAAAGACGTCTTCGTATTCGTTAACCACCGGAATTTGAGAGATGGCATTAATCTCGCCCTTGTCATTGAGAGAGAAAAGCCTGATTGTGTTATCCCTGGAGGCGAAGATAATCACGTCTTCATCAAGATGAGTAATCTTGACTTCCTTGTTTGCACAATCAATGTGAGCATCATGCTGAGAAAGCCAATCCATCCCGAGGATGAGGTCAATGTCGGAATTGCCGAGAACCACCGGATTAGCCAGAAAGCGATAATCACCCATGCGAATAGATACATTCAGAGCCCTCAAATTTGAAGTCATGCACTTGCCCGGAGAAATAATTTGCAACTTCTTATTAAGAAATGCCGAAGTGAAATTATGCTTGGTAAAGAATGGCCTTGATATGAAACTGAGAGAATCACCATAATCAAACAATACTTTTGCAGGGATAGAGTTAACTGAGAGGTTACCCAAAATCACATCAGAAGAATTCTCCGCTTGCGCTGCATTCATCATATTCACCCTTGCTGCCTTTGGATTATGCTTGACAATAGCTGTGCTGACAGGTGGAGGAGGCGGAAGGCGCCTTGGGTTGGGGCACTTGTTAGCATAGTGACCTTTCTGAGTGCACTTGTTGCAGACCACTTCTGAGAGAGGACGGTAATGAGTAGAACTTGACTTGGAACCTTGAGACTGAAACTTTGACTCGTTGCTTGGGTTGGGTGGGTGGGAGAAACCACGACCACCAGAGTTCTTGTTGTTGTTGTAGGGAGCTCGGATCACTGGAGGAGGTGGAAGCCAAAATTTATGTTGCTTCGCGACCACTTGAGAAGATGAGGAGGAGTGAACGGCATCTCGGATCATCTTTTTGGAAGCCTCCATCTTGAGCTGGGCTGCCTCTTGCTTAAGCGCCATGTTATAGAATTTGTCAAACTCATCAGGCTCGAACAAGGTGAGAGCAAGTTGAAGTTCATCCTTCAGACCTCCACGGAACTGATAGATCTTGCTCTTGGCACCTGGTATGTCTTGCTTTGCATAGCGGGCAAGGTTTTGGAACTTGACATTATACTGGTAGACAGTCATAGAGCCTTGCTTCAGGTTGCGGAATTGCTCACGCATACCCTCGATGACACTTGTTGGAATGTGGTGAGAGCGAAAGTCCTTGCAGAAATCATCCCAAGAGATCACACGCCCTTCTCTGGAGTCTTTGTACTGCTGCCACCAGTCAGCTGCTTGGTCCTTGAGTTGGAAGGCTGCAGACTTCACATAGTCCTCAGGCCTTACGTTGCTGCACTCAAAATGCTTCTTGATATCGGTAATCCAATCTTCAGCATCGAGAGGGTCGACACAGTAACTGAAAGCCTTTGGTTGATTGGCCAAGAACTGGTTGAGCGTAGCATAGTGCTGTTGGTTGAAGAAATTGCCTTGGTTCCCTGGAGCACCCTGATTTGCTTGATTTGCTTGCATCTGCTGCATCATTTGCATCAACATCTGGGTGTTCTGGTTTGTAGTCTGCATAATCGCTCTCCAGGCCTCAGACGGAGGTGGAGGGGAAGGAGGACAATCTGGAACCTCTTCACCCTCTGGATTAGCGTTGGGAACCCGTTTCGGAGCCATCCTGAAAGAGATGACCACCAATCAGCAATTTGATTGAAAGAAGGTATAAGCTGAAACAACGGATAGAAATGCAACATAGTCTTCACAAGAATCATTCGAACAAGAGGAACGAATGAAATTCTCAGTTTAATGATAACAACAATCTTCACGAGAAGCCACTTGGGGACAAAAGGTAATTAAGAAAAGCACAAGGTACAGATAGAACAAACACAAGATAGGAGCTTCGTTCGACATCTTTGTGCTGAAAGCTTATGGAACGTGTTACGAAAGGGTTTTGCAATCCCCGGATCAGCATAGCCAAGGACCCTTTAAGATGCAACTCCCGATCGGAACATCGGCCATAAAACCACTTCACTCAATGTAGAACCCCGAACTCCATAACCTGCATTCGTTGGAAGAATGCCTACGATCTACTAGATAAACCCACCTATTAATTTCCGAAAGTTTCCAGTTATGCAATCAGGTGTCGGGGATACAGGGGAAGAATCGCACACCCAACTCTAATCCTACATCCAGCTGTATCCATCCTTCAACACATAACCAGTTGTTCTCGGAAACCGTCTACCTTGGACCTTTGAAAAGCATCCACTATACAAAGCTATGGCAATACTCCCGAACTACCTCCCCAGTACTGAGTGATGTCGGGGTTATCTTGCCACTAACCGTATAGGAGAGTTTTCGATGTCCGCCGTCTTAAGTAATCTAGTACTATCGCGATATGCTTGTGACGACAATACCCCGAAGCTCAACTCCCCGGGACACTGCCACAACCCCTAATGTCAGGAGGCATCGAGAACAATATTCTCGCCACAAAGACATCGAAACAATCCAACAATACTCGCGAGATTCCTAAAAAAAATTGGTGTAATTTTTGAAAGTAGAAGAGGCAAGAGTAGTCGTCAGGAGTCCTCACCAAAGTGAAAAGAGATGAGGAGCAAAGAAATCCTACTCTCCGATATAAATATAGGACTCAAAACATTTTAAGTGTGTGCCTAGACTCGACCGTCAACGATTCGATCAAGCAGTGCGGGCTTCTAGGTCGGAGAAGGCTCTGAATACCAACTTGTAATGCCTAGGATGGGACTATATCTCCTACGTGTCGAGGCACTACTTAAGGATATAAGCCCATTCTGGAATGATCGCAAGTTTGGTACCTTTGCCCATCTCATGTAAAAATAGGGATGAAAGCTGAAAAGATAGTTGGCTTACACTCGCCACGTCACACAAATTCATTACATATCCAATCATCATCCAAATAAACATCACAGCCCATCTAAGGGTAAAGATCCAAATGAAAGATACCAAACATAACTTAGAACCACAGGTCTAGAAACGAATCCTAGTAGAAGCTCTACTGATCAACCGGATAGTTCACATAGTAACGGCTACGCTCCTCATCGTACTCCCAGTCTTGCTCAGAACCATCGCCTGTGTAGCTCACCATTGTACCTGCATCTGGTGTGGTGAAGTAACTGTGAGCCACAGAGGACTCAGCAATCCCGTTCCCGGGTAACACGACTATCCAAGCCTTGGGTGTGGAACAAGGCTGAAGAAAGAATAAGAGGTTGCAGCAGCACTAGCCTAGCTTACGTAAAAGAGAGCGAGAAGAGAAGGTGCCTCGGTCGAGAGATGATCACGAAGTGATCCTAACTAAAGCAAGTCAAACATAACCCCACCGTGTTCACTTCCCGAATCCCTTTCGGAAAGTGACCGTCACGGTACTCACGCTGGTAGTGTATTGGAGCATGGTGTCAAGTTTTCTACAACCGGATATTAACAAATTCCCATCTGCCACATAACCGCGGGCACGGCTTTCGAAAGTTTATAACCCTGCAGGGGTGTTCCAACTAGGCCCATGACAAGCCAACGATCCGCGGAGTCGCAACTCCAAGGTGGGAAGGCCCGAGTATTCTCGGAATCCCGTGCTCAAAATACTCCGACTAAGGTAAGGCTAATCCAGCAAATCCTCCCGGCGTGCCGACACCCTGATAGTAGCCGCGCGTATCTCGTCTCAGGCCACGACCGGATAAGTCATCCTACGGGTTTTTACCAGACCTCGAGTTTCCTTGAGGTGGCCCCGCAGTCTGCTCATTTCGGACCAACACTCATGTGGAGCACTGGCCCGGGGTTGTTGATTAAGATGAGGGTTAATTACTCCCTATGCAAGTTTTTAGTTATTAGGCGAATAGTACCAATGTTGGGACTTGCTGGAAAAGACTTAGCACTTAGCGGTTTATCGAGGGGGTCCCATAACCGCAACCGTGTGAGGAACGCATAATCAAGGAACATAACACCGGTTTATACGGTTCCTAAGGCGGCATGAGTGGAACAAATCACCAAGCAAAAGGCTTAGTCTTCCACCCATTACCAATATATACATGATTTCATTTAATAATTAATATAGTGTGATATCCCAACAAGCTTCAACAAGAAGCAAGAATCTTCAATATTCTCCTGCAACTGACAATTGTATAAGAGGGGCTGAGCGAAGCCTACGTATAGCCAATCAATGGTTTGCATAGGTAGGGTGGTTAGACAGGTTCATGGTTACAATAGGAGGCTGACAGGAAAAACATGGGCATCGAGGCAAAACAATAGAACGAGACTTCTAGCAATAGGCAAAGATAGTAATGTTATCGGGGTTCGGTCATCTTGCCTGAAGAGTTGTCGATGGGATCGTAAGAGAGCTCCTCGTTCTCAACCTCGGTAGTAACCTCGTGCTCGTACTCGTACTCGGTCTCAGCTTCCGGCTCTACTCAACACAAACACACAAGGCACGAAATCAAACAAGATGCAATGCGCAGAAAAATTACTGGATGCATGACTGATGCACTATGGAAGCAAAATAGATGCACTATGGAAGCACAGAAAGTCTACATAGGAAGCACAATGTTACAGCACAAGGAGCATGGCAATGTGCAACAAGCAAAATACTTCAAAACATGATAACATGAAGATATTAAGAATCTACATGCAAAAACACACAAGTTTTATATAGGACTTGCTCAAAACGGAGCAACGGGCTAAAAGTTACACCCGATACAATAAACACGCACAAGCTGAAATTAATAGCCACATAGCAACTTCGGAGCAAGAGATAAATAGTCTACAGCACTCAAACATCATGGCAATGAGCATCAACATAAACTAGACATCTCCTACTGCAAACAATTCCATTGGAGCATCCCCAAAGGAGCCATGGATCAATAGCAACAAGCTATGATATATTGAACTTGACAACAAAATCCTGACAGCAGTAATTTGTTGCAACTTGGGAGCAAGACTTATATGCTACAACCACCCAAATAATCATGTGAGAGCATGAATGGATAGCCAACAATATATACAACAAGGAATCATCAAGCGTCACCCCAAAACTATCATGGATTGGCCTAGAACAACAAGCAAACATGGCATCTGGAAATTACAGATTCCAGACTTAGTGAAATTTCACCAAGTGTTAAAACAGTAGTAACATCATGGCATCTTTGAGAGCAAGTTTAAGTCACCTCAAAGCATGGCATGGCAAGAGGTAAGCACCACAGCAAAGTACACATGATGGGGAGTCCAAAACATCTAAGCATGCATCAAGGGGACAACCACATCAATAGCAATGAGCTCCTCTACGAGGCATCTCGTAACAAGTTTAACGACATAACAACCACATAGCACTTAGCAAAGGAGATAAACATGGCAAGATGAATTCTATCATGCAAGCTAAAGCAATCAACATGTAGAGCATTTCATGATGAACACGTGGACATATCATTTGCTTCATTTGGATAAACATGCAACAAGATATCACATTGCAAAGATGGCATGAAAACAACTACTAACAGCAGTTTATAACAAGTAGCACTCTTCTCATGAAGATTAAGACATCTAGATGACCTCAAACATGCATGGCACAATGGAACAAAACGTAGTACAAGTCTCCACGATCATTTTGACATATCGTTTGCTCAAATCGGATCATCACACAAAAAGTTATCCACGTTGCAGAAAACCACCTCGGGGTCAGATCTGGTCAAAGTCAACGCGGGCGGCGGACTCGCGGATCGGGCCGGCGGATCCACGGGTTAACGGGCCGGGCGGCACCCTCGGGCCCGTTAGGCTGGCGTCCAGATCGGCGCTGGATCGAACTGGGCCAGCCCGCTGGGCCGGCGGAGGAGGAAGGCCGCTGGGCCTCGACTTTGGCCCGGGAGGGGGGAGGCCCAGTAGCGCGGCAGATCCGGATCGGGGGCCTGGCTCCCCTCAATCCGATCTGGTCGGCGGAGGCGGCTGGCCTTCGGCTTGGGGCGGCGGGTAGAGCGGTGGGGCGCGGCGTGGAGGCGTTGGGCGCCGTCGGTGAGGGGCCGGGAGGCCGTACGGCGGCGACAGCGTGGAGAAGGCCTGGCCGGCGAGGGGCTTGGCCGGCGGGAGGAGGGACCCCGGCGGCGGCGCGAGGGAGCTCCGGCGGCGGTGTTGGAGGAGCGGCGGGGTCCGGCGGCGAGGTGGAGAGGGCGGCGCGGCGAGGAAAACGGCGGCGGCGACCGGAGGCGGGGAAGATGGGCGGCGCGGCCGGACGTAGGAGATGACCCGGCGCGGGCCCGCACGTCGGATCGGAAGCACGATGGCGGCACGTCGGAAGCACGGGCACGGCACTACAGAAGCACAGCTCGCTGGGACGTCGGAAACACGGCGGCTCAACGGTGGAAGCACCGCGGATCAACGGTGGAAGCACCGGCGACGCACTGTGGAAACATTAGGGTTTCTGGACGCAAATTTTGGGGGAGATGGACGTTTATATAGGCACAAGGAGCTAGGGTTGTCCAAATGAGGTGAGGTTTTCGGCCACGCGATCAAAATTGGATGGCCTAGATGAAGAGAGGGGTTTGGGTTGGTTTGGTGGGCTGTTGGAGGGGTGTCTTGGGCCTCAAAGTGGAGGTACTTTCTGCCCACGAGAATAACTGTTGTTGCACCAAACGAACTCCAAACGCGACGAGATTTGACAGGCAGGTTACACACAACAAAACAACATTGCACGACAAGTCTTACACCAAACCGGAAACGTTACACGGCCAAACACCAAAGTAGGCCTCGGGGATGCCACGGACACGTGAGAGAGCTCCGGAACTCGAAACGGACAACGGAAAGGAACGAGTGGGACCGGATGCAAACGACAACACAAATGCAATGCGATGCACATGGCTATATGATATGGATGAATGCACACACGCAACACGACAAAACGACGAAAACCCGAAAAGACGAAGAACCCGAAATGGAATAGATGGAGCCAAAGATATATATATTGCCCAAAAGGGAAAGTATTACATCCGGGGCATTACAGTTATTTAATACAAACTCTTGGATAGATTGGTCGGAAAGGATAACTTGGTGTTATTTTAGTACAAACTCTTGGACAGATCGATCAGAAAGGATAACTTGGTGTTATTTTAGTATAAACTCTTGGATAGATCGATCGGAAAGAATAACTTTGAGGTGGTTTTATACCCTACCAAAAATTTCTTCTTATGTTCTCTGCAAGATAAGAACTTTGGAGTGATGCTTCATCGCACGTTGATGGATGGTTATATGATCCAGTTATATTAGCATTGTTGAGAGATTGCACTAGCGAAAGTACGAACCGTAGGCCTTGTTTTCAAGCATTATAATACCATTTGTGCTCACTTTTGTTACATGCTAACTTGCTGTTTTTTATTGGTCCTATTACAAAAATCAATATCTACTATCATTACTACACTTGTATCACCATCTCTTCGTTGAACTAGTGCACCTATACAATTTAACATTGTATTTGGTCTGTTGGGGACATAAGAGGCTCTTTGTTATTTGGTTGCAGGGTTATTTGAGAGAGACCATCTTCATCCTATGCCTTTCATGGATTGATAAACCTTAGGTCATCCACTTGAGGGAAATTTGCTACTGTCCTACAAAACTCTACGCTTGGATGCCCAACACAAGTCTACAAGAATAAGTTGTGTAGTATGCATCACCGGGATATAGGCTTGACTGGCTCAACGCAATGACTTGCCTTCCCCGGTTGGGCATCTGATAAGGAAAGAAAAAAGATAAGGCCTTATTTTCTAAAGTTCAGGGCCTTAACAACTCATGGCCTCGCCGGGGTAGATCTGACCTGGTGCTGGATAAGCTGGCGGACTCAACCCCTTAGCATGAGGGGTGATTTGATGTGTAATTACACTGGTGAGCCGTCTGATGCTCAACGCTTCAGATCAGATGACTTATCCGAGGACAAAAGAAAAAAGCCCCAAAAATACTGATGGGTGAGACCAAGGAGCAATGCAGTATGACTGGGCTTCCTCCCTTCTTATTAGCCAATCTAGTGCACCCAGTAAGTATATCTGAGCTTGCTTAGTCTTGCCTTTCATAACTTGTCTTTTTTTCTTTACCTAGTATGTCGGATCATTATGTATTCATGCACACTCTGACTGGTGGAAGACCAGGCCTCGGAATCGAACTCCTACCCTAGACATGTAGGGAAACGAGCCCATTGATGTTGATGAGACGGCCAATGAAGATGATTTTGAGGTAGAACTCGACTCACTTGGTCATGTCTTTATTGAACTTGATGACGTTCCCTCAGATAACATAGAAACCATCCGAGCCGGTGAAGCTTAGGTAATTTCCATCTCATGTGACACAAAAAAGTTTATCACGAAGAAAATGAGACGAGTTGTCAAAAAGGTACCATTTTTGCATCCAGACGCTCACTTAGATTTGCAATTTATTTTGAAGAAAACTCTACAAGCCGCCACATCGAAACGCAAGACTCGAAGTAGCTCTGAGGAGTTGTCTAATGGCTTATCCCATGAACCGGTTACTCAAGGACCACGAATTGAGGTGGCTCACAACTGAACACTGCACATATCAGGGGCGAATTACTTGCCCCCGTAAGCTCGTATGACTAAGTGAAAGTTATAAAGCCAACATAGTCAGATTACCTTGTTCCTATAACATAAACCACCCTGAGCACAAAGACATCAGCTAAGGTTTTATACGTTACAGAAACACCCCTTGTATCATATACAAGGTGGTGGAAGCCGGCGACTGGGCAGTTTCAAAATTTAACGACTGCATAGGAGTCAAAATTAAACAAATCAGCGCATAAAGCCAAATATAGTAACATTAAAAGCTTGTTCCTTCTTACATAGCAAAAAATTGTCATTTGGAAGTATAGATTAAAAGTACATGTTGTCCTTCCTACAATGGGACATGGTGATCTGAGCACCCTCCATCGGCTCGGACAAATACTGCTTTGGAGTCTGGTTCTTCCCGACAAACAGTCCTGAGGCCAACACTGTCGTATTGATGCGAGGATAGTGGGCCTTCATGCAGGCATACGTCTGCTGGACACCCTCCAAGCAGGCAGAACGCTTCCAACATACTCCCTCCGTCCGAAAATACTTGTCATCAAAATGAACAAAAAAGGGTGTATCTAGAACTAAAATGCACCTAGATACATTCCCTTTTATTCATTTTGATGACAAGTACTTCCGGACGGAGGGAGTAGGACCTAGGGGCCGGCGTCTTGGAGTCGGGCCACCAAGCCAAAGAAGTTGCTTGGCAGTGGCTTTGTGGGCCAAAGTTTGACCCAGAGGTCCTCCATGACCGGCCTCACCGCATGGTAGAGCTCCATATGCTACTTTATCTGGTTGTTGAGCAGCAGCGGATGTGATGGCGCATGAAACTGCTGCGAAAACGCCTTCTTATCGGTGTGACCCTCAAGGGCGCCGAAGTGGCGGCCAGCGTCGGACACCCTCTTTGGCAGGTCCGCGGAGACGTTTGAGGATCGCCAGAGTTGAGTAAGTGCGATGAACCTGTTATGACCAAAAATACATTGAAGCAGATAAGGCTTACCAGTTACAATTTTCTTCACTTGTTCCAGCTCCTTGCGGTCGGCTCGGGCCTAGGTCTGGGCCTCATCACATGTCGAGCTCAACATCTCGAGCTCGGCGGCCTTCCTCTTCTAGTCCTCCTGCAGGGTGTCGCATTGCATGTACAATCCCTTCATCTTTTTCTTGACCTCCAGGACCCGAGCTTGATCCTAGCCTCGGGTCACCTTGTCCTCGGCCAGTTCTTTGTCGGCCTTCGCCACCGCAGCCTTTTGCTGCTCGGCTTCCTGTCGAGCCTTTTTTAGCTTGGCCTTCATGGCCTTAAGCAATGTAGTCGTAGCTGGCATAAATAGCTCATTATTAGACTGAATGATGTTCTACGACTATAAGAAACATTAGCTAAGTGTCATCTTTTCCTAACCCTCGAGTCCAGTCGATCTATTTCTCCATCAGATCGAGGTCCTCCTTGGACCGCTCCAGCTTTCGGTTCATCTCCACTAATTCCTCAGAGTTAGAGATCGGAGCCGAAGACCGGGCCTCCACAAATAATTGGGCATTAGTGTCCCAATATCGATTTTGATCCTCTATTTGGTTCTTTTAATCCGACCAGAGTCTCAGGGGCTACTGCGTATCCGCTTCCATATTTGTACAAATTGACCACCAAGTCAGTTTCTTGAAACGAACTTGACACTCCAGGGCTACTCCTTGTTACACTCTTATGTGTACTATTTGCAATTTTATCTTCTTATAGTCTTCAGATAATTTCTTCCACTCGTGTACGAAGAGGGATACTGGATGGGGTAAGAGTCAAACTAATATGTCTACCACAAAAAGGTAAGAAAGGATGTGTAAAACACACTTTAAAGCCTCTAAAAATGCCTTTGAAGGCCTCATGTATTCCGGCCTATGTGGACTGGAAACTACTCGGTGAGTCGGTTTTGTGCCAAAAAGGGCACGATGCTCTTCCGCGATGGAGGAGCTTGTTAAAGCCACCTCCATCTCTTCAGGCCACCCCTTAAAGACATACCTTGAGGTAGGAGGTTAGGTAGAGTCACCTTGGACCCATACCTAATGGAGGTGGGGACGATTGTCTTCGGCTGTCGTGATGGTGCAAGAGGGGCCTGGGCCGAGGACTCTTGTCGTCCTAGTCCGCCTTGACCAAAGGAATTTCTTCCCGTTTGTCTTCGGCCACGGGGGTTATTACCTTGGCCGTGTCGATTCTGGTGTCGGCCCTTGTGGTGTCGACGGTGGGGGCCTAGTGCGACGTCGCCTCCTCTAGCTCGTCACGAGCGGAGTAGTTCACGATGTGCTCGGAGGTTTCGCTCTCCGCCATAAAGGCTAGAGGGAACCTGTTGTTTGAGGACTTGTTGCCGACGTGGACAAGTTGTGGGGGTGTAGAAGTAAACATAGTATCACATGTCGATGGGTATGTACAATGGAAAAGCGTTATGCAATCAATTAAAAGGAATACATCCTTGGCAGCGGCCTCGTCCTGCGCTATTGTAGGAGGTCACCCTCTAAAGAATCAAAGAGCGTGACTTAGGCAGTGGCAGCCCGCTAGCCAGCGGATCAACGGAGGCCTTGAATAGCCTCCTGCGGGCCTGAGGATTCCTCCCCTCCGTGGCTATAGGGATGCATCCCTTTTCCTTTTTGGGAAGGAACTTCTTCCCTTTCATCCTCCTCTTCCTCCCTATCCTCCTCTTCCTCTCCACGAGAGAAGGTAGCATGGGTGTGCTCGGATCTGGCCTCCGAGGTCTCTCAAATGCGTAGAGCATCATCCCCTTCAGCTTTGTATCCTTGACTGGGACCACACATGACTCCTCGACTAGGATAGTGGCGAGTTAAGGAGACTAGGCCTCTCCGGGCAATGGTGCCAGGCACTTCATCTGTTGGTGCCTTGGGGATCCATTTCTCTAGACGAAAGGAACTGATTTTATCGTTCTAACGAAGGAGTTGGGGAAAAGAGGAAAAAGACTAACATAAGAATTGTGGGTTGCAGTTACGTCGTGAGCGTCGTGTTCAGCGTCGAGGTCGCAATCTGCTCCCGCTTTGGGGAACTTGTTCTCAGACGGCTTGAAGACAAACTTCCACATCTCGGCTAGGTCTGTGTGGACAAAGTGCCGCATGGTTGGTACGTCCTCGGGCCTTTACGCCCACATTGTGATGGCTCGAAGCTGGAGTGGGAGGATGCGACGCTGGAGTATGACATCGACCACATCCACCGGCTTGATCTTTTTCTTGTCTAACATGGCCGCGATCCTTTTTTGCAGCAAGAGCACGTCCTTGGGTGTACCCTAGTCCAGGCCTTTCCTCATCCAAGAGACGAGCCTACTTGGAAGATCGATCGAGAACACCGGGATCCTGGCTTGGCCTTCGGCGAGCGGTTCTGTGATGTAGAACCACTCCTGCTACCACTCCTTGATGGTCTCTATGAAGGTGCCATCTACCCAAGTTGCCTTCTAGAGCTTCCTGGTCATGGCTCTGCCACACTCCGCCAGTGTAGCACCGCTACTCTTCGACTATAAGGCCAAAGGTCTTCAGCCAAAGGCTGAAGTGTGGTTCAATGCGGAGGAAAACCTTGCAGAGGGTGATGAACGCCACGATGTGGAGGAAGGAATTTGGGGCCTGATGATGAAAATCTAGCCCGTAGTAGAAGAGGACCACACGCACGAAAGGGTCCATGGGGAATCCTAGTCCTCAGATCATATGGGGAACAAGGATTACTCTCTCACTGGCTTTGGAGTAGGGAAGCGATGGTTCAGCTCTGAGGCTCGACAAGCGGCAGTGGCAGGGATATATCCCGCCTCCTAGAGCTCCTCGATGACGCCCTCCGTGACGTGAGAGGGTGTCTAGTGGCCCTTCAGATTGGCATCAACCATTGCTAAAGATGGAGCTATGAGCGCTGGTGAGAAATGGCAAGAGCTTGGGGAGGAGGCCTGGGGCGCCTGAGCTCTGGGGATTATATGTCAAGGTGAAGGAGTGGGAGTGTGGGGAAAAGAAGTATCGCTGTCCCCAGCCTTTATAGGTTAGTGAAAGGCCAAAGTTCCCTTTTACTATGCTGTAAAGATCGCCACATCCCAGTGCTAGATGTTGTTATGCGCGCATAGGGTGAAATAAATCTTGACGATATCCCCCGAAATGTGGAGCCCGATCTCCACCTTGATGAGACGTACCAGTAAGAGTGTTGTCTCCGGTCGTGATTCGAGTCCCAATAACTAGCTCGCTCGCTATGGGTGGTCATGGTTCAGTAAAAGATGTCAGGCTAAGGGCATTGTTCACACCTATGCGGTTGGCCTTTGAGGCTAAGTTATCCCAGGTATTCGGATATTAAGACCTGGGCGTGGGAAACATGTGGTTAGCAAGCGGTCCCTTCAAGGATGGGCTTTGTAAATGCTATGAGATGAAGAAATCTCAGGATAAACAGAAGGGCATCTGAATAAGGGAGCTCCCCTGTCAAGTCGACATCTGTAAAGCTGAAGTTATATGTCCGAGGAAGATTGTCGTCCCTGGCATTTAAGACAAGATTAGGGGCAACTGACGGTATCCTGGACTAGAGTGTACCAGCCTAGTTGGCCCACAGTCCTTGGGTCGAGCTTATGGCCCACCGTCCTTACAAGGTAGGACTCCTTAAGCCTCACACTTTAGTGTGATCAAGATGGACTTTGCCCAAGACTTGACGTGTACTCGAAGGACTGCTTTAGCTGCCGGCACATGTATCCCTAATTGGCAACCAATCATGTGTAACCCTAGATGCCCCCTATACATATATAAGCTGAGGGGTTTAGTCTCTAGAGGCCACGGTCACAACTAGAACCATCACTACAATAAATATGGCAACTTGCGACCATCAATATTGGTCACTTAGTGGTCATTATTTTTCATTTGTGACCAAAAACTGTTGGTCAAAAGCTGATCGTATTTAATGAAACATAACGACATTTGTTGTGAAATGGCCGTAGAAGGTAACGACCAAAATAAAATGTTGTTGGTTCTACGACCAATTATTTTGGTCACTGGGAACATGCCCACACCACGTCGGATCCAACGTGCCAAAATTGTGACCAAATGAATTGGTCGTTGATTCAATTGGCCCGGTCCAGTTTGGTGGTTTACATGGGCCTAGCCCAACTTTTCGGCAGTTTATGTTTTTCCAGACTATTTTTTTCTGCTATATGGTTGGGCCTTTCCTATCCGGGCTCGGCCTTTTTCTAGTCATTTTTTCAGCCTAATACCATTTGGGCCAAGGCCTTTTTGCAACCCAATAATTAATTTGTCCAACATTGTTTGGGCCAAGGCCTCTTCGAGCCCATCAATATTTTCAGCCCACTAATGCAAAAGGACTAGACGACTGAGAAACAATTGACTTTTTTTCAAGTTTGTTATCAAAGCAATGTTTGTTTCATCATACAACAGCTGTTCTGATTACATCTTCATCACGTTATAGACATAAGAAGCAGCAACTAAAAGATTGTCATATATAACAAACAACGGCCATGTTCAAATAACCTTGGCAACAAAAAAATAGCATCACAGCTCCAGCAACTGCTAATATACATTATGACTTCCGCTTATGTGCAAACGTACAGGAAGGCCAAACGGAAAATAAATCGTTGAAAACATGATCACTAGCTTAGATATTCAAAGATCATTGCAATGCTGCAGATTAGATTTGGTTGCAGCCCTTCCAGTTTGGTGAGGGCATCTCTCCAGCATCATCTCTCATAACCTAAAACAAGGAACATCAACTATCATCAGAATTTGCAACTTTTTGTCCTGCCAAAATATTAGTACTGTTTTAAAACAAAGGATTGACAACAAAAGTTATTTCCGTATTCATTTGTTGGATAATGAGGGTAGTTTGAGTTGGTAGGCTGATTAGTTCAATAAGTGTGTTAAACAACCATGTGCATTTTTCTCTATAGCCAAACCAGGTATATAGTTCAAAGTGCATTAAGCATGTGACACAAAACATTTTTTCTATTTCAGCATGATAGACCATAAAAATAACTTGCTAATCGCAAGTTTGCTAGCTATAGGTCCTGTTGTCGGCAACCAAAAGCATTAGGCGATGAAGAACAATATATTTGCAATGCAATCCATTAGCCAACCACCAATATGATAGTCCATGTGGGTATTACATCAAGGACAAGCCAACATATAAGTACAGATGACAAGAAACAAGTACAGAGAGGTCGTACAACACATGGCACATGCATATATCCATGAAACCAACCAAGCAAGGAATGTACAAACAAGAAGCTCACCTTCAGTGTCTCACCATCGGTCATGATAGGTGTGCTGGGAGGTGGTTAACGAGCCTCCCTTCTTGTCATGCTTGGTCATGATCTGGATAGCGAAAATAGGTAGGGGAGGAACATAAAGTAGAGCATGTATGGAACATCACAATGATAGTACTAAGATCACTCAAGCAACGCTAACGATGCACGAACCTCACAATGTTGCCAACAAGTCAAGAACTTCCTTGATGTTATCCTTGAAGTTCTCTAGCTCTAGGTTGTTTCGTTGTAGCTCGGTATTTGCTCAACCGTGTGTGTACATGCATTAGGGCATACATAAAATGTTCGAGTTAATATTCTTAGCTAGTAGTGATGTCATCAAAAATAATTACTTCATGACAAAGGGTAAAAATTGAGCTTAGACATGAAACTTTAGAGCGGGCATTTCAACCATGTTAGATAAACTTGAGGTAAATTAGTAATAAGGATATTAGTTACAAGCTAGGTGAAATACAAAAAAGTCCTATTGTATTGATGGATCCCAACTTGTTGAAACTAGAGCTGATCGTTCAACTTGTGCAATCTAGTAGTCTAAAAAGAGAGAAATATGTTCATTCTCAGTTACACATTAACTAGAACAAAAATGAGAGACATTAATTAGAAAAATAAATAAGAGACACTAATATAAGGAATAACTTTCAACAAGTACACACTAATTATAACATAGCATATCTAGCACCGGTGTTGTTTGCATATTTAAACCAGTAGTTGTCCGCTATGCAGCATCAATCATTGACCAACATTACTATGTAAGCTAGTAGATTCCTCATGTACTAACTTAGAAACATTTGACATACTAATGCAAGAGAAAATAATTGTTTGCACATCATCGTCCAGGACCTTTACACAACTATATGCAACACAATCATAAGTGACATTCACAAAAGCAACACAGTCAAATAACAGATCATTTACTCAATTTGTGAAGCCCAAAAACCTTATGTGGCGTCACATAGCTAGAGAAACCATATCATGAGTAATCTGAACATTTGCAGAAGTAGAGTGAGGTTCTCTCAACGATTGTAATCTTTAATATATTGATGGTACCTACCGCCTACAGGATCATTTCACTCTAATCCCGTACCTGACTAAACTAACAAGTGCTTAGATTACCGACAAAAAACAAGTGGCGGTAACTAAAAAAGTGGTAGTAGCTCAAAAACAAGTAGAACATCTGTTGATAAGCAAAGGCAAAAAGCTAAAACACATGTTTTGCCAGAAGAACTAAAAGCTAAATCATGTCATTCCAACGAGAATGACTCATGCAGTAACAGGAAAAATACAAAACAAGCGGCCTAGAAAACAGGTCAGCCAGTTATAGATAACACATCAACGGTAGAGCCAGACGGCGGTCTACACGAGCTGGAGCGGCCTCTCGACTGCCGACGTACACGTCCAGGTGACTTGTCCGGAGTAGCGCATACCCTGCATCCACGCACATACGAATCATTAGAGAGTCCATCAACAAGAAAGGGGATCGGGATTTCAAAGTGGGGAGGAAGTAGCTAACCGTCCAAAGAAGATAGGCCAGTTATAGATGAAGAGGTAGGCACGCTCGAGTGTCGACTCCGTCGCTGCTACCGCCGTCCAGATCAGGGTGTCAAGGAGGAAGCGACCTGAAGCAACAAAAATTGAGAAAAATTAAAAGCATCAGTCGCCAGAAGCATGGAGGCAACAGTATTGGCACTACAAAAAAACCACTTCTGTGATAATACATGTTTGTCACAGTAGGTCACGTTTTCTATCATGCATGTACATCCATGACGATTTTATGATAGAATCAAGATAGACCTACATGTGCTGTCATAGAAGTGTTCCTTGACAATACCAAAATTATCATCACGGAAGTGTCCACTTCCATGACGATAAATGTTGCGTCACGGAAGTGTTTTCGTCAAGGGTAACCGACACGTGGCATCCACCTTAATGGGTCACCGTTAAGCTATCGGGTTCCATTTTGGATCCGATAACCCGTTAACAGCCCTAACCAGTGGGGATTTTACACAAGTTAAATCGTTATTGGCCGAAGGAAACACGTGTCGGCTCCTCGGTGGGCCAGATGTGATCCATCCAATGGAGGAGACGTGCCTATGGTGCATCGACACGTGGCAGGGCCCAACAGAGGCTCATATAGGTTAAAAAGATTGGCCCAGTTAAAGGCCCGTAGTATTTACTAAGGTACTATTGGGCCATCCCACTAACGGTTTGCTTAAACATGGCCCATTTACGGCCCAAAGCCTGATCTGGCCCGTTAATGTTTCGCCGAGTATTTGGGCCTGATTATGGTCCAGTGACATTTTGGCCTATTAGAGGCCCGCTGAAGACATGGGCTCAGTTCAGCCCGGTGTGTCTTTCGGCCCGGGAATGGCTTGTGCTGCCCATGGGCCATATATGGTCCGACGCGACATCCGGCCCACTAATGGCCTGTGATCAAGGTGGCAATAGTTCAGCCCAATGTGACTTTGGGCCTGTTAAAGGCATGTCGTATAATTTGTCCCG
The DNA here is from genome assembly GCA_902687465.1 of Secale cereale. Classification (NCBI taxonomy): domain Eukaryota; kingdom Viridiplantae; phylum Streptophyta; class Magnoliopsida; order Poales; family Poaceae; genus Secale; species Secale cereale. The sequence goes on from LR738710.1 coordinate 493,344,059, forward strand.
TTGATGCCTCTACTAAGCTTTCGGTCTCTTAAAGGCCCATGATATCAGTGGGCCAACTAAGTCCCAGATATGTTTCGGCCTGGTAATGGCCCATCATATAACTGGGCCAACAATGGCCCAGTCTACATTTTAGCCTGCTAAAGGCTCGTGGACGACTTTTGAAAATTGAGGCCCAACATGCATTTCACCCTGCTAAAGGCTCATGGTATCTTCTTGGCCTCAACAGGCCAGCAGAATATTCACCCTGTTAACAGCCCAAAGCAAAATGGGCCCAACTAAGCGATGGGTCCACTAAAGGCCCAACTAAACATTGGGCCGAATATAGGCCCGTGTAAGTTGTGTGTCTGGTGCAAAGTGTGAAGGGCCCCAATGGCCTTTCAGGCCCAAGAAAGTTGCGAACCTGCCCAATTGGGGCCCGCTAAAATGTAGGCCCATTAGAGGCGAAAGTTTCGGCCCGGTCGACTACGTCACATTTTTCGCCTGTTTTCACATAGTGAATGATGGCATATATGGTAACTAGTAGGAATTAAGAACAAAACTACTCGGCATTGTAACTTAGAACAAACCTACACTATACAATAAAGGATTTATGTTATATTACATCCACTGGGCATCGAAGTTCGCCATGAGTGATCATAAAGCGCAACAAAGAAGCATATTACAAAAACTGGGCACCATTGCACTTAAAAAAATAATACTGAACCAAGACCACTTCCAAGACAGTTCAAGAAAGGTTAGCCTTGCGCGGGAGCTGCGGCACAAGCTGCAGAGCAAGGCTGTGAGACCAGCCTAGCATGTTGGTCTTAGCTTCCAGGTGTAGTTGTTTAGCAATGATGCTCTCATTGGTGTTCTCTGCAATCTTCCTTAGAGATTGTACTTCTAGTTGAAGTTGAGTTGTAGAGTGCCTTTCTGCTTGAACTTGAGACTGAAGAAGTCGAACTGATTTAGATAGTGAAATCTGTGAGCTTATCTGACTGCTAGTCTCAAGTAACTTGAGCACTGCATCAGGACATGACTTTTGGGTTGTCTCGCTATCTTCAAGATGTTTTGCCTTGTTTGCTGCAATATATGTTGGGTTTGTCTCACACCCTTCAGTAGACTTGTGCATGCCATCAGGCATACCACCCTTAAATAGGCAGAGAGATGACATGTTTTACACATGTATAAACAAACATGGTAACTATGTTGTCCATTCCATCCAATTTCAAATTAGAAAATAAAGAGTCACTCAATAGCATAATTTGGCATAGTTCACAATGCGGGGAGCTTCACCACACTACTGGATTACGATGTCAATGAAACAAGCATAGATGAAGGGCAAAGACAATCATTGTATCTATTTTGGTTAATGTGCATGGCATGTTGTTCATATCATCAGCCACATCAGTAAGCTAAAACTGGAGATGACAAGGTGCAAACGTGGGCTGCTTCACCACACACTAGATTATAGATCGACAAAAACAAGCATACATATAGGAAGTATTGAGTGATGTGCATAGTACGAATAAGGGATTTGGTTTTACAACTAAAACTCAGAACTTACTGTTGTTGTGAAAATGCATTTTGATAGAAACATCAAACTAAACAGAAGTTGACGATAGGGAGTATGAGCAAATTACACAGCAGTTGAGGATAAAGGCTTTAGAAGGATTGAATTACATTAACAGTTAACACCGGCTTTATAACGCCCTTCTCCATGTCAAGGGAAGGATAACTCAAGAATTTCAGCACAGAATGTTCTTCATAAGCATTGCATGTACTCTACATTTTGTAGAGAGTAATTACGAATATGATAATAATGGAAGGGATACAAGATAATGAAGATAAGATGCAGATTGATGCTACATAATCAACTACCAATCCACGTAAGTACAAGCGTTACAGGACAAAATGTACTGACAAGAGCAATGAGCTACACTTCTGAACTAGCATTGTCTGTGTATTCAACTTTTTGGTAAGATTAAATATAAATCTGATATTTTTTTAGTAAATGGTGGGCGAGGGAGATAAGATGCAGAATGCTACACAACGAACCAATCCCTCCCCATAATATAAGAGTGTTTTGTACACTAGTGTATAGAAGAAAAAGCTCTTATATTATGGGACGAAGGGAGTGCCTGTTAATGTAAGTACAGTGATAGAGGACGTTTCGTCCTTACAAGAGGGCTGGAGAGCTAAACCTCTTCAAAAGCATTGGGCTGATTCTAAATTTATGTAAGAGTCAAAACCGATCTTATAATGTCCACCAAATGGAGGATAATGATGCTACCGTATGAAGTGATGCTACATAATCAACCACCTATGAAAGTAAGTATGGTCATACAGGGCAAGATGTACTCACAAGGGAAATGCAGTGTGCAGTATAGTTGCGAGATTCCGTGGTCCTTTGAGAATGAATGTTCTTCTGCAAACAGTTTTCGTAGAAGTGAGACGGTAAGGTACATGCAGAAAAGTAGTCCAAATTATGATGTGATATCAAAGACAGTACCTTATGCTACAGACGAGACCAATGTGTAACAAGATTATTCCAATCACAGTCTAATAAATGTAGCACCGGAGACTTTACAAAATTTTCGATTAGAGGCTTGCCATTAAAGTTCGCTTACCTCAGGTAGGAATGATAATTTGTCAATGAGTGCTTCAAAAGAGCAAGAAACCCTTCCTCGTCTTGACTATCCAGTTTCGTCCTTGCCTATTTAAAAGAATGAAATCTTGTGTCTTCTGTCAGCAGAAACATATGTAGTACTTACCATGAACAAGATTAGTACATTACTTACGCGTAAATTGCGGAGGAATGTTGGAAATTGTTCTATATTTGTGGTATAATCTTTCCATGAAGGAAAGATGCGCACAAATTCCTGACAACAATATATGCTTGGTCTTCTAACTGGGAATAAATGGAACAGGGGTCCTATTTTATGCAATTGCGGTTCTGTCCCATTCGAAAAGGGATTTGGCAACTGTATTTGGTGCACTCTTTGCTAGAATGGGAGTTTTGTGTCGTAGAGCTGGTGCTATGTCAACTAGCATCATCATACTGTTTGCTGCAGATGGGGCATGCTGAGTTGGGGCATCAGAGATGGCCACTGTAGTAGGGCTAGAGTCTGCTAGAGTTGTTGCCGTGTTTTCCGGGTCTGGTGATACTGCAACTACACCAATTGGGCTATTTGATTTATCACGTGTCACTACCTTTTCCAAATACTTTGTTCGTGCTCCTCCATGATCAGCAATCGCCCTCTTCCTTTTGAACGTCTGATACAGAAGAACAACATTTGAATGGATGAATATGGTATGATGAGAGATGGAATATGTACTGAAAATGGATAGGCAGGGCGTATTCACATACACGGTGTGTAAACTAAGCTAATGGCAGTGCAACAAAGTAGAAGCAATGCGAAGCATCAGTTGCAAGATATGTGCAACCAATATAACCTTGGAAAGTTAGAGCAAGCACCTTGATCGGTGAATAAGATGGGGCATCTTCCTCTGACTCCTCCACTAGGGAGCTAAGTTGACTTAGGTCTCCCTCGAGCTCAGTATCATTGTTAGGATCATATTCTGAGCACGAATCTGTAGGTGGAGAGCGTTTGCATTGCATTGCATCCAGACTTGATTCCGGTACCTTGATGCCAAGTTTGACAGCCATGGCATTATTCTGCTTTATTCTTTTCATGCGCGCAAGCTCATAATCATTATGTCAGTGCAACAAACCCTGGGTCTGTTACCCAGACTGTGCACAGGCGCAAGGACAAGATTGAAGTACCAGCCCAAGTCAGAGTATAAGAAACCAAGAGATTCAGAGTACAAGCTCAGAGAAGAGAGATCAAGGCCAATCGAGAGAAGCAAGGCATCACCAAGAGAAGGGCCTCCTTACCGAGCAGGCGAGCCTGGCAAGGGGCGAGGCCACCCCCAGAAGCAAATAGCAGAGACATCCCGGCATGGGCTGCTGGGGGCTCATGGAGGCCAGACCACCTCACCAAGCACTCAAGCGCAACCCACGTCGTCAATCAATGTGGTGTCAAGCTGCAAGATGATTAAGTGGCAGCCATTAGCCACATGGCAGCCAGTTCCTACAAGAAGAACACGCAGATGACACCCGTCCTGGGACGTATCAAGAAGATAGGCGCGGAGCTGGCAAGAAAGCCCGACAAGCCTTGTCGGGCAACCAGTGATGTGACACTAAGCGATGCATTTAATGCACCCTGTCAGCCCGCAGAGTTAGGTATGATAGCACTGTTTGCTATTATGTTAGTGCATAATGACTACTTTGCCATTGTGGTCGCCCCTTGATCTATAAAAGGAGACTCATGGCAACCGTAGAAAGGGTTGGAAAATAGAGAAACTCGCACCATAGTACGTGCGTAGTCGCTACTGCCCAAGGGCAACCCTTGCTGGGCGAGTGTACTATGCTCCACCACCACCATTCCATAATTAATCCAGCAAAGGAGGAGTAGGGTCTTATGCCTCACAGCGGCCTGAACCTGGGTAAATTGCTTGTGTGCTCCCCGATGTGATGTCGTGCGCTGGTCTGCTCTTTGTGCAACGTGACGTCTGTCGGTGTCAAAACCGGCGGATCTCGGGTAGGGGGTCCCGAACTATACGTCTGAGAATCGATGGTAATAGGAGGCTGGGGACACGATGTTTACCCAGGTTCAGGCCCTCTCGATCGAGGTAATACCCTACTTCCTGCTATATTAATATGGAGGAATATGAATACAAGAGTTGATCTACCTCGAGATCGTAATGGCTAAACCCTAAGTGTAACCTATGGAGATATTATGATTATGTTCTTCTTCTAGCCTTTACGTACTAAACCCTCTGGTTTATATACACACTGGAGGGGCCTAGGGTTTGTACATATCATCTTGCAGAGGAAGGAAAATCTTCAACCGAGCATAAAACTTGCCATTACAGGAATACAGGAGTCCTATCCAGATACGAGAGATGATCTTTTGTAATAATCTTCACGGCTACCAGTCCGGTCCACCAGGAGTTTGTCCGGCCACATGAGGACGCCCCCGATCTAGGACTCCCTCGGTAGCCCCTGAACTTGTCCTCGATGACAATGAGTTCGGCTTCCGTATTGTTGATACGTCCAAAATGTATCTATAATTTCTGCTTGCTCCATGCCACTTTTGGGTGATACTGCTATGATATTCATACACTTCCATACACTTTTGATCATATTTGGACTAACCTACTAATCCAGTGCACCCCGGTGCCAGTTTCTATTTTCGGCTGTTTTTGTATTTCAGGTTTTCACGTTACGAGAACTGCCAGGAAAAATCCAGAAAAATTATATAAAAAATCAGCGTTCCAGAACCTACCTTGCGTCCGAAGGACAGCCGGGGGGCCACCAGGGCTCCACGCGCCCTGGCGGCGCCCCCCCCTGGGCCGCGCCGGGGGGGCGCCTGGGCCCCCCGAGCCCCGTCTGGTGCCCCCCTTCGGCATATATTTAGAGCGTCCTTCGAAACCCTCGGGACAGGAACTGTTTTTCGTGATCTCATCTCTGTTCCGCCGCCGCCGCCGCTTCCAATATCGGGAGCACCAGGAGAATTCTTCCCGGCACCCTGCCGAAGGGGAGGATCACCATCGGGAGCCTCTCCACCACCATGGACGCCTCCCGGATGAGTTGTGAGTAGTCTCCCTTGGACCATGAGTCCATGACCAGTAGCTATGTGATGTTCTCCTCCCGTTCTTGTGCTTCACTAATTAGTCATCGTGAGCTGCCCTACATGATCGAGGCACATATGTAATCCTTATGCTGTTGCTATGATGAGTTTGCTGGGATCCGATGGATTATGAGATTATGTTCAGATTGATCTTGATTAATATATTTGATCTACCTCTTTTATATTTATGTTCATAAGTAATTCTTGCATGTTCTCCGTTGTTATTTATTGCTTTGGCCAAGTAATACGTAGTGACTCCAAGAGGGAACGTTATGCTCGATTGTGGGTTCATGCCCCTTGATGACTAGCTTGAGTGACAGAAACATGAGTCTAGGGGATGTGTTGTTGCCACAAGGGGGAAAACAACGGTGCTTGTGCCCGTGGGTGCAAGGATTGTTTACTTTACGCAAAGTTCTATTAATGCAGTTGTCTGTTGCATTGAGTTTACACTATGGGTGGGACTCGCAACTTAATACCAGCGAGATGTTCTGGATAGATATCTCAAGGTGGATGATTAGTAGTAGATATTGATGGATTTCGGTCTACTTACTTTGGCGTACCGCCCATGCTTTGAATCTCAACCTTTCTTGCAATGTAATCAGCATTGGTTTGCGTTCGTGGTCTTGTCAATTGCCCAGCTGTAATTCGTTTACCTCTCATAGTTGTTTTATCGTCTTTTGGGAGAGAGACATCACTAGTGAACATCATGAGACTCCGGTCCATATTACCATCATTGATCACATCCACTATTTACTTTTCGCTTTTATTTACTATTGCAAACATTATCTATCACTACTATCATTTGCGTTTAATCCTTTGTGAACTACAAGGCCGGAGGGATTGACAACCTCTCTATACTCGTTGGGAGCAAAGTTATTTGTATCTATGTGCAGGTCCACGTTGATTGCTAATCCGCGCCATTAGCAGTGGACACCTACTTGTTGAACCTAGGAGTCTCTGGGGATTCGATCCTTGGCATCTTTGCTAAGGGAAAACACTTCCACAACACTGCATCTTTCACCTTCCACTTGGGGTAACCAACGAGGGCTTAGAGGCCCATCAAGTAGTATTTTCTGGCGCCGTTGCCGGGGACTCTACTCTTCAGGATAGGGGAGTTGCGTGCTATCTTTTACCTTTGCTTTTTAGTCTTGTTAGTTTACCTTTCAGTTTTTTGCTTTAGTACCTTTTATCGAAAATCACAAAAATAGTTATCTTGCTTGCTTGCTACTATGGGTTCCACCGAGAACACCAAGTTGTGTGACTTCACTAGTCACAACAACGATGACTTTATCAGCACACCTATCACTACACCTGCCACTTCAGCACCTTCATATGAAATTAAACCTGCTTTACTAAACTTAGTCATGAAAGATCAATTCTCCGGTGCTGGAGATGATGCTACTTTACACTTAAACAACTTTGTTGAACTTTGTGATATGCAAAAGTACCACAAAATAGATGGTAATATTGTTAAGCTTAAGCTTTTTCCTTTCTCCTTGAGAGGAGGAGCTAAAATATGGTTTCAGTCTTTGCCTAGAAATAGCATAGATTCATGGGACAAGTGCAAAGATGCTTTTATCGGAAAATACTATCCACCTGCTAAAATTATCCTACTTAGAAGTAACATAATGAATTTTAAACAATTGGATAATGAACACGTTGCCCAAGCTTGGGAACGTATGAAATCTCTTATCAAGAACTTCCCTACTCATGGTTTGACTACTTGGATGGTTATCCAAACTTTTTATGCAGGCTTGAACTTTACCTCGCGGAACTTGTTAGATTCGGCCGCGGGAGGAACTTTTATGTCAACTACACTTGGTGCTGCCACAAAGCTTCTCGATGAGATGATGACCAACTATTCCCAATGGCACACCGAACGCGCTCCAACAGGTAGGAAGGTAAACTCTGTCGAGGAGATTTCCTCCTTAAATGAAAAGGTTGACTTAATCATGTCTCTACTTTTGAAGCAATCTTCTGTTGATCCTTGTGATGTTCCTTTAAATTCTTTGATTGCTCAAGAACAAGTAGATGTGAACTTTATCTCTAGAAACAATTTTAACAACAATGCTTATAGGAGTAACTTTGGTAACAATCCTAGACCGTTCCCCTCTAATTCTTATGGGAACAACAATGCTTATCCTATCACCAAGAACTCCACTACTGAACTAGAGATTATGCTTAAAGATTTCATCACTACCCAAAAAGCCTTTAATAAGAGTGTAGAAGAAAAACTACATAAACTAGATGATCTTTCTTTTAAGGTAGACCATTTAGCCAATGAGGTAAAATTGCTAAATATTAAAACTTCTCCTCTTGAGGAGAGGGAAGTCACTCCTATAAATGCTATTCAAGTGCAAATTAATGAAAATATTAGGATGATGGCTAAACTTAAAGAAAGATGGGCTAGAGAAAGGGAGGAAGAAGATAGAATTAAGAGCCTTCCTACCCACCACACTGTTGCTACTATCTAAGTTGTTGAGGATATCCAAACTCTTAGCACCCAATGTACTCCTGGTCTCATTGGACCTATTAATGGTGATGCTATGACTATAGAAACTACCAAACAAGTGAACCTAAAGGACACCACTACCACTTTACTTGATGCTAATGACCTTGATTTTGATAATTGCACTCTTACCGAAGTTATTGATTTCCTTCACAAGATGTCTAGAGACCCCCGCACTAGCACGCTTAATCTTGCCTTCATAGAGCATATCACTGATGCTCTCATCAAAGCTAGGGAGGAGAAACTTAGAGTAGAAGCCTCCATACCTAGAAAGCTAGAAGATGGTTGGGATCCTATGATAAAAATTAAATTGAATGACTTCTCTTGCTATGCATTATGTGATGTTGGAGCTAGTACCTCTGTTATGCCCAAAAGAATATATGATATGCTTAAATTAAAACCTTTTGATTCTTGTTCTTTTGGTGTTCGTCTCGTTGATTCTTCCATAAAGAAACCTTTGGGAAGGATCGACGATATTCTTATCGTTGTTAATGATAATTATGTTCCCGTTGATTTTACTATTATGGATATTGAATGTGATCCTTCATGTCCAATTATTTTGGGACGTTCCTTTTTACGCACCGTTGGTGCTATCATTGACATGAAAGAGGGTAATATAAAATTTCAGTTTCCTCTCAAGAAAGGGATGGAACACTTCCCTCGAAAGAAGATCAAGTTACATTTTGAGTCCGTTGTACGGGCTAGCTATTCTTTTACTCTTGATAAAACTTGATCTATATGCATTATGCCTAGCTTAAAGGCATAAAAGAAAGCGCTTTTGGGAGGCAGCCCGATGAATAAATTTATTTTGCTTTTGTTGTGTCTTGATGTTGTTTACTGCTGTAGCATCATCATTGTATCTTTACTTTTCATATTTGTGCCAAGTATAGCCTCTGATTGCTAGAAAGTTCAAAAGTTGTGAGGTGTTGTCCAGGAAACAGATTCTGTCCTTGGATAGAAAAATTCGTATAAAATCACCAGATCATCTTTTTGGTCTGAATTTTTTCGACAGCGTTCTCTATATAATTGTATTTCGTGCATCTGTTCTGAGTTTTTGATTTGAGTTGCAGAAGTTCCCCGAACAAATCAATTACTACCTGTTGTTCTGTTTTTCACAGATTCTGTCCTGTTTTGCCTTTCCTTCATTTTGCAAATCAAGAGCTTGCTTTTTCTTTGCAAAAACCTTTTGGCAATCTTGAGAAACAGTAGAACTTCAAGAATATCTTTATTTCCAGCAAGGTATAACTATTTTATTAAGGGTACTAACCTCGCTAATCAGATTATGATGAGTTATGTATGAAGGGAGTTTTCAAGTGTGCGAGTGAAGATGATAAAAAGATTCAGGAGTGTCAAGCGCTCAAGCTTGGGGATGCCCCCGTGCACCCCCAAGAAATATTCAAGGAGACTCAAGCGTCTAAGCTTGGGGATGCCCCCGTGCATCCCCTTCTCCATCAACATTATCAGTTCGTCTTTCGTTTCGCTATATTTTTATCACTTCATGTGTTATGTGCTATGCTTGGAGCGTCTTGCTTTTAGTTTTCTTTTTAGTTTTTCATAACGATTCGGAACTCAGCTTTCTTTATGTGGGAGAGAAACACGCTCCACTTCTACCTAGAACATAACATAGAATTTTCATGTCTATCTTTGCTGTGTGTGTTCTTTGTCTTTTAATAGCTACTATCATGCTCTGCTCTTAGTATTCATGCTTATCTTTTCAAAGAGCTTTTGTTTAGTTGGTTGCTTGAACTCTCTTTAATTATCATGCTTATCTTATTAAGAGAGTTTTCTTCCGTTGCATTGGTTAATATGTCTATGATAAAGATGCTACGTGCATAATGGTGCTTAGTAGTTCAGGTTTTCTTATGGTTAGTCTCAAATAGCTGGGGGATTCCCAATGTGTTATTGGAGTACCAACTTGATTTGTTTGCCGATGATGTGGTATGGTTTAGTAATATCTTCCTTCGAGAATTTATTTTGATTGACTTGGCGTATGCTCACGCATATTTAAGAGTGTAAAGAAAGTCTGTCAAGCCTTGATGATCTTTTATTTTTGAGTAGCGATATAACTACCATGCCTGATTCAATATTGCTTTGTCGCTCTGCATGATTATGACCGTCATTGCTCTCTTAGTTGGTCTCTCCCAGTCTTTTGCTAACCTCCACCTATACTAAGCAGACTAACCTTGCAATACATAGCTCATGGGAAAGTAGCTTAAAAACTATTGTGGTAAAGAATATGTTGCCTATGTATCTTATTTCTTATAAGTTGCTTGCTGAGCGGTAACCATGTTTCTGGGGACGCCATCAACTGTCACACTTTTGTTGAATATCATGTGAGTTGCTATGCATGTTCGTCTTGTCTGAAGTAAGGGTGATTTGCCATGGGTTGAATGAATATGCATATTGTTAGAGAAGAAAATTGGGCCGCCAACCAAAGCCATGTATCATGGTGGAAGTTTTAGCTTGGACATCAATCCTCAATCTCTTATGAGAATATGCTTATGCATTAAAGGGGAGTCCATCATCTATTTTCTATGTTGTCCCGGTATGGATGTCCTCAAGTTGAGATCTATCAAAAACGAGAAATCAAATGCGATTTATCTCCTTGGACCTTTGTACAGGTAGCATAGAGGTACCCCTTTGTGACACTTGGTTGAAACATATGTAATGCAATGATAACCCATGGAAATCCGAGCTAATTAGGACAAGGTGCGAGCACTATTGGTATTCAATGCATGAGGCTTGCAACATATAGGATGTCTTATGCATGACACATATGAAGTACTACTACCGTTGACAAAATTGCTTCTATGTTTTCAAAATAAAAAGCTCTAGAACTTAACAATTCTTTTACTTTTATGTTGAGTCTCCACCTTCTTTTAAAAGCATCAACTACTGAGAGCATGATTGTCATTCTGAGTGTAATGTGCATTGTCCCAAAGTAGCATTGTCTTTTGCATGATTGTGATATCGTTTATTTTGAAATCATTGTATCTAGTCATCACTTAAACATTGAAGGTGCCCCTGCATTTATGTTTTGCATCACTAAAGGGGGCAAGCTAGATATCACTTTATCATATTTGCACATCATATTCATTGCAAATCTATTTGATGTTTCAATGTCATGTTGTAAAACTTTCAGTCATTTGTGATTTTCTCATGAGGCAACTTAATTACTATAGAATCATTGTCTCAATAAGCTTTTGTCATATGACTATGAAAGTCCTATATGGTTAATAGCATGTCACCACAGAAATTATTCTTGTTATCATTTACCTACTCGAGGACGAGTTGGAATTAAGCTTGGGGATGTTGATACGTCCAAAATGTATCTATAATTTCTGCTTGCTCCATGCCACTTTTGGGTGATATTGCTATGATATTCATACACTTCCATACACTTTTGATCATATTTGGACTAACCTACTAATCCAGTGCACCCCGGTGCCAGTTTCTATTTTCGGCTGTTTTTGTATTTCAGGTTTTCACGTTACGAGAACTGCCAGGAAAAATCCAGAAAAATTATATAAAAAATCAGCGTTCCAGAACCTACCTTGCGTCCGAAGGACAGCCGGGGGGGGCACCAGGGCTCCAGGCGCCCTGGCGGCGCCCCCCCCCCCCCTGGAACGCGCCGGGGGGGGGGGCCTGGGCCCCCCGAGCCCCGTCTGGTGCCCCCCTTTGGCATATATTTAGAGTGTCCTTCGAAACCCTCGGGACGGGAACTCTTTTTCGCGATCTCATCTCTGTTCCGCCGCCGCCGCCGCTTCCAAGATCGGGAGCACCAGGAGAACTCTTCCCGGCACCCTGTCGGAGGGGAGGATCACCATCGGGAGCCTCTCCACCACCATGGACGCCTCCCGGATGAGTTGTGAGTAGTCTCCCTTGGACCATGAGTCCATGACCAGTAGCTATGTGATGTTCTCCTCCCGTTCTTGTGCTTCACTAATTAGTCCTCGTGAGCTGCCCTACATGATCGAGGCACATATGTATTCCTTATGCTGTTGCTATGATGAGTTTGCTGGGATCCGATGGATTATGAGATTATGTTCAGATTGATCTTGAGTAATATATTTGATCTACCTCTTTTATATTTATGTTCATAAGTAATTCTTGCATGTTCTCCGTTGTTATTTATTGCTTTGGCAAGTAATACGTAGTGACTCCAAGAGGGAACGTTATGCTCGATTGTGGGTTCATACCCCTCGATGACTAGCTTGAGTGACAGAAACATGAGTCTAGGGGATGTGCTGTTGCCACAAGGGGTAAAACAACGGTGCTTGTGCCCGCGGGTGCAAGGATTGTTTACTTTACGCAAAGTTGTTTTAGTGCAGTTGTCTGTTGCATTGAGTTTACACTATGGGTGGGACTCGCAACTTAATACCAGCGAGATGTTCTGGATAGATATCTCAAGGTGGATGATTAGTAGTTGATATTGATGGATTTCGGTCTACTTACTTTGGCGTACCGCCCATGCTTTGATCCTCAACATTTCTTGCAATGTAATCAGCATTGGTTTGCGTTCGTGGTCCTGTCAATTGCCCAGCTGTAATTCGTTTACCTCACATAGCTGTTTTATCGTCTTTTGGGAGAGAGACATCACTAGTGAACATCATGAGACTCCGGTCCATATTACCATCATTGATCACATCCGCTATTTACTTTTCGCTTTTATTTACTATTGCAAACATTATCTATCACTACTATCATTTGTGTTTAATCCTTTGTGAACTACAAGGCCGGAGGGATTGACAACCTCTCTGTACTCGTTGGGAGCAAAGTTATTTGTATCTGTGTGCAGGTCCACGTTGATTGCTAATCCGCGCCGTTAGCAGTTGACACCTACTTGTTGAACCTAGGAGTCTCTGGGGATTCGATCCTTGGCATCTTTGCTAAGGGAAAACACTTCCACAACACTGCATCTTTCACCTTCCACTTGGGGTAACCAACGAGGGGTTAGAGGCCCATCAATTGTCTTTGCCATTGCAAGGCGGGTTCCTTCTTCTGAATATATCTTCTGCAAAAAGGAGGATTGTGTTCGGCTGTACAAAATTAGTACAACCCTTAGCCTCGAAGGCAAGGCTCTTAAAAGAAAATGAATAGTGTGTCTCTACTGACAACTTTGGGGTGAAGCGTCATGTCCAACCCACTAACACATCAAACCATTTTATTTGGTCCTAGTTTCGCGTTTCGAGGTATATCCTCATTGACACGTCCCATCAGAATAGAGATTGTGCCCGCTTATTGCGGAATCCTTATTGTAAGTGCATCTAGTGCTAGCCCTAGTTGGTTTTGGAGTATTGACGACAAACCTAGTTGAGGACTAATGTGTTTGTGCGAATTGCAGGATAACACAGGTAGTAGTTCCTCATTGATTCCGTTTACCTATCGGAGATGACCCCTAAAAATGTATAAAGACATTGACGACAATGGTGGCATATGAAGATATTCATATTGAAGACTATGACGAGAGAAGACATTATCTGAAGACTATGGAGCGCGAAGAGTTAGATGTTTCGTTGTTTCCTTTTGTTCTTCGTTGAGTCATAGGAACCATCGTACTGTTAAGTGGGGTCCTAGTGAACAAAGTCAGAGTGACTGAAGTGATGCTCAACCAAATCCTATGTATTCGGGTGAAGACAATGAGAGCAAATCTTATCCAGAGCTGGATGAGTCAGCCTTACTTGTAGCCCAAGTAAAGTTGCCGCGTGTGTTTAAAATCTGACCGTTGGAACACGTGTCAGTTTCTTAGTGACCCAGGGTCACTTAGGACAAATCAGGTCGGGTTGCCTAGTGGCTATATATAGCCCACCCCTACACCATAAATTGGTGGCTGCTCAGAGTTATTACACGGCTTTTGTCATTTGAGAGCAACCCACCTCCGAAGCATTGAGAGAGAGATCGTTGCGAGGACAAAGCCCAAACACCCAGAGCCAAAGAGTGTTATGCATCACTGAAGTCTTTCTGTCTACGTGACCTGAAGACTTGTTACATTTGAGGACTGTGTTTCCTCTAGCCGGTTAGGCATCGCATTCTGAGCATCCAAGAGTCATTGTGGATCGCCGGTGAACGAAGTCCGTGAAGGTTTGGAAGTCTACCTTGAAGACTTACCAGAGTGATTGGGCGAGGACTAGGTGTCCTTAGCTCAAGGGGAATAAGGTGAAGACGCGGTCTTCTGAGTTAAATCTCAGCCTCCCTAACCAGACATACAGTTGTCACAGCAACTGGAACTGGTCTAACAAATCACTGTCTTCCCCAAGCTACTCGTTCTATCCCTTCCTTCTCTTTACTTACTGTCTGTCTTTGTGAAGTCATTGCCTGCTTGCCCTATCTGTTCGACTTCACTGTGTGACTACTTGTTCGAATTGGCTTCATACAATCTTCCATCCTGATCCATACTGCCTAGCTGTTATTAGTCTTCATGCTTTCACTTCATTGAATACTTGACTATGGCTTGTCTAGTGTAGTCTACCTTCCCCTACATATAAATAGGATCGATTTTTATCGTTTTTCTTCGAAACTTCCATGTTTTGAAGACTTTCATAAAAATCGCCTATTCACCCGCCTCTAGTCGATATATAGCACTTTCAATTGGTATCAGAGCAAGGTACTCCCTTGTTCTGTGTGGTTCGGTTTAACCACCTGGAGTTTTAGCTATGTCAACTACAGGGATAATCAAGGTCTCCGTTGCGTGCCCCGTCTTCGATGGCACTGAATACCCCTACTGGAAGAACAAGATGCGCATGCATCTTGAAGCCATTGATGTGGACCTCTGGTTTGTCGTCAAGAACGGCGTTCCCAAGACCGGTGAAATTCTCACCCCTGCAGATGTCAAGAAGCTCGTTCAACTGGATTACACTGCCAAGACTATCATCTGTGGTCATCAGACCAAAGGACAGTATGGTCGTGTGAGTGCTCTGGAAACGTCGAAGGAAGTCTGGGACTGGCTCTCTAAGGTCAACGAAGGCGTCTCAACCCAGAGAGATCAAAGAATCAGTGTCATTCGCAACCTCTTCAATCGCTTCAAGAGACACGACAATGAGAATGTCCAGCACACATTCGATCGCCTCACTGACATCACAAATGAGCTTCAGGCACTTGGCGCCACTGAGATCACCAAGCATGAAATCGTCAAGACACTTCTGAGATCACTTGATAGCTCATTTGACATCCTTGCCCTGATGATTCAAGAACGCCCTGACTTCAAGACTCTCGATCCGTCTGACATACTTGATAGGCTCAACACACATGAGTTCCAGCTATCTGAGAAACGTGACATCTATGGTCCCAACTATGGCCGAACTCGCGCTTTGAAGGCAAAGGCTGCTTCCTCATCTGAAGAAGAATCTGACTGCGGTTCAGATGATCCTAAAGACATTGGAAAGGAGTTTGCATGCTTGTGAAGAAGTTACAAAAATTCACTAAGAAGAAAGGCTTCAGAAAGTCTTCTCGATCCAGCTCAAGAAATGATGAAGCTTCTACCCATGACCACAAGAAGAGAACATGTCACAAGTCCAAGAGACCTGGTCACTACATCTCTGAGTGTCCTCAATGGGACAATGAGAAGAAGAAGAAGAAGAAGAAGAGCCAGGAATATGATTCTGATGACAAGAAAAAGAAGAAACCCTCAAAGTCTTCTTCCAAGTCTTCATCGAAGTATGCATCACACAAGAAGAATTCATCTGGCAAGGCTCGTGCGTTTGTTGGCAAGGACATGGATTCAGAGGAGGAGTCTGCTTCAGAAGAAGCGGAGGTGGAGTTTGAGGAGTCCGATTCTGGTGTTGCAAGTCTGGCTCTAGCAACATCCTACGTTGCCAAGTCCATCTTCAACACTCAAGACAATGGCTCCGTCACCAACACTTGTGATGATGACAACGACGACTCCACTCCCGCCTACTGCTTCATGGCACGCGGTGCCAAGCTAAAATCATGCGATGCTTACTTTCAAACATCCAGTGAAGATGACTCTGATTGTGAATCCAAACCTAGCTACAAAACACTTGCTAAAATTGCCACTGAACAACAGAAAGCTATGGAACATATTCAAAAACTGTTAGACAAAAGCGATGACCTGTTGGACGCAGAAATGACCCGTTCTCAGTCCTTAATTGAAGACATAAAAAATCTTCATGTTAAGTACGAGGAACTTGAAAGTCTTCATGAATCGCTCTCAAAAACTCATGAAAAGCTTTCCCACGATTATCTTCAAAGGAAGCGAGAACTTGAGAAATTGAAAGCGGCTCATGAAGATCTTGAAAAAGAAAATGAGTCACTCCGCGCTCAACAGATCAGCTCCGCTTAGGAAGGATTTGAACCACCATGTCTAAAATGCATTGAGCGTGATAACGCTGCATCTGTTGCTAAATGTTCTACTGCTGCTGCTGTCGCAATATCTTCAACTGCTGATGTGGTAACTAACCCCTCTGCTGAGGATACCACTACTATTGCTGATGAAAATGCTAGGTTGAAGACTTTGCTTGAAACAGGGATGTACAAAAGCCTCAAAGGGCATCAGACGTTATATGATGTCCTCAAAAAGCAGATTCCGAACCGAAACCCTAGGAAAGAGGGTGTAGGGTTCGAGAGGAAAATGAATGTTGATGGTTCATACTGGAAGCCTGAGCAATACCCCAAAACCACATGGGTTGCTCCAAAGGAACCTTCAGGGGATCTGTCTACCTTATCTGGCTTCACTTGTGCTAATCCTATTATCATTGATGAATCCTTTGATGCAAACTATAAACTGTGTAAGAATCAGAATGGTGAAGAGTTTGCCAGGTATATTGGTACTAACTGCAGGAATGGGCCACCTATGAAGAAGATCTGGGTTCCCAAAGATTGTCTTGATAAGCTTCCAGTAAATGTCATCGTGACACCACCTAGGAAGAAGAAAAACCCCAGACCAAAGGCTTCATACGGTCGTAAGGCTCCATACAGAAAGAGGACTCACCTGACTCACCCTAACGCCAAGGTTTTGCAGGGAAATTATACTCAGACCCATGGATATGAGTGTTTTTCCTCACACTGCTATATTCACAAAACAAAGAACTTTTCTGCTTATTCTTATGAGTATTATTCTCCTACTACAAGACTATTTTCTAGGGCTCCAAAGCCAAAATTCTCAGATGCTGCTCTTAGACTCATTGCTTCTAAGCCACCCCTGAAGATGTGGGTGGTTAAGAAGAATTAAGTTTCTCTTGCAGGGAAAGGTCTCCAGCAGAAAATCAAAGGCGTCTGATGCTATTGCTGGGAACCTAAAACAACTTATAGGGCACAAGATCAAATGCCCAAATGGTCTTATTATGTATTTTGTTCCTGAATCGCTTGCCAATCATCCTATCAGTCCTAACTTGGATCTAAGCTTTCATAATCCGCTTGTACGTCAAATGTTTATGCTTCACAATGACTATTCGTGAAGCCTATCCCCCTAACTGCACTGTAGGGTATGACACCAAAGACTTCAGAATGGATTATGGACAGCGGATGCACTAATCATATGACTAGAGATCAAATTCTTCTTATGGACTCAACCTTACGTCCATCTGACAAGAGTCACATCACATCTGCTGATACTGGTAAAAGCAAAGTATTGGGTCTAGGTAGAGTTGCAATCTCAAAGGATCAGCACATGGATAAAGTCATGCTTGTTGATTCCCTTGGTTTCAACTTAATGTCTGTCTCAATGCTTTGTGACTTAAACATGATTGTGATATTTGAAAAATATCGTTGCCTTGTACTAATGGAATGTGACAAGTCTCTAGTCTTTGAAGGTTATCAGAAAGATGATCTGTATATGGTAGATTTCTCAGCAAGACCACAGATGGCCGTATGTCTGCTAGCAAAAGCTTCAGAGTGCTGGCTCTAGCATCGGAGGCTAGGACATGCCGGCATGAGGAACTTGCACACTCTCGCGAAGAAGAAGCACGTCGTAGGCATTGAGGGCGTCAAGTTCAAGAAAGATCATCAGTGCGGTGCCTGCGAAGTTGGGAAGATGACTAGGGCCAAGCATCCCTCGAAGACAATCATGATGACATCCAAACCCTTCGAGCTGCTTCACATGGACTTATTTGGCCCTACTCACTACTCCACGTTCACTACTACAGCTTGTCTCTATGGCTTCGTCATTGTTGATGATTATTCAAGATACACATGGGTGCACATAATTCTCTACAAGACTGAAGTGCAGGATGTTTTCAGACGCTTCGCCAACCATGCCATTAACAACTATGGCGTCAAGATCAAGCATATCAGAAGTGACAATGGCACTGAGTTCAAGAATACCGGCCTTGATCTTTATCTGGATACAATGGGAATCACTCATGAGTTCTCAGCTCCGTACACACCTCAGCAGAATGGCATCGTGGAGTGCAAGAACAGAACCCTAATCGAGATGGCTCGAACGATGCTCGATGAATACAAGACACCAAGAAAGTTCTGGCCCGGAGCTATTGATACTGCATGCCATATCATTAACCATGTTTATCTTCACAAGCTTCTGAAGAAAACTTCCTGTGAACTCCTTACTGGCAAGAAGCCAAATGTCAGTTACTTCAGGGTATTTGGAGCTAGGTGCTGGATCAAGGATCCACATCACAAATCAAAATTTGCACCAAAAGCACATGAAGGTTTCATGCTCGGCTACGGAAAGGACTCGCACTCCTACAGAGTCTTCAACATCTTTCTCTACAAAGTGGTTGAAACTATGGATGTGCGGTTTAACAAAACGAATGGCTCACAAAGAGAGTTCCTGCCAAATGTGCTGGATGAAGCTACACCTAGTGAATCTATCAAGCTAATGGGAATAGGTGAAATCATGCCTTCTGAAGCACAGCCTGATGAGGAACTCATCATTACTGCTCCTAATGAACCTGAAGACATTGCTCAGCCTGAAGACAATCCTCTTGATGATGACAATGAACAGCAAGAGCAAAATATTCGTCTAGTTCATCCTCGTGTTGCAAATGAATTACAAGTCGAGAAGATAATTGATAGCATCAATGCACCTAGTCCACTCACTCGTTCAAGAGCAACACAGCTAGCAAATTTCTATGGACACTTTGCATTTGTCTCGATATCTGAACCCAAGAAAGTTCCTGAAGCCTTCATGGAACCTGAATGGATTCAAGCTATGCAAGAAGAGCTTCAACAGTTTGAGCTGAACAACGTATGGTAACTTGTCAAGCGTCCTGACCCCCGCAAGCACAACATAATAGGCACAAAATGGATATATCGCAACAAGTAAGATGAGCATGGTCAAGTTGTCAGAAACAAAGCTCGTCTCGTTGCTCAAGGATACACTCAGATTGAAGGGATTGACTTCGATAAAACATTTTCTCCTGTGGCTAGGCTTGAAGCTATTCGCATACTGCTAGCCTATGCAAACCATCACAACATACTTCTGTATCAAATGGATTTGAAGAGTGCCTTTCTCAATGGTAAGATTGAAGAGGAAGTGTATGTTGCACAACCACCTAGCTTTGAAGATCCGAAACATCCTGATATGGTATACAAGCTCAACAAGGCACTGTATGGCCTCAAACAAGCCCCACGTGCTTGGTATGACACACTCAAAGACTTCCTGAAGAGCAAAGGCTTCAAACCTAGTTCCCTGGATCCCACACTCTTCACGAAGACATATGATGGTGAACTGTTTGTTTGCCAAATCTATGTGGATGACATTATCTTTGGCTGCACTGACAAAAGATACAGTGATGAGTTCGGTCACATGATGCAAGAGCAATATCAGATGTCCATGATGGGTGAGCTGAAGTTCTTCCTTGGTCTTCAAATTCGTCAGCAAAGCAACGACATCTTCATATCTCAAGAGAAATACCTCAAAGATTGCCTGAAGAAGTATGGTATGCAAGACTGCAAAGGATACACGACGCCTATGCCAACTAAAAGTCATCTGAGTCCCGACGCCAATGGTAAAGATTTCGATCATAAGGTATACCGCTCCATGATTGGTTCTTTACTTTATTTATGTGCATCTAGGCCAGATATTATGCTTAGTGCATGTGTGCTCGATTCCAAGCGACACCAAAGGAATCGCAACACTTAGCTGTGAAGCGAATTCTTCGATATTTGGCTTACACCCCAACACTAGGATTATGGTATCCAAAGGGCTCAGAGTTTAATCTATTTGGATTCTCAGATGCTGATTATGCTGGTGACAAAGTTGATCGCAAGTCTACATGAGGCACATGTCACTTTCTGGGACGATCACTTGTCTGTTGGTCTTCAAAGAAGCAGAACTGTGTATCACTCTCCACTGCTGAATCTGAATACATAGCTGCTGGATCTTGCTATGCTCAGCTTCTCTAGATGAAGCAAACTCTCAAGGACTATGGTGTTCATCTGAAGCATGTGCCACTCTATTGCGATAATGAAAGCGCCATCAAGATTGCCAACAACCTGGTTCAACACTCGAAGTCAAAGCACATTGAAATTTGCCATCACTTTCTCAGAGATCATGTCATGAAGGAAGATATTGATATCATACACGTCAACACTGAAGAGCGGCTGGCAGATATCTTCACAAAGCCCTTGGATGAGAAAGAGTTTTGCAAGTTGCGGTGTGAGCTAAATATCTTGGAATCCTCGAATGTCCTGTAATCAGGCACACATCCTAACACTTATGCATGTTGATGACATAGATGTGCAACACATGAAGTAAAGTATATCTTTAATCGATGAAGACTTAAATTCTGAGTGTGAATACATTAACGTGGAATTTGACTTCGGAGCGCCACGATAATTGTGCGTCGTGTCTGGGTCTAATACTTCCTATACGGTGGGTAACGCCACCATCATCAACTCGAGATCGTAATGGCTAAACCCTAAATCTAGCCTATGAGGATATTGTGATGTTGATGATCCCCTCTACAGACTAAACCCCCCGGCTTATATACATGACAGAGGGGACCTAGGGTTACAAGGGAGACTTGGGGAGGAAGTAATTAGATACATCCGGACTCTACACTTGCCTTTCTACGTACATATGAGTCCTAACCGAACACGGGAGAGGGTCTTCTCCTTCTTCTTTACGCAGCCTACCAATACGGCCCAGCTTCAATGACCCGGATGCCTGAGGACCCCTGAATACAGGACTCCCTCAGTAGCCCCCGGACTTGCCTTCTATGGGCAGTTTTACAAATACCCCTTTGACTATGCATAGAAGGCGCCTATATAAGAGAATAGATCCCAGTTGCCTCTCCATCCCATTCCATACGGAAGAAACCCTAGTGCCTGCAAAAAATCTTCAAACATGGCTAGCGCCCCAAGCTCTTCCTCGCGCCCTCATGGCCCCCGTGCAACAGATTGGAAAAGCTACTATGTATCCCATGCGCATCTGAGGACACTTCAAGCACAGGGATATCTCCCTCCAGAGGATCTATTCCCTGTCCGAGCCAGACTAACTTCTATCGACAAGCAAGCCCTAACAAAGAGCTTTCCTAACCCCTCCGATGGAGAGCGGGTATGTTTTGTCCCCTTCCTTTTAACAGGCATAGGGTTCCCCGTCCACCCCTTTCTTAGGGGACTCCTAGAGTTCTATGGTCTCCAACTGCACGACCTTACGCCAGGGTCTATCCTACATATTGCGGGTTTTGTCGCTTTATGCGAACTATTCTTGGGTTGTGAGCCTCACTTTGAGCTGTGGAGAAAGTACTTATGCCTTGTCATTCGATTGGAAAAAGGATCCATATTTAAAGTTGGGGGCGCCGAAGTATGGTGCATAGCCGGGACAGGCTATCTGCCCGGTACTCCGAAGAAAGCATCCGAAGAGTGGCCTTCAGAGTGGTTTTACATTGAGGATGTCGCTCTGTCGGAATCAGTTCGGCGAGGACTCCCCAAGTATTCCAGTGCTCCGCCAAAGAAGCTTTTCAACTGGTGTCCCCGCAGTCCCTCGGAAGAAGAGAGAGCGGAGGTTAGCATACTGGCTGGCAAGATCAAATTACTCGCCAGTTCAGGGTTATCTATAATTGAAGTGATGGCTATTTCAATAAAGTGATGCGTGCAGCTGCTTCAAGCGAGAGGATTTCCAATGTGGCACTATAATGACCAAGATGATGCCTCACACTGCTTACGGCTAGGTCTAGATGACCCTGCCCTCTAGCCGCTGTCCTGGAAGGTCTTTATAAGGGAGACAAACAAGACTTCATTCGTTTAATGTGCCGGGAGGATTTATCTATGTACAATCCTCCTGGCTGGGTATGTTTCTCTCATGACCGCCCACCTTTTTCCTTCGTTATGATATATTATCCGAACTAAATTCGGTTTCTCCTATTAGGAGTGGAGGAAGGTGATCGAGGGGATTAACAGTCCCGTCCCACAACTAGAGGACCGATTTCAAAATGCGGGCCCCAAATACGTTGAAGATCCGGACATAGGTATAGAGCTAGAAGATGGATTCTTCTACCAAGCGTGCCATGAGGGTCCCCTGGTGGCTATAGTATCCGATTACCCAGGCCTCGTTCCTTCTTCCCGTGTAAGTATTTTAGGACATATCTCATCAAAGGGAAGATTCCCAGTGCGCCTTACCCCACCGTATTCTATCATACTTGAATAGGGATGGCGCTCCTCACGCCGAACTGTGCGTAGACCGTCAACCCAGAGGATGGCGCCCGCGTCGGGTGAAGCCTCGAAGCGAAAGAGGACCGCGAACACCAGCGGACCTTCAAAGAAGTATGTTTGTTTTGACAAGCTCTGGGTGGTGAAATCAATATTACAACTTTCCGCTTTGTTTTGTTTTTTTTCTTTTAGGAGGAATACACACCGGACAGTCTCCGGAGACAATGCAGACCAAGATCCTGCCAATCCGGCTTCAGGCCCGTCAGGTGTTAATGCTGATTCAGTGCCGGATTGTCCTCTCGAGGAGGATTCGAACAGAATGTCAGTTACTAATTCCGAAGTGGAGGTTGCAATGCTTCACAGGCGGCGGAAAGCAGCCATGCGTGACCGTGCTTTTACCAAGGAGGCGTTTAACGCCCTCAGTTCTGCAGATGCGTATATCCGAGCCGCTCAAGACGTACTCGCCGGAGCCACTCACCGGCTTTCCAAAGATATGCGGGTAAGTGTTCATTTTGAGTGTTCCCATGCTAGTAGCCCCCGAGACTTAAAGCAGTTGGTACAACTGATTAGAGGATCGTTGTGTTTTTGTTGGTGCTTCAAGAAAATAATAACTCTTTATCCAAGGAGCTTGAAGAGTGCCGGACCCAACTCGTCGAATTGAAAATTTTGAAGGAATCAGGAAAGGATGCTGGTGGTAAGAACAATGGTGTCCGGAAGCTATTGTAGTTCTGTTGATTACTATGGTGTTATGTACGTACTAATTTGTAATACAGCAACAGGGTCGACCGACCAACTGGAGAGGGAGCTAAGAGCTGCTTTGGCGGAGAAAAAATTTGCCGAAGGGGAAACAGCCGCTGGCGAGCGTGCACTGACGCAAGCTATAGAAAAAAGGAACCAATCGCATGATAGAAATATTAGGCTCGAGCAGGAGCTAAAGGGCGTAAAGGCCCAACTCTTAAGCACCTTGGAAGAGAATCGGAGGCTAAAAAGTGGCATGTTTAGTATGTCCCTTATACCTAGCTCTCTTTATAGTCTCCTATTTTGAAAGTTTCTTATAAAACTTTTCCTGCAGGTTTGTTAACTGGGCAGCTTGAAGGCGGAGTGTCCGGTTTTGAGGGTGACGTGCTGAAAGAGCTTTCCAGGATCCATGAACCGGCTCAGAAGGCCATGAAGAGTATGGCCAGGGCTTTATGGCCGGGCGACTCACCTCCAGAAACTATGGAGTATTTGGGGGACCTGTTCAAAGGGGCTTGACGCCGCTTCGAACTATGGAAAGCATCAGCATGCCGCATGGGTGCCCGAGAAGCCTGGGCCATGGTGAAGACGTGCTAGACTCGTCTTTATCCAAATCATATGGCCCGCGTGGGACCTCAAGGTTCCGATGGACAAGAAATTCCTCCGCATTTGGTGTATGACCAAGTAGAGATAGCTGCCAAGCTTTCCCAACAGGACTGTAAGCTAGACAGCCTTATAGAGGGAATAGAAAATGAGTAGTCGTTTGATTCTATGTATCAATGTATTCTGACCATCAAACTTATCTCCGACCGAATTTATAAAAAAGGTTGTCATGACCGACCATCTGCTTTAACCTCCATAAACCCAAAGGCTGGAGTGCTTCCGAATATTATATTTGTGGTGAACACGTGATATGTTCGGAAACCAGGCAATCCGGTCATAATTGCTTGAACAGACAAACTGTGTTTGGGGAGTTATCTTATATTACAGTTTAACGTAAGAAACATCTTCCAGAGAGAATAGTTCCCTTAGGGGTTCCTTTCCCTTGGTCGGCGTGCATACAAATGCGGGCCTAGGCTTTTAATCCTATGAGAAGGATTGTAGGATGCCATATCCTATGGTAGTTTTAAAATATGCTTTAGAATGCGATATGTCGTGTATCCACCGACCGATTATTCCCTTTAGAGCGCTAGCTTTTGGCTTCACCTAGTCTCAGGTACATATCCGGATTACCCAGTTGTAGCAGTCGCAGAGGTGCTCCCTTTACAACCTAGCCAAACAATCGGGAGCGTAGGGGTAAGCATAGGAGCCAGGCAACCCAGCTTGGCCAGAACTTAAGTCATATTGGTGAATATAATGGCAAGGATGGACTGTAAAAAATAGGCGACATTTTGAGCAATAAGCTTTATTGGTAATGGGCTTCGTTAAAGAAGCCGCCGAGTATATTTGCAGTAGATACATTTGAAGATGTACTTATCCTATGGCTGTTCGGGCGAGCCGAATACTTGCTAAAAAATGTAGAAATAAAAGGAGAAAAACTAGAATGTAAAAGACAAGACCTAACTTATAAGGAGGAAAAAATTGCTACCGAACTATCCATAAAATCGGCGGAGCCTGGCAGCGTTCCATGGGTTCGGCTCAAGGCGGTTGCCATGTGCATTGCGAAGGTGATAGGCTCCACCGGTGAGTACTTCGTCGATAATGAAGGGTCCCTCCCATTTTGGTTTGAGCTTGTCCTTTTCCTTCTCCGGGAGGCGTAAAACAAGTTCGCCGATGGTATATGTCTTGGCCCGCACTTCTCTGCTCTGGTATCGCCTGGCCTGTTGTTGATAAAATGCGGAACGGGCTTGCGTTGTATCGCGCTCCTCTTCAAGTCCATCTAGGTCGACCTGCCGATCTAGCTCGGCTTCTCTCTCCTCGTACATGCGCACTCGAGGTGAGTCATGAATAATGTCGCAGGGCAGAAAAACCTCTACACCGTACACCATAAAAAGGGTGTATATCCAGTCGTACGATTGGGTGTGGTCCGCAGCCCCCAGAGTACGGAGTCAAGCTCTTCGACCCAGTGTTTACCAGACTCCCATTGGGAGCGCACTAGTCGGAGTTTAATGCTGCTCATTATCAGACCGTTGGCTCTTTCCACTTGACCGTTTGTTTGAGGATGGTATACAGAAGCATAGTCGAGTTTAATACCTAACTTTGTGCACCAATTCTTTACCTCGTCAGCTATGAAGCTGGAGCCGCTATCTATGATAATACTATGCGGGGCACCATAACCGTGTACTACGCCGGATATAAAATCTATCACACGCCCTGCTCAACTGTTTTTACTAGCTTGGCTTCTGTCCATTTAGTGAATTTATCTACCATCACCAGTAAGTATTTCTTTGTATGGCTTCCCCCTTTAAGAGGTCGGACCATATCAAGCCCCCAGACCGCAAAAGGACAAGTAATGGGATTGTTCTCAGAGCGGTGGGAGGCATGTGGCTTTGATTTGCAAAGAGCTGGCAGCCAATGCAGTGTTGGACTAAGGTTTGGGCATCTGCTCGGGCAGTGGGCCAGTAAAAGCCAGCGCGAAAAGCTTTGCCTACGAGCGCCCGAGCTGCGGCATGGTGGCCTCCCATTCCAGCGTGTATTTCAGTGAGAATTTGCCTTCCCTCCTATTCAGAGATGCACCTTTGTAGAATACCAGTTGTGCTTTTCTTATATAGTTGACCTTCGTGAACTTTGTACACTTTAGAATGTCGGATTATGCGGCGGGCCTCATTTTGGTCATCGGGGAGTTCCTGCTTTTTAAGGTAAGCTAGGAAGGTGTCACATCCCTAGTCAGTGCTTGCATTAGGACTAGCTAGTGTGTGCATCATGTTTAACTTTTCCAAAAACTTGAAATGGGGATGACAGAAACCCCAGCACACCTCTTAACTCAACTAGGGTTCAATAAAATATTTTCCAATGTACCCAAAATGCCCTTCCAAAAATGTTCATCATCTTTGCCTTGGTCTTAAACCTCTGACAAAAATGGTGCACAATTTTCTAGGACATCCTAAGGTCACTGGGTTAAATCATATTGTATTTGCATTTGGGCATTTAAATGCTATAAAATATTTTAAATGCCCAAATAATCATAAACCAAAATGTTCCATGTTGCTTATATAATATACAGTGGACATGGTCAGTTTCATGATTTATAAAAATGTTCTAGCATTTTTATTAATTCAACACAGTTACAGTAAAACATAAACAGAAATGAATAGAAAAGAGGAGAGAGAGAACTACCTGGCCGACCCACCTGGCACCCCACCTGGCCGGCCCAGCCCAGCAGCCGCTCCATGCAGCTGCTACCTCTCGCGAGGCAGGCAGAGAGGAGCACGCTGGCGAGCCTGCGAACGCCACACAACTCCTCGCCGCCCTGCTTCACCCCTTGCCATCGCGACGCCCTGGATCGTCTCCACGTCGTCGCCCAAAGCCCCTGGACACCGCACTTTCCCCCGCCTCTCTCCCTCGCCCTCTCCTCGACATGGCCAACGCGCCCGTGAACTCACCGCCGTCGTAACCGCGTCCACCGTCGTCCTCGTGCCGCCCCATCGCGTCCCTGAGCTTCGCCGTCGTCCGCTCCGTCGAGCAGGCCGAGCCCCGAGCGCTCGCACGCTCTGCTCCGCCACTGTCGACCTCGTCTTCACCGACCACCGCCGAAGATCCCCTTCGCCGTTGCCACCGCACCAGCTCGTCCCCGAGCCCGCCGTCTAGCTCGCTGCAACCGCCGTGAGCTCTTGTCCCTCCCCATCCTCTCCGTTCTCGCTCCCGTGCACCGTAGCGGCCACACCTTGCTCGCCCGCACTCGCCGTCGCACGTGCTTGCCGGCGACGTGCCTCCGGCTAGCTAACGGCCCGGCCGTCGTGCCCATAATCTTCACTGCTTCGCGTAGATGTTGTAGGACCACTCCACGCGCCTCCACGAGCACCGCAGCCACGAGTTCGGCCTCACCCAAACTCCGGCAGCCGCTGGACTCGTCGCCGACGTTTTTTCCGGCGACCCCGAGCTCGGAGTCATGCACCACTCGATGTGGCTCACTCCCAGCTGCCCGTAGATGTGCTCCGCCGTCGGTTTGGTCGACGGAGGACAAATCCCGTACGCTCCGCCGCATCTGGCCTCGCCGGCGAGTATGACTCGTTGACTAGGGGGTTTGACCTCCCCCTGTGCCACTGACATGTGGGCCCCGTCGTTGACTGTTTTAGTTTTAGGATTAACTAGTGTTAAACTAATTCTGTTAATTAGTTGACCCACTGACGTGTGGGCCCGACACGGTTAGCTGTTAGTTAGTTTAAACTAACCCATTTAGTTAACTCTATTAGACTGACGTGAGGACCCCACATGTCAGGTTTGACTGGACCAGCTCTGTTGGCCTGCTGACGCTGACGCAGTAAGTATTTTCTGTGATTTAAATCAATCAGAAATGGTTTATTTATTTTCAGAAAATGCCCTAACTTCTAAAATTTATATAATTCAACAGTAGCAGAGATGAAAAAGATTTATATATGAAAAATGATCAGAAAAATCCAGTCTTTCCTTTGGTACTGGTTTCGTGCATGTTTAAGCAAGTTAACCTTGCTGTTCACATAAAAACATGATAATGCACTTTAAATAACAATAGCTTGGGCATGAATTTGAATCTTTGATTCAAATAAGCTCAAACCTTTCTGTTTATAGTTGCACTAGCTCAAAACACATTCATCTTGCCATGTCATGAGCATGCATCATATTGTTGTATATTGTTGTGTATTGATTGTATTACCTGTGTTCTCCATGGTAGGTTCTGCTCCCGAGGATACATCTGCGTATCCAACTGAAGAGCAGTACCCGACAACCAATCTGTCAGGCAACCAACCCATTGATCATTCCGATACAAACCCATCTTCTCGCTTCTGCTCTCTTTTACTGCATTAAGGCAACAACATGTGAACTGCTGTTTGCTGTGGTAGTTGAACCCCATTCCTGCTCTCTTTTACTGCATTAAGGCAACAACGTGTGAACTGCTGTTTGCCACAGTAAATAGTTGAAACCCACTAGCATGTGTAGGAGTTGATTGAGCCATGTTGATGTGTTTCGTACCATGCTATATATGATGCCTCCTATGCTTAGGGTTGTGTCAGGTCTGGTTCATCTGGGTGATGGATCATAGTGAAATGATCATGTCTGGTAATGAGAGTGAAGTGTGGAATATGTTTTGGTAGTGGTATCGATGAAAGGCCATTTAGGAGTATATGGTGGGTTGTTTCATTGGAACCATCCATAGGATCTGAGATCTGTATGTGTGATTTAAGATCAGCTACTACCACGCATTGGGCTCCGGGCGCTCCAAGCTCTCTCGACTTATTAACTACCCTTGTCCTCTGTCCAGGAGTTGCAACTAGTTTCTGGTGTTTGTAGTATATTGGTGGTCGTGCGTAGTGCTGACCCTCGGGGTGGGCTGTGATGCGGTAGGTACGTGGCCTGGTGTACCGAGTAGCCCGTTTGGTGGCTCGGTAACCCTATACACATCGTTTGGGGCTGTGAACGACACCCCGGCCGGATCTCCCCATGGATGGAACCCAAATAGGCGATAAACCTAGACTAGGGACTTGTGCGGTTAGTCAGGTCATGGCCGACACCCTCGCTGGGCTTCCGCTTGAAGGTTGCCGAGTACATGTCGAGTAAACGACGTTAATTGGTGGAAGCGTGTGTGAAGAAGTACACCCCTGCAGGGTTACCAATCTATTCGAATAGCCGTTGTTCGCGGTTAAGGACCACTTGGTTGCTTATACAGTTCATAGACAAGTCAATTGTTACTAGTAAAAGTCTCAAGACAAGTGTGAGTGCCGTGGATGGCCCTTCCGTAGGATGACGGGAGAGGATCCATGGTAGTGTATTGTTGTGGTCAGTAGTGGACTCGTGTGCGTAGTCTCATCTTACAATCTGCAGAGAGTTGTAGTAGAGGTTAGCCAGTAGTCAAAGCTGGCTTGCTGCAATAAACTCCACTACCCTTGTTGATAATGATGCATGTATGATAGGTTCTGATGTAAGTCTTGCTGAGTACCTTTGTACTCATGTTTGCTTAATAACTGTTGCAGAGGAGAACCCCGCCCCCTCTGATGGATTCTACATAGACCTTGACGTCGACGAGTAGCTTGCTACCCATACGGAGATCTTGGACTTGTGAAGGGCCTTGTAGATAGTCAGGCTACACCAAGCTTGTTTTCTTTCCAAGTTGGTTGTACTTAGACAAGTTAGCTTCCGCATGTGTTTGTATGCTTGTATGACTTGAGTGTTGGGTCATGTGACCCCTACCTGTATGGATGTGTTATGTATAGCTCTTCGAAGCCTCTTAAATAAAGTACTTTGAGTCATAGAGTTCTGTTGTGATGCAATGTTGTATTTGCACATATTGAGAATATTGTGTGTATGTTATTGAAATGCTTGGTTTGTGTGGGATCCGACACCTAGTTGTTTACCCTTGGTAGCCTATCTTACAGGGAAATGTCTCCTAGTGCTTCCGCTGAGCCTTGGTAGCTTGCTACTGCTCCGGAACAAGTAGGCTGGCCGGCATGTGTCCTTCTTCGTTCCTGTGTCTGTCCCTTAGGGGAAATGTCACGCGTTGTTCCTTTCAGTCCATGTAGCTTGCTACGACTTAGGTTCATACGTTGATGACCGACACGTTCGTTGCTCGGTCATGGATGCCAGTCTCTGTAATTTAGTGCCACTTTTGGTTTATAACTAGCCATGTCGGCCCGGGTTGTCTGTCATATGGATGCTAGTGACACTATCATATACGTGTGCCAAAATGCGCAAACGGTCCCGGGCCAGGTAAGGTGGCACCTGTGGGGATACCGTGCATGAGGCCACAAAGTGATATGATGTGTTACGTGCTAGATCGGTGTGACTTAGGATCAGGGTCCTGATAGCATTGCCATCAGAGCCGGACTGCCTGTTGGTTCTTCAAGCCAAACTGGTCAATGTTGAGTCTAGAAAATTCTTAGTTATATGTAGGGGAATTGATTGTGGAAGGGAACGTAAGGCCCTTTTTACTTCTTTACCTTATTTCCTTCTGATGTGAGTCAGCCTATTCTTTCAACGGGGGTTTAGGACTAGGCCTCTCATCTTTACTAGGTTCACGTGTTACTAATCCGTAGACTCTTAGGATTGTTGGTTTCAAGCCTCAGTTCAGTTTTTACCTTTCCAGTATGTTGATTAGTTGGACCCGGAACCTTGATATGTTGTTGTTGAATGGCTAGGCTATCATTTGTATGATGTCTCAGTTTTTTTGAGCATTTACAGTTGTTATGCTGCCCGATTTCTTCTAGAAATTCTAATGCCTTTGCATTATTTCGTGTTTCAGATGTCTGACCGCACCCCTCATCACGTGGTCCGTCTGACCAAGTGCATTAATGGGCCGGGTCACACGGCCATGTTGGTCCGTGTTTTGACCGAGACTGGCTACCGCTGGTATCCCGAGTACACTGTGGAGGAGTGGTACCGTGATTTCAACCAGAGTTAGTACTTCTGCACAGTCCGGATATATCCTTCATATCCCGGAGCTACCGACCCCATCCACTGGATATATGGACTCGGGGTTACCATCGAGATGGCAGTGCAGGATGCTGCTTACTCGATGATGACTATCATCCGGGATAGGCATGCTTTTCTGCTGAACACTGAGTTCTGCTACATGCCAGCCTCACTTCCTGGAGTGGAAGGCTACTACACTGGTCTGTACACTGATGCTGCTTATGAGGAGCTGCTACTTCAGACTACCATGCAAATGCTGGAGGATAGGGACCGTGAGGTCCGTGCCCTCCGGATGGAGCTTTATAACACTCGAGCCAACCACTGGGCCACTCTGATACGGCTTGCACCTGCCGTGCAGGCCGAATATCTAGATATACGGGATTTGTACCCCGTGCGGACTCGTCTGCCCGACCGTATGGATTGGCGTGACGTTGTGGGCATTACACCTCCACGTCGGCATCTGTTGCCACCAGTAGTGGGACCGAGGCCGCATCCGTGTCCCTATGGTCCACGGTCTCCAAGCGCCCGAGAGTTCCAGATCCACATGTTCCATTTCTAGGCTTCAGGGGTAATCTTTACGAAGATTGCGATGGAAATGTCTGAGCTAGACCGTGGCAGCAGTAGCATCGTAGTAGTTGTATTTCCATAGACCTGCGTGTCTTGTGGGATATGACTTAGTGTATACTGAATTCCGTAGGCGTAGATAAATAATGTATAGGAGCTTGGAATGCCTCTGATGAGATGTATCGTCTATCACCGCAGTTGTACTTTAGCCTTGGCTTGTACTAAACTATGTATGGTGTGTATGACCAATGGTGTATATATGGCAGTTTCTATATTACCATGTCGTACAGATGAACATCTCTGCATTCCGTGTCATCCATTACATTCTGTACTCCTATGTCAAAGTTTTGCCATCCTTGTCTGAACCGTTGTTTTGTTTTACTAGGATGGTCAACACTCGCAGCACCCCTGCTGCTCAGGAGCAGGATGAAGCCTATGGGGCTAGGGATGAGAATCTGCCTAACCCACCCTCCTTGGCTGAAGTCATGCTGGAGGCAGAAAGGAACAAAAGGGAGACCAACCGTCTGCTGGAACGCATAGAGCAGAACACTGCCTTTCGCCAGAGGAATGACGTGGTGTCTATTAATGACTTTATTAAGATGTGCCCACCAAAATTCCATCATTCCGCTGAGCCTCTTGATGCGGATGATTGGCTTCGCAGTATCACCCACAAGCTACATTCTGCCCATGTGGCCGAAGCTAACAAGGTTACCTACGCTGCCTACCATCTTGAGGGCCCTGCTAGCCTATGGTGGGAAAACTATGAGGCTATCCATCCTGCTGGCCAGATTACCACTTGGGCAGAGTTCGGCGAGGCATTTCGTGAACATCACATTCCGGAAGGTCTCATGGATCACAAGCGGGAGGAATTTTGCAATTTCACCTAGGGCAAGCTAACCGTGGATGCCTATAGCCGTGAGTTTGGTAACTTGGCACGCTATGCTCCCGAAGAGGTGTCCACGGATGCCAAGAAGCAGGCGAGGTTCCGCAAGGGACTCAGCCCTGAACTTCGCAGAGATCTCCATCTGCACGAGTGCACCTCCTTCCAGAAGCTAGTGAACAAAGCCATCAGTGCTGAGACAGGTCAGACTGATTATGAAGCCACATGCAAGCATCCTCATGACTATGGTTCCTCATCTGGCTCTGGCTCTCACAAGCGCCATGTGTGGGTTCCAAACACAGCTCTGCCACCCAGGTTCACTCCGAGGCCATCCTATGAGGCGCCTCGCCCAACCCAGCAGTATGTACCGCCCAAGACTTATGGAGGACCATCTGCCAATATTGCTCCACGCACTGGCACTGTGACATGCTTCAAGTGCGGAGAACCAGGCCACTACATGTGAGAGTGTCCTTAGAACCAACCAGGAAGGTTCGTTGGCCGTGGTAAGCCAACAGGAAATGTGAACTATGTCAAGCCAGTCACCACTTCACGTGGCCACGTCAACTACATCTCTGTTGAGGAAGCTTATGAGGATCCTAACGTCGTCCTTGGTACGCTCCTTGTTCACTGCCATCCGGCATTTGTTCTTTTCGATACTGGAGCATCTCATACGTTCATATCTGAGAGCTATGCTCGAATGCACCACATGATATTTTGTGACATGCCCACCACCATGGAAATTCAAACTCCTGGCTCTAGATGGCAAACCTCTAGAGTAAGCCATGGGAATGAAATTCTTGTCGATAGACATGTTTTTCTTGCATCCCTAATAGCTCTCAAGTCCTCAGACATAAACATCATCTTGGGTATGGACTGGATGACAGCTCATTACACTAAGATTGATTGCTACACTAGGACTGTTCAACTTACACACCCATCCGGCAAGACAGTCAATGTTTTGGCCTGAATGGCTGAGAATCAACTCTACTCTCTTAATGCCAGCCCTCTACCAGAACTCGAAGGTATCCCGGTAGTCCATGACTTGCCGGATGTCTTTCCAGAAGAATTGCCAGGTGTTCCACCTGAAAGAGATGTAGAGTTCGTGATAGATCTTGTTCCATGAACTACCCCAATCTCTAGAAGACCCTATAAGATGGCACCCTTAGAACTAGCTGTACTTAAGAAACAACTCGGTGAGTCCTTGAAAAAGGGTATCATCCATCCTAGTTCTTCTCCTTGGGCTTACCCCATCCTCTTCGTCAAGAAGAAGGATGGAACGGATCGGATGGTTGTAGATTATCGACCTGTCAATCTGGTCACCATAAAGAACAAGTATCCGCTCCCCAGGATCAACGACCTGTATGATCAGCTCGCTGGATCCTTAGTATTTTCCAAAATGGATTTAAGGCTGGGCTACCATCAAAACAAAATCAAGAACGGGGACATTCCAAAGACGACCTTTGTCACCCATTATGGCCAGTACGAGTACAGTGTTATGTCCTTCGGGTTAACCAATGTCCCAGCCACTTTCTCGCGGCTAATGAATTCTATATTCATGGAGTACTTGGATAAATTTGTCGTGGTATACCTCGATGATATACTCATTTACTCCAAGAATAAGGAAGATCATGCCGAGCATCTAAGGCTGGTATTGACGAAACTTCGAGAGCACCGCCTTTATGACATATTCTCTAAGTGTGAATTTTGGTTGCCAGAAGTGACCTATCTAGGTCATCTAATCTCTGGTAAGGGTATTGCTGTCAATCCCGAGCGAGTTCAGGCCGTCCTTGATTGGACTCCACCCGAATCGGTCAAGCAAGTTAGGAGTTTCCTTGGCCTAGCGAGCTTCTGCCGACGCTTCGTTGAGAATTTCTCCAAGGTTGCTAAACCTCTAACTGAACTCCTCAAGAAAGATAAAAAGTTCGAGTGGACCCCATAGTGCGAGTTCAGCTTTCAGGAACTGAAAAGACGCCTGACGTCTGCCCCGTACTGGTACCACCAGACTTTTCCAAGGACTTTATTATCTATTGCGATGCCTCACGACAAGGACTAGGTTACGTACTCATGCAAGATCGTCAAGTGATTGCCTACGCATCTCGACAGTTGCGTCCACATGAGGATAAGTATCCTACACATGATCTAGAGCTTGCAGTTGTAGTCCACGCACTCAAGACATGGCGACTTTACCTTCTTGGTAATCGCTGTGAAATCTTCACTGATCACCAAAGTCTGAAATACATCTTCACCCAAGCGGATTTAAATCTCGGGAAAAGATGTTGGGTTGAGTTGCTCAGAGATTACGACTTAGGAATCACTTACACACATGGGAAGGCCAATGTCATGGCCGACGCACTAAGTCGAAAGTCTTATTGTAAGAATCTGATGTTACAACAATGGCAACCACTTCTCCACGAGGAATTTCGTAAGCTTAACCTTCACATTGTTCCTCGAGGATTCCTTTCCACCTTGGTGGCAAAACCTACCCTTACGGATCAAATCATAGCTGCCCAGAAGCAATATACAGGGATTTCCCGAATCAAGAGAAATATTCATAAAGGAGTTGCAGGTTGTTTCTCCATTGATAACCGATGTATTGTGTTCTTCGAGAACTGTCTAGTGGTTCCCAAGAACCGACATCTACGGTAGCTGATCCTTAAGGAGGCTCATGAATCTCCTCTCACGATTCATCCCGGTTGTACCAAAATGTATCAGGATCTACGCCAGAGGTTATGGTGGACTAGGATGAAGAGAGAAATCGCTCAGTTCATTGCTAACTGTGGCGTTTGTCGTCGAGTTAAAGCAGAGCATCAACGGCCTGCTGGCACCCTTCGACCTTTAGCTATTCCTGAATGGAAATGGGATAAGATCGGTATGGACTTCATTACCTGGTTTCCCAGGACCAGGAAAGGGAATAATGCTATCTTCGTCGTTATCGACCGCCTCTCCAAAGTAGCCCACTTCCTGCCTGTTCGAGAGAGTATAACCGCTAGTCAGCTAGCAGATTTGTATATCTCTCGGATAGTATCTCTTCATGGTGTTCCATTGGAGATTAACTCACACCGTGGAAGTCTTTTCACCTCTCGATTTTGGGAAAGTTTCCAAAATGCTATGGGGACTTGTCTCTCTTTTAGCACCGCCTTTCATCCTCAGTCAAGTGGTCAAGTAGAACGAGTCAATCAAATTCTGGAAGACATGCTTCGAGCCTCTGTCATCTCATTCAGAATGGATTGGGAGAAGTGTCTTCCATTAGCCGAGTTCGCTTATAACAATAGCTATCAAGCTAGTTTGGGCAAGGCTCCCTTAGAAGTTATGTATGGACGAAGATGTCGAACGCCTCTTAACTGGTCAGAAACAGGTGAAAGACAATTCTTTGGTCCGGATATGATCCAGGAAGCAGAAGAGCAAGTTCGCATCGTTCGTGAGAAATTGAGAACAGCCCAATCTCGCCATAAGAGCCAATACGATCGCCATCATAAGGTTGTGACTTACGAAGTCAGCGATAAGGCTTACCTTCGGGTTACTCCTCTTAAGGGAACCCATCGCTTCGGTATCAAAGGCAAATTGGCTCCTTGTTACATCGGTCCTTTTCGCATTCTTGCCAAACGAGGAGAAGTTGCCTACCAACTGGAACTACCCCCACATCTTTCGAGAGTTCGTGATGTCTTCCATGTCTCTCAACTCAGGCGTTGCTTCTCGGATCACATCCACGGAGTGGACTACGAAACGCTTGATCTCCAGGATAATCTCACATATCGAGAATACCCCGTTCGTATTCTTAATCAAACCGAGTGTACCACTCGACGTCATCTACTACCCCTATAAACGAACGAGAGGGCAGATCCAAATTAAAATCTGGACCATCTAATCACACAATCAAAGGTCTAAAAACGTCGTTAACGAAACCTTCGTTAACGAAACGCTAACCCCACCGCTTCGTGAGTCTTCCCCCCACGCCTCGATCCCAGAACAAAACTGCTCCATGCCTACGCACGTCCGAGTCAACTAACCCCGGCACGCACGCTCCTCCACTCCCCCGTCGATCCAATCGCCCACCACCGCACGCTCCGCCTGGACTCCGCCGCTGCCGCCGCACAACTCGGCCTCCATCGTCGCCGATCCTCCGCCCGCTGCTCCACTCCGCCGCCGTCCGCCAATGGCCTCCTCCCAAAGGCGCTGACGGCCGAGGACTCTCTGGGAGCGGCGGCGGAAGGCAGACGGCAGGGGACGCGGAACGACCCGGAAGACATCCACGCCCGGCCCTCCCCCTCCGCTTCCGCCGCCAGCTGTCGAGGTTCTCATCTCCGAGGTATTTGTCTCTTCTTGCTCTTCTTCGTGTTCTTCTGGGCGCAAGGTTTGATCCCTTGCAGGAATCACCCGTCATGGCCGGCAACTTGGAGCCTGTGGTGGTTGACGACTCCCCATCAATTTACAAGGTGCGATTTACAAATGCCTACCTTGTGTTTGCGGAAATGCTTCTGTCGCTCTGTAGTTCAGCAAAAGTTGTGAAGTATGCTACAATTCCGGTGCGCAAGAAAAAGATGGGTCGTAATGTCTGCAATTACTTGATCACTCTACAACCTGCCTATGGCGAATGGCACGATGGTCAGTTGATCATTGAGCATGCAATGCAAGCATTATGGTGGCTTTATATCTTGGCAGACTCAGAGCTTATTTTACTTCTTTATTAGCTCTCATTTGCATGCCAGTTGAACTGCAAACACTTGAGAAATGCTTAAATACCACTGCATCCATTGTGGCATACGTGCTTTATGCTACATTGGAAGTGTAGAGCTATTACAAGTGCGAACTAAAGTTAGGATGATATAGGATCAAGATCAAGCATACCAAATAAGTTTCTTTGGCTGTTGCAGAACTGTTACCTGATGGCTGCCGGTGAGCGTCTTCGCGACGGCCGCGGCGATAGCTGCGTCGACGTGATGATCCATCTGCCCCGTTCGCCTCTTCATGCTTCGCCCTCAACTCTCCCAATAGGGAGGTAAATAGGATTCCTGAGTTCCTTTTTGTTTTTTATTGTATTGTTTAATATGCCTCCTAATTGGATAGAGATTTGACCAAACGATTGGTGTTGCTGCAATCCATCAACATTGATTTTTTGGTTCATGATTTACCCTTCTTCTTACCATTTGCTAACTTAACCACCTCTCTCTCTCTCTCATGTTGTTTCTGAAGATCTTTTATGTGTCATGTTGACAAGGGTGTTTGATATGAAATCCAAGCAGGTTGTAGGTGAGGTGAATCAAGGTGATCTATATGACGTAGTGAAGGATAAACTCATCTCCTTCATGCTATTTCTGGATATGTTATTTTTCAGAGAATTACTACTGAAACATTGATTTAACACTATTCTTGGTCATGTAAGAAAGCTGATATTTATTGTGGCCACGTGATTTTTGTAAACATATCTTGTGAATATTTTCATATAAAGTTTCCCTCATATCAAACTGTTCTATTTCTTCTACACAGGAAGTAGGTACTGTATGCAGGCTTCATAGCAGATGTTTGTGAATTTTATGCCAGGTGAGCCTCTTTCATTTTAATGTTTATGTTCTAATATTGCATTTCTCTGAGCTTTTGAGTGCTAACATTGTTCTATTTTCCGAGCTCTTGAACATTTGCCTGCACAAAAATATCTATCATACTTGCCATCTCAGTCCAGTGGTACTTGTATACATCATTTATTCAATCCTAAATTTTTGGATGGGCGACGTCGATTAGATGTGAAAATGGCTAATTCACATGTTTGTGGTCTCCATGTGAAACACTGAAGAAACATGGGTTCTATCTTTTCAGATCATCAAGGCGAGAATAGCTATATTGCTTCTCTGTTCTTTTTTTTCTCACACAACAAAAAAAACTGAATGTATTTCTTTTGTACTTTATGTTTCTTAATCACCTACTTACTCACCTAGCTTACCTGGATTCAAGAGTATGATTGTTGGTTCTTGTACACTGAAGGTTGAAACAATTTACTGCTTGCCACCAAGGAAGCTGCAGGTCTGATGTAAGCAAGCAAGTTTGCTCTAACGTGTTCCCAAAAAAGAATGTGATGTGACAGAATAAAGTATAGTCAATGCACTATACTCATATGTACAACTGTATAAATTATTCCGCTTTTACATGATGAGCCATTCTTCTGAGAAACTACTCCTATAAGCATACGTCTTTCTACAGTTTTAGTCTGGTGTTGACAACAAGCCAGGTAACGGGAACATGTAGCACATGGATTTTGTCTGGTGTTGACAGCAAGCCAGGTAATTTTAATATCATTTCTGTAGGAATGAAAAGACAGCCATTTCTATTTTTCTGTTTCTACAGCACATAATATTACATTCGTGGATGAACCAATCTAGGGAAATCTGATTGCCTCTTTGGTTCCTTTATACTTTTGCTTAGATTTTCAGTAGTTCAGAAAGCAAGTAGTATGATAGTCAACACCACCTCTTCGACAGAATGTCAGCATGTAGTGCCTTATACCGGTTTGTTCCTATAGGTCTTCACTAACATTAGGTGTCATCTCTTATAGGTCTTCACAAACTCTCTCAGAAAGGCAAGGTATAACTGCAATTTTCTTTGGTGTTCGCCAGTGTGGCCATAGCGCAGCACAAATCCAACATGGAGAAGTATGTTTTTCTTCACATAACTTGTGAGGTAAAAATGGGTTGTCTTCCTATGAAATGTTGGTTCTTGCCGGCCTTGGGGTTCTGATTTCAAATATTCCCCCCCTTCCGTTCCAACTGTTCAAGTGACATATATCATGCTCGTGCCAGGCTACATGGTCACATGATGGAAGCAATTTATAGCCAGTAAAATTTGCTCTTGTTGTTTCAGAATTACACTTATTCATACTGAATATAGTGTTCTGATTGTGGTAAGAAGTACTTATGATTCTGCTAACTCATGTATTGGTAGGTGTATGTTAGTGAAGGTGGTGTTGAATTTGGAAAGGTGCAAAAACAAGAACAGGGAGGCCTATGGCTAATGCTCGCACTCACATTTTTCTCATTGGTTTTCACTCCATACTTGGGTATGTTCTACTTATGGATAGTGGATCGATCCAAAGACTTGATGATAAATTCTTCCATTGTTTGCTTGATTAGTATTTTCTTAGTACAGAGCAAAAGAATGTTGTTTTATGGTCACCTACAATGCAATTTCTTCCTTTAACCTATGTATCATTTATTATTCTTCTCTCTGAAACACGAAAAATGCAAAGATAGAAGATAAACACATGATATACCCTACTAATTATCCTTTATCAATCAACAGGCTGGTACAAAATGTTAAAATGGGTTTCTATATGTCTATCATTATTCTTCTGTTTCAAAAGTGTTGATTTCATCGATTTCTTCCTTATATGTATACTGATTGCAGATTTGCTGAAATTTCAGCTTTGCAAAACCCATGATCCAATCCATGCTTTGTCTTTATACTACTGTTGGCCTTGTCCTTCCAAATAGATAAATACATGGGATTGAGATGGCTGCTGCAGATGCTTCTTGTCAACATTAGATGATGATTTGGTAAGTGACTATTTTCAAAAATATTTTCTCAGTGTAACATGTATACTACACAGTAGTCTTGTTTTTGAACTGGCTCAGGTGTGTATTTCATATGTGTGTTGGCCGCATGAAGTTGCAAGTTTTTTTTATCTGAGTTGCAAGTTTCTTTTTCTTACAAAGGGAAATATCAAGCATTCTCACCAAAGCCTTTGCAAAATAGTCTTGTATGGGACTAAAAAAAGATTCATGCTACAACAGTTATTGTATTCTTTTAGTTGGGTTCATATAGCTTTAAAAAATATATTTAAATATGTCAGGCATTTTTTCATGTAAGTACAATTCACTGTACATAATGTATCTGATGCCATTGATCGATAGATTATTTAGAATTGATATTTTATTTTCAAATGTCGATTTTCAGTTCTTTATTTTTTTCTTAGAAGACATAAAAGGCACCTTGACTGTAAATTTAGGATCCCATAGTTATTTTTCTATGGAAGAAGACAAGGAAATTTATGTATTATCATTTTAAATTCTATATGTGATTTATCAATTTAAGTCAAATGCAATTAATTATAAACATATGTGAATTTCTTGAGCTTCCAACTTGTTCCTTTTGATTATTATTAGTTGAAACTTAACACTTGTAATGTTGTCTAGAGCTTCAACATTGTCTCGGGAGAGAGACACAGGCATTATTAAATTTTCAACATGAAAGAACTTCATTACACTGTCAAAGTTTACTTTATCAAAATAAGGGTAGCTTAATTTGTCTGAATCCTCTCTTTGCAAGATGAATGATTTAGCTTCTCTCTATCTTTATGTTTGGCTCGAAACGGAAGCTGTGAAAAGACTCCAGCAAAATGCATTTTGATTGTCACTTGCCGATCCAATGATCTACATAGCAAGTTTGCAGATTTTCGCTGATTATTGATTTTCTGAATAAGTCGCCCAAGAAAAAAATATAGGTATATGATTTGTGATTATAAATATTTCCCTCTACTTGAATCAGGTAGCTACATTGTTCCATGAACAATTTGAATTTTAAAGTTTTCATAGTGTTCGACTAAGTACATATATTAATCGGGACGTGCGTTGCACGTGCAAGCTTACTAGTAACATCAAGTTTCTCAAGGTTCAATTGTCACACCATTCCAAGAACGAAGCTACTAGGGAAAGGGAGGATCGTCTTCGACTTGAGTACCCCACCCTTTTTCCGGAGGAACCTGAATCTTGGGACGAGATTCTTTTGAGTGGGGCTGAGTTGTCACATCCCTAGTCAGTGCTTGCATTATGACTATCTTGAGTGTGCATCATGTTTAACTTTTCCAGAAACTAGAAATGGGGATGACGGAAACCCCAGCACCCCTCTTAACTCAACTAGGGTTTAATAAAATCTTTTCCAATGTACCCAAAATGCCCTTCAAAAATGTTCATCATCTTTGCCTTGGTCTTAAACCTCTGCAAAAATGGTGCACAATTTTCTAGGACATCCTAAGGTCACTGGATTAAATCATATTGTATTTGCATTTGGGCATTTAAATGATATAAAATGGTTTAAATGCCCAAATAATCATAAACCAAAATGTTCCATGTTGCTTATATAATATACAGTGGACATGGTCAGTTTCATGATTTATAAAAATGTTCTAGCATTTTTAATAATTCAACACAGTTACAAAAAACAGAAACAAAAATAAATAGAAAAGAGGAGAGAGAGAGAGAGAACTTACCTTGTTGGCCCACCTGGCGGCCCAGCCCAGCAGTCGCGCCACACAGCTGCTTCCTCTCGCCAGGCAGGCAGAGAGGAGCACGCCGGCGAGCCTGCGGATGCCACGCACTTCCTCGCCGCCCAGCTTCACCCCTTGCCACCGCGATGCCCTGGATCGTCTCCACGTCCTCGCCTGAAGCCCCTGGACACCTCACTTCCCCCTGCCTCTCTCCCTCGCCCTCTCCTCGCCATGGCCGACGCTCCCGCGAGCTCACCGCCGTTGTAACCGCGTCCACCGTCATCCTCGCGCCGCCCCGTCGAGTCCCTGAGCTTCGTCGTCGTCCACTACGTCGAGCAGGCCGAGCCCCGAGCGCTCGCACGCTCTGCTCCGCCACCGTCGACCTCATCCTCATCGACCACCACCGGAGATCCCCTTCGCCGTCGCCACCGCACCAACTCGTCCCCGAGCCCGCCGTCTAGCTTGCTGCAACCACCGTGAGCTCCTGCCCCTCCCCATCCTCTCCGTTCTCACTCCTATGCACCGTAGCGACCGCACCTTGCTTGCCCGCACGCGCCGCCGCACGTGCTCGCCGCCAATGTGCCTCCGGCCAGCTAACGGCCCGGCCGTCATGCCCATCATCTTCACTGCTTCGCGTAAATGTTGTAGGACCACTCCACGCGCCTCCACGAGCACCAGAACCACGAGTTCGGCCTCACCCAAACTCTGGCTGCCACTGGACTCGTCGCCGGCGTCGTTTCCGGCGACACCGAGCTCCGAGTCATGCACCACTCGATGAGGCTCACTCCTAGCTGCCGTAGATGTGCTCCGCCGTTGTTTTGGTCGACGGAGGACAAATCCCGTGCGCTCCGCCGCATCTGGCCTCGCCGACGACTAGCCGCCGGCGAGTTTGACTCGTTGACCAGGGGGTTTGACATCCCCCTGTGCCACTGACATGTGGGCCCCGTTGTTGACTGTTTTAGTTTTTGGATTAATTAGTGTTAAACTAATTCTATTAATTAGTTGACCAACTGACGTGTGAGCCCACACTGTTAGCTTTTAGTAAGTTTAAACTAACCCATTTAGTTAACTCTGTTAGACTGACGTGTGGACCCCACACGTCAGGTTTGACTGGACCAGCTCTGTTGACCTGCTAACGTCAGCATGAAATCGTGTTGACGCAGTAAGCATTTTCTATGATTTAAATAAATCAGAAATGATTTCTTTATTTTCAGAAAATGACCTAACTTCTAAAATTCATATAAATTCAATAGTAGCTCAGATGAAACAGATTTATATACGAAAAATGATCAGAAAAATCCAATATTTTCGTTGGTACTGGTTTCATGCATGTTTAAGCAAGTTAACCTTGTTGTTCACATCAAAACATGATAATGCACTTTAAATAATAATAGCTTGGGCATGAATTTGAATCTTTGATTCAAATAAGCTTAAACCTTTCTGTTTATAGTTGCACTAGCTCAAAACACATTCATCTTTCCATGTCATGAGCATGCATCATATTGTTGCATATTGTTGTGTATTGATTGTATTACCGGTGTTCTCCGTGGTAGGTTCTGCTCCCGAGGATACATATGCGTATCCAACTGAGAAGCAGTACCCGACAACCAATCTGTCAGGCAAGCAACCCATTGATCATTCCGATACAGACCCATCATCTCGCTTCTGCTCTCTTTTACTTCATTAAGTCAACAACATGTGAACTGCTGTTTGCTGCGGTAGTTGAACCCCATTCCTTTGCATGACCTGTCATTGCCACAGTAAATAGTTGAAACCCACTAGCATGTGTAGGAGTTGATTGAGCATGTTGATGTGTTTCCTACCATGCTATATATGCTGCCTGCTATGCTTAGATTTGTGTCAGGTCTGGTTCATCTGGGTGATGGATCAAAGTGAAATGATCATGTATGGTAATGAGAGTGAAGTGTGGAATATGTTTTGGTAAAGGTATCGATGAAAGGCCATGTAGGAGTACATGGTGGGTTGTTTCATTGGAACCGTCCATAGGATCTGAGATCTGTAAGTGTGATTTAAGATCAGCTACTACCACGCACTGGGCTCCGGGCGCTCCAAGCTCTCTCGACTTATTAACTGCCCTTGTACTCTGTCCAGGAGTTGCAACTAGTTTCTGGTGTTTTTAGTATACTGGTGGTCGTGCGCTGCGCTGACCCTCGGCGTGGGCTGTGATGCGGCAGGTACATGGCCTCGCATACTGAGTCGCCCGTTTGGTGGCTCGGGAACCCTGTACACATTGTTTGGGGCCGTGAGCGACACCCCGGCCGGATCTCCCCACGGATCGAACCCAAATAGGCGATATACCTGGACTAGGGACTTGTGTGGTTAGTTAGGTCATGGCCGACACCCTCGTTGGGCTTCCGCTTGAAGGTTGTCGAGTACACGTCGAGTAAACGGCGTTAAGTGGTGGAAGCGTGTGTGAAGAAGTACACCCCTGCAGGGTTACCAATCTATTCAAATAGCCGTTGTTTGCAGTTAAGGACCACTTGGTTGCTTATATAGTTCATAGACAAGTCAATGGTTACTCCTAAAAGTCTCAAGACAAGTGTGAGTGTCGTGGATGGCCCTTCCATAGGATGACGGGAGAGGATCCACGGTAGTGTATTGTTGTGGTGAGTAGTGGACTCGTGTGCGTAGTCTCATCTTGCAATCTGCTGAGAGTTGTAGTATAGGTTAGCCAGGTGTCAAAGCTGGCTTGCTGCAATAAACTCCACTACCCTTGTTGATAATGATGCATGTATGATAGGTTCTGATGTAAGTCTTGCTGAGTACCTTTGTACTCATGTTTGCTTAATAACTGTTGCAGAGGAGAACCCCGCCCCCTCTGATGGGTTCTACATAGACCTTGACGTCGACGAGTAGCTTGCTACCCAGACGGAGATCTTGGACTTGTGAAGGGCCTTGTAGATAGTCAGGCTACACCAAGCCTGTTTTCTTT
This sequence comes from Secale cereale, assembly GCA_902687465.1. Classification (NCBI taxonomy): domain Eukaryota; kingdom Viridiplantae; phylum Streptophyta; class Magnoliopsida; order Poales; family Poaceae; genus Secale; species Secale cereale. The sequence goes on from LR738710.1 coordinate 493,388,732, forward strand.
CCAACTTGTCTGTACTCAGACAAGTTAGCTTCCACATGTGCTTGTATGCTTGTATGACTTGAGTGTTGGGTCATGTGACCCCTACCTATATGGATATGTTATGTATGGCTCTTTGGAGCCTCTTAAATAAAGTACTTTGAGTCATAGAGTTCTGTTGTGATGCAATGTTGTATTTGCACATATTGAGCATATTGTGTGTATGTTATTGAAATGCTTGGTATGTGTGGGATCCGACACCTAGTTGTTTACCCTTGGTAGCCTATCTTATAGGGAAATGCCTCCTAGTTCTTCCGTTGAGCGTTGGTAGCTTGCTACTGCTCCGAAACACGTAGGCTGGCCGGCATGTGTCCTTCTTTGTTCCTGTGTCTGTCCCTTATGGGAAATGTCACGTGTTGTTCCTTTAAGTCCATGTAGCTTGCTATGACTTGGGTTCATACATTGATGACCGACACGTTCGTTGCTGGGTCATGGATGTCAGTCTCTGTAATTTAGTGCCACTTTTGGTTTATAACTAGCCATGTCGGCCCGGGTTCTCTGTCATATGGATGCTAGCGACACTATCATATACGTGTGCCAACATGCGCAAATGGTCCCGGGCCAGGTAAGTTGGCACCCATGGGGATACCGTGTGTGAGGCCGTAAAGTGATATGATGTGTTACATGCTAGATCAGTGTGACTTAGGATCGGGGTCCTGACAGAAGGGCTCTATCCAGGGGGCTATGCCAGCCATGATTTCTCGAGACGAAGGAGTTATCTCCATGTTTGGGTCTCCGATGACGTCTTGATTGAGTTCGGCCGGGGGTGTGTTTGGATCCAAAGTTGTATCGCTGCTCACGTCCTACCATGTTATTGATGGCTTAAATAGCCTTTCCACAAATGTGTTAGGTGGGACGGGGTCACGTTTAGCTCCCAAGCCAGCGAGTACGTCAGCGGCCTGGTTATTATCCCGGGCTACGTGATGGAATTCCAACCCCTCAAATCGAGCCAACATTTTCAATATAGCATTGCGATAAGCTGCCATTTCTGAATATTTCTCATCAAAATATCCATTAATTTGGGAGATAGCGAGGTTTGAGTCTCCATGTACCTCGAGGCATTGTATGCTCATGGATACAGCTAGGCGGAGACCATGTAATAAGGACTCATACTCGGCCGCATTGTTTGAGTCCGTGTACATAATTTGCAGGAGGTACCAGACTTTATCCCCAGTTGGAGATATCAATATTACGCCGGCCCCCAATCCGGCTAGCATTTTGGAACCGTCAGAATACATTGTCCATTGGGAATATGAGCCGTACTCTTCACGGAGTTCGGCTTCCGTCCATTCTGTGACAAAATCTGCCAACACCTGGGATTTAATAGTCCACCGTGGTTTATAAGATATTTCGAACGGTAAGAGCTCAATGGCCCATTTGGATATGCATCCCATGGCGTCTTTATTGTTGATAATATCGTTGAGTGGTACCTCAGATACCACAGCTGTAGCGACCACGATCCGAATGGACCGAAGTCTCTGTGTTTCAGTGTCATCCCTGGATCGGTAATGCTGAAACACACAGTACTCGAAGGATTTATAACAGAGTGGCAATCACACACTTATCACATCGAATGTCTCAGAAGAGAACTTATTACAAAAGTCTATGGCTTAAGGCCATCTAACAAAACAAAAGCGGAAGGCTTGGAAGATAAGTGAGTCCATCAACTTCAACGGCATAGCTGAGTGCATGACAAACGACCTAGAATGTCTTACTCCTCGTCTGAAAAGTCTGCAACGTAACATGTTGCAGCCCAAAACGGGTCAGCACATGGAACATGCTAGCAAGATAACACAGTAGAGCAAGTAACAAAAGTAAAGGCTAACACTATATGCATATTTGGCTGGTGGAGGCTCTAAGGTTAAAGTTTTTGCATAAAGCCAATTTTTCCCTACAGCAAAGGAATAAATTTTATTTTAACTATCATGGTAGTTGAAACATCATTGAGAAGGTACCTCCAACTCAATCCCAATTAAAGTAGTCATCATTAACCCCACAAATTAATTTTTAGAGTGATGAGATCAACCAATAATTCAAGTACCAGATACTCAAGATTGTCCATAACCGGGGACACGGCTAATCATGATCAGTTTGTACACTTTGCAGAGGTTTGTGCACATTTCCCCACAAGACTCGATCTCCTTCGTTGTATTTCTCGCACTGCATGCTGTTTGAGAAACGGATGACCGAGACACAGTCTTTCGGAAGCATTCACTCTTTACCCCAGGTGGACCCGTACACCTACTTTCCCCTACATCTGCTAGTCCACCATGAAAGAGCTCACACAACTTACTCATACTATATCAGAGCCCATAATGACATTGTATTGCACACGTAAGTTTCTAGCATAAATAGTTTTATGATCCCTTTGAGCCTGGGTGGCATTACATAGGAAAAATCACACGGTACCCCCGGGATTTCCTAGGACAACACTGGATTCTCCAGCTGCCCTGCAACCAATCCACCCACATGTGTATTAAAGTAGCCTCCTTAAGTTGAACCATTAATTAACAACACACATTTGTCATGGATATTCTCTCAAACCCAAACCACGTCTACGAGCATATCATAGCAGCCTAAGCATAACGTAGAAGTAACTCCCAAGGTTTGTAAATAATGCAGGTAATAGGTTCTACCGCAATCTACATCCCAGAACCACAAGTTATGAGATCCTACTCATGCAATGTGTGAGGGTTTGATCTAATGCATAAAAACTGGGTAATAAAGGGGTATGATCAAAGTGTTACTTGCCTTGCTGATAATTCGCAAAACCTAGAGACTCGTAGTAGCACGCTTCGCACTCCAGGTGTTCTATCGCAAGCAAACAATAGCATACATAAGAAAACAAACAAAGATGCACAAACATAACTCTGAATAATAAGATCTAACCAGAAAGTTCAACTAAAAGAACTCCGGTTTGCAAAAAGAATCAAATCAAACGGAGCAACGAAACTCAAACTGCGAAAGAAACAAGATCCATTTAATAGATTTATATAAAGTCAGTTTTTACAGTAGCAAAACCTTGTTCAAGTTGGTTAAATGGAAAGAGGGCGTCGAGACGAAGATCTGGGCTTTTGAATCGCCTGATTCCGACTCTCGAGCGAAAATAAAAACTAAAAATAAGATCAGGGCAGAAATCGCGATCGAGAATAATCGCGGATAAAGCCCCAAAAAAGAAAACTGACGAACAGGCTAACGAACGAACTCTCGCTGTGTGTTGCTAACGAACGAACAATGTTCTTTAAAATGAACTTACAGACAAACGTTCGCAAACTAACTAAACCAAGAAAAAAACCAAATTGTTCTAAAAAACGGATCTAGGGTTTCTAAAAAACCGGACGGTCTTTTAAAAAAAACGGCGGCAGCTCGGCGGCTTCTACCTCGGCTCCGGTGGTGGCGAGGCAGCGGCGTGGCTGCGCGGTGCGGCGGAGGCGGTCTGGCGCGGCGCCGCGGCTGCTTTGGCGGCGGTGGGGTGGCGGCTAGGGGGGCGACGGTATAAATAGGGGCAGGGGGCGGCTGCTTGGGGAAGGAGGTGGCGGGGGAGGCCGAGTCGGCCACAGTGGCGAGGTGGGCGCGGCCGGGACTCCGGTCGGAGTCGGTGCGGGGCATGGCTGTGGGCCGGCTGGGCTTCGGCCCAGTTGGTCTGAACCAACTCTCTTTAAATCCTAACGTCTAAAAACAAGAAAATAAAATAGTAAACGAGCACCAAAAATTCCGAAATAAATTTTCACTGTCCTCTAATAAAATATAGGACAAAGTGAACATTTTTCCCAGAGCTAAATGCAATTTTGAAAAACGCGCATTTTTCCTATGCAAATAAAATCGCAAATAAATCCGAATAAAACCAAAAGTGATTTTAATATTTTTCCTCCAATATTTCTTTTATTTTGGAGAAGTCATATTATCTCCGCTCATATATTTCATCAAGAAATATTTTTAGGAAGAGAAAATAATTAAAACCAACGTGATCCTCGTACCGGTATTCGAGAAAACTCAAATACGAAAACGATAGAATTCCCAACACTCTCCGTAGGTCCTTGAGTTGCTTAGAATTTTCGAGGATCGCCACGCACAAAAAAGCAATCCAACATGCAATGCAATATGATCTATGTATAACATTCCAAATTGAAAATTTGGGATGTTACAAACCTACCCCCCTTAGAATGAATCTCGCCCTCGAGATTCAGCTTGGCAAGAGAACAGGTGTGGCTGGTCCTTGCGTAGATCATCCTCTCGTTCCCAGGTGGCTTCTTCCTCGGTGTGGTGACTCCACTGAACTTTGCAAAACTTGATAACCTTACTGCGAGTGACTCTGCTCGAAAACTCGAGGATCTTGATGGGTTTCTCCTCGTAAGTCAGATCGCTATCCAATTGAATTGCTTCCAGGGGTACTATGTCTCTTAAAGGAATATCTGCCCTCTCTCTATGACACTTCCAAAGCTGAGAAATGTGAAACACATCATGCGCTCCTGACAATCCTTCGGGTAACTCTAACTTGTAGGCAACCTCTCCCCTGCGTTCCAAAACACGGTAAGGTCCCACAAATCTCGGGGCTAACTTTCCCTTAACTCCGAAACGTTTAACTCCTCGCATAGGTGATACTCTCAGGTATGCTCGGTCTCCGATTTCATAGACTACTTCCATGCGCTTCGAGTCTGCGTAACTCTTCTGCCTGGACTGAGCTACCTTCAGTCTATCTCGAATCAACTTAACCTTCTCTTCGGACTCCTTGATTAGGTCTGGTCCAAATAACTGACGGTCTCCGACTTCATACCACATCAACGGCGTTCGGCATCTCCTCCCGTACAATGCTTCGAACGGTGCCATCTTCAAACTGGCCTGGTAAATATTGTTGTACGAGAACTCCGCATAGGGCAAGTTGTCATCCCAACTAGATCCATAATCTAGAGCACAAGCTCTCAACAAGTCCTCCAGAATATGATTGAATCTCTCGGTCTGTCCATCTGTCTGCGGATGAAAGGTTGTACTAAATTCCTGCCTCGTTCCCAAAGTCTGGTGTAGCTGATGCCAAAACTTTGAGGTGAACTGTGTTCCTCTATCTGATACAATGGTCCTCGAAACTCCATGCAGACATACAATCTTGTTCATGTATATCTTGGCCAACTTCGCACTGGTATACGTGGTTTTCACGGGGATAAAGTGAGCTACTTTGGTCAAGCAATCCACTACTACCCATATTGAGTCATATCCTGATTTGGTCCTGGGCAATCCGGTGATAAAGTCCATGCCCAGTGTATCCCACTTCCATTCGGGTATCGGCATAGGCTGTAGCAATCCTGCTGGCTTCTGATGCTCTGCCTTCACTCTGTGGCATACATCACATGCGGCTACATACTCGGCAATATCCTTCTTCATTCCCGTGCACCAGAAACGTTCTTTTAAATTAAAATACATCTTGGTGTTCCCGGGGTGTATCGAGTAAGGTGAATCATGTGCTTCCCGTAGTATCAACTTCCTGATATCGGCGTTGTTGGGCACATAGATTCGATCCTCAAACCACAAGGTGTCGTGTTCATCCTCACGAAATCCCTGGGCTTTTCCTTCATTCATCTTCTCCTTTATCTCTGCAATCTATTTTTCATCCTTCTGGGCTTCTCGTATCTTTCCCAACAATGTTGACTGAACCTCCAAGGTTGAAACAAAACCTCTAGGAACTTTTTCCAAACGAAGTTCCCTGAGATCTTCTGCTAACTCCTGTGGCAATCCCCCCTTTACTAGGATATTTGCATAACTCCTCCGGCTCAAGGAGTCTGCCATGACATTGGCCTTTCCTGGGTGATAGTGCAGCTTCATATCGTAATCTTTTATAAGATCCAACCATCCCCTTTGTTTGAGATTCAGGTCTTTCTGAGTGAAAATGTACTTCAAATTCTTGTGATCCATGTACACATCACAACGATTTCCAATAAGGAAATGTCTCCAAGTTTTGAGCGCATGCACAACTGCTGCTAGCTCTAAATCGTGCACCGCATAATTCAACTCGTGCGGTCGCAAATGACGAGATGCATAAGAAACAACTCTTCCATCCTGCATGAGTACTCCTCCAAGTCCTGAGCGTGAAGCATCGCAGTATACATGGAAATCCTTGCGTATATCTGGCAAAATCAGCACTGGGGCTGTCGTCAACCGTCTCTTCAACTCCTGGAAACTTTCTTCGCATTCTTCAGTCCAATGAAACTTTGTGTCCTTCTTCAATAATATCGTCATCGGCTTTGCAATCTTGGAGAAATTCTCTATGAATCTTCAGCAATTTCCCGCAAGTCCAATTAAATCGCGGTTCTCTCCAACTGAAGTGAGTGCCAACCACTTAGTGACTGCCTGCACTTTGACGGGGTCCACTGCAATACCTTCTCCCGATATGACATGCCCTAAGAATCCAACTTCCTTCAACCAAAACTTGCATTTGCTAAACTTGGCATACAACTGATGCTCTCTGAGCTTCTCCAGTACAAAACGCAAATGCTCCACGTGTTCCTCTTTGTTCTTCGAGTACACCAAAATATCATCAATGAATACCACGACAAACTTGTCTAAGAACTCCATGAATGCCTTGTTCATCCTACTAATGAAATAGGCAGGGGCGTTAGTCAATCCAAATGGCATAACAGTATACTCATATAGCCCATACCTTGTGGTGAAGGTTGTCTTGGGTATATCCTTCTCTCGGATCTTCAACTGGTGGTATCCTAATCATAAATAGATCTTGGAGAATACTTTAGCTCCTTGAAGTTGGTCGGACAAATCATTGATCATCGGCAGCGGGTACTTATTCTTAATCGTCACTTCATTCAGTGCCCGATAATCAACGACCATCCTTAAAGATCCATCCTTCTTTTCGACCAAAAGCACTGGAGCTCGCCAAGGTGAAGAACTCCGGCGAATAAATCCTTTCTCCAATAACTCCTTAATCTGCTTCTTGATCTCCTCAGATCGTTTGCTGGTATCCGATACGGTCTCTACGATATTGGTCCGGTTCCACGCAATAGCTCTATCAAAAACTCAATATCCCTATCCGGCGGCATGCCTGGTAGCTCCTCTGGAAATACATCAGGGTAATCCTTTCCTACAGGCACTTCCTCCTGAATAACTCCCATGAGAGAATGTACTTGTGTCCTTCTAGGTGAATGCCTAGACACATACTTGATCCTTTTTCCCTCCGGGGTGGTAAGCAAAATAGACTTACTGGCAAAATCGATGTTACCTCCATACATCGATAGCCAATCCATACCTAATATGACATCCAGACCTTGTGACTCCAAAACTATCAGGTCTGAGGGGAAAACATGTCGTCCAATGGTCAATGGCATCTGAAAGCATCCTTGGTTTGCCATATATTCCGCTCCGGGTGAACTTACTAACATGGGGGTCATAAGGACTCTGGTGGGCAACTTATGTCTAATTACGAATCCCCTTGAAATGTATGAATGCGATGCACCACTATCGAAAAGAACTACTGTGGTAAATGAATTAACCAAAAACTTACCGATAACTGCATCTGGTTGCTCTTCAACCTCCTCCATGGTCACGTGGTTCACTTGTCCTTTGTTGAATGGGTTGGGCTTCTTCCCGGCGATTCCATTGTCGTTCCCATTCTTCGCTTCAGGGCACTCTCCGGCATAGTGTCCGTTCTTCCCACACTTGAAACAGGTGATGTGTCTCAAGTCCCTCTTAGCGGGTGTTGATGGAGTAGAGCGGTTCTGATCATTATTTGCTCCATTACCATCCCATTCTTGGGGCCATTGTGGTTAGGAGAACCTCCTCCAGTGTGGGTATGGCTTCCTTGGTTATGGGTGTATCCTCCCCAATTCGGGGTGAAGCGGGGCTTCTGCTGGGCTCCTGAATTATTCCTTCCTTGTCCATACTTCCTCTTGCGACTCTCAATCTGCTCCTACTTCCCTTCAATCATAAGAGCCTTATCTACCAACTCCTGGTAATTGTTGAGGTTGCCAGCATCAACGGTACGCTCATCACATCATTCAGGCCTTCCATAAACCTCTCCTGCTTTATGGCATCTGTGGCCACATCATCCGGGGCATAACGAGATAGCGTACTAAACTCATCTATGTACTGGGCCACAGTACGATTTCCTTGGCGCAAGTTGCGAAACTCTCGCTTCTTCATGCTCATAGCTCCAGTTGAGACATGGGCAGTGCGAAAAGCTTGCTGAAACTGATCCCAAGTGACATTGGCTACCGGGAAACTGGCTGTGTAATTCTCCCACCATGCTGCTGCTGGTCTAGACAACTGATGTGCGGAAAATCGCACCTTCTCAGCATCCGTGAAATTTGTGGTGGTCAAATCCCTTCCAATCTTGCGCAGACAGTCATTAGCAACTATTGGTTCAATGCCGCTAGAAAATACCGGTGGTTACAGCCTTAAGAAACGTGTCAGGTTGTCCACGGGTGGTGGTGGTGGAGGACTATTGTTGTTGTTCTAGTTGTTCTGAGTGTTCTGGACAAGAATTTGCATCAAAGTGTTCTGCTGCTGGATTAACTGAGTGAGCTCAGGGGGAAACTGAAATTCGGGCTCATGTCTTGGGGGCATCGGATGGGTGTAGAGGGAAGAGATTAGAATAGAAATGAGGTCTAAGGGAAAATTCACTACCCATATGCATATGAGACAGACACAAACATATCACACCAATCAATTTCAAGCAAGGGCTTACAAAGATCTAACTAGCGTTACAAAGTGCTCTAAATTCTACTTTATGGGGGAAAACTACTAGTCATAGGGTGGTCATCTAGAAATTTTGATCGGCGGAAGATTCCATGATGTCTGCTCCAGCTTCATCTTCGTAGTCTTCGTCATCACTATCATCGGGATCTGAGTCCGTGTCGTTGATGATGATGTAGTCTTAAACGAATCTCCTTGGGTTCTTCTTCTTCTTCTTCTCCTCCTGGTGCTGGATCTCCCATGAATACACCTAGCTTCCTCGTCAAATCATCATTCTTCTCCACAAGTATCATCATCTCCTCTTCGTATCCGTCACGTGTAGACTTGAGTTCCACTTCTAGCTCCAAGTTCCTGGTTAGTGCCTTCTTCAAATCTATCATCCCTGCGCACATCTGGTGCTCCTGCCGACGAATGTGCTGGTTTAACTCATGGATGAACGCTGCAATGGACCTGTCCTTTCGGGTACTGATCATGTCCCATTACTCATCTCGGCGTCCACAAATCTGGTAGATAGTGTCCTTCAGCTCCTGCTTGTAGACTTCTCCAATCCGTCCCATAGTAATGTGGGCTGCCATACTCTTGCATAGGCTCCAGGTTGGTGCATCAAAAGAAAATTCTATTGGCTCAATGGATGGTGCGAAGGTTCTACCGGGAATTTGAACTTGAATACTCCATCGCTCTTCTTCTGGTATAGTGGCAGTGTAGGTCCCGGTGAAGCTTGGTATTCCTATGTTCAGGTACCTAGTGACTTCCTTCAAGTGTCATCCAAACAACGTGTCTTCATCTGGTTGCGTGAACTTGTTCCATGGGTCCACCATCCTAAAAGAGTAGAAAATGGAGAGGAGTCATAAATGAGTAGAGAAGAGTGACCTAGGGTTTATCTTAGTGGTCGCATCCTACAGTCAGCATGTGCTCTGATACCATCTTGTAGCGACCACGATCCGAATGGACCGAAGTCTCTGTGTTTCAGTGTCATCCCTGGATCTGTAATGCTGACACACATAGTACTCGAAGGATTTATAAGAGAGTGGCAATCACACACTTATTACATCGAATGTCTCAAAAGAGAACTTATTACAAAAGTCTATGGCTTAAGTGAGTCCATCAACTCCAACGACATAGCTGAGCGCATGAAAAACGACCTAGAATGTCTTACTCCTTGGCTAAAAAGTCTGCAACGTAACATGTTGGAGCCCGAAATGGGTCAGCACATGGAATATGCTGGCAAGATAACACTGTAGAGCAAGTAACAGAAGTAAAGGCTAACACTATATGCATATTTGGCTGGTGGAGGCTCTAAGGTTAAAGTTTTTGCATAAAGCCAATTTTTCCCTACAACAAAGGAATAAATTTTATTTTAACTATCATGGTAGTTGAAACATCATTGAGAAGGTACCTCCAACTCAATCCCAATTAAAGTAGTCATCATTAACCCAACAAATTAATTTTTAGAGTGATGAGATCAACCAATAATTCAAGTACCAGATACTCAAGATTGTCCATAACCGGGACACGGATAATCATGATTAGTTTGTACACTATGCAGAGGTTTGTGCAGTTTTCCCCACAAGACTCGATCTGCTCCGTTGGATTTCTCGCACTGCATGGTGTGACAAACGGATGACCGAGACACAGTCTATGAGAAGCATTCACTCTTTACCCCAGGTGGACCTGTACACCTACTTTCCCCTACATCTGCTAGTCCACCACGAAAGAGCTCACACAACTTACTCATACTATGCTAAAGCCCATAATGGCATTGTGGCTGCACACGGAAGTTTCTAGCATGAATAGTTTTATGATCCCTTTGAGCCTGGGTGGCATTCCATAGGAAAAATCACACGGTACCCCCGGGATTTCCTAGGACAACACTGGATTCTCCAGGTGCCCTGCAACCAACCACCCATATGTGTATTAAAGTAGCCACCTTAACTTGAACCATTAATTAACAACTCACATCTTTCATGGATATTCTCTCAAACCCAAACCACGTCTACGAGCATAGCATAGCAGCCTAAGCATAACGTAGAAGTAACTCCCAAGGTTTGTAAATAATGCAGGTAATAGGTTCTACCTCAATCTACTTCCCAGACCCACAAGTTATGAGATCCTACTCATGCAATGTGTGAGGGTTTGATCTAATGCATAAAAACTGGGTAATAAAGGGGTATGATCAAAGTGGTACTTGCCTTGCTGATGATTCGCAAAACCTAGAGACTCGTAGTAGCACGCTTCGCACTCCGGATGTTCAATCGCAAGCAAACAATAGCATACATAAGCAAACAAACAAAGATGCACAAAAATAACTCCAAATAAGAAGATCTAACCAGAAAGTTCAACTTAAGAACTCCGGTTTGCAAAAAGAATCAAATCAAACGGAGCAACGAAACTCAAACTGGGAAAGAAACAAGATCCATTTGTTCAAGTTGGTTAAATGGAAAGAGGGCGTCGAGATGAAGATCTAGGCTTTTGAATCGCCTGATTCCGACTCTCGAGCGAAAAGAAAAACTAAAAACAAGATCAGGGCAGAAATTGCGATCGAGAATAATCGCGGATAATGCCTCGAAAAAGAAAACTGACAAACAGTCTAACGAACGAACGTTCGCTGTCTGTTGCTAACGAACGAACAATGTTCGTTAAAACGAACGTATGGACAAACGTCCGCAAACTAACTAAACCAGGAAAAAAATTGTTCTAAAAACGGATCTAGGGTTTCTAAAGAAACCGGACGGTCTTTTAAAAAAAATCGGCGGCGGCTCGATGGCTTCTACCTCGGCTCCGGTGGCGGCAAGGTGACGGTGAGGCGGCAGCGTGGCTACTCGGTGCGGGTGGCAGGCAGGCGCGCCGCGGCGGCGGGGCTGGCGGCGGCGAGCTGCGTGGCGGCGGCGGGCTGGCGCGGCTGCTGCTGCTGGTCCGGCGGTGGTGGGGTGGCAGCTAGGGGGGCGGCGGTATAAATAGGGGCGGGGGCCTGCTTGGGGAAGGGGGGCAGCGGGGGACGCCGAGTCGGCCACGGCGGCGAGGCGGGAGCGGCTGGGACTCCGGTCGGAGTCGGTGCAGGGCGCGGCTGTGGGCCGGCCGGGCTTCGGCCCAATCGATCTAAACCAACTCTTTTAAAAAAAATCCTGACGTCAAAAAACACGAAAATAAAATACTAAACAAGCTCCAAATATTCAGAATTAAGTTTTCACCATCCTCTAATAAAATATAGGACAAAGTGAACATTTTTCCCGGACCTAAATGCAATTTTGAAAAACGCGCATTTTTCCTATGCAAATAAAATCGCAAATAAATCCAAATAAAACCAAAAGTGATTTTAATATTTTTCCTCCAATATTTCTTTTATTTTGGAGTAGTCATATTATCTCCGCTGATATATTTCATGAATAAATATTTTTAGGAAGAGAAAATAATTAAAACTAACGTGATCCCCGTACAGGTATTCGAGAAAACTCAAATACAAAAATGGTAGAATTCCCAACTCTCTCCGTAGGTCCTTGAGTTGCTTAGAATTTTCGAGGATCGCCATGCACAAAAATGCAATCCAACATGCAATGCAATATGATCTATGTATAACATTCCAAATTGAAAATTTGGGATGTTACAACTGCGATCGAACACTCTTGAAAGTAGTGTTGGAGTTTCCGAGATGACATGAAGACCGCATAGGCAATTTTCCGATAGTGGGGGTACCATGATTTGCATGGTGTTAGAACCTCGGATACGTAGTATATGGGTTTTTGAACAGGGAATTTATGTCCCTCTTCGGCTCGTTCGACAATGAGAACGACACTCACTACCCGGTGAGTGGCTGATATATATAGCGGCATGGGTTCGCCAACACCAGGGGCGGCTAGGATTGGGTTACTTGCTAGTGGAGCTTTTATTTCTTTAAATCCAGTTGTGGCTGCATTCGTCTATTCAAAATTGTCAGTGCGTCATAGCAATCTATAAGTGGCAATGCTTTTTCTCCTAATCTGGAGATGAAGCGGCTTAAGGCTGCTACGCAGCCTGCTAGTTTTTGCACTTGCTTGAGATCGGTTGGTATTTTGAGCTCTCACAAGGCCCGGATTTTGGCTGGTTTAGCTTCGATTCCTCTATGGAATGCGATGAACCCTATTAGCTTTCTGGATGGAATGCCAAAAACACATTTTTCCGGATTGAGCCTTATGTCATATTGTTGAAGGTTGGCAAACGTAAGGCGGATATCTTCAACCAAAGTCTCAACGTGTTTGGTCTTTACGACTATGACGTCAACATAAGCCTCCACTGTTTTGCCAATTTGCTTTTCTAAGCATGTTTGAATCATGCTTTGATATGTGGCGCCAGCATTTTTAAGTCCAAAGGGCATAGTGTTGAAACAAAAAGGGCAGTACGGGGTAATAAATGCCATTGCGGCCTGATCGGATTCCTTCATCTTTATCTGATGGTATCCGGAATAAGCATTAAGGAAGGACAACGAGTCGTGTCCGACTGTTGCATCGATAATTTGATCAATGCGGGGCAAAGGAAAGGGATCCTTTGGACAGGCCTTATTCAGGTCTGTGAAGTCGGCGCAGAGGCGCCATGATTTATCCTTCTTCGGTACCATGACTAGGTTGGCTAGCCAGTCCGGGTGTTTAATTTCTCTGATGAATCCGACTTCCAATAGCTTGGCTAGCTCTTCTCCCATTGCTTATCTTTTGGGTTCAGAAAACCATCGCCGTGACTGCTTGACCGGTTTGAACCCTTTGACAATATTGATGCTGTGCTCGGCCAGCCTGCGTGGAATTCCCGACATATCTGAAGGTTGCCAGGCGAATATATCCCAATTTTCCCGAAGGAAGGCGCGTAACACACTGTCCACCGCCGGATCCAGCTATGCCCCAGTGGATGCTGTCTTGTTAGGGTCCGTTGGGTGCACTTGGAATTTGATGATTGCATCTTTTGGCTTGAAGGAGGTAGACTTAGATCTTTTGGCGAGGATTACGTCGTCCTTATCCACCTTTGATCGTAGGGTGGTTAATTCTTCGGCCGCAAGGGCTTCAGATAATGCCTCTAAGGCTTATACAGTCTTTTTTTCGGCGCGGAGCGCTCTATCCGGATCACTTGTTAATGTGATCACTCCATTGGGCCCTGGCATTTTAAGCTTCATGTACCAGTAATGGGGTATAGCTTGAAAGCGTGAGAAAGCGTCCTGTCCTAGAAGGGCGTGGTATCCGCTATGAAAAGAACAATGTGGAAGAGTAGTTCCTCTGATCTGTAGTTGTTGGATGTGCCGAGTACTTCATCGAGCTTAATGCTTCCCGAACACCGTGCTTCGCGTCTTGGTATAATTCCTCTAAAGGTTCTGTTGGTGTGCTCAATGCGGGATTTCTCGACCTGCATTTTTGCAAGCGTTTCCTCATATATGAGGTTTATTGAGGCGGAAGCCGTCCACTATTGGATCTAGTACAAGAGCAGCTTATGCTCGGATTGGCCGGACTCGAGGTGCGTCTTCGGCAGAAAAACTAATTGCCGTGTCGCTCCATGGGCTTGCAGAGCTAATTTGGTAAAGCTCGGCAAGTTCGTGATTCGCTCCCTTGCGGCGGTTATTTGAGGAGAATGTCTCGAATACAGTGAAGTCATCGACGTCCTTCTCCCCTGATATAGTGGTGGAGAGAATTGTCGTACCACTCTTTGCTACCTACCGGAGTACCCAACATGCTCTAAGGCAATGGTTTGGGACATTGTCCGGGGTTGCGTGTATTTGGCAAGGTGTATCGAGTAGTCCGTCCAGTACGATCATGTTCCTTAAAAAGGTTTGTTCTTCTTGCCAATAGGCATGCTATCGGATGACCTACTTGGGTATGTCCGTTTAGCCTTGGTAGTTTACTATCCGGATATGGACTGTTCAAGAGGTGTATTCTGGGCTATCCAAGTATTTTTCATTGCGCAGTACTTCCGTACTAACTGTGATAGGTCTGTGAAACTCAGAACACGATGTCGGTTGAGGGCGTTTGAGATGCCCTCATCCCTGCAATTGCGGTAAAATATGGAGACCGCTTCGTCGTCGCAGCAGTCCCTGATTTTGTTTTTAACAAGTAGGAATCTGGCCGAGAAGTGGTTGACCGTTTCCTCGGGCTGCTGATGTATGTTCGTGAGATCATCTATGTTTGGGAGTCTGGATTTACTTGCAGACTTTTTCCCAGGGTGGGTGGGTGTTGGTAATTTTGAATCCCGATCCAAATTTGTATTCGGAGTTTGACAACCTCCGATGTGGATGATCCAGTCTTGATAGTGTCTAATCGTTCCCTGTGCCCGGCGCTAATCCCAGAGCTCACAAAACATAACGTGCCTCCCGAAAGGGGCGTATTTGGCTCGATGGGTTCAGAGATCCGAATTGTATCGGTCTTTGTCTCGAGAGGGGCAGTATCTTCGGCTCCGTCCTCAACTGCTGCCACTAGGTGAGTGATCGGGGAGGGATCAATCTCATCGTGGCCGGATTTAGATCTGATGTGATCTCCTGGCAATGAAAGCCCCAGGTGGCGATGCGATCCAGCAGCTCGTTTAAGGACGAGAGATCTCCCGAGGTCGCCTCATCAGAGTGGCCGGAATCGGCATAAAGGTGGTGCTCGATGGCTGCAGGGAGTGCGGCCGGCCCAGAGGCCATGTGGGTGCATACAGCAAACCACCGAGCTGGAGAACCTGGCCGATAGCAAAGTTGTTTCCGAGGGTGATCCCGTCATTGATGACGAGACAAGCCATCGATCGCTCATCGCGAGCGCACATCGGAGCTCTCAATGAGAGCACCATTGTCAGTGTAAAAACCGGCAGATTTCGGGTAGGGGGGCCCAAGCTGTGCGTTTAGAGGATCGATGGTAACAGGAGGCTGGGGACACGATGTTACGCAGGTTCAGGCCCACTCGATCGAGGTAATACCCTACTTCCTGCTATATTAATATGGATGATGATGAATACAAGAGTTGATCTACCTCGAGATCATAATGGCTAAACCCTAATTCTAGCCTATGAGGATATTGTGATGTTGATGATCCCCTCTATAGACTAAACCCCCCGGCTTATATACACGCCAGAGGGGACCTAGGGGTACAAGGGAGACTTGGGGAGGAAGTAATTAGATACATCCGGACTCTACACTTGCCTTTCTACGTACATAGGAGTCCTGACCAAACATGGGAGATGGTCTTCTGCTTCTTCTTTACGCGGCCTACCAATAAGGCCCAGCTTCAATGCCCCGGATGCCTGAGGACCCCTGAATACAAGACTCCCTCACCAGGTAGGGGGCTCACTTGCACAAACCTGAAAGCGTGCATAGTGTGTCATCATCATTGCCATCTCCATCTTCGCCGACGCCATCAGCTATGGTGCCCAAGAAGTCTGGTTCTTGTGCCCATCCATCCACATCGAAGGGTACGCCGCCCGCGGCCTCTAATGACGCGGGGGATGCGGATGCGAGCCGAGACGTGAATACTGCTGGGGATGTGGTTGGAGCAGGCGGCCCCATCACCACGTCCCCCGCGGGCGACTCAAGGGCAGGAGACGTCGGGAGAGAACAACATCAGCAACGCCTCGGCAACCACCTTCCGCATGGTGTGGACCAGGGGGTCACTCCGTTCGCACCACCTCATCCCACTGACGGACACAGCTGCAACAACGATGCTCGGTCTGGAACAAGCCATCGTCCCCGCTATGGGAGCGAACGCGACGCATGTGCCTCCTCCCGGACGAGCCTCTGCGCTCAAAGGAGCCGCTGATACTCGAGCACCACCGCCGCGCAACCCCGCTGCCCAGGTGGTCGTTCTGGAGCACCATGGGCGCGGCGCCGTGGCTATTACTGCCGCTGGCACCGTTAGGAGCCAGGCGATGATACGATCGACATCATCAATATCTATGCCAAGCACAACCACAGAGGCAATGGCGCCAGCTCAGCTGCTACTAAGGTTTCCGCCAGCAGCCGAGAAGATGTAAGAATGGCGTGCCACCATCCAAAGCCTGCTCAGTTTCGCCGAGGCTGTGGGCTCTCGACGAGCTGGCCCGCCACGGCCTCCCAAAGCAACAGCAATCGCTCGTACCGCTGGCCGAATCGAGGGGGCCGTCCCCATAGTGCAGTCCCCGCCCCGGCAGCCGATGCGAGCGTAGCAGAATCAAGAACCCGGCGATCTCTCGATGGCCTCTTCTGGCCGTCGAGTACGTCCTGGCCAAAATCAAGCCCCGTAGGATAGGCGACAGGGAGATGTGCGCGTCGTCACAGGTCGACGCAACAACAACCTCCACCAGACCGACGGGTGCAATGGCCTCAACATCGACGAGCCTGCGCTCGGTGTTGGCGGGTGCCTACCATTCAAGGTTGGCTGCCATGCCTTCACGCAAGAACTGCGGCAAGTTTGTTGGCTATCTTTCCGCACATTCAATCTAGAGATACCTGAGAAGTATGACGGGAGGCTGAACCGGGCAGAGTTCCTGAGCATCTACACCATCGCTGTTCAGGCTGCCGGGGGAAGAGACGAGAAGGTGTTCGCCAACTACTTCCCTTTGGCCCTCAAGTCCAATGTGAGGTCTTGGCTGATGCACCTACCAGAGGGCTCCATTTCGTCATGGGCAGATCTGTGCCAAGAGTTCATCGGTGACTTCACCAGTGGCCACTAGGAGCCCGACAGGCCAAGTGAACTGCAACTGTTGGGAAACATAGTATTTCAAAAAATTACCTACAATCACGCAAGATCTATCTAGGAGAAGCATAGCAACGAGTGGGGAGAGTGTGTCCACGTACCCTTGTAGACCGAAAGCGGAAGTGTTTAGTAACGCGGTTGATGTAGTCGAACGTCTTTGCGATCCAACCGATCCAAGTACCAAACGTATGGCACCTCCGCGTTCAGCACATGTTCAGCTCGATGATGCCCCTCGAGCTCGTGATCCAGTTGAGGCCGAGGGAGAATTCCGTCAGCACGACGGCGTGGTGACGATTTTGATTAAGATACCGGTGCAAGGCTTCGCCTAAGCACTATGACGATATGACCGAGGTGTGTAACTCTGGAGGGGGGGCACCGCACACGGTTAGGAACAATTGATGTGTCTTCTATGGGTGCCCTCCCAACGTATAGAAAGGAGGGAGAGTGAGGAGGTGGCCGGCCGTGGGGAGGAGGCGCGCCAAGGGGGGAGTCCTACTCCGACTAGGAGTAGGGCTCCCCTTTCCTACTAGGAGTAGGAGAAGAGGGAAGGGAGGGAGAGAAGAGAAGGAAGGAGGGGGCGCCGCCCCTCCCACCTAGTCCAATTCGGACTAGGCTTGGGGGGGTGCATGGCTTACCCTAGGCAGCCCATCTCTCTCTACCCTAAAGCCCAATAAGTCCCATTAACTCCCCGGGGGGTTCCGGGAACCTCCCGATACTCCGGTATTTAACCGGCGACCCCTGGAACCCTTCCGGTGTGAGAATATTACCATCCAATATATCAATCTTTATGTCTCGACCATTTAGAGACTCCTCGTCATGTCCGTGATCACATCCGGGACTCCGAACTACCTTCGGTACATCAAAACACATAAACTCATAATACTGATCGTCATCGAATGTTAAGCGAGCGGACCCTACGGGTTCGAGAACTATGTAGACATGACCGAGACTCATCTCCGGTCAATAACCAATAGTAGAACCTGGATGCTCATATTGGTTCCTATATACTCTATGAAGATCTTTATGGGTCAAACGGAAAACAACATACGTTGTTCCCTTTGTCATCGGTATGTTACATGCCCGAGATTCGATCATCGGTATCATTATACCTAGTTCAATCTTGTCACCAAAAATTCTCTTTACTCATTCCGTAATACATCATCTCATGACTAACTCATTGGTCGTTTCCTTGCAAGGCTTATTATGATGTGTATTACCGAGAGGGCCCAGAGATACCTCTCCGACACTCGGAGTGACAAATCCTATTCTTGATCTATGCCAACACCACAAACACCTTCGGAGACACCTGTAGATCATCTTTATAATCACCCAGCTACGCTGTGACATTTGATTGCACACAAGGTGCTCTTCCGGTATTCAGGAGTTGCATAATCTCATAGTCATAGGAACATGTATAAGTCATGAAGAAAGCAATAGCAGAAAAACAAAACGATCATAGTGCTAAGCTAACGGATGGGTCTTGTCCACCACATCATTCTCCTAATGATGTGATCATGTTGATCAAATGACAACTCATGTCTATGGTTAGGAAACATAACCATCTTTGATTAATGAGCTAGTCTAGTAGAGGCATACTAGGGACACTCTGTTTTGTCTATGTATTCACACATGTATCAAGTTTCCGGTTAATACAATTATAGCATGAATAAAAGAAATTTATCATGATATATAAGGAAATATAAATAACAACTTTATTATTGTCTCTAGGGCATATTTCCTTCAGTCTCCCACTTGCACTAGAGTCAATAATCTGGATTACATAGTAATGGTTCTAACACCCATGGAGTCTTGGTGATGATCATGTTTTGCTCGTGGAAGAGGCTTAGTCAACGGGTCTGCAACATTCAGATCTGTATGTATCTTGCAAATTTCTATGTCTCCCTCCTTGACTTGATTGCTGATGAAATTGAAGCGTCCCTTGATGTGCTTGGTTCTCTTGTGAAACTTGGATTCCTTCCCCAAGGCTATTGCTCCAGTTTTATCACAAAAGATTTTCATTGGACCCGATGCACTAGGTATTACACCTAGATCGAATATGAACTCCTTCATCCAAACTCTTTCATTTGCTGCTTCCGAAGCAGCTATGTACTCCGCTTCTCACGTAGATCCCGCCACGACGCTCTGCATGGAACTGCACCAACTGATAGCTCCACCGTTCAACAAAAATACATATCCGGTTTGTGACTTAGAGTCATCTGGATCAGTGTCATAGCTTGGATCGACGTAACCGTTTATGACGAGCTCTTTGTCACCTCCATAAACGAGAAACATATCCTTTGTCCTTTTCAGGCACTTCTGGATGTTCTTGACCGCTGTCCAGTGATCCACTACTAGATTACTTTGGTACCTCCCTGCTAAACTTATAGCAAGGCACACATAGGGTTTGGTATACAGCATTGCATACATGATAGATCCTATGGCTGAGGCATCGGGAATGACTTCCATTTTCTCTCTATCTTCTGCAGTGGTCGGGCATTGAGTCTTACTCAACTTCACACCTTGTCACATAGGCAAGAATCCTTTCTTTTACTGATCCATTTTGAACTTCTTCAAAACTTTATCAAGGTATGTGCTTTGTGGAAGTCCAATTAAGTGTCTTGATCTATCTCTATAGATCTTGATGCCCAATATATAAGCAGCTTCACCAAGGTCTTTCATTGGAAAATTCTTATTCAAGTACCCTTTTATGCCATTCAGAAATTATATATCATTTCCAATCAATAATATGTCATCTACATTTAATATCAGAAATGCTACAGAGCTCCCACTCACTTTCTTGTAGATACAGGCTTCTCCAAAAGTCTATATAAAACCATATGCTTTGATCACCTCATCAAAGCGTATATTCCAACTCCGAGATGCTTGCACCAGTCCATAGATGGATCGCTGGAGCTTGCACACTTTGTTAGCACCTTTAGGATCGACTAAACCTTCTGGTTGCATCATATACAACTCTTCTTTGAGATATCCATTAAGGAATGCAGTTTTGACATCCATTTGCCAGATTTCATAATCATAAAATACGGCAATTGCTAACATGATTCAGACAGACTTAAGCATCGCTACGGGTGAGAAAGTATGATCGTAGTCAACTCCTTGAACTTGTCGAAAACCTTTCGCAACAAATCGAGCTTTGTAGACAGTAACATTACCATCGGCGTCAGTCTTCCTCTTAAAGATTCATTTATTTTCAATGTCTTGCCGATCATCGGGCAAGTCAACCAAAGTCCACACTTTGTTCTCATACATGGATCCCATCTCATATTTCATGGCCTCAAGCCATTTTGCGGAATCTGGGCTCATCATCGCTTCCTCATAGTTCGTAGGTTCATCATGCTCTAGTAACATGACTTCCAGAACTGGGTTATCGTACCACTCTGGCGCAAAACGTACTCTGGTTGACCTACGAGGTTCTGTCGTAACTTGATCTGAAGTTTCATGATCATCATCATTAGCTTCCTCACTGATCGGTGTAGGGATCACTGGAACTAGCTTCTGTGATGTACTACTTTCCAATTCTGGAGAAGGTACAATTACCTCATCAAGTTCTACTTTCCTCCCACTTACTTATTTCGAGAGAATCTCCTTCTGTAGAAAGGATACATTCTTAGCAACGAAAATCTTGCCTTCAGATCTGTGATAGAAGGTGTACCCAACAGTTTCCATTGGGTATCCTATGAAGACACATTTCTCCGATTTGGGATTGAGCTTATCAGGTTGAAGCTTTTTCACATAAGCATCGCAGCCCCAAACTTTAAGAAACGACAACTTGGGTTTCTTGCCAAACCACAATTCATAAGGCGTTGTCTCAATGGATTTAGATGGTGCCCTATTTAACGTAAATGCTGCTGTCTCTAAAGCATAACCCCAAAACGATAGTCATAAATCAGTAAGAGACATCATAGATCGCACCATATCTAATAAAGTACGGTTACGACGTTCGGACACACCATTACGCTGTGGTGTTCCACGTGGCGTAAGCTCTGAAACTATTCCACATTATTTCAAATGAAGACAAAACTCGTAACTCAAATATTCTCCTCCACGATCAGATCGTAGAAACTTTATTTTCTTGTTATGATGATTCTCTACTTCACTCTGAATTTTTTTGGAGTTTTCAAATGTTTTAGATTTGTGCTTCATCAAGTAGATATACCCATATTTGCTCAAATCATCAGTGATGGTCAGAAAATAACGATACCCACCACGAGCCTCAACGCTCATCGGTCCGCATACATCAGTGATGTATGATTTCCAACAAGTCAGTTGCTTGCTCCATTGTTCTGGAGAACGGAGTTTTAGTCATCTTGCCCATGAGGCATGGTTCGCAAGCACCAAGTGATTCATAATCAAGTGATTCCAAAAGTCCATCCGCATGGAGTTTCTTCATGCGCTTTACACCAATATGACCTAAATGGCAGTGCCACAAATAAGTTGCACTATCATTATCAACTTTGCATCTTTTGGCTTCAATATTATGAATATGTGTATCACTACGATCGAGATCCAACAAAAATAGACCACTCTTCAAGGGTGCATGACCATAAAAGATATTACTCATATAAATAGAATAACCATTATTCTCTGATTTAAATGAATAACCGTCTCGCAACAAACAAGATCTAGATATAATGTTCATGCTCAACGCTGCCACCTAATAATTATTATTTAGGTCTAAAACTAATCCCGAAGGTAGATGTAGCGGTAGTGTGCCGACGGCGATCACATCGACTTTGGAACCATTTCCCACATGCATCGTCACCTCGTCCTTAGCTAATCTTTGTTTAATCCATAGCCCCTGCTTCGAGTTACAAATATTAGCAACCGAACTAGTATCAAATACCCAGGTACTACTATGAGCATTAGTAAGGTACACATCAATAACATGTATATCAAATATACCTTTGTTCACTTTGCCATCCTTCTTATCCGCCAAATACTTGGGGCAGTTCTGCTTCAAGTGTCCAGTCTTTTTGCAGTAGTTTCAGGCTTGGCTCCAGACTTGGTTTCTTCGCAGGATTAGCAATTGGCTTGCTATTCTTCTTGAAGTTCCCCTTCTTTCCCTTGCCCTTTTTCATGAAACTAGTGGTCTTGTTAACCATCAACAATTAATGCTCCTTTTGATTTCTACCTCCGCGGCTTTGAGCATAGCGAAGAGCTTGGGAATTGTCTTCTACATCCCTTGCATATTATAGTTCATCATGAAACCTTTATAGCTTGGTGGCAGTGATTGAAGAACTCTATCAATAACACTATCTTTGTCAACTTTGCATCCAAGTTGAGTCATGTGATTGTAGTACCCAGACATTCTGAGTAAGTGTTCACTGATAGAACTGTTCTCCTCCATCTTGCAGCTATAGAACTTATTGGAGACATCATATCTCTCAATTCGGGCATTTGCTTGAAATATTAAGTTCAACTCTTGGAACACCTCATATGCTCCATGACGTTCAAAACGTCTCTGAAGTCCCAATTCTAAGCCATAAAG
Organism: Secale cereale; assembly: GCA_902687465.1. Lineage (NCBI taxonomy): Eukaryota > Viridiplantae > Streptophyta > Magnoliopsida > Poales > Poaceae > Secale > Secale cereale. Next base: position 493,411,619 of record LR738710.1, read on the forward strand.
CATGGCACACGGAACTATCGAGTAGTCATCAGACCACGTTTGCCAGACGTTCAAAGCATCTACATTAGCTGGAGGGGGCTTGTCACCTAGCGGTGCTTCAAGGACATAATTCTTCTGTGCAGCAATGAGGATAGTCCTCAAGTTACGGACCCAGTCCATGTAGTTGCTACCATCATCTTTCAACTTAGCTTTCTCTAGGAACACATCAAAATTCAAGGGAACGGTTGCACGGGCAATTGATCCACAACAACATAGATATGCAAAAACTATCAGGACTAAGTTAATGATAAATTAAAGTTCAATTAATCATATTACTAAAGAACTCCCACTTAGATAGACATCCCTCTAGTCATCTAAATGATCACGTCATCCAAATCAACTAAACCATGTCCGATCATCACATGAGATGGAGTAGTTTTCAATGGTGAACATCTTATGTTGATCATATCTACTATATGATTCACGCTCGACCTTTCAATCTCGAGTGTTCCGAGGCCATGTCTGTACATGCTAAGCTCATCAAGTTCTAACCCGAGTATTCTGCATGTGCAAAACTATCTTACACCCGTTGTATTTGAACGTAGAGCTTATCACACCTGATCATCACATGGTGTCTCGGCACGACGAACTTTCGCAACGGTGCATACTCAGGGAGAACACTTGTAACTTGAAATTTTGTAAGAGGTCATCGTATAATGCTACCGCTGTACTAAGTAAAATAAGAAGCATAATAAGATAAACATCACATGCAATCAAAATATGTGACATGATATGGCCATCATCATCTTGTCCTTTTGATCTCGATCTCCAAAGCATCGTCATGATCTCCATCGTCACCGTCTTGACACCATGATCTTCATCGTAGCGTCGTGGTCATCTCGCCAACTATTGCTACTACTACTATCGCTAACTCATAGTGATAAATTAAAGCAATTACATTGCCTTCGCAATTCATACAATAAAGAGACAACAATAAGGCTCCTGCCGGTTGCCGATAATTTACAAAACATGATCATCTCATACAATAACGTATAACACATCTCGTCTTGACCATATCACATCACAACATGCCCGGAAACAACAGGTAAGACATTCTCTACTTTGTTGTTGCAAGTCTTACGTGGCTGCTACGGGCTTAGCAAGAACCGTTCTTACCTACGCATACAAAACCACAACGATTTTTTGTCAAGTGTGCTGTTTTAACCTTCACAAGGACTGGGCGTAGTCACACTCAATTCAACTAAAGTGAGAGAGACAGACACCCGCCGGTCACCATTAAGCAACGAGTGCTCGTAACGGTGAAACCAGTCTCGCGTAAGCGTATGCGTAATGTCGGTCCGGGCCGCTTCATCTCACAATACCGCTGAATCAAACTATGACATGCTGGTAAGCAGTATGACTATTATCGCCCACAACTCATTGTGTTCTACTTGTGCATAACATCTACGCATAGACCTGGCTCATGATGCCATTGTTGTGGAACGTAGTATTTCCAAAAAAATACCTACGATCACACAAGATCTTTCTAGGAGAAGCATAGCAAAGAGCGGGGAGAGTGTGTCCATGTACCCTCGTAGACCGAAAGCGGAAGCGTTTAGTAATACGGTTGATGTAGTCGAACGTCTTCGCGATCCAACCGATCCAAGTACGGTACGTATGGCACCTCCCCCTTCAGCACACGTTCAGCTCGATGACGTCCCTCGAGTCTTGATCAATTGAGGCCGAGGGAGAGTTTCGCCAGCACAACGGTGTGGTGACGGTGATAATGAAGTTGCCGGCGTAGGGCTTCACCTAAGCACTACGATATAGGATCGAAAGTACGTCTAGAGGGGGTGATTGGACTACTTGGCCAAATAAAAAACTAGCCTTTTCCCAATTTTAATTCTTGGCAGATTTTAGCAACTTACCACAAGTCAAGCAATCAACCTACACATACAATTCTAAGGGTATAGCAGCGGAATGTAAAACAATTGCATATGAAGGTAAAGGGAGGAGTTCGAGGGAGCAAACGCAATGTAGACACGGAGATTTTTTACGCGTGGTTCCGATAGGTGGTGCTATCATACATCCACGTTGATGGAGACTTCAACCCACGAAGGGTAACGCCTGCACGATTCCACGGAGGGCTCCACCCACGAAGGGTCCACGAAGAAGCAACCTTGCCTATCCCACCATGGCCATCGCCCACGAAGGACTTGCCTCACTAGAGTAGATCTTCACGAAGTAGGCGATCTCCTTGCCCGTACAAACTCATTGGTTCAACTCCACACTCTTGTCGGAAGCTCCCAAGTGACACCTAACCAATCTAGGAGACACCACTCTCCAAAAGGTAATAGACGGTGTGTTGATGATGAACTCCTTGCTCTTGTGCTTCAAATGATAGTCTCCCCAACACTCAACTCTCTCTCATAGATTTGGATTTGGTGGAAAGATGACTTGAGTGGAAAGCAACTCGAGGAAGGCTAGAGATCAAGATTCATATGGTAGGAATGGAATATCTTGGTCTCAACACATAAGTAGGTGGTTCTCTCCCAGAACAATGAGTAATGGAAGTGTAGATATGTTCTGATGGCTCTCCCCACGAATGAAGAGTGGGTGGAGGGATATATATAGCCTCCACACAAAATATAACCGTTACACAGAATTTACCAAACTCGGTGGCACCGAATCAGAGAACTCGGTCAGACCAATTTAGTTCATAATGTGACCGTTAGGCATTTCAATGGGTCTGTTATGATCAACTCGGTAGGACCGATTTCAGTAGGGTTAGGGCATAACACAATCTCAGTGAGACTGATTACACAAACTCGGTAGGACCGATTTTGGTAATAGACTAACCAGAGAGTTGGTCAGGCAAACTCGGTGGGACCGATTCGCTCATTTCGGTTGGGCCGAAACGTTACGAAGGGGAAACACAGAGTTTGCATTGTGAACTAGGTGGGACCGATCGCTCATCTCGGTTGGACCGAAATGTTACGAAGGGAAACAGAGAGTGTGCAATCCCATCTCGGTGAGACCGAGATCCCTTTCGGTGAGACCGAAAAGATTAGGGTTTTGTGGCAGTGGCTATGTCAAATGAACTCCGTGGCGCCGGATAGAATGTTTCGGTGGGGCCGAGTTTGACTTTTGGTTTGGGACATATGTGGATGTGAGAAAGTGGTTGAGGGTTTATCACTAAGCACTTTGAGTAAGAAACCCATTAAGCAACACCACACCATCTTTTAATATTATTGGCTTTCCTATGGACTCAATGTGATCTTGGATCACTAAAATAGAAAATGTAGAGTCTTGAGCTTGAGCCAATATGTGTCCTTAGCATTTTGAGGGGTCCACATTCAAAATCCATGCCATGCCGATCATTGAACTTTCTGAAATGATCATCTTGAAATAGTATTAGTTCAATGAGCTATATGTTATTAGTAATTACCAAAACCACCCAGGGATAGTTGCACTTTCATACGACGATATGACCGAGGTGTGTAACTGTGGAGGGGGGCACCGCACACGGTTAGGAACAATTGATGTGTATTCTAGGCGTGCCCTCCCCGCGTATATAAAGGAGGGGGAGGGAGGAGGCGGCCAGCCTAGGGGAGGAGGCGCGCAAAGGGGGGAGTCCTACTACCTAGCAGTAGGACTCCCCTTTCCTAGTAGGAGTAGGAGAAGAGGGAAGGAGGGAGAGAAGAGAAGAAAGGAGGGGGCATCGCCCCTCCCCCCTAGTCCAATTCGGGCTAGGATTAGGGGTGTGTGGCCTGCCCTAGGCAGCCCCTCTCTCTCTCCCCTAAAGCCCAATAAGGCCCATTTACTCCCCGGGGGGTTTCGGTAACTTCCCGGCACTCCGGTATTTATCCGGTGACCCCCGAAACCCTTCCTGTGTTCGAATATAACCTTCCAATATATCAATATTTGTGTCTCGTCCATTCCAAGACTCCTCGTCATGTCCGTGGTCACATCCAGGACTTCGAACTACCTTCGGTACATCAAAACACATAAACTCATAATACCGATCGTCATCGAACGTTAAGCCCGCGGACCCTACGGGTTCGAGAACTATGCAGACATGGCCGAGACTCATCTCCAGTTAATAACCAATAGCAGAACCTGGATGCTCATATTGGTTCCTACATATTCTACGAAGATCTTTATCAGTCAGACCGCATAACAACATACTTTGTTCCCTTTGTCATCGGTATGTTACTTGCCCGAGATCGATCGTCGGTATCATTATACCTAGTTCAATCTTGTCACAGGCAAGTCTCTTTACTCGTTCTATAATACATCATCTCGTGACTAACTCATTAGTCGTTTGCTTGCAAGGCTTATTACGATGTGTATTACCGATAGGGCCCAGAGATACCTTTTCGACACTCGGAGTGACAAATCCTACTCTTGATCTATGCCAACACCAGAAACACCTTCGGAGACACATGTAGAGCATATTTATAATCACCCAGTTACGTTGTGACGTTTGATAACACACAAGGTGTTCCGCCGATATTCAGAAGTTGCATCATCTCATAGTCATAGGAACATGTATAAGTCATGAAGAAAGCAATAAAAGAAAAACTAAAAGATCATAGTTCTAAGCTAACGGATAGGTCTTGTCCATCACATCATTCTCATAATGATGTGATCATGTTGATCAAATGACAACTCATGTCTATGGTTAGGAAACATAACCATCTTTGATTAACGAGCTAGTCTAGTAGAGGCATACTAGGGACACTATGTTTTGTCTATGTATTCACACATGTATCAAGTTTCCCGTTAATACAATTATAGCATGAATAAAAGACATTTATCATGATTTATCATGATATATAAGGAAATATAAATAACAACTTTATTATTGCTTCTAGGGCATATTTCCTTGAGTAACACATTCAGCAGAAGGAAGGAGAAACTCTTCGTAAGTATTTACAGAGATTCAGTAAAGTTCATAGAAATATTCCAAATATCCATCCGGCAGCCGTCATAGCAGCTTTCCAGTCCAATGTGCGCAATCGTCGCTTGTTCCAAGATGAACATGCAGTTGCCCAAGACTGTGAAGGAACTATACACACTAGTGGATAAGTGGGCTCAGATGGAGGAAGGAAGGAAGTTACCCAGAGAGGAAGATTGTGATAATGTTGATTCAGAGGATGAGGATGAATCAACCAGTCACAAGAAGGGCAAGAAGCACAATAAGAATCCAAGAGACAAAGCAGTGATGATTGTGGAACAATCAGGCACACCTAGTACCGTCAAGAAGGCCAAGACAGAAGCCCCCCGCAATGAAGGTGCCGCTTGCGCTGCGTGCCAGGAAGCCGTTGCCGCTGAGATAGCTGGGAAGGGTGATGGGCCGTGCTGCTAGATACATCGGACCAAGGGCCGTGACCTTCATGCGTGTTACTAGGTTGAGCAACTTGTCAAGAAGTAGAGAGCAGAATATGATAAGCGTGACAAGGAAAAGGGCCAGAATGCCGTTGGTGGTAAGGGCCGAGGTGGTGAAGCAAACCGCCCTGGCAAACCCTTTCGGAACCAAGGAAAACCTGCCAGGGGTCAAAATAAGGAAGTCTGTGATAATGTGAGTGATAGAGGGGATAAAGAGGAAACCAGTGAGCAGGAGTTTCAGAAGGCCACTGACGCCATGTACATTGATGGGGGTGCATCTTTGCACACCTCTCACCGCCAGCTCAAGCAGTGGGCACGAGAGATAAATGCCATGGAACCAGCACTAGAGGCCCCGAAGCCGCTCAAATGGTCCGGCACACCCATAATCTTTGACGAAGAGGATCACCCTGGCCGCACCATTGCGGTAGGATGTTTTCCATTGTTGGTCTCCCCAACAATTGCCAACCTCAAGGTCACAAATATGTTAGTGGATGGCAGGGCTGGGTTGAATCTGATCTCCCCTGAAGTCATCAACAAGATTCAGATAGGAGAAGAAGAGCTAGAGGTTACCGGCATGTTCCAAGGAGTTAATCCCGGCAGGAGCGATCCCAAGGGAAAGATTACACTGCCGGTAACGTTTAGGGGAGAACTGAACTATCAGCTGAGAAGTTTGTGTTTGATGTGGTTGATCTACCCCTTCCGTACAATGGGATTCTTGGATGCCCGGCCCTGGCCAAGTTCATGGCAGCATCTCAGTCTACTTACAACACTTTGAAGATGCCTGGGCCACTAGGGGTCATCACTATCCCATCAGATTAGAAGGATGCAATTATCGGTGTGGACAAGATGTACCGGGATGCAGTTGCAGTAGAGGCAGCGGCAGGAGCAGTTCCTGCCAAGGAAAGCAAAGGAAAGGAGAAGGATGGTAGGACCTCCACCAAGGAGTCCAGCAAGCATGCCCCTCTGAGTGCACGACACCCGTTGACGACGTGCCGGGGTGTTCCAATAGCAAGAGGTCCAAGGTTGCTACACCCCAAGTGAAAAAGGTCCCGGCAGGGCTGGCTGGTGTTGATGGTAATTTCACTATCAGCGCCACCCTCGATGACAAATACGAAAGCGCGCATGTTGCCTTCCTACGGGTGAAAATCGATGTCTTTTCCTGGCAACCATCTGATATCCTCGATGTTCCCAGGGAGGTAATAGAGCACCACCTTAATGTCTGCCCACACGCCCAAACTGTGAAGCAGAAAGTCCGGAAGCAGGCCTTGGAGAGGCAGGAGTTCATTGCTGAAGCGATCAAGAACCTGGAGGTAGCTGGTTTGGTTAGAGGAGTACTGCACCCTACTTGGTTAGCAAACCCAGTGGCGGTCCGGGAGGCTAACGAGAAGTGGAGGCTTTGCATTTATTTCATAGATCTCAACAAGGCTTGTCCAAAGGATCCATTTCCCGTGTCGCGCATCGACCAGATTGTGGATTCCACATCAGGTTGTGACTTTCTCTCCTTTCTGGATGCATACTCCGGGTATCATTAGATCTTCATGTCCAAAGAAGATGCACAGAAGTCATCATTCATTACTCCATGTGGTACGTACTACTTTATCCGAAGGCCATTCGGATTAAAGAGTGTTGGGTCAACTTTTTCAAGGGCAGTCCAGATTGGCTTTGAACCACAGTTGCACAGAAATATAGAAGCTTATATGGCTGACATCATGGTCAAGACCAAGGATAAGGCCATCCTTATCTAAGATTTGGAGGAGACATTTGCTAATCTACGCAAGATCAATTTGAATCTCAATCCGGAGAAGTGTGTGTTTGGTGTTCCCTCCTGCAAGCTGCTTGGGTTCTTCGTGTCCCACCGAGGGATCGAAGCCAAGGCAGGCAAGATCACAGCCATTTACAAGATCCAAGCACCAAGGACAGTTAAGGATGTGAGGCGCTTAACATGATGCATTGCCACACTAAGCAGATTCATCTGCAAGTCTGCCGAGCGTGCCATGTCGTTCTTTAAAATTTTGAAGAAGGCAGGACCTGTGAAGTGGACCCCGGAAGCATATGCAGCCCTACTACAGTTAAAGGCCTACCACTCTGCTGTGCCCACCTTTGTTGCTCCCAAACCCCAAGAGTCGTTGTTGCTATATTTGGCAGCAACCAACCAAGTGGTCAGTGCAGCCTTGGTAGCACAACGAGAAGTGGAAGATGCGGAAAGCAAGCACAACACAGCAGCATCAGAAGAGAATCAGAACAGCAGTGAGCACAACAACGAGAGCAACCCCAAGGACGCGGCAAGGAAATAAGTGGTGCATGGCCCAGTGTACTTCGTCAGCTCCTTGTTACAGGGGGCTAGATGGAGGTACTCTGGTGTGCAAAAGTTGATATTTGGTCTTGTTATGGACTCAAGGAAACTGCGCCACTACTTCTAAGCCCATAAGATAACGGTTGTCACTCGATTCCCTTTGCAAAGGATACTCCAAAATCCTAAGGCTACTGGCAGAATAGTGGAGTGGGATTTGGAGTTATCCAGCTTTGGATTGAATTATGAGAGCACGTCAACAATTCAGAGCAGGGCATTGGCAGAGTTTATTGCAGAATGGACGCCAACCCCTGACGAGGAGATAACAGAGACAGTTATCCCCGGCAAGGAATCATCCCAAGAATGGATTATGTATTTTGATGGTGCTTTTTCCCTGCAAGGTGTTGGAGCTGGCGTGCTTCTTGTTGCCCCCTCCGGGGAGCACTTGAAATACATTGTCCAAATGCATTTTGTTGGGAAGAAGCCACCAACATTACAGCAGAGTATGAAGGGCTCCTTGCCGGGCTCAGAATTGTAGGAGAATTGGGAATTAAGAAACTGATTATTCGAGGAGATTCACAGCTTGTGGTGACACAAGTCAACAAAGATTACCAAAGTCCATTGATGGAGGCATACGTTGAGGAAATGAGGAGATTTTAGGAGCACTTTGACGGGCTGGAAACAGAGCACGTACCCCGTGCTGAAAACAACATAGTTGATCACCTGTCAAAGTGTGTTGCGCAGAAGCTTCCTGTGGAACCGTGAAATTTTGTTCTCCATCTCTCTCAGCCCTCTATATCCCCAGAAACAATGGCCCGAAAAAGGGGAAAGTTGGACTACGGTAAGCCTCTCCCGACAGCACCATCCGCTCCTGGCAGAGACCCTGCGGGAAACAACTCCTCATAGCCTGCCGCACCACCCCCTCCAGTCGGACCAATGGACCCCGCGAACAAGGTTGGTGCTCCCGCAGCAGAGGAGGTGCCGCTAGTCCTCGTTGCCGAGCCACAGGCTCCAGCTTGGGCAAGGCACATTGTCCACTTCCTCCAAACCGGAGAACTCCTAGGCAACCAAGATGAAGTTGAAAAAGTAGCCTGGTGGGCTAGTATATACCAGTTTGTCAATGACACTCTGCATAGAAGGAGGCCCAACGGTGTGAAATTGAAGTGTGTCTGCCGAGAGGATGGAAAGGAACTGCTGGCTGAGATTCACATAGAAATGTGCGGCTCCCACATTGGATCAAGGGCATTAGTTGGGAAAGCATTCCGGCAAGGATTCTATTGGCCCACAGCCCTCCAAGATGCAGTTGATCTCGTTACGACATGTGAAGCATGTCAGTTTCATTCCAAGAAAATACACCTGCCTTCCCAAGCTCTTCAAACAATCCCTCTCTCATGGCCATTTTCGGTCTAGGGGCTCGATACCCTCGGCCCCTTCCCCGAAGCAACCGAGGGCTTTGAATTCTTGTTCGTTGCCATCGACAAGTTTACAAAGTGGCTGGAAGCGACTACCGTGAGAAAGGTGACTGCTCAGTCAGCTATCAAGTTCTTGAAAGAATTGGTGTGTCGTTTTGGAGTTCTGGCAAGGATCATCACCGACAACGGCACCCAGTTCATGAGGCACTCCTTCATGCAATATGTTCATACCCTCGGATGCAAGATCTCATTTGCTTCCGTGGCATACCCCCGGAGCAATGGACAAGCTGAGAGGGTGAACGCTGAAGTGTTGCGTGGACTCAAGACAAGAACTTTTGATACGCTGCAGTAGCACGGCAGGCGATGGATCGAGGAGCTTCCGGTAGTTCTCTGGTCCCTCATAACGACACCAAACCGAGCTACCGGGCAGACTCCATTCTCCCTGGTCTATGGAGCAGAAGCATTAATCCATACGGAACTCATTTACGGGTCTCATCGAGTGCTTGCCTACGATGAAGTAGCGCAAGTTGAGAACCAGCGTGACAACGCTGTGCCACTCGAAGAGAACCATCTCCGGACCGCTACGTGTGATGCACGCTACCAGCAAGCCCAGCATCGCTATCATGTAAGTACATCTAGTGCCCCTTAGTGATTTTGGTGTATTGAAGACTTATAGGTTAAGGGACTAATGTGTTTATGAGTGTATACAGGTCTATAAGTTTATGAGGAGTTTGATATTTACAAAGAAGTCGACCCCTAGAAATGAAGTTCTTCGACTGAAGACTTTGGATTTCTGAAGACTTTCTGAAGATTTTGAAAGTGAAGAAATTGGTGTGACCTTGAAGACTTGGTATTCATTTGAGGAACATGAAGCGTGAAGACTTTTGTTTTCGTAGTTTCATTTTCTCTTTCGCAATAGGAAACACCGTACTGTTAAAGGGGGCCGAGGAAATACTAAGGAAAAATTTCCATTTGATGCTCAACTCAAAATCCTACACCTACCAATCCCTTCGCGTGAAGCCATTGGAAATCTCATACAGTTCAGTCATATTCTTCAGTGACAAAGACGAAATTCTTCTGGTCTCTCAGGAATTTGTTCTGACCGAAGAGTGAGGAATTCGCCAGTGTGGATTTCCTACAAGTGAGGAACATGATAGCCCTGAGGAATTTCATACTCCAAATTCCAACCGTTGTTGTGCTACGTGCTAGTTGTCCCAAAATATCTACCTACCTAACAGTCATATCATTAAGGGCATTTATGTCTTATCATGTCGGCCTGCTCCCTAGGCTATAAATAGCCACCCCCTACAACCACTAGCTGGTTGGCTGCTCCGAGAGAAACTGACACTTGTCATAAGAGCAACCCATCCTCCGAGGACTTTGAGTCAAAATCATCAAATGAGGAAAAACCCAAAACCAAACCCAAACACCTACAAACCCAAAAGTGATTGAGCATCACTGAAGAGATTGATCCTGAGTGGATCCGACGCTTGTTACCATTGAAGATTGTGCTTCTTCCAAACGGTTAGGCGTCATGGTCTAGAGCATCCAAGAGGAATCGTGGATCGCCGAGTGATCGAGTTTGTGAAGGTTCGGACATCACCTGTGAAGACTTACCAAGAGTGATTGGGCAAGGTCTGTGTGACCTTAGCTCAAGGGGAATACGGTGACGACTTGGTGTCTTGGACTGTGTGTCCAGGACTGGGTGTCCGGGATTGTGTGTCCTCAGGTTTAAATACCTAGTAACCCTAACCAGATGTACAACTGAGACAGCAGTTGGAACTGGTCTAACAAATCATTATCTTCACCAAGCTTACTGGTTCTATTTCCTCAACTCTTTCATTTCCTCATATCTATGTTGTGTGCTTGTTCATATATGTTTGAAGACTTTGACTGAAGACTTTCTACATTTCCTCAGTTCAATATCTTCAGTCCGTTTGTCTTCATCATGTGTTATCTTGTGTTTACGCCTTCTGTACTCTGTGCTTGTCTTTATTTCATCATGATGACCATGCTTGTGTTTTGTTATGTTTACTTCTGAGTACTTATTCCGCTGCAAGCAGTTCTTCGCTAAGGAATTTCCTCACCCGCAAATTCCTTAGTGAAGAATTCATAAAAATCGCCTATTCACCCCCCTCTAGTCGATATAACGCACTTTCAATTGGTATCAGAGCAAGGTACTCCCTTGTTCTGTGTGATTTTAGTTTAACCGCCTGGTGTTTTAGTTATGTCGACCACAGGTATGATCAAGGTCTCTGTTGGGTGTCCTACCTTCGATGGGACGGACTACCCCTACTGGAAGAACAAGATGCGAATGCATATTGAGGCAATTGATAACGATCTCTGGTATGTTGTGGAAGATGGTGTTCCCTCAGTTTCACCTTCTTTGAATGCTGCTGATGTGAAGAGATTCAAGCAACTCGATTCTTAAGTGAAGAATATCATTTTTGGCCATCTGAGCAAAGGATAGTAGGAAGAGTGAGTGCTTTGGAAACTGCTAAGCTTATCTGGGATAGGCTGTCCAAAGTCAATGAAGGAGTCTCAACACAGCGTGACTCTCGAGTTGATGTTCTTCGCAATCTCTTAAACTGCTTCAAAAGACTTGACAATGAAAATGTTCAGCAAACCTTCGATCTCCTCACTGACATCTCAAATTAGCTTCAAGCACTTGGTGCCATTTACATCACTGACCATGAAGTGGTGAAGAAATTGCTGAGATAGCTTGATTCCTCATTTGATACTCTGGCATTGATGATACAAGAGTGTGGTGATTGCAAGTCACTTGATCCCGCTGATATCCTTGAAAGGCTAAATACTCATGAGTTCCAGCTTGCTGAAAAGAGAGATCTCTATGGTCCGAGCTATGGCAGATAACGTGCCCTGAAGGCCAAGGTCGTCTTTCAATCTGAAAGTGAAGATTCTGGTAGTAGCCTTGGTGATCCTTAAGAACTGAGCGAGGATCTAGCACTGCTCGTGAAGTAATTCCAAAGGTTATCAAGACGTGGTCGCTTTGAAAAATTCTCAAGGAGAAACGATTCCTCATCCAGTGACTACAATAAGAGGCTATGTCACAAATGCAAGAAGTCTGGTCACTATATTCAAGATTGTCCTCAGTGGGAAAAGGAATCTAAGAAGAAAAAATACAAGGATTATTGTTCTAATGATGCAAAGAAGAAGAAGAAATCGTGAAAATCTTCATCATCAAAATCCTCAAAGTCTTCATCTCACAAGAAGAGCAGCTCCAAGAAAGCCCGGGCATTCATTGGCAAGGAAATGGACTCTAAGGCTGAATCTGAGAATCACGAGGAAGATGAGGAATCTGAGGAGTCCGAGTCTAGTGTGGCGAGTCTAGCTCTCGCTACTGCATTCTTCATCAAGTCTATCTTCAACCCGGAAGAAAATGGCTTCACCAACAAGGCTGATGAAGGCAATGAGGACAATGCTCTCACCTATTGCTTCATGGCAAAGGGTGCCAAGGTACTCAAATATGCCTCCTCTGAATCTAGTGAGAATGAATCTAATGAAAACCTTAAGCCTAGCTATTCTAAACTTGCTAAGATTGTTGTGCAACAACAAAAGGCTTTTGAAAAGGTTCAAAATATGCTAGATAAGAGTGATGATATGTTGGGTGAAGAAATGGATCGCACTAAAATCTTCACTTAAAATCTTTAGAGACTTCAGTCTAGGTTTGACAATCCTCAAGGTCATCATAACACTCTCTTAACTAATCATGAGAAGCTTTCTTATGAATTTTTTCAAAGAAAGCAAGATCTTGAAAAGGTAAGAGTGAGTTATGGAGATCTTCAGAAGGAGCGCGATTCATTACTTGCTCAACAAATTAGCGCTTCTCAGGAAGAATTTGTTCCTCCATGCTTGAAATGCATTGAACGTGAAACTGCTAATTCTTCACCTGAATGTTCAAATGCTTCAAATGCTACAAATTCTTCAACTGTCTGTTCTATCACTAATTCGTCATCTGAGGACATTGCTAGTATCACTAATAATGCAGGGCTGAAGGAATTGTATATGGAAGACATGTACAAAAGCCTCAAAGGGCATCAAACTCTTTGTGATGTGCTTAAAAAGCAGACCCTCAATAGGAACCCTAGGAAAGAGGGTATTGCCTTTGAGAGGAAACTTAATGCTGATGGTACATATTGGATGCTTGAGCAGTACCCCAAAACCTCATGGGTTGCTGCGAAAGGACCTCCAGTTGATCCATCCAATTTATCTGGCTTTACATGTGAATCTCCTCATTCTTCTGATGAGTCATTTGACTCCAACTATAAACTGTTCAAAAATCAGAATGGTGAAGTATTTGCTAGATATGTTGGAACTAACGGCAGGAATGGCCCCCCTATGAAGAAAATCTAGGCCCGTAAGAGGCACCTTGTAAATCTTCAAGTGAATGTCCTCATGACACCTCGTGTGAGGAATAGGAACCCCAGATCCAATTCTTCATAGGGATCAAAATCTTCAGATGGATTCAAATCCTCATACGGACCAAATTCCTCACATGGATCAAATTCCTCAAAAGGATCAAAGTCCTCATAATCATGCTAACAACTCTGTTTCGCAGGAAAGAGCTAAGGGCTATGAATATGAGCATTATTCTTCTAACCATTATGTTCATAAGTCCTCGAAGAATTTCGCTGCCTATTCATATGCTTATCCTAACTCCTCTTATGTGAAACAAAATGGGCTGGCTTCTATGCCACCTTTCTCGTATGGAGCTCATAGAGTGATGAACTCTTTGCCACCCCTTCAGATGTGGGTGGTGAAGAAAAAGAAATAATCTCTTCTGCAGGGTCAGGTCTCCAGACGTGCTCAAACGTCTGAAGAATTTGGTGGAGACCTGAAAAGTGCCTGAAAGGATGTAGGCTAATCATGAAGAAATGAACTCTCATTTCTCATGTCCTCATACTGCTTTATCTGTTGCATTGCTTGATGAAATTGATCTGATGAATTGATGTCATATTCTTCAGTAATGAAGTATATGAGTTTGTAATCTGCACTAATTCATCTGCAGGATGATCAACCCAAAGCCTCTGAGTGGGTCCTCGATAGTGGATGTACAAATCACATGACTGGTGACAAGAATGTTTTGATGGATGCTCCCTTATCTCCATCTCATCTGAAGCATATCATCTTCGCTGACAAAGGCAAAAGTCAGGTATTGGGTCTAGGTAAGGTTGCGATCTCAAAGGATCGACACATGGACAAAGTCATGCTTGTCGAGTCCTTAGGATACAACCTCATGTCTGTCTCAATGCTTTGCGGTCTTGATATGGTTGTAGTCTTTGGCATGTATCACTGTGTTGTGATCATGGAATCTAACAATTCCAAAGTCTTCGAAGGCTTTAGGAGATGAGACTTGTATATTGTTGATTTCTCTACAGGACCTCAACCAGCTGTGTGGCTACTTGCGAAAGCTTCAGAAGGCTGGCTATGCCATCGACGACTTGGTCATGCAGGCATGAGGAATTTGCACACGCTTGCGAAGAAGAACCATGTCATTGGCATCGAGAATGTCAAATTCCTTAAGGATCACCTATGCGGTGCCTGTGAAGCTGGAAAGATGACCAAGGCCAAGCATCCAGCGAAGACTATCATGACCACTACTCGACCATTTGAATTGCTTCACATGGATCTCTTCGGTCCTAACCATTATTCTGCAGTTTCAAATGATGCTTCTGAATATGGCTTTGTTATTGTTGATGATTACTCTCGATACACATGGGTACACATTGTTACTTACAAACATGAAGTGCAGGAAGTCTTCAAACGATTTTCCTCGAGGGCTTCAACCAACTTTGGTGTGAAGATCAAGCACATCAGAAGTGACAATGGAACTGAGTTCAAGAACTCTAGTCTCGATGACTATCTTGATGAACTTGGTATTACTCATGAGTTATCTGCTCCTTATACTCATCAGTAGAATGGCGTCGTGGAACGCAAGAACAAGACTCTTGCTGAGATGGCTCGAACTATGCTTGATGAATACAAAATGCCTTGTCGTTTCTGGATTGATGTAATTGATACTAAGTGCCACATCATCAACAGAGTATATCTTCACAAATTCTTCAAGAAGACTGCCTATGAACTCTTCACTGACAAGAAACCCACTATGAGTTTTTTCAAAGTCTTCGGTGCTAAATGTTGGATTAGAGATCCTCATAAACTCTCAAAATTTGCACCAAAAGCACATGAAGGGTTTATGCCTGGTTACGGAAAGGACTCGCACACCTACAGAGTCTTCAACAACGTTCTTCACAAGGTTGTTGAAACTGTAGATGTGCGGTTCGATGAAACTAACAGCTCGCAAAGAGAGCACCTACCTTATGAGATAGATAAACAAGCACCTAAGGAAACTATCAAATTCAAGGCTACTAAGGATGTCATTCCGACCGAAGAATCTGCTGAAGAATTTATTCCAGAATGTGAAGAACGTCGAGCTAATGCACATGAAGAAAATGCTGAAGAAAAAGGTGCTGGGGAAAATGCTGATCAAATTCCTCGATGACAACCAGCTCATCCTCGTGTTGCAATAGAAGTGCAGATTGAGAAAATCATCGATGACATTGAAGCACCAGGTCCTCTCACACGCTCAAGAGCTTCACATTTATCTAACTTTAGTGGGCACTTTGCTTTTGTCTCTATCACAGAGCCCACTAAGGTAGATGCAGCATTTATGGAGCCTGATTGGATTCAAGCTATCCAGTAAGAATTACATCAATTCGAGCTCAACAACGTCTGGGAACTGGTTAAACATCCAGATCCTCGCAAGCACAATATCATTGGCACAAAGTGGATCTACCGCAACAAGCAAGATGAAAATGGCCTTGTGGTAAGGAATAAGGCACGTCTTGGAGCTTAAGGCTACACATAGGTTGAAGGAATTGATTTCGATGAAACTTTTGCACCTGTTGCTAGACTTGAGGAAATTCGCATATTACTTGCTTATGCTAACCATCATGATATCACTTTATACCAAATGGATGTGAAAAGTGCATTCCTCAATGGTAAGCTTGAGGAAGAAGTATATGTTGCTCAACCCCCAAGCTTTGAAGATCCAAAGAATCCTGACAAAGTCTTCAGACTCAATAAGGCCCTCTATGGCCTCAAGCAGGCCCCTCGGGTGTGGTATGATACTTTGAAGGAATTCCTCATGAAGAAAGGCTTCAAACCCGGTTCACTTGATCCTACTCTTTTCACTAAATCTTATGATGGTGAATTATTTGTGTGCCAAATATATGTTGATGATATTATCTTTGGCTGTACTGACCAACGTTATAGTGATAAATTTGCCTATATCATGAGTGAAGAATATCAAATGTCTATGATGGGAGAATTGAAATTCTTCTTAGGTCTTCAAATTCGTCAACAACGCAATAGCATATTCATATCTGAGGAGAAATACCTCAAGGATGTACTGAGGAAATTTGGCATGCATGATTGCAAAGACGTCAAAATTCCTATGCCCACAAATGGCCATCTATGCACTGATGAAAATGGTATTGACTTCGATCATAAGGTATACCGCTCCATGATTGGTTCTTTATTGTACTTATGTGCATCTAGGCCATATATAATTCTTAGTGTTTGCATGTGTGCCCGTTTTCAAGCTACACCGAAGGAATCACACCATAAGGCTGGAAACATATTCTTCGATATCTAGCTCACACACCAACACTTGGATTATGGTACCCCAAGGGCTCGACTTTTGATCTCATTGGATATTCAGACTCTGACTATGCTGGTGATCGTGTGGACCGCAAGTCAACATCTGGTACATGTCACTTCCTCGGAAGATCTTTGGTCTGTTGGTCTTCAAAGAAATAGAACTGTGTATCACTGTCTACTGCTGAAGCTGAGTATATTGCTGCTGGCTCTTGCTGTGCTCAAGTGTTGTGGATGAAGCAAACTCTCAAGGACTATGGCGTCAATGTGAAGAATGTGCCTCTCTTCTATGACAATGAGAGTGCCATCAAGATTGCTCATGTCACACCCTGATTTTCATGCCACATTGCTTAAGCTGATGATTATGCTAAAATGTGGTTTAACAAAAACTTTTGAGTGTTTTTGGCTTTGCTTGATTGATTTTCTGTGTGCTCTTTGCTAGTGCTCTAAAAATCAAATAAATCACTCCAACTCTTATACTTCATCTCCTTGATCCAAAAACTTTTCCCAATGATCATGCCATGTGTATAGCCCAGTATAGTATATTCTTATAAAAATATTTTGGCCAAATAGTATTTTCTGAAATTAGTTTTTCCAAAAACCCCTGAATTGAGGTTTGCACTACAACTACCTTATTTAGGGTGTGAAAAATCTTTCAAAAAGTATATTTGAACCCTATTAGGTATAAGACTCCCATAAACCACAAAATTATAATTTTAAAAGTTATTTTTATATTTTATTTAAAAGCTTTTTCTTACGGCCAGAAATGGTCTTTAATAGGGAAAAATTATTTAATTATTTCAAAAATATTTGCCAAAATTCAGGGAGACTCATAGGACATATATTGTCCATATATAAGAGTTTTAACACATGGTCATGTTCAAAATATTGGACAAATCCTTCCAAAACCCTTTCTGGATATTTCAAGCTTTTGAAATATTTACAAAGGAAATATTCTCCAAAAATTCCAGGGAAATTCTATCATGTCATATATGCCTATTTGATGATCTTGCCAAGCCCCATGCCTTGGGAAGCAAGAAAACATCATCTTATCCCCTCAAAACCATTTCTCTCCATTTTTAGGTTTGAGCAACTTTACATTGTCAAACTTGTCCAAATGCTCTCAAAATTGGTGCACATGCTAGAATGGTCTAATAAGGCATCTAGACCAAATGGCACAAGCTTTGGAGAAGGGTAACTTGGTTAGAGTACCCCAAAACCATTTCTGTTCGAATTCAAATTTGAACAACTTTACATTATCAACTTTTTACCTGGGGCTCCAAACTTTGTAGGCATGATCATAACCCCAAATGATGACACTACACCAAATAGTGCATCAAGGGGAGATGGTTAGCTTAACTCAAACATGGTGAAACCATTTCTGTTGATTTCTAGGGTACACCAAAGTTACATTGGCAAGTTTCTTCAAACAAACCCAAATTTGGTGAAACACCCTATTTCCATATGCCATTTAATCCTGTTAAGTGTCATAGCCAGTGGAGATCAGTTGCTTGCCAAAATCATGATCAAACACCTTCTGCCAATTTACCAAAACCATTGTTTTGACCCCTTTTACTATTCCCCTTTACCTCAAATTCTTACCACAGGTAAACCTGATCATCTTCTACCTCCAGTAACTTCCCCATGTCCACAGCTCAATGATTGAGGGGTGAAAACCCCATTTTTACTCTTGTGGACATCAACATTCTTCTCCTCTTTCACCTCCCTCCCCACTCCAGTGGCTCCCCAGAGCATCCAAGACCACCTCCCTATATTCTACTACTCCCTCTACCCCCTAGACACCATTGGCCACGCCCTGGACGCCAGAGCAATGCCAATGGCAGCCATATGTGTGCTCTAGAGCGCGCTACAGTGCTCTGGCGCACTGTAGCCGCCCCCAATCCCGATGCCCCGACCACCTCGGGCCTCCCCAGCATGCCATACAACGTCCCTCGACGTCCGCGTCACGACCAGGCACTGTCCCCCTCCTCTCTCCCCCTCTCTCACCCCTGCTCGCAGGCGCGCCATGGCCGCCTGAGCGCTCCAGTGGGCAGCCCCACAAGCGCGATGCTTTGACCCTTCCCCACTACCTCTCCTCTCTCCACTCGCCCTAGACCAACCCCAGGAGCACCCCAGACATGCCCACACGTGCCCCCGTGGCTTGCAGCGCCGGCTACGGCCTTGCCGGCGCACGAGTCCTCGGTGGACCGTCGCCCACCTATTTATAGGCCACCCCCGAGCCCCCGTGCTGCTCATTTGGCCCTCTCCCTCTCCCGTACGCCCCCCAGGCCAACCCACTGCTCCTCCCGTGCCCCCATTCTGCTCCACGGGCGGGAATCTTGCCGCCGGCCATCGCGCAAATTCGCGCTGCAGAAAGCCCCTCCTTCCCACGTCCTTGCTCTAGAGCAACACTTGAGCCTCCGCCAACTCTCCCCGCGCACCAGCTCTTCCTCCCCATGCCTTCCTCGGCGTGCCCATCTTCACCGTCGCCGGCCTTCACCACAACCGACGTTGCGCTCGCAGCAGACCACCCTCGAGGGCGTGGCGCACCTCTCTAGACGCGGCGCGACCCCCTGAATCCGCCGGTGTGCTGGGCATCGCCGGGGGTAGCTGGGATGTCACACCCTGCATTTTGTAACATGTTGATTGTAACTTTGAAGCATGAAAATTTGGACCAGCAAAATTTTTTAGCATCATTTGGCTCTTATTTGGAATTGAGTTTTCTTCATTTGCTTGTTCATGTGCTCATTAAAGTCAACTATGACCTCTTATAGATTTCATCTCCTTATCCAAAACTTCTGCCCAATGATCATGCCAAGTGTTATATAGCAGTATAGTATTTTCTTACAAAAATTAATTTGGCCAAAAAGTATTTTATAAATTTAGTTTTCCAAAAACCCCTGAATTAAGATTTGCACTGCAAGTACTTGATTAAGGGTGTGAAATTTTTTTCAAAAGGTTTATTTGAGACCTAGTAGTCATAGGACTCCCAGAAACCACAAAGGTATAATTTTAAAAGTTATTTTCCTATTTTATTTAAAAGCTTTTTCTTAAGGCCAGAAATGGTCTTTAATAGGGGAAAATTATTTAACTAATTCAAAAATATTTGCCAAAATTCAGAGAGACTCATAGGACATATATTGTCCATATATGAGAGTTTCAACACTTGGTCATGTTCAAAATAATGGGCTAAACCCTCTAAAACCCTTTCTGGATATTTCAAGCTTTTGAAATATTTACAAAGGAATTTTTCTCCAAAAATTCCAGGGAAATTCTATCATGTCATATATGACATATTTGATGATCTTGCCAAGTCCCATGCCTTGGGAAGCAAGAAAACCTCCTCAAACCCCTTCATAATCATTCTGTCCATATTTGAAGTTTGAGCAACTTTACATTGCCAAACTTGTCCAAATGCTCTCAAACTTGGTGCACATGCTAGGATGGCCTAATAAGGCACCTAGACCAAATGGCACAAGATTTGGAATAGAGCAACTTGATCAGATCACCTCAAAACCCTTTCTGTTCAAATGCAAATTTGAACAACTTTACATTACCAACTTTTTATCTGGAGCCTCAAACTTAGTGAGCATGATCAATACCCCATATGATGATGCTACACCAAGTGGTGCATCAAGAGGAGATGATTAGCTTGACTCAATCAAGATGAAACTGTTTCTATTGATTTCTAGGGTTCACCAAAGTTACATTGGCTAGTTTCTTCAAATGAGGCCAAATTTGGTAAGGCACCCTATTTTCTCATGTCTTTCAACCCTGTCAAGTGCCATGTCAAGTGGACTTCATTTACTTGATCAAACACAGATCAAACACCTTCTGCGGAAATTCTAAAACCTCCAACTTGACCACTTTCACTTTTCTCCATGGCCTCAACTTCTTACCACAGGATCATTGAGTTACCAGCTACCTCTAGTAACTCCCCCAGCACCTCAGCTCCATGATTGGGGGGTGAAACCCCAGCTTTACCTTGCTGTACAACCACCTTTCACCATTTTTACCAACACTCTCACTC
Organism: Secale cereale; assembly: GCA_902687465.1. NCBI lineage: Eukaryota > Viridiplantae > Streptophyta > Magnoliopsida > Poales > Poaceae > Secale > Secale cereale. The sequence goes on from LR738710.1 coordinate 493,432,401, forward strand.
TCTCTCTGCACCCCAGAGCATCCAAAGCCTCAGGGCAATTCTTTACTCCCCCTCATCACACCAGACACTGTTGGGCACGCTGGAACGGGCCAAGCCGGCGAGAGCATGCTGATGCCAGCCATACGCATGCTCCAGAGCGCGCGAACAGTGCACCTCGCAGGCTGGCTCGGGCCAATCGCCGCTCCCCGACAGCCTCGGGCCTCCCCCTCGCGCCAGTCGAGGCGCCTCGACGTCCGCGACCTCCCCGGCGCTGTCCCCCCTCCTCCTGCGCCCTCCAGTAGCCGCCGTCGCACGCGCGCTGGCCGCCCGCGGCAGCCACTCCTCTGCCTCACACGCGCGCGCCTCTCTGTCGCCCCCCCGCTCCTCCACTTACCTCAGCTGGACGTAGAGCTCGTCCAGGAACTCCCCAGACCCATTCCCCAAGCCTCCCGTGCGCTGTAGCCTCGCCGATGAGCTCGCCGGCGCACTGGACCACGGGTCCCCGTCGAGCTCCTATATATAGGCCTTCCCGAGCCCCTCCAACACCACCACCAGCCTCGCACCACTCCACTGATCCCTCCTGCACCCTCAGTTCGACCCCGGAGCGCCCCAGTGCTCGTGATCGACCGGAGCTCCGCCGCGTCGGGCCGCCGGCGATCTCGAGGTACAGGCCTCCCCTGCCTCTCCTTCCGCTCGTTTCGGAACCGCCGCACCTCACTGACCCTTTCCCCTCTCTTTCCCCCTCCATTTGCAGTCGGAAACGACCCCGACCACCGTCCTCCGACGAGCCTCCGCCGTCGCACCTCGCCGCCGGTGAACCAGGGCTCCCCGTCGTGCCGCACTACCACCGCTGCAACCGCGACACGACACTGAGTCCGTCCCTGGCCTCCGTTGCCGTCGCCGTGGCCGGTATCGTCACCGGTGAGCTCGCCGCCACCGTGACCGAGGGGTTAGAGATGACAGGCGGGCCCCGCCTGTCATCCCCCCACCTCTCTCCCCTCCTCTGTGCCGCTGACCCACGGGCCCCGCCGTCAGGTTTGAAACCTGACGTGCGCCCGCGCTGGCTCCGTGCGGCTGGGCCAGTCCGCCTGGGCCGTGCACTATGGCCTCTTCTGGCCCAGTGCACAGGACCCTTTTTCTCTTTTTCTTTTCTGTTGATGTTTTAAACATTTATGCAGAAAAGAATATTGATCCAAATTAAATAATTCCAACTCCTAAAATCTTGTAATATTCCAACCTATTTAATGGTACTACTTTCACTCAAATCCATGAAACTTTTCTGTACTGTTCAAATTTAAATTCAAATTTGAGTAGTATAACTCCTGTTCAAAAATCAATATATCCTATTCTGTAACTCCAAAACTCCAACTAAGATTTTTCCCCATCTTAGAAATCCCTCTAGTATTTTACAAAAATGAGTTGACATTTTTCTGAGCACTTTGGTTTTTCTGTTTTATTTGTATTCTTATTCTCCCGTGGTTATATGCGACGTATAGATCCCGTATTTGACGAAGTTGCTGTGGAAGAAGAAGGAGAAGGAGTTGAAGACTTTGAAGACCAAGCCAATCCAGGATACACTTGTTCTTCGGAACCCGTTGGTTTCCGATGCATGATGATTAGGGTTACGATGGTAACCTAGATGAACCACCACATGATGCATGCTTTATTATTGATTTTGTTATATGCTAGATGACATGTAATAGATGGTCATAATGCTTAAGTGATGCATGTGTGATATGAACCCCCGTAGTTGACAACTTTGCATGAACCCATCGGGTGCCCCTAATGCCCGAGGGTGATGAAGTGTTAGGTCATCACTTGAGAAAGAAGTGATGTGCCGGTAATATCATGTGCATGGTGGAATGATGGATTAGATTTATGTGTGACTACCGTCCCAACCAAACATGTGCAACCACACTACCCCTTATGGGACGGGGCTTTATTGATTACTTAGGTCGATACAAGCATGGTGCCCGCATTACTAGTGACGGGAAGACTTGAGGTCTTTCCCGGGACGGGGTCGTGCTTGGATAGGCGGCCATGACTGTTTTTACAGGGCACCGGACACACCGTGGGTCCCTTCGGGTACGCGTGAACATTGAAATTAGGGCAAGTCCCGTGATCTATTGTTTGTACCCGAGGGCCATGTGCCAACGAGTGGACTCTATGTTAGTGTCGTCTAAGGAAAGGTAATGACCGGGTGCTTACCCCGGGTACTGGAGGTACCGCGGGTGGTGGATGACACGGAAGTTCCCCGGATCTTGTGGGTAAAGTGCGCAACCTCTGCAGAGTGTCAAACTATTCGAATAGCCGTGTCCACGGTCATGGACAGTTGGTTGGTGCTACTTAAACTATGTCCAGAATTTTACTTCCTCGGTGTTGGAATGTGTGTGACAAGTCAAGGATGGTGACTTGACTCGATGAGATGAATCATATTTATGTTGATGTCGGTAACCTGTTCTCGAGGTTACGCGAGGTCATTGATGCATAACTTGATGATAGCATATTGTTCTAGCCTCCTGCTAGATTGTTCATTATTATTCAATTGCATTGTTACTTGAACCACATCATGGGTTGCTTGCGAGTACATTCAAAGTACTCATTGGCTTGCCACTGGTTATTTAATTGGCCAGGCATGGAAGAGCAGGATTATGAGGAAGAGTTCTTTGGAGACGACCATGCGAACTAGGACGCTATCCCAGTCAGAATGCCTGTAGGGTTAAGGCAGATGGCATGGGTTCTACCCGTTTATCGAAGACTTCCGCTACTTGAGTTATTTGCTATTCAGCCCGTGAGGCTCTACCTATGTAAGACTTGGCCATAATGGCCTTAATTCGTGTAAGACTATTTGTATGGATGTAAGACTCTTGTTATTTCAGCTTCTGTGTGTTCAGTGAGCATTGATCTCTGGGATCACTGTACACGTGCATTCGGTGATCTCGACTTCCAAGTCGGGGTCCCCACAGAGCTGGTATCAGAGCCATCCTGACTGTAGGAAGCCTTAGTTAGCATGGGCGTTAGTTAGATGAGACCCCTTTTTTAAAACCTTTTGAACCTCTCTTCTTTTCTAAACCTGAGATTTCCTCAGCTTATTAACCCCTCCTATTCCACCTTTGTAGATGGCCGCTGTTCCCGAAGAGCACCTGACCACTGGGTTTCCCCTACTTCTCGAGGATAGCCTCCAGGAGTGTCAGTTCCACCGAGCACCCATCCTCACCTACCTCGAGCATTGGGTGAGCGATACTGAGGTGGAGTACCATGTGGAAGTAATCGTGAAGGCAAACGACCCTCCCACAAGTTGGTTCTTCGAGGGACCCCAGATGACGACACTACCACTCGCTGCCGAGGCTGCTGCACTCAAGGCACTAACCCGTCTCCGTGAGCTCCTTCCGGAGATGGCAGCCAACATGGCAACTCGCTTCTTACCTTACCGGAAGGAAGGTGACGAAGAAAGCAGCGCACTAGCCCCTCCACTGAAGGAAGGACTCTCGCTTCGGTTCCAGACCTACTTAAGTCTATGTGCCAACAACCTGGCACAAGACTTGGCCTCGGAATCAATGAAGCTTCGAGAAGAACTTTACAAGACCAAGGCACTTCTTCGTCGAGCTCAAGAGAAGGCAAACAGGATCAAGAAGGAAGGAGCACCTTCTGGACAATCCGCTATCGCATATCGAGGCGGAAGGCCCTCCGAGGATGTGTCTTCCAAGGGTGAAGAACCACCTCGGCGACGCCGGATGACAGCAAGGGAATACCGCAAGCTTTTCCCTACACCACCATCGAAGCACCGTCGTATCCAACTCCTCCACTCCCCCACTCCCTCCAGCGACAAGGGAGCCCAGACAGATGAAGACAAGGAGGAAGACCCAAAAGAGCCGGAATACGCGACCGAGCATTCCGCCGCTTAGGCATTATTCGCTACTCGGATATGCCAGTTGTAACCCCTACGGTAGGATAGGTCGTGTAACCCCTATGCGCAGTCGAGTCCTTGTATGGTTCATATGAAACCATCTAGTGTTTGCTTTTGTTGTGTCTGGATGTATGTCGTATTCTTCCTTCGGGAAGGTGTAAACGACTACATCACCCATTTGGATTTTAATGAATGTGTTTTGGCCTTACGGCCCTTGCATGATTTGATTTAGTGTCACACCCACCCCCTTACTAGGCACCCATTCATCTTGCTTTTCCTCTTCCGAGTCATGAGACCTTTTACCGCTCCAACAGGATGCCTGTTGTAACTCGTACTGGTACCACTACCCAGCAGCCCGAAGCCGGAGCATCCTCTCAGCCAGAGGCAGACCACGACCAAACCAACGACCAAGCTCCACCACCACCTCCTCCAAGCATGGACATGGCTCAGCTTCTCCAAGCTTTCCGAGAGGAACGCCAAGCCAACACTGCAGCTCTTCAGCTGATTGCTCAAGCTGTCGCCAACAACTGCCAGCCGGCGGGGAATGGCAATGGACGTTCCACGTTGGCAGAGTTCAAGAAGCATGCACCACCAACCTTCATCGAGACTGCTGAACCCCTGGATGCAGATGACTGGGTCCATTCCATTGAGGAAATCCTGGAACTAGTCGGATGCACCGAAGATCGCGAGAAAGTGGCTTATGCAGCCCACTGCCTCGGGGGAACCGCAAGAGCTTGGTGGGATGGATTCAAGGTCATGCATGCTGAACAAGACATCACTTGGGTGAGCTTCAAGGCAGAATTCCGCAAGGCCCACATTCCTTCTGGAGTCATGGCTATCAAGAAGCGCGAGTTCCGAGCCCTGAAGCAAGGGAGTGGCACTGTCAAGGAGTACATGCAGAAGTTCAGTATTCTGTCAAGGTATGCCCCTGAGGATGTCAGCACTGATGCTGCCAAAAGGGAGCGCTTCATGGAAGGCCTTAATCAGACTCTGCAATATTCGCTTGTCGTGTGCGACTGCCCGTCTTTCCCTGACCTGGTGAACAAGGCACTTATGCTTGAAGACAAGCGGCGTGCTTTGGAAGACACTCGCAAGCGCAAGTTGGTCAGTAAGGGAAGTTCCAGCAACCAGAAGCCTCGTCCGTGGCAGTCAGCCCCGGCCAAGCCAACCTATCAGCAGCCAAGAGCTCCTGCACCTCGTGCCAATCCTCAGCCTCAGCAGTATGCCAACCCCAGGCCAGCTTTCAACCCCAATACCAGTGGTGGCAACAAGATCAACACTCCAAATCAAGTCACTTGTTTTGGGTGTGGTCAGCCCGGACACATCTCCAGGGTGTGCCCCAACAAGAAGCCTGATGCCCCGCGCCCCAATGCGCAGAACCAGGGACAAGGCCGTGGTATGCCACCAAGGAACCCAGCTCCTCTCAATCCACCGAACTATGAGAAGGGGCGTGTGAATCATGTCACTGCTGAAGAAGCCCAGGAAGACCCGGACGTCGTGCTGGGTACGTTCCTTGTCAACTCAGCACCTGCAACTGTCTTGTTTGATTCTGGAGCAACGCATTCATTTGTCACTCAAAGATTTGCATTAAAAAGTGGCATGACCCCTACACCCCTGAATAACCCTATGGTGGTACAAACCCCCGTAGCCGAGATGAGAGCCAAGATAGGCTGTAAAGGAGTCAGTATTACCATTAACGGTGTAGACTTCCTAGCAGACCTTATTGTCCTGAGATCGCAAGGCTTGGATGTGATCCTAGGTATGAATTGGCTCAGCAAGCACCAAGGCTTGTTAGACTGTGCCAATCGGACGGTCACTGTGACCAATGACCAGGGAGTCGAAGTCAAGTTTGCCCCCAACTCCTCTTCCGCTCAAGCCGCTAAAATCAACTGTCTGTCTGAAGTTGGGCTAGACCAAGTACTGGTGGTATGTGAGTATCCTGATGTCTTTCCGGATGAACTACCGGGAATGCCCCCTGACCGTGACATTGAGTTCATCATCGAGCTCGTGCCCGGAGCAGGACCCATCTATAAGAAGCCTTATAGAATGGGGACGGAAGAACTAGCCGAGTTGAAGAAGCAGCTAGAAGAGTAGCTAAGGAAGGGATTTATCCGCCCAAGTGCCTCCCCTTGGGGATCTCCTGTTCTGTTTGTGGCAAAGAGGGATGGTACCATCCGCTTATGCATTGACTATCGTTCCCTCAATGAAGTTACAAACAAGAACAAGTACCCACTTCCCAAGATCGAAGATCTGTTTGATCAGCTCAGCGGAGCCAAGGTATTCTCCAAGATCGACCTCAGATCTGGGTATTACCAGCTGAAGATCAGACCCCAAGATATTCCGAAGACGGCATTCGTAACCAGATATGGCTTGTATGAGTGCACGGTCATGTCTTTTGGGTTAACCAATGCCCCAGCTTACTTCATGTATCTCATGAATAAAGTCTTCATGGAATATTTGGACAAGTTCGTTGTTGTCTTCATTGATGACATCCTTGTGTTCTCGAAGTCGGAGGAAGAGCATGAGCAACATCTGAGAATGGTCCTAGACAAGCTTCGTGAGCACCAACTGTATGCCAAATTCAGCAAGTGTGAGTTCTGGTTGCACAAAGTTGGATTCTTAGGTCATGTCTTGACCGAGGAAGGATTATCTTTTGATCCTGCAAAAATCGAAGCTGTGACCCAATGGCAATCTCCAACGACCGTCAAGGAAGTCAGAAGCTTCCTCGGACTAGCGGGCTATTACCGTAAGTTCGTGGAAGGATTCTCTAGCATTGCACGACCAATGACTCAGCTCCTCAAGAAGGACAAGAAGTTCGAGTGGACGCCAAAATGCAAAGAGAGCTTCCAAGAGCTCAAGAAGAGATTGACCACCGCCCCAGTTCTGGCAACACTTGATATTCACGAGGAGTTCGTGATATATTGTGATGCCTCTCGAACCGGATTGGGAAGCGTTCTGATGCAAGAAGGCCGTGTCATAGCATACCTCTCCAGGCAGCTACGACCCCATGAGGAGAACTACGCTACTCACGATCTTGAGCTAGCGGCAGTAGTTCATGCCTTGAAGACATGGCGGCATTACCTCCTAGGGAAACGGTGTGAGATTTACACAGACCACAAAAGTCTGAAGTATATTTTCACCCAAAAGGAATTGAACATGAGGCAGCGGAGATGGTTGGAACTCATCAAGGATTATGACCTCAGTGTTCAGTATAACCCTGGGAAGGCCAACGTGGTGGCCGATGCCTTAAGCAGGAAGGCTTGCTCTTTGAATGTCATTATTCAAGAAAGACAGACAGCCTTGTTTAAGGAGATCAAACAATTCAGTTTGGAATTGGTCACGCCTAAATTTCTGGATCATTTGGAGGTCAGACCGACCCTGATGGACGACGTTAAGAAGGCTCAAGATGGTCACGCAAGCATTGAAGGTATCAAGAAGAAGATGAAGCTGGGCAAGGCCCCAGGATTCTCCGAAGACGAGCATGGGATTGTTTGGTACAAGGGACGCCTCTGCGTACCAAACAACACCGAGTTGAAGACGAAGATTCTGCAAGAAGCCCACGACACTCCGTATTCCATCCACCCCGGAGGAACCAAGATGTACCAAGACTTGAAGGCACGATTCTGGTGGCACGGTATGAAGAGAGAGATTGCAACCTATGTTGCAAAGTGTGATGTGTGCCAAAAGGTCAAGGCTGAATATCAGCGACCCGCTGGATTGCTTCAACCACTCAAGGTTCCTGAGTGGAAGTGGGATAAAATCGGAATGGACTTCATCACTGGATTACCAAGGTCAAATAGGGGACATGACTCTATCTGGGTCATAGTCGATCATTTGACCAAGGTGGCCCATTTCATTCCTGTCAAGACTACCTACTCAGGCAACCAGCTGGCAACTCTCTATATCAACCGAATCGTAAGTCTTCACGGTGTTCCCAAGGAGATTGTGTCAGATCGAGGCACCCAGTTCACTTCTAGGTTCTGGAGGAGATTCCAAGAAGCCTTGGGAACCAAGTTGTCTTTCAGCACAGCTTTCCACCCACAGACCGGAGGTCAAACTGAGCGAGTCAATCAGATTCTCGAAGACATGCTCCGAGCCTGTGTCCTGGCATATGGAGCCAAGTGGGAAGACTGTCTCCCTTTTGCCGAGTTCTCCTATAACAACAGTTACCAGTCAAGCCTTCAGATGGCACCATTTGAGGTGTTGTACGGACGCAGATGTCGTACACCCCTCAACTGGTCAGAGACTGGAGAAGGACTAGTTTTTGGACCGGATATTCTCCGCGCAGCAGAAGAGCAAGTCCAACTAGTCAGAGAGCGACTAAAGGCAGCCAAGTCAAGGCAAAAGAGTTATGCTGACACTCGACGCCGAGACATGAGTTTCCGTGTTGGAGATCATGTGTACCTGCGGGTAACCCCTCTGAAGGGAACCAAGCGTTTCCACGTCAAGGGGAAGCTCGCACCAAGGTTCATTGGCCCTTTCAAGATCACCGACCGACGAGGAGAAGTGGCTTATCAGTTAGAACTACCACCTGAGCTATCCGATGTGCACAATGTATTCCATGTGTCACAACTCCGGAAATGTCTCCAGGTTCCGGACAAGCCCAGTCTCTACAAGGATGTGGATCACCAAGCCATTGATCTGCAGCCTGATCTGACTTACCGCGAGAAGCCCATTCATATTCTGGATGAAGCAGGACGACGTACGCAGAGCCGTACCATCAAGTACTTCAAGGTCCAGTGGAGCAACCACACCGAAGCAGAAGCAACCTGGGAACGAGAAGATTATCTTAGATCCGAGTTTCCCGACCTCTTTTAAGCCCTAGTTTAGGAATCTCGGGGACGAGATTCTTGTAAGGGGGGTAGGTCTGTCACACCCTGCATTTTGTAACATGTTGATTGTAACTTTGAAGCATGAAAATTTGGACCAGCAAAATTTTTTAGCATCATTTGGCTCTTATTTGGAATTGAGTTTTCTTCATTTGCTTGTTCATGTGCTCATTAAAGTCAACTATGACCTCTTATAGATTTCATCTCCTTATCCAAAACTTCTGCCCAATGATCATGCCAAGTGTTATATAGTAGTATAGTATTTTCTTACAAAAATTAATTTGGCCAAAAAGTATTTTATAAATTTAGTTTTCCAAAAACCCCTGAATTAAGATTTGCACTGCAAGTACTTGATTAAGGGTGTGAAATTTTTTTCAAAAGGTTTATTTGAGACCTAGTAGTCATAGGACTCCCAGAAACCACAAAGGTATAATTTTAAAAGTTATTTTCCTATTTTATTTAAAAGCTTTTTCTTAAGGCCAGAAATGGTCTTTAATAGGGGAAAATTATTTAACTAATTCAAAAATATTTGCCAAAATTCAGAGAGACTCATAGGACATATATTGTCCATATATGAGAGTTTCAACACTTGGTCATGTTCAAAATAATGGGCTAAACCCTCTAAAACCCTTTCTGGATATTTCAAGCTTTTGAAATATTTACAAAGGAATTTTTCTCCAAAAATTCCAGGGAAATTCTATCATGTCATATATGACATATTTGATGATCTTGCCAAGTCCCATGCCTTGGGAAGCAAGAAAACCTCCTCAAACCCCTTCATAATCATTCTGTCCATATTTGAAGTTTGAGCAACTTTACATTGCCAAACTTGTCCAAATGATCTCTAACTTGGTGCACATGCTAGGATGGCCTAATAAGGCACCTAGACCAAATGGCACAGGATTTGGAATAGAGCAACTTGATCAGATCACCTCAAAACCCTTTCTGTTCAAATGCAAATTTGAACAACTTTACATTACCAACTTTTTATCTGGAGCCTCAAACTTAGTGAGCATGATCAATACCCCAAATGATGATGCTACACCAAGTGGTGCATCAAGGGGAGATGATTAGCTTGACTCAATCAAGATGAAACTGTTTCTGTTGATTTCTAGGGTTCACCAAAGTTACATTGGCTAGTTTCTTCAAATGAGGCCAAATTTGGTAAGGCACCCTATTTTCTCATGTCTTTCAACCCTGTCAAGTGCCATGTCAAGTGGACTTCATTTACTTGATCAAACACAGATCAAACACCTTCTGCAGAAATTCTAAAACCTCCAACTTGACCACTTTCACTTTTCTCCATGGCCTCAACTTCTTACCACAGGATCATTGAGTTACCAGCTACCTCTAGTAACTCCCCCAGCACCTCAGCTCCATGATTGGGGGGTGAAACCCCAGCTTTACCTTGCTGTACAACCACCTTTCTCCATTTTTACCAACACTCTCACTCTCTCTCTGCACCCCAGAGCATCCAAAGCCTCAGGGCAATTCTTTACTCCCCCTCATCACACCAGACACTGTTGGGCACGCTGGAACGGGCCAAGCCGGCGAGAGCATGCTGATGCCAGCCATACGCACGCTCCAGAGCGCGCGAACAGTGCACCTCGCACGCTGGCTCGGGCCAATCGCCGCTCCCCGACAGCCTCGGGCCTCCCCCTCGCGCCAGTCGAGGCGCCTCGACGTCCGCGACCTCCCCGGCGCTGTCCCCCCTTCTCCTGCGCCCTCCAGTAGCCGCCGTCGCACGCGCGCTGGCCGCCCGCGGCAGCCACTCCTCTGCCTCGCACGCGCGCGCCTCTCTGTCGCCCCCCTGCTCCTCCACTTACCTCAGCTGGACGTAGAGCTCGTCCAGGAACTCCCCAGACCCATTCCCCAAGCCTCCCGTGCGCTGTAGCCTCGCCGATGAGCTCGCCGGCGCACTGGACCACGGGTCCCCGTCGAGCTCCTATATATAGGCCTCCCCGAGCCCCTCCAACACCACCACCGGCCTCGCACCACTCCACTGATCCCTCCTGCACCCTCAGTTCGACCCCGTAGCGACCCAGTGCTCGGGATCGACCGGAGCTCCGCCGCGTCGGGCCGCCGGCGATCTCGAGGTACAGGCCTCCCCTGCCTCTCCTTCCGCTCGTTTCGGAACCGCCGCACCTCACTGACCCTTTCCCCTCTCTTTCCCCCTCCATTTGCAGTCCGAAACGACCCCGACCACCGTCCTCCGACGAGCCTCCGCCGTCGCACCTCGCCGCCGGTGAACCAGGGCTCCCCGCCGTGCCGCACTACCACCGCTGCAACCGCGACACGACACTGAGTCCGTCCCTGGCCTCCGTTTCCGTCGCCGTGGCCGGTATCATCGCCGGTGAGCTCGCCGCCGCCGTGACCGAGGGGTTAGAGATGACAGGCGGGCCCCGCCTGTCATCCCCCCACCTCTCTCCCCTCCTCTGTGCCGCTGACCCACGGGCCCCGCCCGTCAGGTTTGAAACCTGACGTGCGCGCGCGCTAGCTCCGTGCGGCTGGGCCAGTCCGCCTGGGCCGTGCACTGTGGCCTCTTCTGGCCCAGTGCACAGGACCCTTTTTCTCTTTTTCTTTTCTGTTGATGTTTTAAACATTTATGCAGAAAAGAATATTGATCCAAATTAAATAATTCCAACTCCTAAAATCTTGTAATATTCCAACCTATTTAATGGTACTACTTTCACTCAAATCCATGAAACTTTTCTGTACTGTTCAAATTTAAATTCAAATTTGAGCAGTATAACTCCTGTTCAAAAATCAATATATCCTATTCTGTAACTCCAAAACTCCAACTAAGATTTTTTCCCCATCTTAGAAATCCCTCTAGTATTTTACAAAAATGAGTTGACATTTTTCTGAGCACTTTGGTTTTTCTGTTTTATTTGTATTCTTATTTTCCCGTGGTTATATGCGACATATAGATCCCGTATTTGACGAAGTTGCTGTGGAAGAAGAAGGAGAAGGACTTGAAGACTTTGAAGACCAAGACAATCCAGGCAAGCAGCCCTTTGACCATGATACACTTGTTCTTCGGAACCCGTTGGTTTCCGATGCATGATGATTAGGGTTACGATGGTAACCTAGATGAACCACCACATGATGCATGCTTTATTATTGATTTTGTTATATGCTAGATGACATGCAATAGATGGTCATAATGCTTAAGTGATGCATGTGTGATATGAACCCCCGTAGTTGACAACTTTGCATGAACCCATCGGGTGCCCCTAATGCCCGAGGGTGATGAAGTGTTAGGTCATCACTTGAGAAAGAAGTGATGTGCCGGTAATATCATGTGCATGGTGGAAAGATGGATTAGATTTATGTGTGACTACCATCCCAACCAAACATGTGCAACCACACTACCCCTTATGGGACGGGGCTTTATTGATTACTTAGGTCGATACTAGCATGGTGCCCGCATTACTAGTGACGGGAAGACTTGAGGTCTTTCCCGGGACGGGGTCGTGCTTGGATAGGCGGCCATGACTGTTTTACAGGGCACCGGACACACCGTTGGTCCCTTCGGGTACGCGTGAACATTGAAATTAGGGCAAGTCCCGTGATCTATTGTTTGTACCCGAGGGCCATGTGCCAACGAGTGGACTCTATGTTAGTGTCGTCTATGGAAAGGTAATGACCGGGTGCTTACCCCGGGTACTAGAGGTACCGCGGGTCGTGGATGACACGGAAGTTCCCCGGATCTTGTGGGTAAAGTGCGCAACCTCTGCAGAGTGTCAAACTATTCGAATAGCCGTGTCCACGGTCATGGATAGTTGGGTGGTGCTACTTAAACTATGTCCAGAATTTTACTTCCTCGGTGTTGGAATGTGTGTGACAAGTCAAGGATGGTGACTTGACTCGATGAGATGAATCATATTTATGTTGATGTCGGTAACCTGTTCTCGAGGTTACGCGAGGTCATTGATGCATAACTTGATGATAGCATATTGTTATAGCCTCCTGCTAGATTGTTCATTATTATTCAATTGCATTGTTACTTGAACCACATCATGGGTTGCTTGCGAGTACATTCAAAGTACTCATTGGCTTGCCACTGGTTATTTAATTGGCCAGGCATGGAAGAGCAGGATTATGAGGAAGAGTTCTTTGGAGACGACCATGCGAACTAGGACGCTATCCCAGTCAGAATGCCTGTAGGGTTAAGGCAGATGGTATGGGTTCTACCCGTTTATCGAAGACTTCCGCTACTTGAGTTATTTGTTATTCAGCCCGTGAGGCTCTACCTATGTAAGACTTGGCCATAATGGCCTTAATTCGTGTAAGACTATTTGTATGGATGTAAGACTCTTGTTATTTCAGCTTCTGTGTGTTCAGTGAGCATTGATCTCTGGGATCACTGTACACGTGCATTCAGTGATCTCGACTTCCAAGTCCGGGTCCCCACATGGGATCGCCGGGGGGAAACGCCGGCGCCGCTTGGCCTCGCCTCCCCTGCCTCTGCTCCGTTCGAGCGGGAGGTAGGCGACGGCCTGAGCGCTGGGGCCGCACATCAGTGAGCCAGCGGGAGGGCCCCGCCCGTTTAAGTGGAAGTGGCGTCAGGCGAGCCCGTCTCCCCCGCGCGAAGGCGCACTTGCGGGAAGCCGCCTTCGACGTGGCATGATCCCCTGCGCGCGGCTGTGCAGTTGGGCCGACCCAGTGCACTGCGGCCCAATACTGCGCCCTGTGCGCAGTAAAGGGTAAAACCCCTCCCCTTTTTCCCTTTTTCTTTTCTGTAAACTTCATAAATCCATTTGTAAATTCAAATTAATTCCAAATTTGATGATTCAAATTTCTAGTAGTTTCTAGAATCATGATCTACCTGTTGGTGCAACATGCACATTATTCCAAAGACTTTTCCTTCACAAATAATTATCAAATGTCATTATTCCATTTCTGTGATGAACTTTAGAAAATCGCAGAGAACTCAATTTTGATCCAAATGCAGTGGTTCAAATTCCTAGGTGCTTGGTGAAGAAGTAGTGTACCGAGGCTTAATGAAAGTGTTGTTTACAGAGATGGATTAGATTTATGTGTGACTACCGTCCCAACCAAACATGCGCAACCACTCTACCCTTATATGGGAAAGGGTATTATTGATTACCTAGGTCGATACTAGCATGGTGCCCGCATTACTAGTGACGGGGGTGACATGAGGTCACTCTCGGGACGGGGTCGTGCTTGGATAGGTGGCCATGACTGTTTTTACAGGGCACCGATCACACCGTTGGTACCCCGTGTCAGTGGTATGTGATGAATATGGGAGCAAGTCTCCACAATTTCTAAGATGTGAAATGTTTGGCACGGGGCTGTTACCAATTGAGTGGACTCTGTGTTAGTGTCGTGTAGGGAAAGATAGTGATCGGGTGCTTACCCCGGGTACTTGAGGTACCGCGGGTCGTGAATGTCACGGAAGTTCCCCGGATCTTGTGGGTAAAGTGTGCAACCTCTGCAGAGTGTAAAACTATTCGAATAGCCGTGTCCGCGGTCAAGGACAGTTGGGTGGTGCTACTTAGACTATGTCCATAAGTTCCTGGAAAACAACACGGTTTGGGTAAATCTGTTGATGTGATTGTGAGAAAGACGATGACCGTGAGCAAGAGTTGTTCATGACTCTTTCTCGATATTGATGTCTGAAACCTCCTGATACTTGTTGCAGACACTTGCATGTCCATGTTATATGTTGATCATACCTACATATGAAAATCTAGCTTTCCGCAAAACTGCCAATTTAGCAGTAGAGCCTTGCATAATTATTTTGTCAGCACACTTGGGTTGCTTGCGAGTACATTCAAAGTACTCATTGGCTTGCCACTGGTTATTTTATTGGCCAGGCATGAGAGAACAGGATATGATGAAGATTTCTTGGAGACGAGCATGCGAGCTAGGACGCTTCCCAGTCAGAATGCCTGTAGGGTTAAGGCAGATGGCATGGGTCCAAGTTGTTATCGAAGATTTCCGCTGCAACAATATACTCAAGACTTGACCATAATGGTCCTATTTGTGTAACACGGTATGTATGGATGTAAGACTCTTGTTATTCAGCTTCTGTGTGTTCAGTGAGCATTGATCTCTGGGATCACTGGACACGTGCATTCGGTGAGCACGACTTATGAGTCGGGGTCCCCACAGATCACAACCCAGCTCAGCACTCGAAGACAAAGCACATTCAGATTCGTCATCATTTTCTTCGTGATGATGTGTTGAAGGGAGACATTTCTATTGAGCATGTGAAGACTGAAGAACAACTAGCCGAAATCTTCACAAAGCCCTTGGATGAGAAGAGATTTAGCAAGTTGCGGTGTGAGCTTAATATCTTAGAATCTTCGAATGTTCTTTTAATAGGACACTCATCCTAACACTTATGCAAAATTGATGACTTAGATGTGCAACACATGAAGAAATGTTTTTCTTCAATCAATGAAGAATAACGCTCTAAGTGTGAAAAAATTAATGAATAATTTGATTCTCAGAACCTTACGACAATTGTACATGGTGTCTGGAATCATCATTCTTATACGGTGGGTCACGTCACCACCAAAGTTGAAAATCTTCAATTTGAGTTTTTGTGAAATTCCTAAGTTGTTCATATTCTTCAACTTTTCATTGTCTTCACCTTTTCTATCATTTTTCTTCATTGGCTATATATATATATATATATATATATATATATATATATATATATATATATATATATATGAGTTTATGTCCTCTACAACATTCACTTATTGCTAATTCTTCAAGCTGTTTTTCTCAATAAGTGAATGTGATCGGACCCTTCCCCCTCTATGCTAAACTCAACCCAGTCTATTAACAAATTCTTCATGTGTGTTCTATTTGAAACTCGTTCAAAATCTTCACTGTGTCCTTGTCAGCTGAAGAATTTGCGAATGCAATGTTAAAACTTATCTTATCCAAAAAAATTGGTTTTGCCGCTCAAATCGCTCCGCATCCCACGACAATACTTATCTATTCACCCACGATCTCAGACGATCTCCACTTCTCAGTACGTGGGTGACACATGTCGAGCGAATAAGAAGGGTCAGGGGCACGTCCGTCCAAATTCTTCGGGCGAACGGTTATTCAGCTCCGCTATAAATAGCCCCTACCCTTCCTCATTTCACTTTTACTCCGCTCGAAGTCTCTCTCTCTCGCTCGAGCTTCTCAAACCATAGCGCCGCCGCTAATTCATCGTCGCCGGTGAGGAAGAGCTTCACTGCCTTGACCTCGTCGCCGTCGTACTCGCGCTGGCCACGGATTTCATCACTCCGCCGCCGCCTTAGCGGTCTTCCTCAGCCAAGTTAGGGCGTGGAAGATCTGCACTGACGAACTTCACTTCTCCACCTCATAGTTCGTCGTGTTCTTCGTCCATGGTAATTAAAAGTTACTTTTACTGCCCTCTTTGATTCAAATGTTTTCTACAAAATCCTCAAAGGTGTTTTACTTCAATTCTTCACACACGAAACACCTCACATGTTATCTGTTCTTGATTCAATTTCTCTAAGCTATGTTTTTCTTCAAGATTCCTCAATTGTGTGGATTTTCAATCTATACAACTCTAGAACCTAAGACAAAGAACGCTTAGTGAAATTCTTCAAGACTCATCTGGTCAAATTCCTCAAACTTGTTCTTTTTACAAAACCTTGTGAGAATGCATATGACCTCTCCAAATTCCTTGCAGCTATACTCTGTTCACAGGTACTCATGTCCGCTGCTGAATCTCTAGATTCTCATCAACTTAACTCATTTGCAGTGTTCCTCGAAGAAAAGTTGCATACTTCTTCAGAGAATTCAATTGTTCAAATTCCTCGTCTGAAGAAAATGGCTGATGGAAAGAAGCCACAAAAGGAGGAAAGAGGCCTGAGGTCAACATTGCTTTCGAAATCCCTGAAGACATTTATGCTAACTACTGCACTCCTAATGAGGCAAAGTACGGAAAGGAGGACAAGAATCAGCGCAAGGTGCGCATACAGAGAATAGAGAGGAGATGGGCAAGAGAGTGGAGGGAGTACAGGTAAGTAACTCCCAAGTACATGAACAAATTTGCACTCAATCCTCCATGCCCAATCCCTCCATTGGCACATGGCAAAGTTGCTGATCCCACTAGCCTCAAGCGCGGTAAGGATTATCCTGATGAATGGGTCAAGCGCCAGGCCAAGTTGGTCAAACAAGCAAAAGAAGCAGTGAGGAAATTCAACGAAGACTCTGTTGTTGCTGCTGCCACTGCTGAGGCCTCTGCTAGCAAGCCAAAGAAGGCAAAGAAGCCTGCTCATAAGCCAAGTGCTTCATCTTCAATGCCCTCAAGGCCCAGTTCCTCAGCAATGCCCTCACGGCCAGATTCCTCAAAGCCCTCACAGCCAATTCCTCAAACTGCTCCTGCTCCTCCAAAGTCCTGAGCTCCTCCGCCAAAGTCTTCAGATGCTCCGACAAAATCCTCTGCACCAGTGCATCTCGCCACATGTCAAAGGACAGCGGGCATATCTATTGCCTCGGGAGCCTCTGCAAGTTCCTCAGTTGCTCCAAGTTCCTCAGCTGGCCCATCTCTGCTGAAGAAAAAGACCACTGCTAGACGAGGCTCTCGCCCAAGTCTTCACAAGAAGCAAGTCACTTTCCAAGTGTCATCTGATGATGACGAAGCTGATGGTGAAGAACTAGTTCAAATCATCAGAGACAGGCAAGAAAGGGCTGCTAGAGCCAAAGGAAGCACTGTGCCCCTGCTTTTGGATCCGAAAGTGATCCTCGACTTCATTGATCTCTGGCATCAGGATCCCAACACTCCCACGCCTGACTTCAATTGGACTCCTTGCTAAAGTCACATGCTGACCGCCTTCATAGGCGAAGAAAAATGGAAATTTGAAAAGGCCAGACAGACGAAGAAAGCTCAGTACAAGAAGGAGGGCTACCTGAAGAAAAATGTTGTCAACATGACAACTGATGAACTTGTGAAGCTTCAGGGTGAAATCAAAACCCTTAGTGATGAATTTGACGCATATTGTGCAGACTGGATGGGCGCCAAAGTCAGATTTGTGAATTTGACAAAAGGTTTTTATTCAAGTGCTGCACGTCCAACGCACATTGAAATTCCTCAGGCTGAAGCATCTATTCAGTCTACTGAAGAACATTCCAGCACCGCTGAAGAACATCATGCTGCTGAAGAAAATGAAAATACCAGGGCTGACGACTGCATTCCAGCCGCTGAAGAAATTGCCAGGGCAACCACTAGTGTTGTGCCTGAAGAAAATGTCAGGACAGGTGAATCTCCAAAAGCTGTGCCTGAAGAAAGTGAAGAAGTCGGGGCAACTGCAACAGTTGTGCCTGAAGAAATTCAACCAACTTCCTCTGCTCGTCCTGCGCCTACTCCAACTCCGATCCTTCCATCTGCATCAGATGTGAAGAAGACCAAGGCTACAAAACGTGCAACTGTGAAGAAAAGGAAGGCATCAACTTCATCAAATTCTTCAGCTCCGAAGAAGATGAAGCCATTGACAAGCTCAGTTGAAAACCCAATTGATGTCATTCCTATTTCATCCATGCCATCAAAGGACCTTGTTCCGTTTGATGAAGAATATGTGATTCCCAGAGAATCATATGAAGACATTCCCTCTGCTGCTTCCTCAAAGCAGACGGATGAAGAAATTGAAATGGATGCAATCCCTTCAACCCCAATCATTTCCTTACCTATGCCTCAGTTCACTGTTGAAGAGGTCGGCGTTGAAGAATTGCATGAACAAGACTCTGACGTGGACATTGGGAGTGCTACTCCATTGATGAATGATGAATTTTGGGATAGTCGGCATCCAAACTCCCCTCTGTTCACGCCGCTGCAACAAATTCCTTAGTCCCCAGCACGCACTATTCCATTGGGCTCTGAAGAAACTCATGCCACACAGTTTGTACATGAAGACATTCCAGCCACTAGTGTTGAAGAAATTGTTGCTGCTGAATCCATGAAGACTCAGACTGCCACTAAGGAGGAACTAGAAATTCCTCAGCCTGAAGAAACTAAGATTGCGAATCTTGAGGTTATTATGCAACTGACTGACACTCCTCAACCCAAGCCAAAGGATCCTTTCTCACGAAAGCAAACTTTCAAGAAGGCTTATTTCTTCAACGAGCATGTATTCTTCACTGACTACAACCCTTATGACTCTGCTCGCATTAGGAAGAGGCATTTCTGGACTGCCAGCCAGGCAAATTTCTATTCCTCAGTGCTATTCAACAAAGACAAAGTCTTCGATCATGAGCACATTCCTCATGTGGATATGGAATCTCTGACGTGCTTCGTGCCAGTCCTCAGTGTTCTTCACGACGCTGGACTGTTGCGTTTCTGCACTAATATCTGTGATTGGAACAAAGAACTCATTCTTCAGTTCTATACAACGCTGCACATCACCGGAAACTCTGAAGATGTGAATTCATGGGTGCTGGACTGGATGACCGAAAACACTCACTACAAGGCACCAACTTCTGAATTACATCAAGATTTGCCTCTTAGTCCTCCCACTGAAGCTGCTCGTTGCATGTATGAAGAAATTGAACGTATAGATCACTACATGCAAGTGCTGATGAAGCCATTGAAGCCTGGTCAAGCCCCAAGGACCAAATTCCTCGTGAAGGAATTGCTATTTCTGCCTCGGATTGTCTATCGCATTCTGACGAAGACATTGAGTCCTATCAAGGGCCATGACCCAAATGATGAAGAAGTCGTTGGCATCATGAAGAATCTGCTGTTCAACATCATTAATGGCGTCCTTTCATGATTTCTTCATGCGGACTATGGCAAATGTTGCATTGTCCCCTTTCAACCTGAAGCCTTATGCTCCGTGGATTATGAGATTCATCAGAACAAGGTCTTCAATAAACTTCAAAGCTGACACACTGAATCATCGCAGCTACTTGCCCTCGACTGAAGTCCTCAAACGGACATATTCCTCGGCTGATGACAAGGGCAAGGCTTCTGCTGTTATTGATGAAGGCATTCGTCCATTGGATGGTCTATTTCTCAAAGTTGCATCCTACTCCACCAATGATGACTCTACCACCCATGACTCTGCCGCCAACGCTCCCAAGCAAAATCCTCAAGGCACAGCTCCCAGGGTGATGACTAATCATGAGCTTCTCCTCAGTCTTCACCAGAAGGTTGATCTCAACCACAAATGGGTCAAGCGTCAGTTTGGTTCAATTCTTCACAACATGATTTCTACACACAATGCAGTGAAGAAAACCATTACTACCTTCATGAAACCCTCAACCGCACCTGGGCTATTCTGTCTCACCTATATGGTGAAGAAGATCTGAAGAAAATGGGTCTCAAGGAGGACTTTGACTGGTCTGCTCCTCCATCGAAGAAATACAAGAAGGTCAAGGTTCCTCCCTTGGTGGCCAGCTCCTACTCTTCATCCCGCGAAACCGACGAGTATGAAGACTTGGACGACACTACGGCAGGCCCTACATCAACCATCGACCCCAACAACGGTGGCGCTCCTTCTTCATCTTGAGATTCTTCAGGGGCGTTAGTCCTCAGTTTTGATCCTTTTGGTCATCCGATGACAAAGGGGGAGAAATTTGAGTTAGTCTTCAAGCAGGTCTATATATATGGGCGTTTTTTTTTGCTAAGTTACAACTCTTGTCCTTCTGATGACTTTGCTGGATCGAGTAGTAAACTTAAACTCTATGGTGACCCGATACTTTTGTTGTGTGTTTCTGCATGCTTATTCCTCATTAATGTTTATGCATGCATGCTGAATTACATCAGTCACCATATTTCATCATGCACTTTAAATTATTCATATTATATGTTAAATGCATGTATGAATTACAAGATATAGGGGGAGATCTCCATGATTCTACTCTTCAAATGTGCATTGCTTCAAAAGCAAATTCCTCACTATGAACATCTTCAAGGGTAGTTCTTCTATATCTTGCAATCAAATTCCTCAATATCAGTATTTACACTTCATATGTTTATCCCCGTTGAAAACTTAACCTATATTGTCATCAATCACCAAAAAGGGGGACATCGTAAGTGCATCTAGTGCCCCTTAGTGATTTTGGTGTATTGAAGACTTATAGGTTAGTGGACTAATGTGTTTATGAGTGTATACATGTATATAAGTCTATGAGGAGTTTGATATTTACAGAGAAAGTCGACCCCTAAAAATGAAGTTCTTCGACAGAAGACTTTGGATTTCTGAAGACTTTGAAAGTGAAGAAATTGGTGTGACCTTGAGGACTTGGTATTGATTTGAGGAACATGAAGCATGAAGACTTTTGTTTTCATAGTTTCATTTTCTCTTTCTTGAGTCATAGGAAACACCGTACTGTTAAAGGGGGTCAAGGAAATACTAAGGAAAAATTTCCATTTGATGCTCAACTCAAAATCCTACACCTACCAATCCCTTCGAGTGAAGCCATTGGAAATCTCATACAGTTCAGTCATATTCTTCAGTGACAGAGACGAAGTTCTTCTGGTCTCTGAAGATTTTGTTCTGACTGAAGAGTTAGAAATTTGCCAGTGCGGATTTCCTACAAGTGAGGAACATGATAGCCCTGAGGAATTTCATACTCCAAATTCCGACCATTGTTGTGCTACGCACCAGGTGTCCCAAAATATCTACCTACCTAACGGTCATATCATTATGGGCATTTATGTCTTATCATGTCGGGCTGCTCCCTAGGCTATAAATAGCCGCCCCCTACAACCACTAGCTGGTTGGCTATTCCGAGAGAAACTGACACTTGTCATAAGAGCAACCCATCCTCCGAGGACTTTGAGTCAAAATCATCAAGTGAGGAAAAACCCAAAACAAAACCCAAACACCTACAAACCCAAAAGTGATTGAGCATCACTGAAGAGATTGATCCTGAGTGGATCCGACGTTTGTTACCATTGAAGACTGTGCTTCTTCCAGACGGTTAGGCGTCATGGTCTAGAGCATCCAAGAGGAATTGTGGATCGCAGAGTGACCGAGTTTGTGAAGGTTCGGAAGTCACCTGTGAAGACTTACCACGAGTGATTGGGCGAGGTCTATGTGACCTTAGCTCAAGGGGAATATTGTGAGGATATGGTGTCTTGGACTGTGTGTCCAGTTTCCTCAACTCTTTCATTTCCTCATATCTATGTTGTGTGCTTGTTCATATCTGTTTGAAGACTTTGACTGAAGACTTACTCAATTTCCTCAGTTCAATTTCTTCAGTTTGTTTGTCTTCATCATGTGTTTACACCTTCTGTACTCTGTGCTTGTCTTCATTTCATCATGATGACCATGCTTGTGTTCTATTATGTTTACTTCTGAGTACTTATTCCGCTGCAAGCAGTTCTTCGCTAAGGCATTTTCTCACCCGCAAATTCCTCAGTGAAGAATTCATAAAAATCGCCTATTCACCCCCCTCTAGTCGATATAACTCACTTTCATATCACAGCCGCAGGGTTCGTGCCTGGTGTTTTGAGGAAGGTGACCTTGTCCTTAGGTGCATTCAGTCCGCCAAGGGTACAAACAAGCTGTCACCAAAGTGGGAAGGCCCTTACCGGGTGGTACGAGTCACCAGACCTGGCGCAGTCCGTCTGGAGACCGGAGATGGCACTCAGTTGCAAAAATCATGGAATATTGAGCATCTTTGCAAGTACTACCCGTAAGATGCGGTTGTCGAGCCCTGCACGGCAGCCACCCATCCGTACAGGTCTTTCCTCAACTGCATGTAACAACTTGTTAGGAGCCGGGGCGATGACCTCGTGCAAGAGAAAATAAAGAAGCGTTATAGGGGCCCCCCACTGAGATTGCATGCATGCACCATCACACCAAGATCACTGCATAAGCATTTCATGAGCATTTACATATGCATATAGATAGGATTGCATCCTGCATTCATTCTCATGTAGATGAAGTTGCAGGTTCCTACCGTGGACTTGGCTTCGACATGGAGTTGAGAAGATTGCCCGACACTGCAATCCCCGGCAAGCCAGATAGATAAGTTTAACCTCCTATCCTTTTGTGTTTTGTAAGCTATAACTTATGCATAAGGAAACCTCGCCACACTCTCTTGACGCTTAGGTGCTCCCATCCCAGACTCGAATGTTGCTTCGAGCAAGATGGTTGTAGTGGCCTTTGGTGAAAGGGAGTTGGCGGGGTGCTGGCCCCTCTGTCCGTTCCCCGGCAGACGTAGTTCTCCGGCAGACAAAGAGGGTGCCGACAAGGTAGCTTGCTAGGAAAAGTCGTTTTATTTCAACAAAGAGGCATTCCACCTCTGCATGGACATACACATGCTCGGGTTCCCGGCAAGGTCTATCTTTTTCATTCATATGCTGATACAAGTACAAGCATTACATAAGACAAATATGGACCCGAAGGATTACATTCATATGCTCGGGAGGCATCAGCAGAAAAGGACACCGGGGCCCAGCTAGAAGACCCCAAAAGGAAGCGGAAGCACCAGGGGGACGAGCTTCTTCCCGACAGCCGGAAGCAATGATGATGACGGCGCCGGGAAAAGGGGGAAGATCCAGGCAAACAGGCGGCGGGTCACTAGTACGACACAAACGCATTGATGCAGGTGTGCTCATACTGGACGACATGCCTCCCGTCTTCTCCTTCTCCCCCGGATTCGTCTTATTCAACACCGTTCTGGGGGAAGGCCGAGGCTCAGGCCAGACACCCTCTCTAGGAACACAGCAAGCAGCCAGAGCAGCCACGGGGCTGGAGGCGCGCCGCTCCCCACCTTGGCGGGCAGGAAGGCGCGCCCTTCGTCAACACCAGCCCTAAGGCTTCCTGGAAGGACGGTGCTGGGATTACCAACCATCTTCAACCCCGCCTCCCGTCCGAGCTTTGAAGAAACCGAAAGGTTCACCGCGGCAAGGACCAGGCTCACTCCCCAAGCACCAGCACCAACATGAGGAAATGATAGCCCCAAGATGAAGCCCGGGGGCTGTCCCCAGGCACTCTTCTTCGATATAACTAGCAAAAACAGAAGACAGGAGAGGAGGAATGCAAATATGGATGGCCTTTTCCTCCTCCACCCCTCCCTTTTATAGGTAGGGCGAGGAGGAGAGCTGCTCCACCAATTGGCGGCCACCATCATCCTCCGCCAATTCAAGATGGCTAGGCCCTCGCCATGATGCTATCCCATGCCACGCGCCTCCGTTGCCTACCCCGCGCGATGTGTGCCGCATACGTGGCTAAGGATAAGGGCGTGGTGGGAAGAGTAAATTGGCAGTTTCCACCCCGTGCGTTAAAGTCATTCACGGGCCATTACTGGAGCGGCCCCACCACTATTGGCTTTACGCGGCGCATGGGGAAACTGGAAACTGGCCAGGATTCAAGACTCATGAAGAAGCAAAAAGAGGACTCCAAGAGAGCGGCCTCTTCAGCAACCCTGCATGTGCACTTATTAGGCCCTACCCCGACGACGCTCAGCAGCGCAATCGGGGTAGGCCCGAGGGCTTCTGTCGGTGCAACAAACCCTGGGCATGTTGCCCAGACAATGCACAGGCGCAAGGACAACCTTGATGCACCCACCCAAGTCAGAGTATAAGAAACCAAGAGATTTAGAGTACCAGCTCAGAGCAGAGAGATCAAGGCCAAGCCAGAGAAGCAAGACATCACCAAGAGAAGGGCCTCCATTGCCGGGCAGGCGAGCCCGGCAAGGGGCGAGGCCACCCCCGGAAGCAGGTAGTAGAGACACCCCAGCAGGGGCTACCAGGGGCTCACGGAGGCCAGACCACCTCACCAAGCACTCAAGCGCGACCCACGTCGTCAATCAATGTGATGTCAAGCCGCAAGATGATAAAGTGGCAGCCATTAGCCACATGGCAGCCAGTTCCTATAAGAAGAACCCGCAGATGACACCCACCCTATGACATGTCAAGAAGACATGCGCGGAGTTGGCAAGAAAGCCCGGCAAGCCTTGTCGGGCAATCAGTGATGTGACACTAAGCGGTGCATTTAATGCAACATGTCAGCCTGCAAAGTTAGGTATGATAGCACTGTTTGCTATCATGTTAGTGCATAATGACTACTTGCCACTGTGGTCTCCCCTTGATCTATAAAAGGAGGCCCATGGTAACCGTAGACAGGGTTGGAAAATAGAGAAAGCCAGTCCACCGTACGCGCGTAGTCACTACCGCCCAAAGGCAACCCTTACCGGGCGAGTATACTACGCTCCTCCACCACCATTCCATCATCAATCCACCAAAGTAGGAGTAGGGTCTTACGCCTCACGGCGGCCTGAACCTGGGTAAATTGCTTGTGTGCTCCCCGCCGTGCTGCCGTGCACTGGTCTACTCTTTGTGCAACGCGACGTCCCCCTACCGAACTAGCAAGGGGCCTCCTAGTCCCATAGGTGGCCGTGGATATCCCGCGACACATTACGATGTTGTTCAGTATCTATGATTCATGAAAACATAAAAAGTGGTCAGATTATTATGGAATGCATTGCGGATTCAACTCAAAGAGTGTCTCCCTACAAACCCCTGCGCATACAAAGTTCATCCCCCAACCGTGCTGACCAGACTACACATAGAAATACAAACTTGTTATGTCTCTCTAACTGGAGGACACACATTTCAAAACTGAAGTAGGAACATTAGAATCATATCAAATTCATTTTTGAACAAATAAACTAAGGCATTATGAGTGACATACTGTTTAGCTTCAAGGATGGAGTACTTGCGTAGCGACCCGACCCAAATGGATCAAGTCTATGTGCTTAAGTGTCATCCGTGGATTGGTATGCTGACACACACAGTACTCGAGGATTTATAACAGAGTTCAATCACATCTAAAAAGTAACGTAAATATTATTACCACAATCCATATAGCAGAAGTAACAACAAAATTATGGTGTCCCAACAACACCAACGGCAAAGCTGAGTGTAGACATCGCAGCCCTAGCATATCACTTACTCGTCGGATAATTCCTGCAACATGAGACGTTCCAACCATGTAGGTTAGTACGTTGAATGTACTGGTAATTTCACACCATAGAATTAAAATGAAAATATCTATCTCTATGTGCATATTTGGCCGGTGGAGGCTCTAAGTTTAATTTTGCATAAAGCTAATTTTTCCCTACAACAAAGGAATACATTTTATTTTACTACCAAGTTTATGCCATTGTTGAGAAGGTTCCTCCAACTCAATCCCATAATTCCCAAATTATTAATAACCCAATACATTAAATAAATAGAGTGATGAGATCAACCAATAATCCAGTTCTAGATACTCAAAGTTGTCCATAACTGGGGACACGGCTAATCATGATTAGCTTATACACTCTGCCGTTGAATTCCTCGCACTGCTTGATGTTTGACAACCGGATGATCGACACATAGTCTTTCCGAAGAGTTCCCCTTAACCGATAGATAGGCCGGTACACCTACAATTCCCCTACATCTGATAGCTTATCATGGAAAGGTTTCCCGCAACTTACTCAACTATGCCAGAGCCCATAATGGCTTGTGGCTGCACACAGAAGTTTCTAGGCATGAAATATCGTATGATCCCTTTGATCCTGGGTGGCATTCCATAGGGTGATCACACAGGTCCACCGGGATCCCCTAAGACGAACACTGGATTCTCCAAGAGCCCGGGCAAGCCATGGTTTCTCGAGGGTGCCCCTACCATTCCACCCAGAGTTGTGTTAATGTGGCCACCTAAAATCACCCTTAGTTATTATTTCTCTCATAACTTGCATGAATCTCACATACCAATCCCTGTCTACAAGCATGGCTAAGCAACATATAATATATAGAAATTTTCTCGGGGTGATCAAAGTCATAGGTTCCTACCACATGAACTACCTAGCATAACCACATGTTCCCAATCTAACTCGTGCAATCTTTGAGAGTGAAACTAATGCATAGTAAAAACTGGGTATTGAAAAATATGGTCAAAGTGTGAACTTGCCTTTTACTGTTGATGGAGACTCTTCGCACTCATAATTCCTGATAGTTCTACTCGTCACACTCCGATCAATTTATCGTAAGCAAACAATTATAACCACACTTAAGAAATCACTCATATATCCAAAAGAAAATGCAAAGGAAGATTAAAAAAAACTCCAAAAGAACCAAATCAAATTATTTTGCAAGATCGAATCCTAATTTCGGTGAAAATTTGTGGTGATGGCTCAAGATGTTAGATTACGCCTAGGGATTCAATTCGAAAAAGGAATCAATTGAAAATTGCGCTACAGTTTATAAGATATGATCAAATGAAGCTTCGAATTAAAATTTGAATCGCTCAAATTTTAAAGGATCAAAAGTTGAAACTAATTATGCTAGAAGATGTAGGAAGTGAATATGAATACGTAGGAAAAAGAATTAGTAGATTGAATATAACGGATCAAGTTATTCAACATAGCAATAAATATGCTTAGGAAGTTGTGTGGCAACACGTTTGTGGACTAGTAGAGTAATTTTACAATGATTAAAAATTACACATTGAAAAGATAACATTAATTGTACGAACGGAAATATTTCTTTGATATGAATCCGACGCAATTGGATTTATTGGAAATGGAGTTACGGTTAAAAAGATATGATCAAAGGAAGTTTGAATATGAATCTGAACAAATTTCGAAATTTGAAAATTTTCAAAAAGTTTATCTCATAGGTTCACTGGATAGCTAGAATCAAGACGAAACTGTAGGCGTTGGTTTCATCTAATTTGGATGAACGAGTAAAAAGTTATGGCTATTTGAAAAACCAGGGTCAAGTTGTTTTACGAAAGAAAAAGAGGTATGGGTAAAATAATTCTAGGCCTCAAGTGTGAATATTGGGACTAATTTAAAAATCTAATTATTTTATAGATAAGACCCTACGATGAATGAAATAAATAACTAAAAGGAAAACTAAATTTCTACCGTATACTAGTCTAAAAAGAATAAGCTACGGGAGTAAAAAAATTACGAAGAAGATACCTTTATAAGGTAGAAAAAGGACGACTTACAAAATTCCCGTCGGAGAGAAGAAATATATTTTTCTCTTGTGAAGCTAGTCAAACCAAAATATTGATTTAACCCGAAGTGGATGATTTTTGGAGGCTCTGTGAGTCTATATTTATAGTTGGAAAAGAGGCTTAGAGGTCAAAGGCTAGGCAATGTGGGATTAAACGTATAAGAAAAGAGGAGAAAAGAAAGAGAAAGGCACTGTATGGGCCTTTTACTTTGGCCGGCCGCGCGGGTGCACAGTGCGGGTCGCGATGTGTTTTCTTATTATTATTATTATTATTATTATTATTATTATTATTATTATTATTATTATTATTATCGAATTTTATTTTAACAGCCGGAAAAAAATATAGACATATTATATATCAAAAAATTTAGAATAAAATTTCCTAAATCCTGAACATATTTTCAAGACCAAGTAAAATACTTAAAAAAAACTTTTTTCTTGCAATAACTCCAAAATGAAAAGAAGTTTGGATTTCAAATAAATTGCAAATAATTTATGTCTTCAAATTTGAGTCTCAAACAAAACATTGTCTCTGATTTTCGAGTGTCATTTTCCTCCTCTCAGTTTATTTGTTTGTTAGAGGGTTTCGAAAGGATTCAAACTCAAAATTGAATACGGATTCAAATGGAAAATTTTGAGAAAGTCCTTTTGTTCCCTCTCGTGTTTTTTTAAGTTTCAAATTTCACTCAATATCACACAACATCCAAGCAAACAATCCTAATTATTTATTTAATATAACATCCCAAAATTTAGAATTTTTTGATGTTACAAACCTACCACCCTTAAAATGAATCACTGATGACCCACAAGTGTAGGGGATCTATCGTAGTCCTTTCGATAAGTAAGAGTGTCGAACCCAACGAGGAGTAGAAGGAAATGATAGGCAGTTTTCAGTAAGGAATTTTCTGCATGCAATGAAATTATAGGTAACAGATAGTTTTGTGATAAGATAATTGGTAGCAAGTGACAAAAGGTAAAAGTAAATAAGGTGCAGCAAGGTGGCCCAATCCTTTTTGTAGCAAAGGAAAACCCTGGACAAACTCTTATAGAAAGGAAAGCGCTCCCGAGGACACATGGGAATTATCGTCAAGCTAGTTTTCATCACGATCATCTGATTCGCGTTCGGTACTTTGATAATTTGGTATGTGGGTGGACCGGTGCTTGGGTGCTGCCCTTACTTGGCAAGCCTCCCACTTATGAATAACCTCTAATGCAAGCATCCACAACTACAAAACAAGTATTAAGGTAAACCTAACCATAGCCTAAAACATATGGATCCAAATCAGCCCCTTACGAAGCAACGCATAAACTAGGGTTTAAGCTTCTGTCACTCTAGCAACCCATCATCTACTTTTTACTTCCCAATGCCTTCCTCTAGTCCCAAATAATGGTGAAGTGTCATGTAGTCGACGTTCACATGACACCACTAGAGGAGAGACAACATATATCTCATCAAAATATCGAACGAAGACCAAATTCACATGACTACTAATAGCAAGACCTCTCCCATGTCCTCAGGAACAAAAGTAACTACTCACAAGACATAATATTGTTCATGATCAGAGGGGTATTAATATGCATAATGGATCTGAACATATGATCATCCACCAAATAAACCAACTAGCATCAACTACAAGGAGTAATCAACACTACTAGCAACCCACAGGTACCAATATGAGGTTTGGGTACAAAGATTGGATACAAGAGATGAACTAGGGTTTGAGAGGAGGTGGTGCTGGTGCAGATGTTGATGAAGATAGCCCTCCCAAAGATGGGAGAGTTGTTGGTGATGACGGCGGTGACGATC
>LR738710.1:493461983-493584135 GCA_902687465.1 Secale cereale
CCCCCCCGGAGGGAAGTATCCCCGACAGAACAGCTCTGCCGAAGCACTAGATTGGTTTCCGCCTCGGTTCCGCCTTGAGACGGTGGCTTCTGGTCCCGAAAGCCTCCTTATGATTTTTTCCAGGTCAAAACACCTCATATAGGAGAATATGGGCATCGGGGGCCTTCCGGCTGGCCCACGAGGCAGGGGGGCGCCCAGGGAAGGGGGGGGGGCGCCGCCCACCCTCGTGGACAGCCGGTGGCCCCCTCGTGGACTTCTTTCGCTAGATTTTTTTATGAAATGGCGTTCTGTTGAGTTTCAGGGCTTTTGGATTTGTGCAGAATAGGTTTCTAGAGTCTGCTCCTTTTCCAGCCCAGAATTCCAGCTGCCTGCATTCTCCCTCTTCATGTAAACCTTGTGAAATAAGAGAGAAAAGGCATAAGTATTGTGACAAAACATGTAAGAACAACACATAATGCAATAAATATTAACATATAAGCATGATGCAAAATGGCTGTATCAACTCCCCCAAGCTTAGACTCGCTTGTCCTCAAGCGAAAGCCGATATCGAAAAATATGTCCACACGTTTAGAGATAGAGGTGTCGATAAAAACAAAATGCGGACATGAGGGCATCATGATCATTCTTATAACAGCTACACACATATATTGTCATATGATTCTTATGCTAAAGTAACAATTCATCCACAATATCAAGTATGGATCATAAACTTTATTGAAAACTAACAAACTTTGATCTCGGTCATAAAAACAATTGCAATTTATCGTAACATCGAAAAGAGTCAATATAAGAACTTTTCAGCAAGCCTACATACTCAACTATCATATAGTCTTTCACTATTGCTCACACTCATGCAATACTTATGTTTATGGAGTTTAAATCGCACACAGAGAAAGATAGGGGCTTATGGTGTTGCCTCCCAACCTTTTACCTCAAGGGTAATGTCAACAGTAATAGATCATGAAAACTTACATCCAAGTGGGTATATATGTCAAGATCTTTCAAACACAATGTGCTTGCCAAAGGATAAAATGTAAAAAGGAAAGGTGGATTTCACCTTGACACTTATAAGATGGGAATAATAGATAGGCCCTTCGCAGAGGGAAGCGGAGGTTGTCATGTGTTTTTATGGTTGGATGCACAAAGTCTTAGCATAGAAGAACTTCGCTTTATATTGCCACTTGGGATAAGGACCTTTATTATGCAGTCCGTCTCTTTTATTACTTCCATATCTCAAGATCGTATAAAGATAATTTCTCCCAAACTAATAAATCATGCATATTTTAGCGAGTTTGCAACATGACAACTTACTTGGAAGGATCTTTCTCAATCCATAGGCAGGTATGGTGGGCTCTCATGGCAAAACTGGGTTTAAGGATATATGGAAGCACAAGTAGTATCTCTACTTCGTGCGAGGAGTTTTCGCTAGCATGAGGGGGAAAGGCAAGCTCAACATGTTGGATGACCCATGACAATATACTTTATTTCAGATATAAGAAGACATAACCCATTATGTTGTCTTCCTTGTCCAACATCAACTCTTTAGCATGTCATACTTTAATGAGTGCTCACAATCATAAAAGATGTCCAAGATAGTATATTTGTATGTGAAGCCTCTCTTCTTTTATTACTTCCTATTAACTACAACGATGACCAAAACTATGTTTGTCACCTCCCAACAACTTTTATTTATCATACTCTTGTATGTGAAGTCATTACTTCCCACAAGATCGATATGATCTCTTTGATACTCTTTATGTTTTCTTTCTTTTTATCATGATTGAAAGTGCTGTATATCGACTAGAGGGGGGTGAATAGGCAAATTTTAGGAAAGTCTTCAAAACATGGAAGTTTCGAAGACAAACGATAGAACCGATCCTATTTATATGCAGCGGAAGGTAGACTACACTAGACAAGCCATAGTCAAGTATTCAATGGAGTGAAAGCATGAAGACTAATAGCAACTAGGTAGTATGGATCAGGATGGAAGATTGTATGAAGCCAATCAGAACAAGTAGTCACACAGTGAAGTCAAACAGATATGGAAAGCAAGCAATGACTTCACAAAGAGAGACAGTAAGTAAAGAGAAGGGAAGAGATAGAACCAGTAGCTTGGGGAATACAGTGATTTGTTAGACCAGCTCCAGTTGCTGTGACAACTGTACGTCTGGTTAGGGAGGCTGAGATTTAGCTCAGAAGACCGCGTCTTCACCTTATTACCCTTGAGCTAAGGACACCTAGTCCTCGCCCAATCACTCTGGTAAGTCTTCAAGGTAGACTTCCAAACCTTCACAGACTTCGTTCACCCGCAATCCACAATGACTCTTGGATGCTCAGAACGCGACGCCTAACCGACTGGAGGAAACAAAGTCCTCAAGTGTAACAAGTCTTCAGGTCACACAGACAGAAAGACTTCAGTGATGCCTAACACTCTTTGACTCTCGGTGTTTGGGCTTTGTCCTCGCAAGGATCTCTCTCCCAAATGCTTCGGAGGTGGGTTGCTCTCAAATGACAAAAGCCGTGTAATAACTCTGAGCAGCCACCAATTTATGTTGTAGGGGGTGGGCTATTTATAGCCACTGGGCAACCCGACCTGATTTGTCCGAAGTGACCCTGGGTCACTAGGGAATTGACACGTGTTCCAACGGTCAGATTTCAAACACACACGGCAACTTTACTTGGGCTACAAGTAAAGCTGAGTCATCCATCTCTGGATAAGATTTGTTCTCATTGTCTTCGCTCGAAGACATAGGATTTGGTTAAGCATCACTTCAGTCACTCTAACTTAGTTCACTTGGACCCCACTTAACAGTACGGTGGTTCCTATGACTCAACAAAGAAGAAAAGGAAACGATAAAACATCTAAGTCTTCGCGCTCCATAGTCTTCACACAATGTCTTCTCTCGTCATAGTCTTCAATATGATTATCTTCATATACCACCATGGTCGTCAATGTCTTCATACATTTTTAGGGGTCATCTCCGGTAGGTAAACCGAATCAGTGAGGGACTATTACCTTTGTTATCCTACAATTCTCACAAACACATTAATCCCTCAACCAGGTTTGTCGTCAATACTTCAAAACCATCTAGGGGTGGCACTAGATGCACTTACAATCTCCCCCTTTTTGGCGATTGATGACAAACTGGTTGAAGTTTTCAACGGGGATAAAAGTATGTGAAATTGTAAGGATAAACGTATTGTCGTCATAAGTAGCAAAAGGCTCCCCCTGAAGATGTGCATATAATTAATTTGCTTTTGAATGCAAATGCACATGGCAGGTTGTACTTGTGGAGATCCTCTTCAACTTATGAAGACAATTCATCATGCACAATTGATATTTCGAATATAATGATATGCATAATGAGAAATGGACGTCTGCAAAATGACTAAGTGCGGAATATATCGTAGCACATGCGGAATTTATCATCGCATTACAGAGTACCAGAAAACGTAGCAGACGACCATCAAGTTTAAGTGTTAAACTCAAAGAACCAAATGTAGAAAAAGTGAGAGTTGTAAACACTAGGCTAAATATAAAGCACCCGCCCATATGGACCCGCTGGAAGACTATCAACCCATATGCTTCTCCCCTTTTGTCAGTAAGGACCAAAAAGGTTTGAAGACATAGAGCCTCTACTCTTTCCCAGTTGGAGCAGGAGAAGATGTAGGGTCAGTGTTGGTGTTTGGCGGTGCAGAAGAAGTTGGTGCAGTGTCGGCACACGCTGAAGGAGGAGGTGGTGAGGTAGCTTCATCTTGATCATCTATCACCCTGGCATCAACCGTTGCAGCGGAGGAGGAATAGTCAGAGTCTTCAAGAGACGGAGTTCGACGCAAAACAACATTCCTTGGGGGAGTGTGGTCAAACTTGAATCTTTCTGTGAAGCCATCGTCTTGAAGATCTGCTTCAGCACTCAACAAAGTCAAACTCTTCCATGACCTCCGAAAGGTTTCATGAGCAACAAAAGCATTCTTGGTGGCAAGTTTGCGAATGCGATTGAAGTCCACCAAGAGGCTTTGCATCTGACGCTTCATCCAGTAGTGATGCTTATCCTGTTTGTGATGTAAGGTAACGAGAAGCTCTCGGTTATTAAGAACACGAGATCGCTTCCGAGGCCTTTGGGCAATGGTGCTCTCAGTAGCTTAAGTCTCTGCATGGCGAGGTAAGCGAGTACGGCCAGCCAGAGGATAAACATGAGTGACCGCTGGAACTCCTTCAATGGGCTGAGTGAAGCTTTGGTGATCTTTGTTGTGAAGACTAACATGCTCTTTGGCAGGCTCTTGGTATATGGCTTCAGATGACATATCAACCTCTGGCAAGAATATGTGATGGTTGCGAGCAGAAGGCTGATAGTTGATAGTGGAATGAAGCTTGATGAGGCGCATAATCCATGGAGCTTAGAACTTGAGTCCAAATAGATCAGAGCCTGAAACATCCAACTGCCTGATAAAGAAGTCTTGAGCGTTGAAGCTGATGCTATTGAAGATATAGAATACCAATGTCTTCATTGTGCCTTCAAGCTTGGCTGATGAAGAGTGTCCTTTGACAGGCCATAGAGTTCGCTTGATGATATGATATATGGTGTGTGGCAGATAATCAAGGTCTTCAACAAAGAACTCTTTTGGGTATTCAGCATCAAGTGGCAAAGGCTTCATCATGCTCAGCATTTGGCTCATGTTGGGCTTGGGCTTCTGAAAGATACTCTCCAAAGCTTCGCTGTGTAGTTGATAGCCAGGTTCATATAGTTCTCCTGGAGTGGGCAGACCAGTTCGCTCAATGAGGTCAAAGGCTTTGGCTTCATGATGGACATTGACTGTCATCCACTCATGGACCCATGTCTTCGGATCCCAGTTGTAGCCGCGAATGTGGAGGGTTGCATAGAATTGCAGAAGCAGCTCTTCATTCCAGTGCTCTTTGTCAGTCACAAAGTTCAGCAGGCCAGCATCACGGAAGCAATCAAGAGCTTCTTCAAGACAGGGCAGCCCAGTAATGGTTTCAGTGTCAAGACGCATATGAGGGAAGATGCGCCCTTGATCATAGAGTACTCGTGAATAATAACTGCCCTGTTGATGGCTCCAGAACCTATCTGATAAAATCCTTGGCGCTATCAAAGAAAGTGTTGTGCGCTGTGAAGTCATTATCATTGAAGGACCCTGACGAACTGGCAGGACCTGGGAACCTTGGCAGTCTTGGCTTGGGCTTCTGAACCTGAGGCCTGTGCTCGACGTGGTAGTCAAATTGAGGACCAGAAGTAGGCGGACCAGCAGTAGGCGGAGGAACCAGAATAGGCCATTTGATAGAGATGAGTTGATCATCTATGTCGTATGCTTGCTCTATAGTATGGGGCCTTGGAGGCGGAACAGGAAAAGTGGCATTGGCTTTGGGCTACTGAGTGGCGTCAGGTGCAGCACTGGCTTCAGGCGCCATCACTTCAGGCATCACATTGACTTCAGGTGCCACATTAGCTTCAGCCATGACAACATCATTCGCTTTAGTGGTGGTGGTGACAGCCTCAGACTTAGTAATCTCCACTTCAGGAGCTGGAGGGTCGGACACGTTCTCCGCGAGAACAGGGGGTGTGGCAACACGTGCTTCTTCTTCTCTTGGTTGTTCTTCATCGGCTGATGCAGCCAAAATGTCTTCAGCCGCTTTGGCTTCAGACTCAGGGAGGTTTGCAGTTGGAGAGGCTTCAGGAAACACTTGTTGTGAAGTAGTTTGGTGCACATCTCCTTCTGGAACGCTGGGAGGATCGACTTGAGGCCTTGGTCCTTTACGAAGCCTGCGGAATGCTGGCGACGCGTGTGGAGATGGAGCTGGTTGGGCCTCAAAGTCTTCGTCTTCAAGCACCGAACTGGTGACTTGAGTTGGGGGAGTAACTGGTGATTGTTGTCGGTGATTAGCCCGTGAGTCATCCTGAGCAATTGGCGTCAATGGACGACCAATGCTGATGCGTTCGCTGTTCGTGAGAACAGGCGATGATACCACATTATACTCGATCTGAGGAAGGACTTCATCATCTTCAACATTGTCTTGAGGACCAATGTCTTCAGCTGTGGTGGGGTCAACAGCTGGAATGTCTTCAGTAGCCTCTGTGGGAGCAGGCTCATGAACAGTCATGCGACGTTCTTGGTGTGTAGATGCAGGACGAGCAACAGAGATTGGCTCGACGACAAGGGGCTCTGAGGGAGCAGCCCGGACCTTCTTGATTTTGCGCTTCTTGGTGGGTGGAGCACTGGCTTCATCAGTGGTGTTCTTGGTTTTGCGCTTGCGCGCTTCAGGTTCAGCCACCTTTGTCTTTTTGAGCTCTGAAGCAACTGTGGGGGCCTTAGGCTTCGTGCCTGTCATGCTGGCAGGGAAGACAATGCTAGGTTCTTCCTGCCTTAATTCTTTAGCTTGGGCCATAGTTGACTTCTTCTTCTTCTTGGCAGCCATCCTGGGGTCGATGCCAGGACGCCCAAGGGCCTTGCGCTTCTCAGCTTCATTATAAGCTTGAACACACTTGGTAGCCAAGGCCTTTATGCGCTCACGAGAACCTTTTGCTTCTTCACGCCTCTTGTGAAAGGCTTCCTTGAGCTCATGCATCATGACTTTGAAATTCTGGACTTCTTGGACACTGAGCTTGGCCACATGCTTCTTGAACTGAGCCTTTTCATAGTCAATCTTTTGCATCAGCTCAACAATTCTCTGAGCAAGAGCTAGCTCAGAAGCAATGGCGCCATTGAAGGAGACGCTTAGGCCAACTGGAAGTTGCAGATCGTCAAAGCTGAGGTTGGGGGTGTCAAACCACTCATCAATGAAGTTGTTCAATACTTCCACGTCAAAGAGGGGCAAATCATTGAAGGTTTATGCATCTTGCTTGCTCTTGATCAATTGCTCAAGGGCGTCATCAGCTAGATCTTCATCACTTGATAGATCAATGGCTTCATTCGCGTTCTTCAGAACAGCATCAGGAGTCAGAGCTGGAATGGGGTTATGCATGGGATTCTTCCTTAGTTGTCTGCTCTTGGATATTCGAGAGTGCTCTTCAGATTGCACACTTGGTGCAGGTGGGGCAGTAGCCAAAGGCTTCACTCTCAAAGCTGTTGGTGGAGTGGTCTTCGAAGCCTTGGATTTCTTCTTCTTCTTTGGCTTCGGAGATGTAGGCGCTTCATCAGAATCAGCGTCATCTGCAGGTTGATCCACATCCGCCCCTTGAACCCTTATATGACTGATGAGACCTTCTAAGTTGTAGAAGGGCCCAACCAGATTAGGTTCAGCTTCGCGCGTGCCATCGGCACGGGGCGCAGAGGGGCCAGGATTGAAGTCTAATCCCCAAGTCTTCTTGTTTTCCTTGGCCGAGTTCTTGGCATACTGAAGATTGCGCTTGAACATATTGTTGTCGCGACACCATAGCAGTGATAATGGGTCGGCATCTGCTGGTTGTGGCCCTCTGACCATACAAGGATAGAAGCCTTGAGCAATGGCTTCACCTTGAGTCCTGGGTGGAAGATTTTTGTATAGAATGTCTCCCCGGGGTTGCTTGATGGCATTCTTCTCAGCATACTCCTGGGTCACAAATCTGTACTTGAACCATTGTTCTGCCCAATATCTTCGAATCCATTGGATTCGAGTCTTCCTCTGATTATAGTATTCCTCTGGATCAGTCTTGTACATTTCAATGAGGACAGGAGGCAAATCTTTGGAGGTGTTTCCACAGTGCTGTCTGCCACCCTTCCTAACAGATTTCTTAGTTGCCATTGGGTTCAACCTGAAAGGCTTCAAACTGAAAGACTTCAACACTGTCAAAGGCTTCCATCTGCTAGTCAGACAGGAACTGGCTTCGAGAGAATGAATGTGACGCTGCAAGAATTATGCAAATGAATGCAGACTATGAGAACCAAGGGATTCTCCCACGGACATGTACCTGTGACAGCATTAGAGATGCGAGGGAAGGGGAAGAGGTCATATGCATTCTCAGAAGATTTTGAAGATAAACCAGTTTAGAAGACATTGACCTCATAGCGCGAAGACATTCACTTTTATGTTGAGAGTTGGTTCCATATTTGTACGAATCCAAGAATAGGTACAAGTGAGGAATCTAACTATGTGTGAAGCATATGTGAATGTACTAGGCAATATATGAGATGCAGACATGATAGATCCAATTATGTGGGGGCAGAAACTTCTTATGGTAAAGAGGATGATTCTATTGGATCAAGAAGGCAGTAAAAAGAGAGTTTTAATTTACCACACGATGAACTACTAGACGGAGAAGAAGTGGATGCCGAGCAGTTCGATCTTCCGTGCCCTAACTTGGCGACGGAGGACACCTACGGCGGCGGCGGAGAAGACGATGTCCGCGGCCGGCGTGAAGACGTCGTCGACGAGGTCACGGCAACGAAGCGCTTCGTCGCCGGCGTCGTCGAGAGCTAGCGGAGGCGCTAGGGTTGGTCGAGGTGGAGAGGTGGTAGAAGAGTTTTTGACTGTGATGGGACGTGCATTTATAAGGATGTGAGACGGCACAACGCAATTACGCAGGTGCCCCTGACATGTAACACATTGGGAGTTGTCCCACGATCCCACGCACGACTGGACTGTCGGGGTGGTCATTCTGGCTTCTCCGGGTTTCAAGCATAAAGGATTGAGCAATAAAAACAGATTTAAAGTTTGTCTCTGTATCTTCTGCTGACAAGGTAGCAGAGAAGACATTCGAATGTTCCAACATAATGCATATGATTTGGATAGATAGAGTTTGAGGTGATAAAGCATAGAGAGTTTAGGGTCTGATCACATTCACTTAGTTCAAAAGATTCAAATAAGAAGACATAGCTATAAGTGAATGCTGTAGAGGACAGAACACAAGTCTATATATGTCCTATATGAAGATAAACCAAATGCGAAGACTTTGCAAATGTAATGCCAAGAGAAACACTTCAAGCAAAGATTTGGTGGTGGCGTTACCCACCGTATAGGAAGTATTAGACCCAAACACGGGGCACAATTATCCTGGCGCTCCGAAGTCAAATTCCGCGTTAATGTATTCACACTCAGAGTGCAAGTCTTCATTGATTGAAGATATACTTTACTTCGTGTGTTGCACATCTAAGTCATCAATATGCATAAGTGTTAGGATGTGTGCCTGATCAAAGGACATTCTAGGATTCTAAGATATTTAGCTCACACCGCAACTTGCAAAACCTTTTCTCATCCAAGGGCTTTGTGAAGATGTATGCCAGCTGCTCTTCAGTATTGACGTGTATGATATCAATATCTTCCTTCATGACATGATCTCTGAGAAAGTGATGACGAATTTCAATGTGCTTTGTCTTCGAGTGCTGAACCGGGTTGTTGGCAATCTTCATGGCGCTTTCATTGTCGCAATAGAGTGGCACATGCTTCAGATGGACACCATAGTCCTTGAGTGTTTGCTTCATCCAGAGAAGCTGAGCGCAGCAAGATCCAGCAGCAATGTATTCAGATTCAGCAGTGGAGAGTGATACACAGTTCTGCTTCTTTGAAGACCAATAGACAAGTGATCGTCCCAGAAAGTGACATGTGCCTGATGTAGACTTGCGATAAACTTTGTCACCAGCATAATCAGCATATGAGAATCCAAATAGATCAAACTATGAGCCCTTTGGATACCATAATCCTAGTGTTGGGGTGTAAGCCAAATATCAAAGAATTCGCTTCACAGCTAAGTGATGCGACTCCTTTGGTGCCGCTTGGAATCGAGCACACATGCAAACACTAAGCATAATATCAAGCCTAGATGCACATAAATAAAGTAAAGAACCTATCATGGAGCGGTATACCTTTTGATCGAAATCTTTACCATTGGCGTTGGGACTCAGATGACTATTAGTTGGCATAGGCGTCGTGTATCCTTTGCAGTCTTGCATACCAAACTTCTTCAGGCAATCTTTGAGGTATTTCTTTTGAGATATGAAGATGTCGTTGCTTTGCTGACGAATTTGAAGACCAAGGTAGAACTTCAGCTCACCCATCATTGACATCTGACATTGCTCTTGTATCATGTGACCGAACTCATCACTGTATCTTTTGTCAGTGCAGCCGAAGATAATGTCGTCCACATAGATTTGGCAGACAAACAGTTCACCATCATATGTTTTCGTGAAGAGTGTGGGATCCAGGGAACCAGGTTTGAAGCCTTTGCTCTTCAGGAAGTCTTTGAGGGTGTCATACCAAGCACGAGGGGCTTGTTTGAGGCCATATAGTGCCTTGTTGAGCTTGTATACCATATTAGGATGTTTTGGATCTTCAAAGCCAGGTGGTTGTGCAACATACACTTCTTCTTCAATCTTGACGTTGAGAAAAGCACTCTTCAGATCCATTTGATACAGAA
Source organism: Secale cereale (assembly GCA_902687465.1). Lineage (NCBI taxonomy): Eukaryota > Viridiplantae > Streptophyta > Magnoliopsida > Poales > Poaceae > Secale > Secale cereale. The sequence goes on from LR738710.1 coordinate 493,472,330, forward strand.
GCATGTTGTGATGGCTTGCATAGGCTAGCAGTATGCGAATAGCTTCAAGCCTAGACACTGGAATAAACGTTTCATCGAAGTCAATCCCTTCAACTTGAGTGTATCCTTGAGCAACCAGACGAGCTTTGTTTCTGACAACTTGACCATGCTCATCTTGCTTGTTGCGATATATCCATTTTGTGCCTTTTATGTTGTGCTTGCGGGGGTCAGGACGCTTGACAAGTTCCCATACATTGTTCAGCTCAAACTGTTGAAGCTCTTCTTGCATAGCTTGAATCCATTCATGTTCCATGAAAGCTTCAGCAACTTTCTTGGGTTCGGATATTGAGACAAATGCAAAGTGCCCATAGAAATTTGCTAGTTGTGTTGCTCTTGAACGAGTGAGTGGACCAGGTGCATTTATGATGTCAATTATCTTCTCAACTTGTACTTCATTTGCAACACGAGGATGAGTTGGACGAAGATTTTGCTCTTGTTGGTCATTGTCGTCATCAGGAGGATTGTCTTCAGGCTAAGCATTGTCTTCAGGTTGATTGGGAGAAGAAATGATGAGTTCCTCGTCAGGCTGTGCTTCAGAAGGCATGATTTCATCTGTTCCCATTAGCTTGATAGATTCACTAGGTGGAGCTTCATCCAGCACATTTGGCAGGAACTCTCTTTGTGAGCCATTTGTTTCATCAAACCGCACATCCACAGTTTCAACTACTTTATAGAGAAAGATGTTGAAGACTCTGTAGGAGTGTGAGTCCTTTCCGTAGCCGAGCATGAAATCATCATGTGCTTTTGGTGCAAATTTTGACTTGTGATGTGGATCCTTGATCCAGCACCTAGCTCTAAATACCTTGAAGTAACTGACATTTGGCTTCTTGCCAGTAAGGAGTTCATAGGACGTTTTCTTCAGAAGCTTGTGAAGATAAACACGGTTGATGATATGGCATGCAATATCAATAGCTTCGGGCCAGAACTTTCTTGGTGTCTTGTATTCATCGAGCATCATTCGGGCCATCTCAATTAGGGTTCAGTTCTTGCGCTCTACGATGCCATTATGCTGAGGTGTGTACGGAGCTGAGAACTCATGAGTGATTCCCATTGTATCCAGATAAAGATCAAGTCTGGTATTCTTGAACTCAGTTCCATTATCACTTCTGATATGCTTGATCTTGAAACCATAGTCGTTCATGGCACGGTTGGCGAAACGTCTGAATTCATCTTGCACTTCAGTCTTGTAGAGAATTATATGCACCCATGTGTATCTTGAATAATCATCAACAATGACGAAGCCATAGAGACAAGCTGTAGTAGTGAATGTGGAGGAGTGAGTAGGGCCAAATAAGTCCATGTGAAGCAGCTCGAAGGGTTTGAATGTCGTCATGACTGTCTTCGAGGGATGCTTGGCCCTAGTCATCTTCCCAGCTTCGCAGGCACCACACAGATGATCTTTCTTGAACTTGACGCCCTCGATGCCTACGACGTGCTTCTTACTCGCGAGAGTGTGCAAGTTCCTCATGCCGGCATGTCCTAGCCTCCGATGCCAGAGCCAACACTCTGAAGCTTTTTCTAGAAGACATACGGCCATCTGCGGTCCAGCTGAGAAATCTACCATATACAGGTTACCTTTCCGATATCCTTCAAAGACTAGAGATTTGTTAGATTCTATTAATACAAGGCATCGATATTTTCCAAATATCAAAATCATGTTTAAGTCACAAAGCGTTGAGACAAACATTAAGTTGAAACCAAGGGATTCAACAAGCATGACTTTATCCATGTGCTGATCCCTTGAGATTGCAACTCTACCTAGACCCAATACTTTGCTTTTACCAGTGTCAGCAAATGTGATGTGACTCTTGTCAGATGGACGTAAGGTTGAGTCCATAAGAAGACTTCGATCTCCAATCACATGATTAGTGCATCCGCTGTCCATAATCCATTCTGAAGTCTTTGGTTTCATACCCTACAGTGCAGTTAGGGGAATAGGCTTGGCAAAGAGCATGTGAAGCATAAACATTTGACGAACAAGCGGATTATGAAAGATTAGATCCAAGTCGGGACTGATAGGGTGATTAGCAAGCGATTCAGGAAGAAAATACATAGTAAGACCATTTGGGCATTTGATCTTGCGCCCTACAAGTTGTTTTAGGTCCGCAGCAATAGCATCAGACGCCTTTGATTTTCGGTTGGAGACCTTTCCCTGTAAGAGAAAGTTAATTCTTCTTAACCACCCACATCTTCAGGGGTGGCTTAGAAGTAATGAGTCTAAGAGCAGCATCTGAGAATGTTGGCTTTGGAGCCCTCGCAAATAGTCTTGCAATAGGAGAATAATACTCATAGGAATAAGCGGAAAAGTTATTTGTTTTGTGAATATAGCGGTTTGAGGAAACACGCTCATATTCATGGGTGTGAGTATAATTTCCCTGCAAAACATTGGCGTTAGGGTGACTCAGGTGAGTCCTCTGTCTGTATGAAGCCTTAGGACCGTATGAAGCCTTTGGTCTGGGGTTTGTCTTCTTCCCAGGTGGTGTCATGATGTCATTTACTGGAAGCTTCTCAAGACAAACTTTGGGAACCCAGATCTTCTTCATAGGTGGCCCGTTCCTGCAGTTAGTACCAATATACCTGGCAAACACTTCACCATTCTGATTCTTAAACAGTTTATAGTTTGCATCAAAGGATTTATCAATGATAATAGGATTAGCACAAGTGAAGCCAGATAAGGTAGATGGATCCACTGAAGGTTCCTTTGCAGCAACCCATGTGGTTTTGGGGTACTGTTCAGGCTTCCAGTATGAACCATCAACATTCATTTTCCTCTCGAACCCTACACCCTCTTTCATAGGGTTTCGGTTCAGAATCTGCTTTTTGAGGACATCACATAAAGTCTGATGCCCTTTGAGCCTTTTGTACATCCCTGTTTCAAGCAAAGTCTTAAACCTAGCATTTTCATCAGCAATAGTAGAGGTATCCTCAGCAGAGGGGTTAGTTACCACATCAGCAGTTGAAGATATTGCAACAGTGGTAGCAGTAGAACATTCAGCAACAGATGTAGCGTTGTCACGCTCAATGCATTTTAGACATGGTGGTTCAAATACTTCCTGAGCGAAGCTGATCTGTTGAGCGCGGAGTGACTCATTTTCCTTTTGAAGATCTTCATGAGCCGCTTTCAATTTCTCAAGTTCTCGCTTCCTTTGAAGATAATCGTGGGAAAGCTTTTCATGAGTTTTTGAGAGCGATTCATGAAGTCTTTCAAGTTCCTCGTACTTAACATGAAGATTTTTTATGTCTTTAATTAAGGACTTAGAACGGGTCATTTCCGCGTCCAACAGGTCATCGCTTTTGTCTAACAGTTTTTGAATATGTTCCATAGCTTTCTACTGTTCAGTTGCAATTTTAGCAAGTGTTTTGTAGCTAGGTTTTGATTCACAATCAAAGTCATCTTCACTGGATGTTTGAAAGTCAGCATCGCATGATTTTACCTTGGCACCACGTGCCATGAAGCAGTAGGTGGGAGCAGAGTTGTCGTTCTCATCATCAGTGTTGGTGACGGGGCCGTTGTCTTCAGTGTTGAAGATGGACTTGGCAACGTAGGCTGTGGCTAGAGCCACACTTGCAGCACTAGAATCGGACTCCTCCTCAAACTCCACCTTCGCTTCTTCTGAAGCAGACTCCTCCTCTGAATCCATCTCTTTGCCTACAAACGCACGAGCCTTGCCAGATGAATTCTTCTTGTGTGATGAAGACTTCGATGAAGACTTGGAAGAGAACCATGAGGATTTCTTCTTTTTCTTGTCATCAGAATCATATTCCTTGCTCTTCTTCATCTTCTTCTTCTTCTCATTGTCCCATTGAAGACACTCAGAGATGTAGTGACCAGGTTTCTTGCATTTATGACATGTTCTCTTCTTGTAGTCATTGGTAGAACCTTCATCATTTCTTGAGGTGGATCGTGGAGACTTTTGGAAGCCTTTCTTCCTAGTGAATTTCTGGAACTTCTTCACAAGCATGGCAAGCTCCTTTCCAATGTCTTCAGGATCATCAAAACTGCAGTCTGATTCTTCTTCACATGAGGAAGCAACCTTTGCCTTCAAAGCGCGAGTTCGACCATAGTTGGGACCATAGATGACATGTTTCTTAGATAGGTGGAACTCATGTGTGTTGAGCCTCTCAAGTATGTCAGACGGATCGAGAGTCTTGAAGTCAGGGCGTTCTTGAATCATCAGGGCAAGGATGTCAAATGAGATGTCAAGTGATCTCAGTAGTGTCTTGACGATTTCACGCTTGGTGATCTCGTGGCGCCAAGTGCCTGAAGCTCATTTGTGATGTCAGTGAGGCGATCAAATGTATGCTGGACATTCTCATTGTCGTGTCTCTTGTAGCGATTGAAGAGGTTGCAAAGGACACTGATTCTTTGATCTCTCTGGGTTGAGACGCCTTCGTTGACCTTAGAGAGTCAGTCGCAGACTTCCTTCGAAGTTTCCAAAGCACTCACACGGCCATAGTGTCCTTTGGTCAGATGACCACAAATGATATTCTTGGCAGTGGAATCCAGTTGGACAAGCTTCTTGACATCAACAGGGGTGAGACCTTCACCAGTCTTGGGAACGCCGTTCTTGACGACAAACCACAGGTCCACGTCAATGGCTTCAAGATGCATGCGCATCTTGTTCTACCAGTAGGGGTATTCAGTGCCATCGAAGACGGGGCACGCAGCGGAGACTTTGATTATCCCTGCAGTCGACATAGCTAAAACTCCAGGTGGTTAAACCGTATCACACAGAACAAGGGAGTACCTTGCTCTGATACCAATTGAAAGTCCTGTATATCGACTAGAGGGGGGTGAATAGGCGATTTTTAGGAAAGTCTTCAAAACATGGAAGTTTTGAAGACAAACGATAGAACCGATCCTATTTATATGCAGCGGAAGGTAGACTACACTAGACAAGCCATAGTCAAGTATTCAATGAAGTGAAAGCATGAAGACTAATAGCAACTAGGTAGTATGGATCAGGATTGAAGATTGTATGAAGCCAATCAGAACAAGTAGTCACACAGTGAAGTCAAATAGATATGGCAAGCAAGCAATGACATCACAAAGAGAGACAGTAAGTAAAGAGAAGGGAAGAGATAGAACCAGTATCTTGGGGAAGACAGTGATTTGTTAGACCAGTTCCAGTTGCTGTGACAACTGTACGTCTGGTTAGGGAGGCTGAGATTTAACTTAGAAGACCGCGTCTTCACCTTATTCCCCTTGAGCTAAGTACACCTAGTCCTCGCCCAATCACCCTGGTAAGTCTTCAAGGTAGACTTCCAAACCTTCACAGACTTCGTTCACCAGCAATCAACAATGACTCTTGGATGCTCAGAACGCGACGCCTAACCGGCTGGAGGAAACACAGTCCTCAAGTGTAATAGGTCTTCAGGTCACACAGACAGAAAGACTTCAGTGATGCCTAACACTCTTTGGCTCTGGGTGTCTGGGCTTTGTCCTCGCAAGGATCTCTCTCTCAAATGCTTCGGAGGTGGGTTGCTCTCAAACGACAAAAGCCGTGTAATAACTCTGAGCAGCCACCAATTTATGGTGTAGGGGTGGGCTATTTATAGCCACTTGGCAACCCGACCTGATTTGTCCGAACTGACCCTGGGTCACTAGGGAACTGACACGTGTTCCAACGGTCAGATTTCAAACGCACACGGAAACTTTACTTGGGCTACAAGTAAAGCTGACTCATCCAGCTCTGGATAAGATTTGCTCTCATTGTCTTCGCTCGAAGACATAGGATTTGGTTGAGCATCACTTCAGTCACTCTGACTTAGTTCACTTGGACCCCACTTAACAGTACGGTGGTTCCTATGACTCAACAAAGAAGAAAAGGAAACAACGAAACATCTAAGTCTTCGCGCTCCATAGTCTTCACACAATCTCTTCTCTCGTCATAGTCTTCAATATGATTATCTTCATATACCACCATTGTCGTCAATGTCTTCATACATTTTTAGGGGTAATCTCCGGTAGGTAAACCGAATCAGTGAGAGACTATTACCTGTGTTATCCTGCAATTCTCACAAACACATTAGTCCCTCAACCAGGTTTGTCGTCAATACTCCAAAACCAACTAGGGGTAGCACTAATGCACTTACAATGACCCAAGTGAGGAAATCAAGCCCTTGACTCAACACTAATCTTTATTATATAGCTCACAGACACGATTACAAAGGGTAAAGCTCACAAAGTAAAAGCTCACAACTAGATCATGCTAACTTTATTCTACTAGATCAAGATACTACCAAAAGGATCGAACAAAGATAAAAGGTAAAGATAGGAGGGATGGTGATATGATACCGGGGTCACTCCCCCAAGCATGGCAGTTGCCAAGGGGAGTGCCCATACCCATATGATTATGTCTCCTTCTTCGGGGGTGGTGAGGGTGGAGTCTTCTTTAACTTGCGCTTAAGAGAAGAATTTTGCTCCTTTAGATCATTGATCTCTTGCTCGATGTTTAATATCTTCTTGCATAATGCCTGCTTGCTTTCGTGCAAGAGGTTAAAAGGGATAAATTTGATCTTTGGTTTCTTTACTGTGTCGGGGAGGCTTGACTTTTTGAACTCCACATGCATGTCCCCCGGTTGAGGTAGTGGGAATTCTTCTTCATCTGATCTGGTCCAGTCCTTCCCCTTGGGATCATGGTCCTCTTCTTCCTCCATGGTCCAACCATAATGCTCCAAGTCACCATAGACCTTAGGGTCAGCAAGGGAATCAGCCACATAGCTTTCTCCCTCCGAATCCTGGGACGACACGTTGCCTTTATCTCCGACAGAAGCAGCTCGAAACGAAAACAGAGGATTTTTGCATGATACAGAGGTCAAAACCTTCGGGAGTATATATAATGAATTCTTACCGACCAAAAGGAGTGACCTAGAAGAAATAGAGTATAGGGAACACACGGGTTGCCCACGAGGAAGGGGGCGCACCCTGGGAAGGGGGCGCGCCCTCCACCCTCGTGGACGCCTCGTGTCCCCTCCGGACTGCTTCTTATTTTTCTATTTTTCTAAATATTCCAAAACGGAGAAAATTTGCCTTTAGAACTGTTTTGGAGTTAGTTTACTTACTGTATCACATACCTCTTCCTTTTCGGTGGCTGAATCATTCTGGAAAGTGTCCCTTATGTATTCCTCCGGGGTTACCGTTTCAATAATATTGGTCTCAACATTTATAGGATTACCTGAGATATAATGTTTGATTCTTTGAACGTTCACCACCTTCCGATTTGTGCCTTCGAAGTTGTTGATTTTTATGGCATCGAAACGATAGACCTCCTCGATAACGTAACGTCCTTCCCACTTGGAAAGAAGTTTTCCTGCAAAAAATCTTAAACGAGAGTTGAATAGCAAGACATAATCACCTACATTAAACTCACGCTTTTGTATCCTTTTGTCATGCCATCTTTTAACTTTTTCTTTAAACAGTTTGGCATTCTCATAGGCCTGGGTTCTCCATTCATCGAGACAGCTAATATCAAATAGCCTCTTCTCACCAGCAAGTTTGAAATCATAGTTGACCTCTTTAATAGCCCACTATGCCTTATATTCTAGCTCAAGAGGTAAATGACAAGCTTTTCTATACACCATCTTATATGGAGACATACCCATAGGATTTTTGTATGCAGTTCTATAGGCCCATAATGCATCATCAAGTTTATTGGACCAATTCTTCCTAGACCTATTAACTGTCTTTTGCAAGATTAATTTCAACTCCCTATTACTTAGTTCTACTTGACCACTAGTCTGTGGGTGATAAGGGGATGCAATTCTATGGTTGACATCATACTTTGCAAGCATCTTACGGGAAGCACCATGAATAAAGTGTGAACCACCATCAGTCATTAGATATCCAGGGACTCCAAACCTTGGAAATATCACTTCTTTAAGCATCTTAATAAAGGTGTTATGATCAGCACTGTAATGCCCCAGATGTAACACTTTCCAATAATGGCAATAAAGCTTCTCAATTTGATCCTTGTCATTATCCTTGGGGGTTCTTGTCATTTATTTCTTTGCATTGCCATCCACCCAACCCAAGCATTCAGTCCAAGAATCACTTTCAAGCTTCGAAGTCAAGTGGTCCTTTTCACCGTCCTCTCTGAGAAGTGGTTTGCAACAAGTGCACTCAGAAGGGTCACTATGCTATCAAGTGTCCCAACCCAAGGCGCCTTCCGCCTCCTCCACGTGTCAGCACTGCTATTGTCAAGCACAATCCCAAGCAAGCAAGAGTGAATCTGATGAATGCAGCTCAAGCAGAGAATTCTTCAGATGTGATACTTGGTAACCTTCTAGTCAACCTTAAATCTGCTAAAGTTTTGTTTGATTCGGGTGCATCTTGTTCCTTCATGTCATATCCATTTGCATCCAAGCATAATGTGAGCACAGTGGCATTACCTCAAGTGTTGCAAGTTACTTCTCCGGGGAAACGAATGACTTCTAGTATGATGGCTCCGGATATATCTATTCATATGGGTGATTACAGTTTTCTGGTTTCTCCGGTTATTCTAGGCAACTCTGACATTGATCTTATTCTTGGGATGGATTGGCTTTCCAAGCATGATGCTAACACTGATTGTGCAAATAAGGAAGTCAAGCTTACTCATCCTGACAAAGACGTGATTATCTTCGCCTCTCGAGATAACACAATTAGGCTATTCTCTCTCAATGACAAGGGCGAGATTAATGCCATCTCTCATATTCCGGTGGTCAATGAATATGAAGATGTTTTCCTTGAAGAGATTCTAGGCATGCCTCCGCATCGTCAAGTTGAATTCATCATTGAACTCGAGCCCGGTACCGAGCCAACATGTCGGCGTCCGTACAAGCTTTCCCCTGATGAGTTGAAGGAGCTGAAGAAACAACTCGATGAGCAAGAGTGTATGGGTCTAATCAGGCCTAACACTTCTCCTTTGGGCTATGGTGTTCTATTTGTCAAGAAGAAGCATGGCACGGAATGCCTTTGCGTTGATTACCGTCCATTGAACAAGAAGACAATAAAGAACAAGTATCCGCTCCCCAATATCAATGAATTGTTCGAGCAGCTCAAAGGAGCAAAGGTGTTCTCAAAGCTCGATCTCCGGATGGGTTATCACCAGATCCGTATCCGTGAAGAAGATATTCCCAAGACCGCATTCAGAACGAGTTTTGGCTCTTATGAATACACGATCATGTCTTTTGGCCTCGCAAATGCTCCACCCACCTTCTCAAGGATGATGCACTTCATATTCAACCCCTACAACAATGAATTTGTTCTCGTCTATCTGGATGACATCTTGGTATTCTCCAAGAATGAAGAAGACCATGCCAAGCACCTTCGTTTGGTCCTGGACAGGCTCCATGAACACAAGTTCTATGCGAAGTTCTCCAAATGTGAATTCTGGCTAGATAAGTCTTATATCTTGGCCATATCATCTCTGTTGAGGGTATTTCTGCGAACCCCGAGAAAGTTGAAGCTATTGTCAACTGGGAACCCCCGCAGAATGTCAAGCAACTCCGAAGCTTCTTTGGTCTCGCTAGCTACTGCAGAAGGTTCGTTGAGAACTTCTCCAAGATTGCCAAGCCTCTTTCCAACCCATTGCAGAAGAATGTCAAGTACTCCTGGACTGCTGATTGTGATGTTGCATTCAAAACACTCAAAGAGAAGCTCATTTCTGCTCCGGTTCTTACTCCTTCGGATTAGTCCAAGCCCTATGAAGTCTTCTGTGATGCTTCTTTGCAAGGACTTGGTGGTGTTCTCATGCAAGACAAGAAGATTGTGGCATACACTTCTCGTCAGTTGAAGCCAAATGAGAGGAATTACCCCACACATGATCTCGAGCTAGCAGCAGTTGTACATGCCTTGATCACGTGGAGACACCTTCTGTTGGGCAGAAAAGTGGACATCTTCACCGATCACAAGAGTTTGAAGTACATCTTCACACAGCCAAACCTGAACCTTCGCTAGACTCGTTGGGTTGAGATGATCCAAGAGTATGATCCAAGCATTGAGTACACACCTGGCAAGACCAATGTCATTGCAGATGCCTTGAGCAGAAAGGCATATTGCAACAGTCTCCTTCTCAAACCATTCCAGCCTGAACTTTGTGAATCATTCAGGAAGCTCAACCTCCAAGTTGTTCTGCAAGGCTTTCTTCCAAACCTTCAAGTTGCTCCTACCTTGGAAGATCAGATCCGTGAGGCCCAACTAAGTGATGCTATGGTGCAGAAAGTGAAACATGGTATTGCTAAGGGTACTCCTAAGTACAAGTGTTATCGCGTTGATGAGCAAGATACCTTGTTCTTTGAGGACAGAATTGTGGTTCCCAAGGGTGATCTCAGAAAACTCATAACGAACGAAGCACTGACTCCCTCCTCTCGATTCATCCCAGAAGTTTCAAGATGTACCAAGACCTCAAGCAATCGTACTGGTGGACTCGAATGAAAAGGGAGATTGCCTAATTCGTGAATGAATGTGATGTCTGCAGAAGAGTGAAGGTAGAGCATCAAAGTCCAGCCAGTCTCCTCCAACCTCTACCTCCCCGAGTGGAAGTTCGATCACATTGAGATGGATTTTGTCACCGGGTTTCCTAAGTCCAAGAAGGGTAATGATGCTATCTTTGTAGTGATTGACAAGCTAACTAAAGTAGCTCACTTCCTTCCCTTCAAAGAATCCATCAACGCAGCTCAGCTGGCAGAGCTGTACACCTCCAGAATTGTTTCTTTGCATGGCATTCCGCAAGTCATCTCCTCAGACCATGGAAGTTTGTTCACATCCAAGGTCTGGGACTCCTTTCAGTCAGCCATGGGCACTAAGATTCGCTTCAGCACTGCGTTTCACCCTCAGACTAGTGGTCAAGTCAAAAGAGTGAACCAAATCCTCAAAGACATGTTGAGAGCTTGTGTCATCTCTTTTGGCATGAAGTGGGAAGATTGTCTCCCGTTTGCCGAGTTCTCTTACAACAATAGTTTCCAAGCAAGTGCCGGCAAAGCTCCTTTTGAAATCCTCTATGGCAGAAAGTGTCGTACCCCGCTCAACTAGTCCGAGACTGGTGAACGTCAACTTCTTGGCAATGATTTGATCTCAGAAGCCGAAGAGATGTGCAAAGTCATACGTGAGAATCTCAAAGCCGCTCAATCGCGTCAAAAGAGTTACTATGACGGCAAGCATCGTGATTTGGCTTTCAACATTGGGGATCATGTCTATCTCCGTGTTTCTCCTATGAAAAGAACCCAAAGATTCGGTATCAAAGGAAAGCTTGCTCCGAGATATGTGGGACCTTTCAAGATTCTGGGCAAAAGAGGCGATCTAGCCTATCAACTTGAGCTTCCCTCCAACTTTGCAAATGTTCATGATGTGTTTCACGTGTCTCAACTCCGCAAGTGCTTCAAGACACCTGAACGCACAATTCCGTTTGAGGAGATTGATCTTCAACAAGACTTGTCTTATCGTGAGCACCCTGTTGATATTCTTGAGGAAACTGAGCGCAAAACCCGCAACAAGTCAATCAAGTTCTTGGAAGTTAAGTGGTCACACCATACCGACCGAGAAGCTACGTGGGAACAAGAAGATCACCTTCGTTCTGAGTATCCTTCCTTCTTCCGAGTATCCTTCGGGACGAGATCTTTTTGTAGTGTAGGAGAGTTTGTAATGCCCCAGATGTAACACTTTCCAATAATGGCAATAAAGCTTCTCAATTTGATCCTTGTCATTATCCTTGGGGTTCTTGTCATTTATTTCTTTGCATTGCCATATCATTTATTTTTTTTGCATCATTGCATTGCTCATCATCATATATCATGGCATACTAGTTTACTTTATTGTTGAGTATGTGTGAGGCCTTGTATGTTGTGTGTGTGGGTTCTAGCTATGCCTAGCTAAAACCCTAACCCTCCCTTATTCTTCTTCTTCTACTTTCTTTTCTTTTCTGGTTTTTCTTTGCTCCATTGTGCAAGCCACCTAGGCAAGTGCCTTAATGATTCTTTCTTCTCCTATAAATCTTGCACCATGTGTACAACCTCTCCACCAAATATCACCCTATTTGAAAATGATTTGGTTGGGTTTTAAAATACCAAGAGTTTGAACCATATTCAAACTCTTTTTATTATTCTGCCTCAAAATATGTCCAAGTCAATTTTATTAAATAGGGCATTAATCTTTGAGCTTGGGGATATTTTTCTTTTCCCCTAACTCCTCTCCTTTTATTCTGTGTTTTTCTTTTTCTTTTCTGCCTGAGGATAAAAAAAAAAGTAGCTCCAGCAGTGCACCTGGGCCTCCTCCTCCTTCTCTCTCCCCCCAGGCCCATCTCTTCTCTTCTCTCCCACAGGCCCAGCCAACGGGCCGCAGCCGTCGCGATGTGGCTTTCCCCCCTTGGTCCCTCCTGTCTGTCTCACAGGGCCACGTTGCCGTCTTCCTCCGTCAGCAAAACAGAGCAATGCGCGCGCTCACCGTCGCGCCGTTAATTCACGGACGTCGAGGCCTCGTGCCCCGAGCCTCCCTTTTAAACCCAAACCTTGTCCTCCCCTCCTCTCTAGGTTTCCTCTTCCCCCTCTCGCCGTCTGGAGAGCCGAGATCCTCTAGATCCGCCATTCCCATCGACACCCGAGCGCATCTGAGAGCAGCCCCTTGTCGTCGGCGATCTCCTCGTCGACCCCAGCCTCGCCAACGTTGTATATCAGCTTCCACGATGTCGACTCCTTCGTCTACGTCCACTACGCGGACCTGATCGCCTCCACGACGAGCTCTTCTTCCTATGCTTCCTCTCCGGTGGCCGTAGGTGTTCGAGCCGCGCCGCCGTGGACTCCGTCCACGACTGGGCAAGCCGAGCACACTGCCGTGCTCATGGTGAGCTCCTCTTTCACCCCATGCCCTTTTACCCTTTCTGCGCACCCTCTAGCACCTAGTTCCCCCAGCGCCCGAGCGCATCGCCGTCGGACCTCGTCGCCGGCGAGTGTTCCGACCCCTCTAGTGCTTCGCTTGTTGTCCGTTTGCTTCGTCTCATCATATAGAAGCTGCCTGTCTAGTCAGTGCTCCGCCTAGGCCTCTGCATCGCCTCGCCGTTGCTCCGTCGCCGCCGTTCTGCCGTTGCTTGTGGCCGGTGTTGTAGTGCTCTGTAGGTGCTGCTAGCTAGTTGGTTGGGTGCGGAACTCGTCCCGGATCATCTTGCACCACTCCTCCGTCTTGTTTGGTCGCTGGAGCGGCTCCGACGAACAGCTCCGACGAGGCCAGCGCTTCCCCTGTTTCTGCTTCGGTTGTTTAGTCTTCAGATGTGCTACCTGTTCTCTGTCGTGAAACTTTCAGTAGCGCGGTGGTTCGTCTCATCGTCAGACAGCAAGTGGTCGTGGGTTCAATTCCTTGCGGGCGCAATGGGTTTTGCCCCTTTTTAGTTTTCGGGTGTGGCTGACAGGTAGGTCCCACCTGCCAGCCTCACAGCACCGTCTCCACCCCCGCGTGCACCCACTTTGCCATCTTAGCGCCAGCCTTGCCCTCTGTTAGTGGCTTGGGCTAGCTGAGCCTGGGTCACTCTGGACCCTGGCGCCTGTGTTGTTTTGTTTTGTTTTTTTGTTTTTCTTGTTTATTTAATATTTGCATAAATATGTTTCTGATGAACATGAGTCCTATATGAAAAGTGCATAGAATTTTATGTAGATTATGAATATGCTATTTGTTGCCATGTTTAAAAACATTTAAAATGATGTTTGAATTTAAACTTGTTTTAAATATGCTTAAACTTGTAAAAACATAACTAAATATCTACACCTCCAAATTTAACAAACTTCATATGCATTTGGGGTAGAAAAATGTGTAGAATATGTTGGTGCTGTTGTTTAGCATGTTTGGCAACTCTATCACAGAAGTTTTTCAGATCTGTCCCAAATGCAAATAAATTAATATGGGAGTTTCTGGATATTGTTGTTATTTAATTCCAGCCCATTTAAATGTGCTAGCATGTTGCTGTTATGTTAGTTGCACCCTTGCCATGTTAACCAACTTCTTTAAAACATGTTGCATGCTTGTTTGGAAAAGTACATAAACTTGTTAAGTTGTTTCTCTACTTGTTTCATGATTGTGTATGAGCTTGTTTGGTTATGATGTTATTGCACTCTTGTGACCGTTAGGCCATGCATCATTTCTTCCATGTTCATATGCTTCATGTTCATGCATCATGTGGTTGAGCACTGCATGTTGATTGATTTTGTTCCGTTGTTGCATTGTTGTGTTTGGTTAGAGCCCGGTGATGATATGGAGTACGAGGTTTCTACCGAGGTTGAGTGTGAGGAGCAAGGTTACGTTCCCTCCAAGGAATCAACAGGCAAGATGACCGTACCCAGATATCACTACTATCTTTGCCTATGCTAGATGTCTCCCTCTTTAGCTTATTGCCTCAATGCCTATGTTTGTTTGTCAGCCTCCTATTGTTGCCATGAAACTCTCTAACCACCCACCTAGCAAACCGTTGTTTGGCTACGTAAGCTTCGCTCAGCCCCTCTTATAGCGTTGCTAGTTGCAGGAGTAGATTTGAAGATTCTTGCTTCATGTTAAAGTTATTGTTGGGATATCACAATATATAATCTGTTAAACTAAATCATCCATATATTTGGCAATGGGTGGAAGGCTAAGCCTTTGCTTGGTGTTTTGTTCCACTCATGCCACCCTAGGAACCGTTTAAACCGGTGTTAAGTTCCTTGATTTTGCGTCCCTAACACGGTTGGGGTTTATGGGCCCCCTTGATAACCCGCTTAGTGCTAAAGCTTTTCCAGCAAGGCTCAACTTTGGTTTTACATTTGCCTAATAACTAAAACATGCATAAGGGTGTTGCAAACCCGAGTTCTTAATTAACAACCCTAGGCCAGTGCTCCACATGAGTGTTGGTCCAAATTGGGCAGCCTGCGGGGCCACCTCGAGGAAACTCAAGGGTTCGTAAAAACCTATAGCTTGTCCCATTCGGTCGTGGCCTGAGACGAGATACGCGCGGCTACTATCAGGGTGTCGGCACGCCGGGAGGTCTTGTTGGATTAGTTTTACCTATGTCGGACTATCTTGAGCATGGGATTCCGAGAATACTCGGGTCTTCCCACCTTGGAGTTGCGACTCCGCAGATCGTGAGCCTGTGATGGGCTAAGGTGGGACACCCCTGCAGGGTTTGATCTTTGGAAAGTCGTGCCCGCGGTTATGTGGCAGATGGGAATTTGTTAATATCCGGTTGTAGAAAACTTGAAACTATGTTCATAATACACTACCAGCGTGAGTAACTGTGACGGTCGCTTTCCTAAAGGGGTTCGGGAAGTGAACACGGTGGGGTTATGTTTGACGTGCTTAGTTAGGATCACTTCGTGATCAATTTGACGATCGTTGGCACTTTCTCTTCTCGCTCTAAACACGTAAGCTAGTGCTAGTGTTGATGCAACCTTGTTTAAGCCTTTACCACACCTAAGGCTTTGATAGTATTGCTACCCGGGAACGGGATTGCTGAGTCCTCCGTGGCTCACAGATTCTACACAACACCAGATGCAGGTACCGTTGAGAACTACACAGCTGGTGGTTCAGAGTTGTATTGGGAGTTCGATGAAGAATGTGGGCGATACTACGTGTCTTACCCAGAGGATCAGTAGGGCCCTTAATAGGATGATCGGGACCTTGTGTTGCTTTATTTATGGTATCTTTCATTTGGATCTTCGTCCGTAGTCGGACTGTGATGTTATTTGGATGATGAATGTTAATGTAATGCATTGTGTGACGTGGCGAGTGTAAGCCAACTACTCTTTTACATTTTTCATCCCCTCTTTTACATGAGTTGTGCAAAGATACCATACTTGAGATCATTCTAGTATGAGATTATGCCTTTAAGTCGTGCCTCGACACGTAGGAGGTATAGTCTCATACTGGGCATTGCAAGCACTACTAGTTGGAATAGTTTCTACCCACTTAGTAACGTAATCAACAACAACTAAAATATGTGTGTACCCATTAGAGGCAGGAAACGGTCCCATATAATCAAATCCCCAAACATGAAATGGTTCAATAACAAGTGAATAATTCATAGGCATTTCTTTATGTCTACTAATATTACCAATTCTTTGACATTCATCACAAGATAAGACAAACTTATGGGCATCCTTGAAGAGAGTAGGCCAATAAAAACCGGATTGCAATACCTTATGTGCAGTTCTATCTCCCGCATGGTGTCCTCCATAAGCTTCGGAGTGGCACTTGCGTAGGATATGTTCCTGTTCCTGTTCATGCTCAGGTACACAACGTCTAATAATACAATCTACTCCTTCTTTATAAAGATGTGGGTCATCCCACAAATAATGTCTCAAATCATAGAAGAACTTTTTATTTTGCTGGTATGTGAAGCTAGGAGGTATAAACTTAGCAACAATGTAATTAGCATAATTAGCATACCATGGAGCAGTACGAGAAGTATTTATGACAGCTAATTGTTCATCAGGAAAGCTATCATCAATAGGTTGTGGGTCATCAAGTATATTCTCTAACCATGACAAGTTATCTGCTACGGGGTTCTCAGCTCACTTTCTATCAATAATATGCAAGTCAAATTCTTGCAGCAAGAGAACCCATCTAATAAGTCTAGGTTTAGCATCTTTGTTTTCCATAAGGTACTTGATAGCAGCACGATGAGTGTGAATAGTTACTTTAGAATCAACGATATAGGGTCTACACTTATCACAAGCAAATACAACTGCTAAAAATTCTTTCTCTGTAGTGGCATAATTTCTTTGGGCACTATCTAGAGTTTTACTAGCATACTGGATAACATTCAATTTCTTATCAACTCTTTGCCCTAAAACAGCTCCTACAGCATAATCACTAGCATCGCACATAATCTCAAAGGGTAAATTCTTGTCAGGAGGCTCGACAATAGGTGCAGAGATCAATGCTTTCTTAAGTATTTCAAATGCTTCTAGACAATCATCATCAAAGACAAAAGGAATATCATTTTGTAAGAGATTTGTCAGAGGCCTGGAGATTTTGGATAAGTCCTTAATGAACCTCCTATAAAACCCGGCATGACCAAGGAAACTTCGTTTACCTTTGATGTCCTTAGGGCATGGCATCTTTTCAATAGCATCAACTTTAGCTTTGTCAACTTCAATACCTCTTTCGGAAATTTTATGTCCCAAGACAATGCCTTCATTAACCATAAAGTGGCACTTCTCCCAATTCAATACAAGGTTAGTGTCTTCACATCTCTGCAAATCTCGATCAAGGTTGCTTAAGCAATCATCAAAAGAAGTTCCGTAAACGGAGAAATCATCCATGAACACCTCAACAATCTTTTCACAAAAATCAGAGAATATAGCCATCATGCATCTTTGAAAGGTAGCAGGTGCATTACATAAACCAAAAGGCATACGTCTATAAGCAAAGGTACCAAAAGGACAAGTAAAAGTGGTCTTTTCTTGATCCCCTTTTGACACAGGTATTTGAGAGAAACCAGAATAACCATCTAGAAAGCAGAAATGAGTATTTTTGGATAACCTTTCTAGCATTTGATCAATAAATGGCAAGGGGTAATGATCTTTCTTAGTAGCTTTATTTAACTTACAAAAATCAATTACCATCCTATAACCTGTAACTATTCTTTGCGGGATCAATTCATCTTTGTCATTAGGAACGACAGTCATACCTCCTTTCTTAGAGACACAATGGACAGGACTTACCCACTGGCTATCCGCGACCGGATAGATAATACTTCCCTCTAGAAGCTTTAGTATTTCCTTTCTTACCACTTCTTTCATCTTAGGATTTAACCGTTGCTGATGATCAATAACCGGTTTAGCATTTTCTTCCAATTTTATCTTGTGTTGGCATATAGTGGGACTAATGCCCTTAAGATCATCCAGAGTATATCCAATAGCAGCACGATGCTTCTTCAGAGTTTTCAATAATTTTTCTTCTTCCTGCTTTGAAAGGTTAGCACTAATAATAACAGGATATATCTTCTTTTCATCAAGATAAACATACTTAAGATTATCAGGTAAAGGTTTAAGTTCAAACACGGGATCACCCTTGGGTGGAGGAGGATCCTCTAGGATTTCAACAGGCAAGTTGTTTTTCTATACGGGTCCCTATGTAAGGAATATTTCATCTATCTCCCTTCTCTCATTCATATGCATATCATTTTCGTGGTCTAGCAAGTATTGTTCTAAATGATCATTAGGTGGCACGGCAATAGAAGCCAGACAAATAATTTCATCCTTACTGGGTGGTGCCTTTTCAAGGGGTTGTCTACGGAATTTAGCAAAGTTAAAATCATGAGACATATCCCCTAATCCAACAGTGACAATATGTTTCACGCAGTCTATCTTGGCATTTTCAGTATTCAAGAAGGGTCTACCAAATATAATGGGACAAAATTCATTTTGAGGGGAACTAAGAACAAGAAAATCAGCAGGGTATTTAACCTTCCCACACAAGACTTCAATGTCTCTAACAATACCAACTGGTGAAATAGTATCTCTATTAGCAAGCTTAATAGTAACATCAATCCCTTCTAACTCAACAGGTGCAATATCATGCATAATTTCGTTATATAGATCAAGAGGAATAATGCTCGCGCTAGCACCCACATCGCATAAACCATGATAGCAATGATCTCCTATCTTAACAGAGATAGCAGGCAAGCCTACAACAGGTTTATGTTTATTCCTAGCATTGGGTTTGGCTATTCTAGCAGACTCTTCTTGGAGATAAATAACATGTCCATCTAAATCTTCTACCAAGAGATCTTTAACCATAGCAACACTAGGTTCAACTTTAATTTGCTCAGAGGGTGTAGGTGTTGTAGTATTATTCTTACGGACTACAGTTGAAGCTTGATCATGAGCCTTTATCCTAACATGGAAAGGTGGTTTCTCGATATAAGCGGTAGGTATAACAGGATCAACACTATAAGTGATAGTCTTTTCTTCAACTTTAACAGGTTCAACTACTTTTACTTCAATAGGGGGATGGTATTTAAACCATTTCTCCTTGGGGAGATCAACATGAGTAGCAAAATATTCATAGAAAGAAGCTACTATCCCAGAGTCAAGTCCATATTTAGTGCTAAACTCACGGAAAACATCGGTATCCATAAAAAGCTTTAACACAATCAAACTTAGGGGTCATACCTGACTCCTTACCTTCGTCGAGATCCCAATCTTCAGAGTTGTATTTAATTCTTTCCAATAAATCCCATTTGAATTCAATAGTCTTCATCATATAAGAGCCAGAACAAGAAGTATCGAGCATGGAGCGATTATTAAGAGAAAGTTGAGCATAAAAATTTTGAATGATCATTTCTCGTGAGAGCTCATGGTTGGGGAATGAATATAACATTGACTTAAGCCTCCCCCAAGCTTGAGCGATGCTTTCTCCTTCGCGAGGCCAGAAATTATAAATATAATTACGATCACGATGAACCTGGTGCATAGGGTAGAACCTCTATTGGAATTCCAACTTCAGACGATTACAGTTCCATGATCCCATATCATCGCATAGCCTAAACCATGTCAATGCATCTCCCTTCAAAGATAAAGGGAAGACATTCTTCTTGATAACATCCTCGGGCATACCTGCAAGCTTATACAATCCACAAACTTCATCCTCATAGATTAGGTGTAAGTCGGGATGCAGTGTTCCGTCTCCTGTAAAGGGATTTTCAAGCAGTTTCTCTATCATACCCGAAGGAATCTCAAAGCAAGCATTTTCAATAGGTGTAGTAGGTTGAGGAGCAACTCTTTGCTCTTCTGGTCGGGGTGAAGATACCCCGAACAAGCCCCTCAAAGGATTTTCAGTCATAGTAACAAGTGACAATAAATTTCAGCACACTATATAAAGTTTTCCTTACCAAAGGCGCTTCACTCCCCGGCAATGGCGCCAGAAAAGAGTCTTTATGACCCACAAGTGTAGGGGGTCTATTGTAGTCCTTTCGATAAGTAAGAGTGTCGAACCCAACGAGGAGCAGAAGGAAATGATAGGCAGTTTTTAGTAAGGTATTTTCTGCAAGCACTGAAATTATAGGTAACATATAGTTTTGTGATAAGATAATTGGTAGCAAGTGAAAAAAGGTAAAAGTAAATAAGGTGCAGCAAGGTGGCCAAATCCTTTTTGTAGCAAAGGACGAGCCTGGACAAACTCTTATATAAAGGAAAGCGCTCCCGAGGACACATGGGAATTATCGTCAAGCTAGTTTTCATCACAATCATCTGATTCACGTTCGGTACTTTGATAATTTGGTATGTGGGTGGACCGGTGGTTGGGTGCTTCCCTTACTTGGAAAAGCCTCCCACTTATGATTAACCTCTAATGCAAGCATCCGCAACTACAAAAGAAGTATTAAGGTAAACCTAACCATAGCCTGAAATATATGGATCCAAATCAGCCCCTTACGAAGCAACGCATAAACTAGGGTTTAAGCTTCTGTCACTCTAGCAACCCATCATCTACTTATTACTTACCAATGTCTTCCTCTAGGCCCAAATAATGGTGAAGTGTCATGTAGTCGATGTTCACATGACACCACTAGAGGAGAGACAACATACATCTCATCAAAATATCGAACGAAGACCAAATTCACATGACTACTAATAGCAAGACTTCTCCCATGTCCTCGAACAAAAGTAACTACTCACAAGACATAATATTGTTCATGGTCAGAGGGGTATTAATATGCATAATGGATCTGAACATATGATCTTCCACCAAATAAACCAACTAGGATCAACTACAAGGAGTAATCAACACTACTAGCAACCCACGGGTACCAATCTGAGGTTTGGGTAGAAAGATTGGATATAAGAGATGAACTAGGGTTTGACAAGAGGTGGTGCTGGTGAAGATGTTGATGAAGATAGCCCTCCCCAAGATGGGAGAGTTGTTGGTGATGACGGCGGTGACAATTTCCTCCTCTCGGAGGGAAGTATCCCCGGCAGAACAGCTCTGCCGGAGCCCTAGATTGGTTTCGCCTCGGTTCTGCCTCGAGACGGCGGCGTCTGGTCCCAAAAGCCTCCTTATGATTTTTCCATGTCAAAACACCTCATATAGGAGAAGATGGGCATTGGGGGCCTTCCGGCTGGCCCACGAGGCAGGGGGCGCACCCTGGGAAGGGGGGCGCGCCCCCCACCCTCGTGGACAGCTGGTGGCCCCCCTCGTGGACTTCTTTCGCCAGATATTTTTTTTATTTTCTAGAACGGCGTTCTGTTGAGTTTCAAGGCTTTTGGAGTTGTGCAGAATAGGTTTCCAGAGTTTGCTCCTTTTCCAGCCCAGAATTCCAGCTGCCGACATTCTCCCTCTTCATGTAAACCTTGTAAAATAAGAGAGAAAAAGCATAAGTATTGTGACAAAACATGTAGCCCATAATGCGATAAATATCAACATATAAGCATGATACAAAATGGACGTATCAATCACGCCCTCGAGATTCAGAGAGGCTAGCAAGAAATAGTTTGGGTTCGGTGTCTCCTCAAAAGCCCATCGATTGTCACGAAGGTCTAGGGTGCTACCACCCTTTGAAGCATGGCAACGATTCCATAAAAACTCAAGTACTCCATCCTTATTGTTGACATTGTCGATCTTCTTAGATCTTCAGGAAAATTCCTTCTCTGGGTTCTTCCGGTAGTGGCATAACTTTTTTCTTCAATTCTTGTGTCCTTTCATCTTGGTAAGGTTCTTCCGAGATTGGTTCTTCTTAGCTGACAGGTCTGGCGCCAATACTAAACAACTATAGATATCTCATGGTGGTCTTCAAATAATTTGATTAGGGTTCCTACAAGAAACGGGTCTGGGCTTCATTCTCACCTTATGACCTACGGTTGGCAACAACTGCCTTGTGCAAGCACAAATTTGTCATACCATTCTAAGGTTTAAACAAGGTTTTTATATCGTCATCTCTCTACTATGGATTAAATCACTCAGATTTACCATCCCATATTGCAGACGTGAATTATAAGAGTAAGTCGGCATGGTGATCAATCCATTCTGCACCCAAATCATTACCTTGTATACGTTTTTAGTGAATCTCGCATTCTAACACTCGGTCATCCTCACAAGCATTGCAGAATTTATCTTGTCCATGAACTAAGTTTGGATAACTCCATGGATTCTGCAAGCCCAACAAACATCTATCATTTCTTCACAATCTCTCGGTTTTGCATGAACTCTTACAAGATCGTTTGTTGATTAAGTCATAACTTCTTCTAGGTTTTTTATTTCTTGAGCAAGAGTGTGCTTGCTTCTTGTCAGGTCATGGAGCCTGTGGTTTACGATCCATCTCATCACTTGTAACACTTGGACTCGTCATCGGGTGGCAACTGATCATCATTCCAACATCCAGCTTCCTAGCATTCTTAAATCCGTCCAATCGTAACGTATCCCTTCCTTCTCTTGGTTGCAAATTAAGATGTAATTACCCAGACTCATCTTTGACTGATCCATTCCAAGGTCTGTCATAGCTAACCACTAGCTCTTGTATTTGGTAATGGAGTTGGGTTTTACCACCCTTAAAATGAAAAGACACTAGTTTCTTCAAAAATCTTATTCCATGCATAATGATTTCACTCATTACCTATATAGTAACAACTCATAAAATCCAAATCAATACTAACAATGCTAACTGTATTGATTCTCAAATTATTACAATCTACTTCATTTCCATTACATGCCTCAACTCAACTATTTAGCACAAGTCTCCTTCTCATTGGGACAATCTCTGGCAAATTGCCCTGCTTCATTACAGCGGAGACATTTTACTTGTGGCAACTCTAGAGGTTTCCTTGTGATTACATAGCCTCCTTGGGTCCTCGGCTTCCTTTTTGGCAACCGCTGAAGTAGTGCCCTGGATCTTCGCACCTGAAACATGTGGTATGACTTAGGTCCTTCTTTGTAGAAATTGGGTTGTTCTGGGGATATATTATGTTTCTTCTCCTGGACTTTCCTGTACCAATCAGGGCTTCTATTTCCTGTGGGTCATACTCTACTTCCACTCTCGAGAATTCTACTAGATACTCCTTCGGGCAATATTAGGAGATGTGTCCTTCTTCTCCACATGAATATCATGACTTGGTGTAAAGTTTAATTGGGTCTTCTTCGTGTGTGCCCTCAACATCTTCCTTCATTACAGGTTCTTCTAAATTTCCACGAGGGCTTCTTTCATTGCTTCTTTCTTCTGCTGGATAGTTCGTTGTACCATGGGGTAAATGTGACACTAAGCCGGGTAGTGGGTAGTTCCTTCACACAAGAAACAAGTAATCTGCCTAGTTGGGCATTCTTCAGGTGGGTGACTTTCTCCACAATGAGGGCACGCATCCTTGTGTTTTTATGGTTGTGTCCTATTTGTCCACAAAGCTTGCATGCACAAGGTTTCTTCATATCATTTCCATCAGACTTCAATTTCTAGGACACAAGACGAGACCTTAGCAGAGTCAACTTAAATTCTTCCCACGTGATTGCTCCTTGCCATCCATTGATGTCTTGGTACATCCATGATATGTCCATTTTGCATCATGTTTTCATACTGTTATTTATAATGTTTTCATCCATAATAATGTTTTTTGGAGTAATTCTAATGCACGTTCTCTCATAATTTGCAAGGAACATACCAAGAGGGAGAATTCCGGCAGCTGGAAATCTGGACCTGGAAAAGCTACGTCGGGCCACCTATTCTGCACAACTGCAAACAAGTTGAAACTTCACGGAGTATTTTTATGGATTATTTAATAAATACTGGAGTCAATAAACACCAGAAGGGGGCCACCAGGTGGGCACAACCCACCTGGGTGCGCCAGGCCCACCAAGGCGCCCTGGTGGGTTGTGGCCTCCCCGGCCCACCTTCGGTGCCCATCTTCTGGTATATAAGTCATTTTGACCTAGAAAAATAAAGGAGAGGGCTTTCGGGACGGCACACCGCCGTCTCGAGGTGGAAGTTGGGCAGGAGCACTTTTGCCCTCCGACGGAGCGATTCCACCGGGGGAACTTCCCTCCCGGAGGGGGAAATCATCGTCATCATCGTCACCAACCACTCTCCCATCTTGGGGATGGCAATCTCCATCAACATCTTCAACAACACCATCTCCTCTCAAACCCTAGTTCATCTCTTGTATTCAATCTTGTTACCGGAATTATAGTTTGGTGCTTATGGGTGACTAGTAGTGTTGATTACATCTTGTAGTTGATTACTATATGGTTTATTTGGTGGAAGATTATATGTTCAGATCCATTATGCTATATATTACCTCTCTGATCTTGAGTATGTTCATCACTTGTGAGTAGTTACCTTTGTTCTTGAGATCACGGGAGAAATCATGTTGCAAGTATTCATGTGAATTTTATATGTGTTCGGTATTCTGATAGTATGTATGTTGCGATTCCCATAGTGGTGTCATGTGAACGTCGACTACATGACACTTCACCATATTTGGGTGTAAGGGAATGCATTGTGGAGTAGTAATTAGATGGTGGGTTGCGAGAGTGACAGAAACTTAAACCCCAGTTTATGCACTATTCCGTAAGGGACCGATTGGAACCAAAAGTTTAATGCTATGGTTAGAATTTATTCTTAATACTTTTCTCGTAGTTGCGGATGCTTGCAGGAGGGTTAATCATAAGTAGAAGGTTTGTTCAAGTAAGAACAGCACCTAAGCACCGATCCACCCACATATCAAATTATCAAAGTAGCGAACACGAATCAAACCAACATGATGAAAGTGACTAGATGAAATTCCCGTGTACCCTCAAGAACGCTCTGCCTATCATAAGAGAACATTTTGACATGTCCTTCACCTCAAAAGGATTGGGCTACCTTGCTGCATACTTGTTACTATTATCGTTACTTGCTCATTACAAATTATCTTGCTATCAAACAACTTGCTACTTACAGTTTCAGCACTTGCAGACATTACCTTACTGAAAACTAGTTGTCATTTCCTTCTGCTCCTCATTGGGTTCGACACTCTTACTTATCAAAAAGAGCTACAATTGATCCACTATACTTGTGGGTCATCAAGGCTATTTACTAGCGCCGTTGCCGGGGAGTGATACACTTTTGGTAAGTGGAATTCGGTGAGGAAACATTTATATAGTGTGCTGAAATTTATTGCCACTTGTTACTATGAAAAACAATCATTTGAGGGGTTTGTTCGGGGTATCTTCACCCTGTCCGGAACCACAATTAGCTACCCATGAACTAGCTGCACCTACTGAAAATATTGAATATGAAATCCCTCCAGGTATGATAGAACAACTACTAGTTGATCCTTATGTAGGAGATGGAACTGAACATCCTGACATGCATTTGATATATGTGGACCAAATTTGTGGATTGTGTAAGCTTGAAGGTTTACCTAGGGATGAAGTTAAGAGAAAGATTTTCCCTTTATCTTCGAAGGGAAAAGCATTGGCATGGTATAGGCTATGCGATGATATTGGATCATGGAATTGGAATCGTTTGAAATTGGAGTTCCACCAAAACATTATCATATGCATCTAGTTCATCGTGATTGGAATTATATATATAATTTTTGGCCTCGTGAAGGAGAAAGTATCGCTCTAGCTTGGGGGAGTCTTAAGTCAATGTTATATTCACGCCACAATCATGAGCTCTCAAGAGAAATTATTATCCAGAATTTTTATGCTCGGCTTTATCATAATGACCGATCCATGCTTGATACTTCTTGTGCTGGTTCTTTTATGAAGAAGAATATTGAATTCCGGTGGGATCTTTTGGAAAGAATTAAATGCAACTCTGAAGATTGGGAACTCGACGAAGGTAAAGATTCAGGTATTAAACTTAAATATGATTGTGTTAAATCTTTTATGGATACCGATGCTTTTCAAAAGTTTAGCACTAAATATGGAGTTGACTCTGAGATAGCAGCCTCCTTTTGTGAATCATTTGCTACTCATGTTGAACTTCCTAAAGAGAAGTGGTTTAAATATCACGCACCTATTAAATAAGAAATTAAAGAACTAGTACTAGTTAAAGAAGAAACTATATTTTATAATGTTGATCCAGTTGTTCCTTCTACTTATATTGAGAAACCACCTTTTCCTGCTAGGATAAAGGAACTTGCTAAAGTTTCAACTATGGTTAACAAAAGTTATATTAGAATACCTAAACCAGATGAGCAAATTAAAGTAGAACCTAATATTGCTATGGTAAAAGATCTCTTGGAAGAAGATGTAGATGGGCATGTTATTTGCTTTAATGAAGAGGCTGCTAGAATTGCCAAACCTGATAGAAAAGATAAAGATAGACCCGTTGTGGGCATGCCTGTTATTACAATTAAAATAGGAGATCATTGCCATCATGGTTTATGTGGCATAGGTGCTAGTGTGAGTGCTATTCCCTACTCTTTATACCATGAAATTATGAATGACATAGCACGTGCAGAAATACAAGACATTGATGTCACTATTAAACTTGCTAATAGAGACACTATATCACCAATTGGGATTGTTAGAGATGTTGAAGTCTTGTGTGGCAAAATAAAATACCCTACTGATTTTCTTGTTCTTGGTACCCCACAAGATGACCTCTGTCCCATTATCTTTGGTAGACCTTTGTTGAATACAGTTAATGCTAAGATAGATTGTAAGAAGCAAACTGTTGGTGTTAGTTTTGGTGATGAGTCTCATGAGTTTAATTTTTCCAAGTTTAGTAGGAATCTTCATGAAAACGAATTGCTTAGTAAGGATGAATTAGTTGGTCTTGCTTCTATTGTTGTGCCACCCACTGATCCTTTAGAGCAATATTTACTAGACCATGAAAATGATTTACATATGCATGAAAGAAATTAAATAGATGATATTTTCTTTGAACGATGTCCTCTACTTAAACACAATCTGCCTATTGAAACTCTTGGAGGTCCTCCTCCACCTATAGGTGATCCTGTGTTTGAATTAAAACAATTTCCAGACACTTTGAAATATGCTTATCTTGATGAAAATAAAATATATCATGTTATTATTAGTGCTAACCTTTTAGAACATGAAGAAGAAAGATTATTGAAGGTTCTAAGGAAGCACCGAGCTACTATTGGATATACTCTTGATGATTTAAAGGGCATTAGTCCCACTCTATGTCCGCATAAGATTAACATGGAACATGATGCTAAACCCGTTGTCGATCATCAACGTTGGTTAAACCCGAAGATGAAAGAAGTGGTAAGAACGGAAATACTAAATCTTCTGGAAGCAGGTATATCTATCATATAGCTGATAGTAGATTGGTAAGTCTTGTTCATTGTGTCTCTAAGAAATGAGGTATAACTGTTGTTCCTAATGACAAGAATGAACTTATTCCACAAAGAATTGTTACAGTCTATAGAATAGTAATTTATTTTAGAAAATTAAAAAAAAGCAACTAGAAAAGATCATTACCCTTTGCCATTTATTGATCAAATGCTTGAAAGTTTATCTAAGCACACACATTTTTGCTTCCTTGATGGATATTCTGGCTTTTCACAAATACCTGTCTCTCAACCTGATCAAGAAAAGACCAGTTTTACTGGTCCTTGTGGAACCTATGGTTGCAGACGTATGCCTTTTGGTTTATGTAATGGACCTACTACCTTTCAAACATGCATGATGGTTATATTCTCTGACTTTTGTGAGAAGATTGTTGAGGTTTTCATGGATGACTTTTCTGTTTATGGGAAGTCTTTTGATGATTGTTTAAGCACTCTTGAGCGAGTTTTGCAGATATGTGAACAAACAAATCTCGTCTTGAATTGGGAGAAGTGCCACATTATGGTTAATGAAGGTATTGTCTTGGGTCATAAAATTTCTAAAAGAGGTATTGAAGTGGACCAAGCCAAGGTTGATGCAATTGAGAAAATGCCATGTCCTAAGGACATCAAATGTATTTGTAGTTTCCTAGGTCATGCTGGTTTCTATAGGAGATGTATCAAAGACTTCTCTAAAATCTCTAGGCCTCTTACTAGTCTCTTGCTAAAGGATATTCCTTTTGTTTTTGATGATGATTGTCTTGAAGCCTTTGAAACACTTTAGAAAGCCTTAATATCTCCACCTATTGTTCAACCACCTAATTGGAACTTACCATTTGAAATTATGTGTGATGCTAGTGATTATGTTGTTAGTGCTGTTCTAGGGCAAATAGTTGATAAGAAATTGAATGTTATTCACTATGATA
Organism: Secale cereale; assembly: GCA_902687465.1. Classification (NCBI taxonomy): domain Eukaryota; kingdom Viridiplantae; phylum Streptophyta; class Magnoliopsida; order Poales; family Poaceae; genus Secale; species Secale cereale. The sequence goes on from LR738710.1 coordinate 493,500,496, forward strand.
GTAAAACTCTAGAGAGTGCTCAAAGAAATTATGTTACTACTGAAAATGAATTCTTAGCAGTAGTGTTTGCTTGTGATAAATTTAGACCTTATATTGTTGATTCTAAAGTCACTATTCACACAGACCATGCTGCTATTAAATATCTTATGGAAAAGAAAGACGCTAAGCCTAGACATATTCATTGGGTTCTCTTGTTGCAAGAATTTGATCTACATATCATTTATAGAAAAGTAGCTGAGAACCCCGTTGCATAAACCTGTCTAGGCTTGAAAATGTGCTTGATGACCCACTACTTATTGATGATAGTTTTCCTGATGAGCAGTTAGCTGCAATAAATGTTTCTCATAGTACTCCTTGGTATGCTGATTATGCTAATTACATTATTGCTAAATATTTGCCACCTAACTTTACTTACCAACAAAATAAAAATTTATTCTATGATTTAAGACATTACTTTTGGGATGACCCACATCTTTATAAAGAAGGAGTAGACGGTATTATTAGATGTTGTGTACCTAATCATGAACAGGGAAACATCCTACGGAAATGTCACTCTTAGGCTTATGGAGGGCATCATGCTGGAGATAGAACTGCTCACTAAGTATTGCAATCTGGATTTTATTGGCCTACTCTCTTCAAGGATGCTCGTAAGTTTGTCTCATCTTGTGATGAAAGCCAAACAATAGGGAATATCGGTAAGCGTCAAGAAACGCCTATGAATTATTCACTTGCTGTTGAACCATTTGATGTTTGGGGATTTGGCTATATGGAACCTTTTCCTTCCTCTAATGGGTATACACACATGTTGGTTGCTGTTGATTACGTTACTAAATGGGTAGAAACTATTCCAAGTAGTAGTGCGGATCACAACACTTCTATTAAAATTCTTAAGGAAGTTATTTTCGCAAGGTTTGGAGTCCCTGGATATTTAATGACTGATGGTGGTCCACACTTTATTCATGGTGCTTTCTGTAAAATCCTTGCTAAGTGTGATGTGAACCATAGAATTGCATCACCCTATCATCCTCCGTCTAGTGGTCAAGTTGAGCTTAGCAATAGAGAAATAAAATTAATTTTGCAAAAGACTGTCAATAGGTCCAGGAAGAATTGGTCTAAGAAATTAGATGATGCACTTTGAGCTTATAGAACAGCATATAAAAATCCTATGAGTATGTGTCCTTATAAAATGGTTTATGGAAAAGCTTGTCATTTGCCTCTTGAGTTAGAACATAAAGCATACTAGGCAGTTAAAGAACTCAACTATGATTTCAAACTTGGAGGTGAAAAGAGGTTATTTGATATTAGCTCATTAGATGAATGGAGAACCCAAGCTTATGAAAATGCAAAGTTATTCAAAGAAAAAATTAAAAGATGGCATGACAAAAGAATCCAAAAGTGTGAGTTTAAAGTAGGAGAGTATGTTCTTTTGTAGGGAATTTTTGCAGGGAAGCTCCTCTCGAAATGGGAAAGCACATATGTCATCAAGGAGGTTTACCGGTCTAGTGCCATTCCGAAGGTACTAACCCGAAGGTTGTTAACGGGCAACGAATTAAGCATTATAGCTCAGGTACGGCCATTAATGTTGAAAGTAATATTATCCAAACTTTAACACCGGAGGAACACATAAAAGAATCCTTCTGGAACGCTCCAGAATCATCAAAATAAGGAGGTACGTGATACAGTAATTAAACGGACTCCGAAAATTCTGCAAAAGTATCTTTTATCAGTTTTGGAATTTTTACAAAAATAGGAAAAATAAGAAACTGCCGGGAACCACACCCTGGTGGGCACAAGACACCAGGGCGCGCCAGCCTGGCGCGCCTAGGTGGGTTGTGCCCACCTCGGGTACCTTCCGGACTCCGTTTTTCTACAATTTGCTTGTTTCCTAAGATAAAAATTCTTTATATACTCCCCGAACCTATTGACCACCGTATCACGGAGAAATCTTCTGTTTTCTTTTCTTGCGGTTTTCATTGAGATCTACCAAGCTAGGCATCATGTCTTCCTCCTCCTCCAACCTGATGGAAGAAGATGCTTGGCTGATGAATATTGAGCTGAAGAGGGAAGAACTCATAGAAGCTGCAAAAGAGGACCAAGGCAAGAAGGTTGTCGGTGATCAAGCACCGGCAGTTGAGCAAGCATCGCCGGCAGAAGAGGAAGAAGAAGATATCCTTAAGCCCTACTATGCTCTTCTTACCCCTACTGAAATTTCAGCCTTTCAGATCATCGAAAGGGTTCGTGTGTAGAATAAATACCTCACCCGTGAAAATGTTATGCATCAAGAGCACATCGCCTTCCTTCAGAGTGTCATACGCAGATTAGAAAATCTCTTAATCTTTAAGGATAGTATCGCATCTACCTCATCACCACCATCATCTTCTTCACCACCAAAGGTGAATTGAGTATCTGGTATGGGCACTCCCCTTGGCTTCCGCCAACCTTGGGGGAGGTGCCCCGGTATCGTATCATCCCACTATCTTTTTTGTTTTACTTATTTTAGTCCACTGTTTTTACTTTGGATGAAATAAAGTTTAGTTCGGTCCTTTCTTTTTGGGAGTTTGCTTAGTGATCTATCCTTGTAATCGTGTGCAAGTTATATAATAAAGTTTAGTTTGAGTTTTTGCTTTCTTTACTTTCATGCTGCAAATAAAGAAAAGAAATAAAGGAAATAAATAAAAGGAAGGAAATAAATCAATAAGATCATATACAAATCCTATGGTAGGTGATAGCACCACATAAGGAAAAGTATAAGTAGAAAATTTTATTAGAGATTGACAAACATAACATTGGTCAATGATGCAACTCATGAAATAATTAATAAGGGAAGAGAACATTCACATATAAATATACTATCCGAGAAATCTTTTGTAATTGTGAGCCCCCATCAAAATATTATATGCCAAAATTGTTGATGTTGGACAAGGAAGACAACTTAATGATTTATGTATGTTCATATTCACACAGAAGTCATATTGTCATAGATCCTTTAACATGTGGTGCTTGCCCAATATATTTTCTAGCCAAAAATTCCACACTAAGTAGAGATACTACTTGTGCGTCCAAAAACCCTTAAACCTAAACCTTTTTCGAGAGTCCACCATACCTACATATAGATTGGGTAAGATCCTTAAAGTAAGTTGTCATCGGTGCAGAAAGGCAATACAAATTGCTTCTAAATATGTGAGATCATTTAGTGTAAGAGAAAAATGAGCGTTGTACGAACTTGCATGACAAAGAATAAAAGCGACATATTGCATAATAAAGGCTGTCATCTTAAGGGGCAATACAACATGATGTTCTCTTGCACTAAGGGATTGACCATACAAACAAATAAGCGCATGGCAACCTTTTCTTCCATCTGCTAAGGGCCTATCTTTTATTTTTATGCAAAGAGTCAAAGTTTCCCTCTTTACTCTTTTATTTTTATCTTTTGGCAAGCATCATGTGGTGAGGAAAGATCTAGGCACATATGTCCAGTTGAATATGGGTGACATGAGTTATTATTGTTGACATCACCCTTGAGGTGAGTATGTTGGGAGGTGAAACTATAAGCCCCTATCTTTATATGTGTCCGGTTGAAACGTTTTGCTCATGTGTATGCGGTGAGTGTTAGCAATCATAGAAGACTATATGATGGTTGAGTATGTGAACTTGCCAAAAGGCTCTGATACGTGACCCTTCCTGAAAAGATGATGAATTGAAGTTGCAAAAGTTGACTGAAAACATAGTTCGTTGGTTTCTAATAGAGTTTATACTTTATACTTCAGTTGTGTGATGAACTGTCACTTATTCATGAGAAGTTTATGATACAAGTTCTATGATAAATTTCTTATGTTTAATTTTATTGTTGTTATAATAATCAACATGATGCTTCTATGTCCGTATTTTGGTTTTATCGACACCCCTCTCTCAAAGCATGTGGACATGTTTTTCAATTTCGGTTTTTGCTTGAGGACAAGCGAGGTCTAAGCTTGGGGGAGTTGATACGTCCATTTTGCATCATGTTTTCTTACTGTTATTTGTAATGTTTTTATCCATAATAATGCTTTTTGGAGTTATTCTAATGCCTCTTCACTCATAATTTGCAAGGAACATACCAAGAGGGAGAATTCCGGTAGCTAGAAATCAGGAGCAAGAAAAGCTACGTCAGGCCACCAATTCTGCACAACTCCAAACAAGCTGAAAATTCACGGAGAATTTTTATGGATTATTTAATAAATACTGCAGTCAATAAACACCACAGGGGGGCCACAGGCAAAACCCACCTGGGCGCGCCAGGCCCACCAGGCGTGCCCTGGTGGGTTGTGGCCTACTCGGTCCACCTCCGGTGCCCATCTTCTGGTATATAAGTCATTTTGACCTAGAAAAATAATGGAGAGGGCTTTCGGGACGAACGCCGCCATCTCGAGGCGGAACATGGGCAGGAGCACTTTTGCCCTCCAGCGGAGCGATTCCGCCGGGGGAACTTCCCTCCCGGAGGGGGAAATCATCGTCATCATCATCACCAACCACTTTCCCATCTTGGGGAGGGAAATCTCCATCAACATCTTTAACATCACCATCTCCTCTCAAACCCTAGTTCATCTCTTGTATTCAATCTTGTTACCGGAACTCTAGATTGGTGCTTGTGGGTGACTAGTAGTGTTGATTACATCTCGTAGTTGATTACTATATGGTTTATTTAGTGAAGATTATATGTTCAGATCCATTATGCTATATATTACCTCTCTGATGTTGAGCATCTTCATCACTTGTGAGTAGTTAGCTTTGTTCTTGAGGTCATGGGAGAAATCATGTTGCAAGTAATCATGTGAATTTGATATGTGTTCGATATTTTGATAGTATGTATGTTGTGATTCCCTTAGTGGTGTCATGTGAACATCGAGTACATGACACTTCACCATATTTGGGCCTAAGGGAATGCACTTTGGAGTAGTAATTAGATGGTGAGTTGCGAGAGTGTCAGAAACTTAAACCCCAGATTATGCACTATTCCGTAAGGGACCGATTGGATCCAAAAGTTTAATGCTATGGTTATAATTTATTCTTAATACTTTTCTCATAGTTGTGGATGCTTGTGGGGGGGGTTAATGATAAGTAGGAGGTTTGTTCAAGTAAGAACAACACCTAAGCACCGATCCACCAACATATCAAATTATCAAAGTAGCGAACACGAATCAAACCAACATGATGAAAGTGACTAGATGAAATTCCCGTGTACCCTCAAGAACGCTTTGCTTATCATAAGAGACCGTTTTGGCCTGTACTTTGCCTCAAAAGGATTGGGCTACCTTGTTGCATACTTTTTACTATTATCATTACTTTCTCGTTGCAAATTATCTTGCTATCAAACAACTTGCTACTTACAGTTTCAGCACTTGCAGACATTACCGTACTGAAAACTACTTGTCATTTCCTTCTGCTCTTCATTGGGTTCGACACTCTTAATTATATAAAAGAGGTACAATTGATCCCCTATACTTGTGGGTCATCAATCCACCACCAAGTAGCGGCACCTTTTGCAAAGTATTGAAGAGCATGTTGGACCCTATCCTTTCCGGCTATAGTGTTATTCTTTAGATGATCTTCCATGTTCTGAATCCAATGGTCCGTCTCTAGTTGACTCATCGATCCAGAAAATATTAGTTGATCTCCATACACCTTCTAGTGGGTCAAAGCATTTCGTGTAAGGACGAGGTAAGATTGGAGAGAGAGGGGGAAATACTCGTACAAACAAAAGGCACAACAGCTAAAATATGGAATAACTCCACACATTCATTCAGGTCAAACAATCCTATAGTACGGCCACCCACATAAGTTGGTATCGTGAGATACTCTAATTGCAAAAATGTTTATCTTTATTCACTCATGGCGGGCTATGGCTAAACTTACTTCTTCATGTCTTGGTTCAAGTCTCCATGCGGCTTCTTCAGCAAAGAACTTCACAAAGGTACAAAAATAACTTAAGTGGATCCTATCATAGCCTTCCTAATTCATATCAATCTGGGAATTCTACAGAGCCTTCAAATTCTATGAGTCTTTGGAGTCCTCAACCATTATAGTTTTAATGCATGGTAAAATTCTCTTTATTCTAGAGTGGTCTTGGCTGTCTGAATCTTGTCCTTCTCAGATTGGGCTCATCAGGTGGAAAGCGTATAGTCTAACAGTATTAGGTGAAAGGAAATATTGGTAAAGATTAGAAAAGATGAGAGTTAAAGAATCCTTTTGAAAATAATGTTTTAGAGAAATCATTTCCTCAGGGCTTGCCAGTTTCTAGGGGTCACATCCTACATTCAACATGTGCTCTAATACCATCTTGTAGCAACCCGACCCAAATGGATCAAGTCTCTGTGCTTAAATGTTTTCCCTCGGTCAGTATGATGACACACACAATACTCAAAGATTTATAATAGATTTCCATCACATGTAAAAAGTAACATAAATACTATTACCTCAATCCATATAGCAGAAGTAACAACAAAATTGTGGAGTCCCAACAACACCAATGGCAAAGTTAAGTGTAGACATCGCAACACTAACATATCACATACTCGTCGGATAATTCCTGCAACATGAGACATTGCAGCCCTGTAGATCAGTACGTTGAATGTCCTGGCAATTTCACACCATAGAATACAAATGAAAATATATATCTATTCCAAATAAAAGCACATGAAGAAAACTCAATTGATGCTAAAAAAAAAATTTGCTGGTCCAAATTTTCATGCTTCAAAGATACAAATAACATGTTACAAAATGCAGGGTGTGACAGACCTACCCCCCTTACAAGAATCTCGTCCCCGAGATTCCTAAACTAGGGCTTAAAAGAGGTCGGGAAACTCGGATCTAAGATAGTCTACTCGTTCCCAGGTTGCTTCTGCTTCGGGGTGGTTGCTCCACTGGACCTTGAAGTACTTGATGGTACGGCTTCGCGTACGTCGTTCTGCTTCGTCCAGAATGCGAATGGGCTTCTCGCGGTAGGTCAAATCAGGCTGCAGATCAATGGCTTGGCGATCCACATCCTTGTAGAGATTGGGCTTGTCTGGAACTTGGAGACATTTCCGGAGTTGTGACACATGGAATACATTGTGCACATCGGATAGCTCAGGTGGTAGTTCCAACTGATAAGCCACTTCTCCTCGTCGGTCGGTAATCTTGAAAGGGCCAATGAACCTTGGCGCGAGCTTCCCCTTGACGTGGAAACGCTTGGTTCCCTTCAGAGGAGTTACCCGCAGGTACACATGATCTCCGACACGGAAACTCATGTCTCGGCGTCGAGTGTCAGCATAGCTCTTTTGCCTTGACTTGGCTGCCTTTAATCGCTCTCTGACTAGTTGGACTTGCTCTTCTGCTGCGCGGATAATATCCGGTCCAAAGACTAGTCCTTCCCCAGTCTCCGACCAATTGAGGGGTGTGCGGCATCTGCGTCCGTACAACACCTCAAATGGTGCCGTCTGAAGGCTTGACTGGTAACTATTGTTCTAGGAGAACTCGGCAAAAGGGAGACAGTCTTCCCACTTGGCTCCATATGCCAGGACACAGGCTCGGAGCATGTCTTCGAGAATCTGATTGACTCGCTCAGTCCGTCCTCCGGTCTGTGGGTGGAAAGCTATGCTGAAAGACAACTTGGTTCCCAAGGCTTCTTGGAATCTCTTCCAGAACCTTGAAGTGAACTGGGTGCCTCGATCTGACACAATCTCCTTGGGAACACCGTGAAGACTTACAATTCGGTTGATATAGAGAGTTGCCAGCTGGTTGCCTGAGTAGGTAGTCTTGACAGGAATGAAATGGGCCACCTTGGTCAAATGGTCGACTATGACCCAGATAGAGTCATGTCCTTTATTCGACCTTGGTAACCCAGTGATGAAGTCCATTCCGACTTTATCCCACTTCCACTCAGGAACCTTGAGTGGTTGAAGCAATCCAGCAGGTCGCTGATATTCAGCCTTGACCCTTTGGCACACATCACACTTTGCAACATAGGTTGCAATCTCTCTCTTCATATCGTGCCACCAGAATCGTGCCTTCAAGTCTTGGTACATCTTGGTTCCTCCGGGGTGGATGGAATACGGAGTGTCGTGGGCTTCTTGCAGAATCAGCGTCTTCAGCTCGGTGTCGTTTGGTACGCAGAGGCGACCTTTGACCAAACAATCCCGTGCTCATCTTCGGAGAATCCTGGGGCCTTGCCCAGCTTCATCTTCTTCTTGATGCCTTCGATGCTTGCGTGTCCATCTTGAGCCTTCTTGACGTCATCCATCAGGGTCGGTCTGACTTCCAAATGATCCAGAAATCCAGGGGTGACCAATTCCAAACTGAATTGTTCGATCTCCTTAAACAAGGCTGGCTATCTTTCTTGAATAACGGCATTCAATGAGCAAGCCTTCCTGCTTAAGGCATCGGCCACCACGTTAGCCTTCCCAGGGTGATACTGAACACTGAGGTCATAGTCTTTGATGAGTTCCAACCATCTCCGTTGCCTCATTTTCAATTCCTTTTGGGTGAGAATGTACTTCAGAATTTTGTGGTCTGTGTAAATCTCACACCGTTTCCCTAGGAGGTAATGCCGCCATGCCTTCAAGGCATGAACTACTGCCGCTAGCTCAAGATCGTGAGTAGCGTAGTTCTCCTCATGGGGTCGTAGCTGCCTGGAGAGGTATGCTATGACGCGGCCTTCTTGCATCAGAACGCTTCCCAATCCGGTTCGAGAGGCATCACAATATATCATGAACTCTTTATGAATATCAGGTGTTGCCAGAACTGGGGCGGTGGTCAATCTCTTCTTGAGCTCTTGGAAGCTCTCTTCGCATTTTGGCGTCCACTCGAACTTCTTGTCCTTCTTGAGGAGCTGAGTCATTGGTCGTGCAATGCTAGAGAATCCTTCCAAGAACTTGCGGTAATAGCCCGCTAGTCCGAGGAAGCTTCTGACTTCCTTGATGGTCGTTGGAGATTGCCATTGGGTCACAGCTTCGATTTCTGCAGGATCAACAGATAATCCTTCCTCGGTCAAGACATGACCTAAGAATCCAACTTTATGCAGCCAGAACTCACACTTGCTGAATTTGGCATACAGTTGGTGCTCACGAAGCTTGTCTAGGACCATCCTCAGGTGCTGCTCGTGCTCTTCCTCCGACTTCGAGAACACAAGAATGTCATCAATGAAGACAACAACAAACTTGTCCAAATATTCCATGAAGACTTTATTCATGAGATACATGAAGTAAGCTGGGGCATTGGTTAACCCAAAAGACATGACCGTGCACTCGTACAGGCCATATCTGGTTACGAATGCCGTCTTCGGAATATCTTGGGGTCTGATCTTCAGCTGGTAGTACCCAGATCTGAGGTCGATCTTGGAGAATACCTTGGCTCCGCTGAGTTGATCAAACAGATCTTCGATCTTGGGAAGTGGATACTTGTTCTTGATTGTAACTTCATTGAGGGAACGATAGTCAATGCATAAGCGGATGGTACCGTCCCTCTTGGCCACAAACAGAACAGGAGATCCCCAAGGGGAGGCACTTGGGCGGATAAATCCCTTCCTTAGCTGCTCTTCTAGCTGCTTCTTCAACTCGGCTAATTCTTCCGTCCCCATTCTATAAGGCTTCTTATAGATGGGTCCTGCTCCGGGCACGAGCTCGATGATGAACTCAATGTCACGGTCATGGGGCATTCCCGGTAGTTCATCCGGAAAGACATCAGAATACTCACATACCACCGGTACTTGATCTAGTCCGACTTCGGACAGACAGTTGACTTTAGCGGCTTGAGCGGAAGAGGAGTAGGAAGCAAACTTGACTTCGACTCCCTGGTCATTGGTCACATTGACTGTCCGATTGGCACAGTCTAACAAGCCTTGGTGCTTACTGAGCCAATCCATCCCTAAGATCACATCCAAGCCTTGCGATCTCAGGATGATAAGGTCTGCTAGGAAATCTACACCGTTAATGGTAATACCGACTCCTTTACAGCCTATCTTGGCTCTCATCTCGGCTCCGGGGGTTTGTACCACCATAGGGTTATTCAGGGGTGTAGGGGTCATGCCACTTTTTAATGCAAATCTTTTGAGTGACAAATGAATGCGTTGCTCCAGAATCAAACAAGACAGTTGCAGGTGCTGAGTTGACAAGGAACGTACCCAGCACGACGTCCGGGTCTTCCCGGGCTTCTTCAGCAGTGACGTGATTCACACGCCCCTTCCCATAGTTCGATGGATTGCGAGGAGCTGGGTTCCTTGGTGGCATTCCACGGCCTTGTCCCTGGTTCTGCGCATTGGGGCGCGGGGCATCAGGCTTCTTGTTGGGGCACAACCTTGAGATGTGTCCAGACTCACCACATCCAAAGCAAGTGACTTGGTTTGGAGTGTTGATCTTGTTGCCACCACTGGTATTGGGGTTGAAAGCTAGCGTGGGGTTGGCATACTGCTGAGGCTGAGGATTGGCACGAGGTGCAGGAGCTCTTGGCTGCTGATAGGTTGGCTTGGCCGGGGCTGACTGCCACGGACGAGGCTTCTGGTTGCTGGAACTTCCCTTACTGACCAACTTGCGCTTGCGAGTGTCTTCCAAAGCACGCCGCTTGTCTTCAAGCATAAGTGCCTTGTTCACCAGGTCTGGGAAAGACGGGCAGTCGCACACGACAAGCGAGTATTGCAGGGTCTGATTAAGGCCTTCCATGAAGCGCTCCCTTTTGGCAGCATCAGTGCTGACATCTTCAGGGGCATACCTTGACAGAACACTGAACTTCTGCATGTACTCCTTGACAGTGCCACTTCCTTGCTTCAGGGCTCGGAACTCACGCTTTTTGATAGCCATGATTCCGGAAGGAATGTGGGCCTTGCGGAATTCTGCCTTGAAGTTAACCCAAGTGATGTCTTGTTCAGCATGCATGACCTTGAATCCATCCCACCAAGCTCTAGCAGTCCCCCCGAGGCAGTGGGCTGCATAAGCCACCTTCTCGCGGTCTTCGGTGCATCCGACTAGTTCCAGAATTTCCTCAATGGAACGGACCCAGTCATCTGCATCCAGGGGTTCAGCAGTCTCGATGAAGGTTGGCGGTGCATGCTTCTTGAACTCTGCCAACGTGGAACGTCCATTGCCATTCCCCGCCGGCTAGCGGTTGTTGTTGATAGCTTGAGCAATCAGCTGGAGAGCTGCAGTGTTGGCTTGGCGTTCCTCTCGGAAAGCTTGGAGAAGCTGAGCCATGTCCATGCTTGGAGGAGGTGGTGGTGGAGCTTGGTCATTGGTTTGGTCGTGGCCTGCCTCTGGCTGAGAGGATGCTCCGGCTTCGGGCTGCTGGGTAGAGGTACCAGTACGAGTTACAACAGGCATCCTGTTGGAGCGGTAAAAGGTCTCATGACTCGGAAGAGGGAAAGCAAGATAGATGGGTGCCTAGTAAGGGGGTGGGTGTGACACTAAATCAAATCATGCAAGGGCCGTAAGGCCAAAACACATTCATTAAAATCCAAATGGGTGATGTAGTCGTTTACACATTCCCGAAGGAAGAATACGACTTACATCCAGACACAACAAAAGCAAACACTAGATGGTTTCATATGAACCATACAAGGACTCGACTGCGCACAGGGGTTACACGACCTATCTTACCGTAGGGGTTACACGGGCATATCCGAGTAGCGAATAATGCCTAAGCGGCGGAATGCTCGGTCGCGTATTCTGGCTCTTCTGGGTCTTCCTCCTTGTCTTCATCTGTCTGGGCTCCCTTGTCGCTTGAGGGAGTGGGGGAGTGGAGGAGTTGGATACGATGGTGCTTCGTCGGTGGTGCAGGGAAAAGCTTGCGATATTCCCTTGCCGTCATCCGGCGTCGCCGAGGTGGTTCTTCACCCTTGGAAGATACATCCTCGGAGGGCCTTCCGCCTCGGTATGTGATAGCGGATTGTCCAGAAGGTGCTCCTTCCTTCTTGATCCTGTTTTCCTTCTCTTGAGCTCGACGAAGAAGTGCCTTGGTCTTGTGAAGTTCTTCTCGAAGCTTCATTGATTCCGAGGCCAAGTCTTGTGCCAGGCTGTCGGCATATAGACTGAAGTAGGTCTGGAACCGAAGCGAGAGTCCTTCCTTCAGTGGAGGGGCTAGTGCGCTGCTTTCTTCGTCACCTTCCTTCCGGTAAGGTAAGAAGCGAGTTGCCATCTTGGCTGCCATCTCCGGAAGAAGCTCGCGGAGACGGGTTAATGCCTTGAGTGCAGCAGCCTCGACAGCGAGTGGTAGTGTTGCCATCTGGGGTCCTTCGAAGAACCAACTTGTGGGAGGATCGTATGCCTTCACGATCACTTCCACATGGTACTCCACCTCAGTGTCGCTCACCCAATGCTCAAGGTAGGTGAGGATGGGTGCTCGGTGGAACTGACACTCCTGGAGGCTATCCTAGAGAAGTAAGGGAAACCTAGTGGTCAGGTGCTCTTCGGGTACAGCAGCCATCTACAAAGGTGGAATAGGAGGGGTTAATAAGCTGAGGAAATCTCAGGTTTAGAAAAGAAGAGAGGTTCAGAAGGTTTTTGAAAAAGGGTCTCATCTAACTAACGCCCATGCTAACTAAGGCTTCCTACAGTCAACCTGGCTCTGATACCAGCTCTGTGGGGACCCCGACTTAGAAGTCGAGATCACCGAATGCACGTGTACAGTGATCCCAGAGATCAGTGCTCACTGATCACACAGAAGCTGAATAACAAGAGTCTTACATCCATAGAAATAGTCTTACACGAATTAAGGCCATTATGGCCAAGTCTTACATAGATAGAGCCTCACGGGCTGAATAGCAAATAACTCAAGTAGCGGAAGTCTTCGATAACGGGTAGAACCCATGTCATCTGCCTTAACCCTACAGGCATTCTGACTGGGATAGCGTCCTAGTTCGCATGTTCGTCTCCAAAGAACTCTTCCTCATATTCCTGCTCTTCCATGCCTGGCCAATTAAATAACCAGTGGCAAGCCAATGAGTACTTTGAATGTACTCGCAAGCAACCCATGATGTGGTCCAAAGTAACAATGCAACTGAATAATAATGATCAATCTAGCAAGGCTAGAACAAATATTCTACCATCAAGTTAATGCATCAATAAACTCGCGTAACCTCGAAGACAGGTTACCGATATCAACATGAATATGATTCAACTCATCGAGTCAAGTCACCACCTTGACTCACGTACACACGCATGGTTTCACAAACATTGGACGTAGCCCAAGAGCGGTTACCCAACTGTCCATGACCGTGGACACGGCTATTCGAATAGTTTGACACTCTGCAGAGGTTGTACACTTTACCCACAAGATCCGGGGAACTTCCGTGTCATCCACGACCCGCGGTACCTCAAGTACCCGGGGTAAGCACCCGGTCATTATCTTTCCTTAGACGACACTAACATAGAGTCCACTCGTTGGTACACGGCCCACGGGTACAAACAATAAATCACGGGACTTGCCCTAATTTCAATGTCACGCATACCCGAAGGGACCAACGGTGTGTCCGGTGCCCTGTGAAAACAGTCATGGTCGTCTATCCAAGCACGACCCCGTCCCGGGAAAGACCTCAAGTCTCCCCGTCACTAGTAATGCGGGCACCATGCTAGTATCGACCTAAGTAATCAATAAAGCCCCGTCCCATAAGGGGTAGTGTGGTTGCACATGTATGGTTGGAATAACGGTCGCAACTTAAACCAATCCGTTTGAAAAACACACACACTTGCCTTGGTACACCACTTCGTCATCAAGTGGTCACCCAACTCATCATCATCTCCCTCGGGCATGAATGGCACCCGACGGGGTTTTATGTAAAGACTTCAACCACGAAGGTTCATGTCACACATGCATCATTAATCATAACCACTAACCATATGCAAGTCATCTAGCACTTAGCAAGATCAAGATCATGGCATGCATCATATAGTGGAATCAACTAGGTCACTATCGTAACCCTAACATCATGCATCGGAAACATACGGGTTCCGAAGAACAAGTATATCATGGTCAAAGGGCTGCTTGCCTGGATTGGCTTAGTCTTCAAAGTCTTCAAATCCTTCTCCTTCTTCTTCCACAGCAACTTCGCCAAATACGGGATCTATACGTCGCATAATAATAACGGAAAAATAAGAATACAAACAAAATAGAAAAATCAAAGTGCTCAGAAAAATGTCAACTCATTTTTGTAAAATACTAGAGGAATTTCTAAGATGGGGAAAAATCTTAGTTGGAGTTTTGGAGTAAGAGAATGGAATATATTGATTTTAGAACAGGAGTTTTACTACCCAAATTTGAATTTAAATTTGAACAGTACAGCAAGGTTTCATGGATTTGAATGAAAGTGGTACCATTAAATAGGTTGGAATATTACAAGATTTTAGGACTTGGAATTATTTTATTTGGACCTTTATTCTGTTCTGTAGAAATGTTTAAAACATTTACAGAAAAAGTAAAAGAAAAAGTGTCCTGTGCACTAGGCCAGAGGAGGCCACAGTGCACGGCCCAGGCGGTCCAGCCCAGCCGCACGAGAGCCTGCGCGCGCACGTTAGGTTTTTAAACCTGACGGGCGGGGCCCGTGGGTCAGTGGCAGAGAGGAGGGGGAGAGAGGTGTGGGGATGACAGGCGGGGCCCGCCTGTCATCTCCAACCTTGCGGCCACGGCGACGGCGAGCTCACCGGCGAGGTTCCCGGCCACGGCGACGGCAACGGAGGGCAGGGATGGGCTCAGCGTCGTGTCACGGATGCAGGGGTGGTGGTGCGGCACGCTGGGGAGGTCCGGTTCACCGGCGACGAGGTGGGATGGCGGAGGCTCGTCGGGAGGTGGTGGCTCTGGTCGTTTCCGACTGCAAACGGAGGGGGAAACAAGGGGGAAAGGATCAGTGAGGCGAGCGGGTTCCGAATCAGGTGAAAGGAAGGGCAGGGGAGGCCCGTACCACGAGATCGCCGGCGGCCCGACGCGGCGGAGCTCCGGTCGATCCCGAGCACTGGGACGTCCTGGGGAGGAGTGGGTGGTGCTGGGAGGCTCAGTGGTGTGAGGAGAGGTCGCTGATGCTGCTGGAGAGGCTCGGGAGGGGCTTTATATAGGTGGTCGACGGAGGCCCGTGGTCCAGTGCGCCGGCGAGCTCCGGCTCGAGGCTACAGCGCACAGGGGGGCCAAGGGAATGAGTCTGTGGAGTTCCTGGACGATCTCCACGTCCAGCAGAAGTGAGAGGAGGAGCGGAGGAGCGTCTGGAGCGCGCGCGCGTGTGAAGCAGTAGAGTGGCCGTCGCGGGCGGCCAGCGTGCGTGCGACGTCGGCCACTGGAGTGCGCAGGAGGAGGGGGGACAGCGCCGGGGAGGTTGCGGACGTCGAGAGGCCTCGACTGGCGCGAGGGGGAGGCCCGAGGCTGTCGGGGTCCGCGATTGGCCGAAGCCACAGTGCTTGTCTGCACTGTTACGCGCTCCAGAGCGCGCGTTTGGCTGGCATCGCCGCGCTCTCGCCGTCCTGGTCAAAACCAACGTGTCCAGTAGTGTCTAGCACGTTGACGGAGGAGTAAAGAAATGGCCTGAGGCCTTGGATGCCCTGGAGATGCTGAGAGAGAGTGAGAGTGCTGGTGAAATGGTGAAAACCTGCTGTCCAGCAAGGTAAAACAGGGTTCTTACCCCTCAATCATGGAGCTGAGGTGCTGGGGAAGTTACTGGAGGTAGCTAGTAACTCAATGATCAGGTGGTAAAAAGTATAGGCCATGGAGAAGAGTAAAAGTGATCAAGTTGGAGGTTTTAGTAAAAAGCCAGAAGGTGTTTGATCAGTGTTTGGTCAAGTAAATGACCTCCACTTGACATGGCACTTAACAGGGTTGAAAGACATGAGAAAATAGGGTGCTTCACCAAATTTGGGCTCATTTGAAGAAACTAGCCAATGTAACTTTGGTGAACCCTAGAAATCAACAGAAACAGTTTCATCTTGATTGAGTCAAGTTAATCATCTCCCCTTGATGCACCACTTGGTGTAGCATCATCATTTGGGGTATTGATCATGCCCACAAAGTTTGAAGCTCCAGATAAAAAGTTGGTAATGTAAAGTTGTTCAAATTTGCATTTGAACAGAAAGGGTTTTGAGGTGATCAGATCAAGTTGCTCTATTCCAATTCTTGTGCCATTTGGTCTAGATGCCTTATTAGGTCATTCTAGCATGTGCACCAAGTTTGAGAGCATTTGGACAAGTTTGGTAATGTAAAGTTGCTCAAACTTCAAATATGGACAGAATGGTTATGAAGGGGTTTGAGGATGTTTTCTTGCTTCCCAAGGCATGGGACTTGGCAAGATCATCAAATATGTCATATATGACATGATGGAATTTCCCTGGAATTTTTGGAGAAAAATTCCTTTGTAAATATTTCAAAAGCTTGAAATATCCAGAAAGGGTTTTAGAGGGTTTAGCCCATTATTTTGAACATCACCAAGTGTTGAAACTCTTATATATGGACAATATATGTCCTCTGAGTCTCTCTGAATTTTGGCAAATATTTTTGAAACAGTTAAATAATTTTCCCCTATTAAAGACCATTTCTGGCCTTAAGAAAAGGCTTTTAAATAAAATAGAAAAATAACTTTTAAAATTATACCTTTGTGGTTTCTGGGAGTCCTATGACTACTAGGTCTCAAATAAACCTTTTGAAATAATTTTCTCACCATAAATCAAGTACTTGCAGTGCAAAACTCAATTCAGGGGTTTTTGGAAAACTTAATTTATAAAATACTTTTTGGCCAAATTAATTTTGTAAGAAAATACTATAATGTTATATAACACTTGGCATGATCATTGGGCAGAAGTTTTGGGTATGGAGATGAATTCTACAAGAGGTCATAGTTGACTTTAATGAGCACATGAAAAAGCACATGAAGAAAACTCAATTCCAAATAAAAGCCAAATGATGCTAAAAAAAATTTGCTGGTCCAAATTTTCATGCTTCAAAGATACAAATAACATGTTACAAAATGCAGGGTGTGACAGACCTACCCCCCTTACAAGAATCTCGTCCCCGAGATTCCTAAACTAGGGTTTAAAAGAGGTCGGGAAACTCGGATCTAAGATAGTCTTCTCGTTCCCAGGTTGCTTCTGCTTCGGGGTGGTTGCTCCACTGGACCTTGAAGTACTTGATGGTACGGCTTCGCGTACGTCGTTCTGCTTCGTCCAGAATGCGAATGGGCTTCTCGCGGTAGGTCAAATCAGGCTGCAGATCAATGGCTTGGTGATCCACATCCTTGTAGAGATTGGGCTTGTCTGGAACTTGGAGACATTTCCGGAGTTGTGACACATGGAATACATTGTGCACATCGGATAGCTCAGGTGTTAGTTCCAACTAATAAGCCACTTCTCCTCGTTGGTCGGTAATCTTGAAAGGGCCAATGAACCTTGGCGCGAGCTTCCCCTTGACGTGGAAACGATTGGTTCCCTTCAGAGGAGTTACCCGCATGTACACATGATCTCCGACACGGAAACTCATGTCTCGGCGTCGAGTGTCAGCATAGCTCTTTTAACTTGACTTGGCTGCCTTTAATCGCTCTCTGACTAGTTGGACTTGCTCTTCTGCTGCGCGGAGAATATCCGGTCCAAAGACTAGTCCTTCCCCAGTCTTTGACCAATTGAGGGGTGTGCGGCATCTGCGTCCGTACAACACCTCAAATGGTGCCGTCTGAAGGCTTGACTGGTAACTGTTGTTATAGGAGAACTCGGCAAAAGGGAGACAGTCTTCCCACTTGGCTCCATATGCCAGGACATAGGCTCGGAGCATGTCTTCGAGAATCTGATTGACTCGCTCAGTCTGTCCTCCGGTCTGTGGGTGGAAAGTTGTGCTGAAAGACAACTTGGTACCCAAGGCTTCTTGGAATCTCTTCCAGAACCTTGAAGTGAACTAGGTGCCTCGATATGACACAATCTCCTTGGGAACACCGTGAAGACTTACGATTC
Source organism: Secale cereale (assembly GCA_902687465.1). NCBI lineage: Eukaryota > Viridiplantae > Streptophyta > Magnoliopsida > Poales > Poaceae > Secale > Secale cereale. The sequence goes on from LR738710.1 coordinate 493,518,408, forward strand.
GGTTGATATAGAAAGTTGCCAGCTGGTTGCCTGAGTAGGTAGTCTTGATAGGAATGAAATGGGCCACCTTGGTCAAATGGTCGACTATGACCCAGATAGAGTCATGTCCTTTATTTGACCTTGGTAACCCAGTGATGAAGTCCATTCCGACTTTATCCCACTTTCACTCAGGAACCTTGAGTGGTTGAAGCAATCCAGCAGGTCGCTGATATTCATCCTTGACCCTTTGGCACACATCACACTTTGCAACATAGGTTGCAATCTCTCTCTTCATACCGTGCCACCAGAATCGTGCCTTCAAGTCTTGGTACATCTTGGTTCCTCCGGGGTGGATGGAATACGGAGTGTCGTGGGCTTCTTGCAGAATCAGCGTCTTCAGCTCGGTGTCGTTTGGTACGCAGAGTTGACCTTTGTACCAAACAATCCCGTGCTCCTCTTCGGAGAATCATGGGGCCTTGCCCAGCTTCATCTTCTTCTTGATGCCTTCGATGCTTGCGTGTCCATCTTGAGCCTTCTTGACGTCGTCCATCAGGGTCGGTCTGACTTCCAAATGATCCAGAAATCCAGGGGTGACCAATTCCAAACTGAATTGTTCGATCTCCTTAAACAAGGCTGGCTATCTTTCTTGAATAACGACATTCAAAGAGCAAGCCTTCCTGCTTAAGGCATCGGCCACCATGTTAGCCTTCCCAGGGTGATATTGAACACTGAGGTCATAGTGTTTGATGAGTTCCAACCATCTCCGTTGCCTCATGTTCAATTCCTTTTGGGTGAAAATGTACTTCAGACTTTTGTGCTCTGTGTAAATCTCACACCGTTTCCCTAGGAGGTAATGCTGCCATGCCTTCAAGGCATGAACTACTGCCGCTAGCTCAAGATCGTGAGTAGCGTATTTCTCCTCATGGGGTCGTAGCTGCCTGGAGAGGTATGCTATGACGCGGCCTTCTTGCATCAGAACGCTTCCCAATCCGGTTCGAGAAGCATCACAATATATCACGAACTCCTTATGAATATCAGGTGTTGCCAGAACTGGGGCGGTGGTCAACCTCTTCTTGAGATCTTGGAAGCTCTCTTCGCATTTTGGCGTCCACTCGAACTTCTTGTCCTTCTTGAGGAGCTAAGTCATTGGTCGCGCAATGCTAGAGAATCCTTCCACGAACTTGCGGTAATAGCCCGCTAGTACGAGGAAGCTTCTGACTTCCTTGACGGTCGTTGGAGATTGCCATTGGGTCACAGCTTCGATTTTTGCAGGATCAACAGATAATCCTTCCTCGGTCAAGACATGACCTAAGAATCCAACTTTATGCAGCTAGAACTCACACTTGCTGAATTTGGCATACAGTTGGTGCTCACGAAGCTTGTCTAGGACCATCCTCAGGTGCTGCTCGTGCTCTTCCTCCAACTTCGAGAACACAAGAATGTCATCAATGAAGACAACAACAATTTTGTCCAAATATTCCATGAAGACTTTATTCATGAGATACATGAAGTAAGCTGGGGCATTGGTTAACCCAAAAGACATGACCGTGCACTCATACAGGCCATATCTGGTTACGAATGCCGTCTTCGGAATATCTTGGGGTCTGATCTTCAGCTGGTAGTACCCTGATCTGAGGTCGATCTTGGAGAATACCTTGGCTCCGCTGAGTTGATCAAACAGATCTTCAATCTTGGGAAGTGGATACTTGTTCTTGATTGTAACTTCATTGAGGGAACGATAGTCAATGCATAAGCGGATGGTACCATCCCTCTTGGCTACAAACAGAATAGGAGATCCCCAAGGGAAGGCACTTGGGCGGATAAATCCCTTCCTTAGCTGCTCTTCTAGCTGCTTCTTCAACTCGGCTAATTCTTCCGTCCCCATTCTATAAGGCTTCTTATAGATGGGTCCTGCTCCGGGCACGAGCTCGATGATGAACTCAATGTCACGGTCAGGGGGCATTCCCGGTAGTTCATCCGGAAAGACATCAGAATACTCACGTACCACCGGTACTTGATCTAGCCCAACTTCGGACAGACAGTTGACTTTAGCGGCTTGAGCGGAAGAGGAGTTGGAAGCAAACTTGACTTCGACTCCCTGGTCATTGGTCACAGTGACTGTCCGATTGGCACAGTCTAACAAGCCTTGGTGCTTACTGAGCCAATCCATCCCTAAGATCACATCCAAGCCTTGCGATCTCAGGATGATAAGGTCTGCTAGGAAATCTACACCGTTAGTGGTAATACCGACTCCTTTACAGCCTATCTTGGCTCTCATCTCGGCTCCGGGGGTTTGTACCACCATAGGGTTATTCAGGGGTGTAGGGGTCATGCCACTTTTTAATGCAAATCTTTTGAGTGACAAATGAATGCGTTGCTCTAGAATCAAACAAGACAGTTGCAGGTGCTGAGTTGACAAGGAACGTACCCAGCACGACGTCCGGGTCTTCCTGGGCTTCTTCAGCAGTGACGTGATTCACACGCCCCTTCCCATAGTTCGATGGATTGCGAGGAGCTGGGTTCCTTGGTGGCATTCCACGGCCTTGTCCCTGGTTCTGCTCATTGGGGCGCGGGGCATCAGGCTTCTTGTTGGGGCACAACCTTGAGATGTGTCCAGACTCACCACATCCAAAGCAAGTGACTTGGTTTGGAGTGTTGATCTTGTTGCCACCACTGGTATTGGGGTTGAAAGCTGGCGTGGGGTTGGCATACTGCTGAGGCTGAGGATTGGCACGAGGTGCAGGAGCTCTTGGCTGCTGATAGGTTGGCTTGGCCGGGGCTGACTGCCACGGACGAGGCTTCTGGTTGCTGGAACTTCCCTTACTGACCAACTTGGCTTTCGAGTGTCTTCCAAAGCACGCCGCTTGTCTTCAAGCATAAGTGCCTTGTTCACCAGGTCAGGGAAAGACGGGCAGTCGCACACGACAAGCGAGTATTGCAGGGTCTGATTAAGGCCTTCCATGAAGCGCTCCCTTTTGGCAGCATCAGTGCTGACATCTTCAGGGGCATACCTTGACAGAACACTGAACTTCTGCATGTACTCCTTGATAGTGCCACTTCCTTGCTTCAGGGCTCGGAACTCACGCTTTTTGATAGCCATGATTCCGGAAGGAATGTGGGCCTTGCGGAATTCTGCCTTGAAGTTAACCCAAGTGATGTCTTGTTCAGCATGCATGACCTTGAATCCATCCCACCAAGCTCTAGCAGTCCCCCCGAGGCAGTGGGCTGCATAAGCCACCTTCTCGCGGTCTTCGGTGCATCCGACTAGTTCCAGAATTTCCTCAATGGAACGGGCCCAGTCATCTGCATCCAGGGGTTCAGCAGTCTCGATGAAGGTTGGCGGTGCATGCTTCTTGAACTCTGCCAACGTGGAACGTCCATTGCCATTCCCCGCCGGCTGGCGGTTGTTGGTGACAGCTTAAGCAATCAGCTGGAGAGCTGCAGTGTTAGCTTGGCGTTCCTCTCGGAAAGCTTGGAGGAGGTGGTGGTGGAGCTTGGTCGTTGGTTTGGTCGTGGCCTGCCTCTGGCTGAGAGGATGCTCCGGCTTCGGGCTGCTGGGTAGAGGTACCAGTACGAGTTACAACAGGCATCCTGTTGGAGCGGTAAAAGGTCTCATGACTCGGAAGAGGGAAAGCAAGATAGATGGGTGCCTAGTAAGGGGGTGGGTGTGACACTAAATCAAATCATGCAAGGGCCGTAAGGCCAAAACACATTCATTAAAATCCAAATGGGTGATGTAGTCGTTTACACATTCCCGAAGGAAGAATACGACTTACATCCAGACACAACAAAAGCAAACACTAGATGGTTTCATATGAACCATACAAGGACTCGACTGCGCACAGGGGTTACACGACCTATCTTACCGTAGGGGTTACACGGGCATATCCGAGTAGCGAATAATGCCTAAGCGGCGGAATGCTCGGTCGCGTATTCTGGCTCTTCTGGGTCTTCCTCCTTGTCTTCATCTGTCTGGGCTCCCTTGTCGCTTGAGGGAGTGGGGGAGTGGAGGAGTTGGATACGATGGTGCTTCGTCGGTGGTGCAGGGAAAAGCTTGCGATATTCCCTTGCCGTCATCCGGCGTCGCCGAGGTGGTTCTTCACCCTTGGAAGATACATCCTCGGAGGGCCTTCCGCCTCGGTATGTGATAGCGGATTGTCCAGAAGGTGCTCCTTCCTTCTTGATCCTGTTTTCCTTCTCTTGAGCTCGACGAAGAAGTGCCTTGGTCTTGTGAAGTTCTTCTCGAAGCTTCATTGATTCCGAGGCCAAGTCTTGTGCCAGGCTGTCGGCATATAGACTGAAGTAGGTCTGGAACCGAAGCGAGAGTCCTTCCTTCAGTGGAGGGGCTAGTGCGCTGCTTTCTTCGTCACCTTCCTTCCGGTAAGGTAAGAAGCGAGTTGCCATCTTGGCTGCCATCTCCGGAAGAAGCTCGCGGAGACGGGTTAATGCCTTGAGTGCAGCAGCCTCGACAGCGAGTGGTAGTGTTGCCATCTGGGGTCCCTCGAAGAACCAACTTGTGGGAGGATCGTATGCCTTCACGATCACTTCCACATGGTACTCCACCTCAGTGTCGCTCACCCAATGCTCAAGGTAGGTGAGGATGGGTGCTCGGTGGAACTGACACTCCTGGAGGCTATCCTAGAGAAGTAAGGGAAACCTAGTGGTCAGGTGCTCTTCGGGTACAGCAGCCATCTACAAAGGTGGAATAGGAGGGGTTAATAAGCTGAGGAAATCTCAGGTTTAGAAAAGAAGAGAGGTTCAGAAGGTTTTTGAAAAAGGGTCTCATCTAACTAACGCCCATGCTAACTAAGGCTTCCTACAGTCAACCTGGCTCTGATACCAGCTCTGTGGGGACCCCGACTTAGAAGTCGAGATCACCGAATGCACGTGTACAGTGATCCCAGAGATCAGTGCTCACTGAACACACAGAAGCTGAATAACAAGAGTCTTACATCCATAGAAATAGTCTTACACGAATTAAGGCCATTATGGCCAAGTCTTACATAGATAGAGCCTCACGGGCTGAATATCAAATAACTCAAGTAGCGGAAGTCTTCGATAACGGGTAGAACCCATGTCATCTGCCTTAACCCTACAGGCATTCTGACTGGGATAGCGTCCTAGTTCGCATGTTCGTCTCCAAAGAACTCTTCCTCATATTCCTGCTCTTCCATGCCTGGCCAATTAAATAACCAGTGGCAAGCCAATGAGTACTTTGAATGTACTCGCAAGCAACCCATGATGTGGTCCAAAGTAACAATGCAACTGAATAATAACGATCAATCTAGCAAGGCTAGAACAAATACTCTACCATCAAGTTAATGCATCAATAAACTCTCGTAACCTCGAAGACAGGTTACCGATATCAACATGAATATGATTCAACTCATCGAGTCAAGTCACCACCTTGACTCACGTACACACGCATGGTTTCACAAACATTGGACGTAGCCCAAGAGCGGTTAGCCAACTGTCCATGACCGTGGACACGGCTATTCGAATAGTTTGACACTCTGCAGAGGTTGTACACTTTACCCACAAGATCCGGGGAACTTTCGTGTCATCCACGACCCGCGGTACCTCAAGTACCCGGGGTAAGCACCCGGTCATTATCTTTCCTTAGATGACACTAACATAGAGTCCACTCGTTGGTACACGGCCCACGGGTACAAACAATAGATCACGGGACTTGCCCTAATTTCAATGTCACGCATACCCGAAGGGACCAACGGTGTGTCCGGTGCCCTGTGAAAACAGTCATGGTCGTCTATCCAAGCACGACCCCATCCCGGGAAAGACCTCAAGTCTCCCCGTCACTAGTAATGCGGGCACCATGCTAGTATCGACCTAAGTAATCAATAAAGCCCCGTCCCATAAGGGGTAGTGTGGTTGCACATGTATGGTTGGAATAACGGTCGCAACTTAAACCAATCCGTTTGAAAAACACACACACTTGCCTTGGTACACCACTTCGTCATCAAGTGGTCACCCAACTCATCATCATCTCCCTCGGGCATGAATGGCACCCGACGGGGTTTTATGTAAAGACTTCAACCACGAAGGTTCATGTCACACATGCATCATTAATCATAACCACTAACCATATGCAAGTCATCTAGCACTTAGCAAGATCAAGATCATGGCATGCATCATATAGTGGAATCAACTAGGTCACTATCGTAACCCTAACATCATGCATCGGAAACATACGGGTTCCGAAGAACAAGTATATCATGGTCAAAGGGCTGCTTGCCTGGATTGGCTTGGTCTTCAAAGTCATCAAATCCTTCTCCTTCTTCTTCCACAGCAACTTCGTCAAATACGGGATCTATACGTCGCATAATAATAACGGAAAAATAAGAATACAAACAAAACAGAAAAATCAAAGTTCTCAGAAAAATGTCAACTCATTTTTGTAAAATACTAGAGGAATTTCTAAGATGGGGAAAAATCTTAGTTGGAGTTTTGGAGTAACAGAATGGAATATATTGATTTTAGAACAGGAGTTTTACTGCCCAAATTTGAATTTAAATTTGAACAGTACAGCAAGGTTTCATGGATTTGAATGAAAGTGGTACCATTAAATAGGTTGGAATATTACAAGATTTTAGGAGTTGGAATTATTTTATTTGGATCTTTATTATTTTCTGTAGAAATGTTTAAAATATTTACAGAAAAAGAAAAAGAAAAAGTGTCCTGTGCACTGGGCCAGAGGAGGCCATAGTGCACGGCCCAGGCGGTCCACCCCAGCCGCACGGGATCCTGCGCGCGCACGTCAGGTTTTTAAACCTGACGGGCAGGGCCCGTGGGTAAGTGGTAGAGAGGAGGGGGAGAGAGGTGTGGGGATGACAGGCGGGGCCCGCCTGTCATCTCCAACCTTGCGGCCACGGCGACGGCGAGCTCACCGGCGAGGTTCCCGGCCACGGCGACGGCAACGGAGGGCAGGGATGGGCTCAGCGTCGTGTCGCGGATGCAGGGGTGGTGGTGCGGCACGCCGGGGAGGTCTGGTTCGCCGGCGACGAGGTGGGGCGGCGGAGGCTCGTCGGGAGGTGGTGGCTCTGGTCGTTTCCGACTGCAAACGGAGGGGGAAACAAGGGGGAAAGGATCAGTGAGGCGAGCGGGTTCCGAATCAGGTGAAAGGAAGGGCAGGGGAGGCCCGTACCACGAGATCGCCGGCGGCCCGACGCGGATGAGCTCCGGTCGATCCCGAGCACTGGGACGTCCTGGGGAGGAGTGGGTGGTGCTGGGAGGCTCAGTGGAGTGAGGAGAGGTCGCTGATGCTGCTGGAGAAGCTCGGGAGGGGCTTTATATAGGTGGTCGACAGAGGCCCGTGGTCCAGTGCGTCGGCGAGCTCCGGCTCGAGGCTACAGCGCACGGGGGGGCAAGGGAATGAGTCCGTGGAGTTCCTAGACGATCTCCACGTCCAGCAGAAGTGAGAGGAGGAGCGGAGGAGCGTCTGGAGCGTGCGCGCGTGTGAAGCAGTAGAGTGGCCGTCGCGGGCAGCCAGCGCGCGTGCGACGTCGGCCACTGGAGGGCGCAGGAGGAGGGGGGACAGCGCCGGAGAGGTTGCGGACGTCGAGAGGCCTCGACTGGCGCGAGGGGGAGGCCCGAGGCTGTCGGGGTGAGCGATTGGCCGAAGCCACAGTGCTTGTCTGCACTGTTACGCGCTCCAGAGCGCGCGTTTGGCTGGCATCTCCGCGCTCTCGCCGTCCTGGTCAAAACCAACGTGTCTAGCAGTGTCTAGCACGTTGAGGGAGGAGTAAAGAAATGGCCTGAGGCCTTGGATGCCCTGGAGATGCTGAGAGAGAGTGAGAGTGCTGGTGAAATGGTGAAAACCTGCTGTCCAGCAAGGTAAAACAGGGTTCTTACCCCTCAATCATGGAGCTGAGGTGCTGGGGAAGTTACTGGAGGTAGCTAGTAACTCAATGATCAGGTGGTAAAAAGTATAGGCCATGGAGAAGAGTAAAAGTGATCAAGTTGGAGGTTTTAGTAAAAAGCCAGAAGGTGTTTGATCAGTGTTTGGTCAAGTAAATGACCTCCACTTGACATGGCACTTAACAGGGTTGAAAGACATGAGAAAATAGGGTGCTTCACCAAATTTGGGCTCATTTGAAGAAACTAGCCAATGTAACTTTGGTGAACCCTAGAAATCAATAGAAACAGTTTCATCTTGATTGAGTCAAGTTAATCATCTCCCCTTGATGCACCACTTGGTGTAGCATCATCATTTGGGGTATTGATCATGCCCACAAAGTTTGAAGCTCCAGATAAAAAGTTGGTAATGTAAAGTTGTTCAAATTTGCATTTGAACAGAAAGGGTTTTGAGGTGATCAGATCAAGTTGCTCTATTCCAATTCTTGTGCCATTTGGTCTAGATGCCTTATTAGGTCATTCTAGCATGTGCACCAAGTTTGAGAGCATTTGGACAAGTTTGGCAATGTAAAGTTGCTCAAACTTCAAATATGGACAGAATGGTTATGAAGGGGTTTGAGGATGTTTTCTTGCTTCCCAAGGCATGGGACTTGGCAAGATCATCAAATATGTCATATATGACATGATGGAATTTCCTTGGAATTATTGGAGAAAAATTTCTTTGTAAATATTTCAAAAGCTTGAAATATCCAAAAAGGGTTTTAGAGGGTTTAGCCCATTATTTTGAACATGACCAAGTGTTGAAACTCTTATATATGGACAATATATGTCCTCTGAGTCTCTCTTAATTTTGGCAAATATTTTTGAAACAGTTAAATAATTTTCCCCTAGTAAAGACCATTTCTGGCCTTAAGAAAAGGCTTTTAAATAAAATAGAAAAATAACTTTTAAAATTATACCTTTGTGGTTTCTGGGAGTCCTATGACTACTAGGTCTAAAAATAAACCTTTTGAAATAATTTTCTCACCCTAAATCAAGTACTTGCAGTGCAAAACTCAATTCAGGGGTTTTTGGAAAACTAAATTTATAAAATACTTTTTGGCCAAATTAATTTTGTAAGAAAATACTATAATGTTATATAACACTTGGCATGATCATTGGGCAGAAGTTTTGGGTATGGAGATGAATTCTACAAGAGGTCATAGTTGACTTTAATGAGCACATGAAAAAGCACATGAAGAAAACTCAATTCCAAATAAAAGCCAAATGATGCTAAAAAAAAATTTGCTGGTCCAAATTTTCATGCTTCAAAGATACAAATAACATGTTACAAAATGCAGGGTGTGACAGACCTACCCCCCTTACAAGAATCTCGTCCCCGAGATTCCTAAACTAGGGCTTAAAAGAGGTCGGGAAACTCGGATCTAAGATAGTCTTCTCGTTCCCAGGTTGCTTCTGCTTCGGGGTGGTTGCTCCACTGGACCTTGAAGTACTTGATGGTACGGCTTCGCGTACGTCGTTCTGCTTCGTCCAGAATGCGAATGGGCTTCTCGCGGTAGGTCAAATCAGGCTGCAGATCAATGGCTTGGTGATCCACATCCTTGTAGAGATTGGGCTTGTCTGGAACTTGGAGACATTTCCGGAGTTGTGACACATGGAATACATTGTGCACATCAGATAGCTCAGGTGGTACTTCCAACTGATAAGCCACTTCTCCTCGTCGGTCGGTAATCTTGAAAGGGCCAATGAACCTTGGCGCGAGCTTCTCCTTGACGTGGAAACGCTTGGTTCCCTTCAGAGGAGTTACCCTCAGGTACACATGATCTCCGACACAGAAACTCATGTCTCGGCGTCGAGTGTCAGCATAGCTCTTTTGCCTTGACTTGGCTGCCTTTAATCGCTCTCTGACTAGTTGGACTTGCTCTTCTGCTGCGCGGAGAATATCCGGTCCAAAGACTAGTCCTTCCCCAGTCTCCGACCAATTGAGGGGTGTGCGGCATCTGCGTCCGTACAACACCTCAAATGGTGCCGTCTGAAGGCTTGACTGGTAACTGTTGTTATAGGAGAACTCGGCAAAAGGGAGACAGTCTTCCCACTTGGCTCCATATGCCAGGACACAGGCTCGGAGCATGTCTTCGAGAATCTGATTGACTCGCTCAGTCTGTCCTCCGGTCTGTGGGTGGAAAGTTGTGCTGAAAGACAACTTGGTTCCCAAGGCTTCTTGGAATCTCTTCCAGAACCTTGAAGTGAACTGGGTGCCTCGATCTGACACAATCTCCTTGGGAACACCGTGAAGACTTACGATTCGGTTGATATAGAGAGTTGCCAGCTGGTTGCCTGAGTAGGTAGTCTTGACAGGAATGAAATGGGCCACCTTGGTCAAATGGTCGACTATGACCCAGATAGAGTCATGTCCTTTATTCGACCTTGGTAACCCAGTGATGAAGTCCATTCCGACTTTATCCCACTTCCACTCAGGAACCTTGAGTGGTTGAAGCAATCCAGCAGGTCGCTGATATTCAGCCTTGACCCTTTGGCACACATCACACTTTGCAACATAGGTTGCAATCTCTCTCTTCATACCGTGCCACCAGAATCGTGCCTTCAAGTAATAACTAACTAAGAGGATAACTAACTAAGAGGATAGGTGGAATCAAGATGAAACTGTAGGCGAATTCGGATGAACGAGTAATAACTTATGGCTATTTGAAAAATCAGGATCAAGCTGTTTTACGGAAGAAAATGGGTTATGGCTAAAAGAACTCTAGGCCTAAAGTGTGAATACTAGGACTAATTTACAAATCTAATTATTTTACACATAAGACCATACGTTGAATGCAATAACTAACTAAGAGGATAACTAGATTTGTACAGTATACTAGTCCAAAAAAATAAGCTACAGGAGTAAAAAAATAAGAAGAAGATACCTTTATAAGGTAGAGAAAAGAAGACTTCCAGAATTCCCGCTGAAGAGAAAAAATATAATTTTCTTTTATGAAGCTAGTCAAACCAAAATATTAATTTAACCCGAAGTGGATGATTTTTGAAGGCTTTATGGGTCTATATTTATAGGTGGAAAAGAGGCTTAGAGGTCAAAGGCTGGGCAATGTGGGACTAACCGTATATGAAAAGAGGAGAAAAGAAGGAGAAAGGCACCATATGAGCCTTTTACTTCGGCCAGCCGCGCACGAGTGTGGGCTGTGGTGCGTTTTATTATTATTGTTGTTGTTTTCGAATTTTAATTTAACAACGGAAAAAATATATTTTATATAGACATATTATATATAAAAAAATTCAGAATAATTTTTTCTAAATCCTGAACATATTTTCAAGACCAAATAAAATACTTATAAACATTTTTTTTGCAATAACTCCAAAATGGAAAGAAATTTGGATTTCAAATGAATTGCAAATAATTTGTGTCTTCAAATTTGAGACTCGAACAAACATTGGCTCTGATTTTGGTGTGTCATTTTCCTCCTCTCGTTTTATTTGTTTATCAAAGGGTTTCAAAAGGATTCAAACTCAAAATTGAATAGGGATTGAAATGGATTTTTTTGAGAAAGTCCTTTTGTTCCCTCTCATGTTTCTTAAAGTTTCGAATTTCACACAATATCACACAACATCCAAACAAACAATCCTAATTATTTATTTAATATAATATTCCAAAATTTAGAATTTTGGGATGTTACAGCTGGTATTGCGACACAAAGCCAGTAGGTCGATTGTATTCCATGTTAAAGATCATAGTCTATGTAAAAGGTGGATATGACATTTTCTTTATATACAATGTAGTGTTCGTTGCCCACACATGATAGAAGAGATCACACAGAGAAATACTATTCACTCATATCTGCGGTTCCAGTATTTTGAAAAAGGGTGGTCCACCCTAAAAGAATATTGACAAAAAATATGACAAGGCAAGCATAGAGGTAGTGAATCAATCATTACTTGTGAGCTTACTAGGACAAGTACGGAGAATTGTAACTGCAGTAAGAGACCGTCCAAAATATGAATCAAGAAGTTGGTCTAGCACTTATTTTTGCAACTAATCGACGTGAATAATTGGATATCATATTGAATAAGTAAGAAAGACAAGTAAAATTGTCAACAAACCTGGCCTACCGTAGTAATCTGGGTCAATGTCACTATGAAAAAAATCAAACATGACTAGTGTTTGTTCCCAGGGCCGGAATTTTGAAACCCGATGAACTTTACATGTACTAAATATTACTGAAATATCTGAACCATTAAGTGTAGGTAGCACTCAGTACACAACAAACCCTAATGATAGTCCTGCCTAATGAGTAATGAATCAATTAGAAAATGGGTGATGGGGAGTAGCTGCTGAAGGTTGAGGACGTATCTCAGGATAAATCGGGTTGGCTTAGTGGGTGTTGCATGTCTGAGCCCTGAACGGACTGGGAAGGTAGGCATGGCGGCGCGCCCGGGCAGCGGTGATGCTGTTGGGCGAGCGGCTCCCGACCTCCTGTTAGTCCGACGTATCCTCCTAGAGTCATGTCATCCGGGGACGGCAAGTAGCCGGCGAGGCAGATGACTGGGGGCGAGTAGAGATCGGAAAAGCAGCAATACAGAGGGGAATTGTGGTCTGATGTCTACTACACAACCTTCTTCTTGTAGACGTTGTTGGGCCTCCAAGTGCAGAGGTTTGTAGGACAGTAGCAAATTTCCCTCAAGTGGGTGACCTAAGGTTTTATCAATCCGTGGGAGGCGTAGGATGAAGATGGTCTCTCTCAAACAACCCTGCAACCAAATAACAAAGAGTGTCTTGTGTCCCCAACACACCCAATATAATGGTAAATTGTATAGGTGCACTAGTTCGGCGAAGAGATGGTGATACAAGTGCAATATGGATGTTAGATATAGGTTTTTGTAATAAGAAAATATAAAAATAGCAAGGTAGCAAGTGGTAAAAGTGAGCATAAACGGTGTTGCAATGATAGGAAACAAGGCCTAGGGTTCATACTTTCACTAGTGCAAGTTCTCTCAACAAGGATAACATAATTGGATCATATTACTAGCCCTCAACATACAACAAAGAGTCACTCCAAAGTAACTAATAGCGGAGAACAAACGAAGAGATTATGGTAGGGTACGAAACCACCTCAAAGTTATTCTTTCTGATCGATCTATTCAAGAGTCCGGAGAACAAACCAGAGGCTTTCGGCGACGGAACTCCCGATCTAGGTTACTTTCCGGAGGTTTCAGTATTTATAGGAATTTTTGGCGTAGGTCTGACGCTAGGGGGGTCTCCGGGCTGTCCACGAGACAGGGGGGCGCCACCACTTGGGGTGCACGCGCCCCCCACCCTCGTGGGCAGCCCGTGGCCCTCCTGGCCCAACTCTTTTACTTCGGGGGCTTCTTTTGGTCCAGAAAAAATCATCAAAAATTGGCTCGCCAATTGGATTCCGTTTGGTATTCCTTTTCTGTAAAACTCAAAAACAAGGAAAAAACAGAAACTGGCACTCGGCTCTAGGTTAATAGGTTAGTCCCAAAAATCATATAAAAGTGTATGTAAAAGACCATAAAACATCCTAGAAGGATAATATAATAGCATGGAACAATCAAAAATTATAGATACGTTGGAGACGTATCAGGGTCTGGGCCGACCCAAAATCCCAGGGTCGGCCGTGGCCTACCGTGGGCACCCTATAGATCCACACCCCAATGGCGTACATGCATTTTTAAACTAAATTAGGAACATTTAGCTGACCAATTAAACGACTCTGCTTTAATAATACCAGATTCGTATTTGAACAACTAAGCTTGTTTAGCTTGATGGGTGCAGCAGTGCTATTATCACATGAAGCACGTAGGCTGATCGTATAGTGATCATAAAAGGGGGGAACCCTAAGCATGATCAATTAAACCCTATTATGATTGTGCCTTGGCACATTTGAAGCTGCAAACCGCAGAAATGCTACTTAGCAACCATTGTTTGCTTCGTACTAAGAAATAAATTCTAAGAGCTGAAAATATAGTACATTAACCAAGTTGCGATCTATTTTCTGTTCGAGATCAAAACGTTGAGCAGATATGAAGTAGTACCACCTCTTTTGCGGCGCCTTGTACGCATCGGGGGTGTGATGGATGTTGGTGGTGTTGAAGCAGATATGTGATGGTAGACGGGTCCTTCGAGGGATAAGTCCCGTTCCAGTGGACGAGAAGGTCATCGGAGCTGCACCGGCAAGGAGGACGACGGCGCTGATGATGCGAGAGAACGCGGTGCAAGGCTCCTGGTCCGTTGTCACGGATGAGAAACGCCCATCTCTAGTAGTGGAGGACGCGGTCTTGGTAGGCGCTTCGGCATGGTGAAGGACGGCGGCGATGGATGGGGTGGCAAACGGAGGAGGATGGTGTGGGGATGGTGTTCTAGCACGGACGGTGTATGTATGCGAAATGGAGGGAGAGGTACGGGGAACCAAGTTTCTGGGATGCGCCTGTCTGAAATACGGGAAAGTTACGAACTTAGACCCCGTTTAAAATTTGTACATCTCGTCGGTTGGGGATAGGACGGTAATCTTGCATCTCCCCGATATTTTCCCAAAGCAATTCAAGCGAAGAGAGGGTGTTTTGGCGCCCATGGTTGACGCCCACGATGTATGAATGGGGCTGACAGGTAGGGCGGTTGCGCCATGTCTTAGTGAAGTTACAAACCTGCTCCTATTAAAAATATTTGCCTGCATCAATTTCGGCCAAGTCCAATTTGTTTTGCCGCCCATCGTGTATGAATGGGGAAATGGCGGGAGAGACAGAGGTCTTTCGGACGAGCTTGAATCAAATGTGTTTTGCCGCCCACATTTGGCGCCCACCGTGTCTGAATGGGCTCAGAGACGGTCGTGTCACGTAACCTACCCCTGTTGGGAATAGTGGAAACTGGGCCGGTGGATTATCCGTGTAAGGGGTAGACAGTAATTTCCATCTCGCAAACACTGGCTTCGGGCAGCCGACGTGGGAGTGGATATTTTGTCGCTTCTTTCAAATTTTGGTACAATAAACATTCACGTTACCCTGGGAACTAAATTCGAATCCATTTTGTATTCTTCTATGAACCTTTATAAATCATATAATTTTTTTTATATATCTTTAAAAGCACAACAAAGATGTATTTCACTATCATATATGAATATGATTTAAAAAAGCCGGTACTCAAATTCAGAAGGTGGAAACCAGTTTAAGGTGAATTCAAATATTTGAAACCACTTTGTGTCCAACTCAAGTGTAACTTGTATGACACACGCAGCATATAGTGTACTCCCATTTAGATACACAAGCGATGTCTCGAGATTCAAAATACAGAGTCTAACCACCAATAATATACAAAACTAACAGACATATAGACACTTGTAGAGTATATGGATCAATAATATCAACTAACATACATAAGCCAGGCCGCTATACTTTTTTTGGTAGAAGAGCATCATTTTTTTAGCAAAGCTAGTACAACATCTTGGCCCTTTTAGATGTGTGCAACTTAAGGACTATCTATACTAGTACTATTATTGTTTAATGCACATTCAGGCCGATTGGCATATTTGTAGGTCTGGCATAGCAATCAAAATGAAATATCTCAGAATCTTGTCAATTAATACAGAGTCGTGCTAAAAAATACAAACCAGAAAACAATTATTACATGATCTCTAAAACAAACAAACAACACAAAGGTTATTCGACGATTGAAAAAACATTTCACCTATGATTTACAAAGTGGGAATTCAATTTCCTTTTTTCCTCCAGGGCCTTAACAATGTGGTCAGTCTCAGCTTGATTCGTTTGGAAATCCACCAAATATTTAATGGTTGTCTTGAGTACTGCTTGTGATTGTGATGTTTGCTTCCTCAACATGTCAACTTCATCTCTAAGTGCAGAAGCAGAATCCCTTTCTACCAATAGTTTAGCCTCTAGAGCATCAGCAATTGGCAATTCATAATGCACGATTGGGTCGATGCCACTGCTATGAGATGATACAACTTCCATGGGGACCTCGCTGTTTGATCTTGGGCTGACCTATTTTTCCATTAAAAGTTTCGATTGGATTCCAAAAAGTTGAAGTTAGCAAAACATCTCAACTGGGAGTTAGAACATCGATCTAGTTAAACAAATAAGGAATTAAAGAGTTTCGGTTGGATGCTATAAAGTAGTAATTAACATCATTGTAACCGGCCGCAGTAGCAAAGGAGTTAAACAAACAAGTTTTGCAAAAGGTACATGTTGTGGCATTGGAGTTTCTCTTGGATCCTGAAAAGTTGAGTATCCAGTAACGTGATTAGAGCAATCTATTGCAGCGGCAAAGCAGTTAAACAAACAAGTTTTGCAAAAGGAACCTGTTGTGGCATTGCAGTTTCTCTTCGATCTTGAATAGTTGAGTAGTCAGTAACTTGATGAGAGCAACAGGTTACAGCAGCAAACCTGTTACACCAATATATTTTTGAAAATGTACCTGTTGTGCAATTGGACTTCCAATTGGATCCTGAAAACTTGAAGTAGGTAAGATGATTACAACAACAAGTTACAGCAGGAAACCACGTAAACAAGGATTTTTTTAAAAACAAACATGTTGTGCCAATGGATTTTCAGTTGGATTCTACAAACTTGAATGTTAGCAATCATAAACAACGTGTTGCAAGAGCCATAAGAAACTAACATCAAACTAGTAAAACTAACCAGTTTTGGCAACGTATTTAATTACACATGAACTAGTAAAACTAACAAGTTCTTGGCAAAGTACTATAGTAACAAGTCAGTACCGTTTACCAGCAATAGAGATATTTGTAAATTTCAGTGATGTTAGCAAAATGACTGGATCATATTACTAGCCCTCAACATGCAACAAAGAGTCACTCCAAAGTAACTAATAGCGGAGAACAAACGAAGAGATTATGGTAGGGTACGAAACCACCTCAAAGTTATTCTTTCTGATCGATCTATTCAAGAGTCCGTAGTAACGTTCAATCTATCATAGAGTTCGTACTAGAATAACACCTTAAGACACAAATCAACCAAAACCCTAATGTCACCTAGATACTCCATTGTCACCTCAAGTATCCGTGGGCATGATTATACGATATGCATCACACAATCTCGGATTCATCTATTCAACCAGCACAAAAGAACTTCAAAGAGTGCCCCAAAGTTTCTATCGAAGAGTCAAGACGAAAACGTGTGCCAACCCCTATGCATAGATTCCCAAGGTCACGGAACCCGCAAGTTAATCACCAAAACATACATCAAGTGAATCGAAAGAATAACCCATTGTCACCATGGGTATCCCACGCAAGACATACATCAAGTGTTCCCAAATCCTTAAAGACTCAATCCGATAAGATAACTTCAAAGGGAAAAGTCAATCCATTACAAGAGAGTAGAGGGGGAGAAGCATCACAAGATCCAACTATAATAGCAAAGCTCATGATACATCAAGATCGTGCCATCTCAAGAACTCGAGAGAGAGAGAGATCAAACACATAGCTACTGATACATACCCTCAGCCCCGAGGGTGGACTACTCCCTCCTCGTCATGGAGCGCGCTGGGATGATCAAGATAGCCACCGGAGAGGGTTCCCCCCTCCGGTAGGGTGCCAAAACAGGGTCTAGATTGGTTTTTGGTGGCACCAGAGGCTTTCTGTGACGGAACTCCCTATCTAGGTTACTTTCCGGAGGTTTCAGTATTTATAGGAATTTTTGGCGTAGGTCTCACGCCAGGGGGTCTCCGGGCTGTCCACGAGACAGGGGGGCGCCACCACTTGGGGTGCACGCGCCCCCCCACCCTTGTGGGCAGCCCGTGGCTCTCCTGGCCCAACTCTTTTACTTCTGGGGCTTCTTTTGGTCCAGAAAAATAATCAAAAATTGGCTCGTCAATTGGACTCCGTTTGGTATTCCTTTTCTGTAAAACTCAAAAACAAGGAAAATTAGAAACTGGCACTAGGCTCTCGGTTAACAGGTTAGTCCCAAAAATCATATAAAAGTGTATGTAAAAGCCCATAAAACATCGTAGAAGGATAATATAATAGCATGGAACAATCAAAATTTATAGATACGTTGGAGACGTATCAAGCATCCCCAAGCTTAATTCCTGCTCGTCCTCGAGTACGTAAATGATAAAAACAGAATTTTTGATGTGGAATGTTACCTAACGTATTTATCAATGTAATTCTCTTTATTGTGGCATGAATGTTCAGATCTGAAAGATTCAAGAAAAAAGTCTATATTGACATTAGAATAATAATACTTGAAGCATACTAACAAAGCAATCATGTCTTCTCAAAATAACATGGCCAAAGAAAGTTATCCCTAGAAAATCATATAGTCTGGCTATGCTCCCTCTTCATCACACAAAATATTCATATCATGCACAACCCTGGTTTCAGACAAGAAATTGTTTTCATACTCAAATTTTTTCAAACCTTTCAACTTTCACGCAATACATGAGCGCGATCCATGGATATAGCACTATGGGTGGAATGAAGAGGTGGTTGTGGAGAAGACAAAAAGGAGGGAGATAATCTCACATGAACTAGGCATATCAACGGGCTATGGAGATGCCCATCAATTGATATCAATGTGTGTGAGTAGGGATTGCCATGCAACGGATGCACTAGAGCTAAAAATGTATGAAAGCTCAACAAAAGAAACTAAGTGGGTGTGCATCCAACTTGCTTGCTCATGAAGACCTAGGGCATTTGAGGAAGCCCATCGTTGGAATATACAATTCAAGTTCTATAATAAAAATTCCCACTAGTATATGAAAGTGACTAAACATGAGACTCTCTATCATGAAGAACATGGTGCTACTTTCAAGCACAAGTGTGGAAGAAGATAGTAGCAATTGTCCCTTTTTTTTGGGCCTTTATTTTTTCTTTGGCCTTTCTCTTTTTTTGGAGGGGCTTTCTTGATTTAGCCTTTCCTCACATGGGACAATGCTCTAATAATGATGATCATCACACTTTCATTGAATTACAACTCGATACTAGAACAAAGTATGATTCTATATGAATGCCTCCGGCGGTGTACCGGGATGTGCAATGAATCACGAGTGACATGCATGAAAAATTATGCATGGTGGCCTGGCCACAAATATGATGTCAACTACATGATCATGCATGGCAATATGACAATATGATGCGTGTCATATGAACGGAACGGTGGAAAGTTGCATGGCAATATATCTCAGAATGGCTATGGAAATGCCATGATAGGTATGTATGGTGGCTGTTTTGAGGAAGGTATATGGTGGCTATTTTGAGGAAGGATATATAGTGGGTCTATGGTACCGGCGAAAGTTGCGCGGTACAAGAGAGGCTAGCAATGGTGGAAGGGTGAGAGTGCGTATAATCCATGGACTCAACATTAGTCATAAGAACTCATATACTTGTTGCAAAAATTTACGAGTCATCAAAACAAAGCAATCAACGCATGCTCCTAGGGGGGAGGTTGGTACGAGTTAACCATTGCGCGCCCCGACCTCCACACAATGGATGAAACTCTACAAATACCTCATGCTCTAACTTCGTCACATAGCGGTTTACCATGCGTGCATGCCACGGGAATCACTAATGTAAGTGCATCTAGTGCCCCTTAGTGATTTTGGTGCATGGAAGACTTATAGGTTAAGGGACTAATGTATTTGTGAGTGTACACAGGTCTATAAGTCTATCAGGAGTTTGATATTTACAGGGAAAGTCGACCTCTAAAAATGAAGTTCTTCGACTGAAGACTTTGGATTTCTGAAGACTTTGAAAGTGAAGAAATTGGTGTGACCTTGAAGGCCTGGTATTCACTTGAGGAACATGAAGCGTGAAGACTTCTGTTTTCATAGTTCTTTTTCCCTTTCTTGAGTCATAGGAAACACCATACTGTTAAAGGGGGTCGAGGAAATACTAAGGAAAAATTTCCATGTGATGCTCAACTCAAAATCCTACACCTACCAATCCCATCGAGTGAAGCCATTGGAAATCTCATACAGTGACAGAGACGAAGTTCTTCTGGTCTCTGAGGAATTTGCTCTGACTGAGGAGTTAGGAATTTGCCAGGGAGGATTACCTACACAGTGAGGAACATGATAGCCCTGAGGAATTTGATACTCAAATGTCCGACCGTTGCTGTGCTACGCGCCAGCTGTCCCAAAATATCTACCCACCTAATGGTCATATAATTAAAGGGCATTTATGTCTTATCATGCCGGGATGTTCCCTAGGCTATAAATAGCCGCCCCGCTCAACCACTACCTGGTTGGCTGCTCCGAGAGAAACTGACACTTGTCATAAGAGCAACCCATCCTCCGAGGACTTTGAGCGAAAATCATCAAGTGAGGAAAAACCCGAAACCAAACCCAAAACCTTCAAACCCAAAAGTGATTGAGCATCACTGAAGAGATTTATCCTGCGTGGATCCGATGCTTGTTACCTTTGAAGACTATGCTTCTTCCAGACGGTTAGGCATCATGGTCTAGAGCATCCAAGAGGAATTGTGGATCGCCGAGTGACCTAGTCTATGAAGGTTTGGAAGTCACCTGAAGACTTACCACGAGTTATTGGGCGAGGTGTGTGTGACATTAGCTCAAGGGGAATATGGTGAGGACTTGGTGTCTTGGACTATGTGTCCTTGACTGGGTGTCCGGGACTGTGTGTACTTAGGTTTAAATACCTAGCCGCCCTAACCAGATGTACAACTGAGACAACAGTTGGAACTGGTCTAACAAATCATTGTCTTCACCAAGCTTATTGGTTCTATTTCCTCAACTCTTTCATTTCCTCATATATGTGCTTGTTCATATCTGTTTGAAGAATTTGACTGAAGATTTTCTCAATTTACTCAGTTCAATTTCTTCAATTTGTTTGTCTTCATCCTGTGCTATCCTATGATTACGCTTTCTGTACTCTGTGTTTGTCTTCATTTCTTCATGATGACCATTCTTGTATTCTATCATGTTTACGTCTGAGTACTTATTCTGCTACAAGTAGTTCTTCGCTAAGGAATTTCCTCAACAGAAAATTCCTCAGTGAAGAATTCACAAAAATCGCCTATTCACCCCCCTCTAGTCGGTATAACGCACTTTCAATTGGTATCAGAGCAAGGTACTCCCTTGTTCTGTGTGATTTTGGTTTAACCGCATGGAGTTTTAGTTATATCGACCGCAGGTATGATCAAGGTCTCAGCTGGGTGTCCTACCTTCGATGGGACGGACTACCCCTATTGGAAGAACAAGATGCGATTGCATCTTGACGCAATTGATAATGAACTCTGGTATGTTGTGGAAAATGGTGTTCCATCGGTATCACCTTTTCTAAATGCTGATGATGTGAAGAGATTCAAGCAACTCGATTCTCAAGCGAAGAATATCATTTGTGGCCATCTGAGCAAAGGACAGTATGGAAGAGTGAGTGCTTTGGAAACTGCGAAGCTTATCTGGGATAGGCTATCCAAAGTCAACGAAGGAGTCTCAACACAGCGTGACTCTCGAGCTGATGTTCTTCGCAATCTCTTCAACCATTTCAAAAGACTTGACAATGAAAATGTTCAGCAAACCTTCGATCGACTCACTGACATCTCAAATGAACTTCAAGCACTTGGTGCCACTGACATCACTGACCATGAAGTGGTGAAGAAATTGCTAAGATCGCTTGATTCCTCATTTGATACTCTGGCTTTGATGATTCAAGAGCGTGGTGATTACAAGTCACTTGATCCCGCTGATATCCTCGAAAGGCTAAACACTCATGAGTTCCAGCTTGCTGAAAAGAGAGATCTCTATGGTCCGAGCTATAGCAGATCACGTGCCCTGAAGGCCAAGGTCGTCTCTGAATTTGAAGGTGAAGATTCCGGTAGTAGCCATGGTGATCCTGAAGAACTGAGCCAGGAGGTAGCATTGCTCGTGAAAAAATTCCAAAGGTTCTCAAGAAGTGGTCGCTTTGGAAAGTTCACTAAGAGAAATGATTCCTCATCCAGTGACTACAACAAAAGGCTATGTCACAAATGCAAGAAGCCTGGTCACTATATTCAAGATTTTCCTCGGTGGGAAAAGGAATCCAAAAAGAAGAAATACAAGGATTACAGTTCTGATGATGCAAAGATGAAGAAGAAATCGTCAAATCTTCATCATCAAAATCCTCAAAGACTTCATTTCACAAGAAGAACAATTCCAAAAAGGCTCGGGCATTCATTGGCAAGGAAATGGACTCTGAAGCTGAATCTGAGGATCATGAGGAAGAGGAGGAATCTGAGGAATCTGAATCTAGTGTGGCAATTCTAGCTCTCGCTATTGCATTCGTCAGCAAGTCTATCTTCAACACTGAAGAAAATAATTTCACCAACAAGGCTGATGAAGACAATGATGACTATGCTCCTACCTATTGCTTCATGGCAAAGGATGCCAAGGTACTCAAATATCCCTCTTCTGAATCTAGTGAGGATGAATCTGATGAAAACCTTAAGCCCAGCTATTCTAAACTTGCTAAAATTGTTGTGCAACAACAAAAGGCTCTTGATAAGATTCAAAACATGCTAGATAAAAGTGATGATATGTTGGGTGAAGAAATGGATCGATCTAAAATCTTGACTGAAAATCTTCAGAGACTTCAGTCCAAGTGTGATAACCTTCAATGTCATCATAACACTCTCTTGTCTGATCATGAGAAGCTTTCTTATGAATTTCTTCAAAGAAAGCAAGATCTTGAAAAGCTAAGAGTGAGTTATGAAGATCTTTAGAAGGAGCGCGATTCATTACTTGCTCAACAAATTAGTGCTTCTCAGGAAGAATTCATTCCTCCATGCTTGAAATGCATTGAACGAGAAACTGCTAATTCTTCTTCTGAATGTTCAAATGCTTCTAATGCTAAAAATTCTTCAACTGCCTCTGCTATCACTAATTCCTCATTTGAGGACATTGCTAGTATCACTGACAATGCAGGGCTGAAGGAATGGTACATGACATGCATGTACAAAAGCCTCAAAGGGCATCAAACTCTTTGCGATGTGCTTAAAAAGCAGATCCTTAACAGGAACCCTAGGAAAAAGGGAATTGCCTTTGAGAGGAAACTTAATGCTGATGGTTCATATTGGAAGCCTGAGCAGTACCCCAAAACCTCATGGGTTGCTGCAAAGGGACCTCTAGTTGACCCATTCAATTTATCTGGCTTTACATGTGAATCTCCTCATTCTTCTGATGAGTCATTTGACTCCAACTATAAACTATTCAGAAATCAGAATGGTGAAGTATTTGCTAGATATGTTGGAACTAACTGCAGGAATGGTCCCCCTATGAAGAAAATATGGGTCCCTAAGAGGCACCTTAAAAATCTTCAACTGGATGTCCTCATGACACCTCGTGTGAGGAATAGGAACCCCAGATCCAATTCTTCATATGGATCAAAATCTTCAGATGGATTCAATTCCACATATGGATCAAATTCCTCAAAAGGATCAAAGTCGTCATATGAATATCATCGTGCTAACAACTCTGTTTCGCATGGAAGAGCTAAGGGCTATGAATATGAGCATTATTATTCTAACCATTATGTTCATAAGTCCTCGAAGAATTACTCTGCTTATTCATATGCTTATCCTAACTCCACTTATGTGAAACGAAATGGGCTGGCATCTATGCCACCTTTCTCTTATGGAGCTCGTAGAGTGATGAACTCTTTGCCACCCCTTCAGATGTGGGTGGTGAAGAAAAAGAACTAATCTCTTCTGCAGGGTCAGGTCTCCAGACGTGCTCAAACGTCTGAAGAATTTGCTGGAGACCTCAAAATTGCCTGAAAGGACGCAGGCTAATCACGAAGAAATGAACTCTCATTTCTCACATCCTCATACTGCTTTATCTATTGCATTGCTTGATGAAACTGATCTGATGATTCGATGTCATATTCTTCACTGATGAAGTATATGAGTTTGTAAGCTGCACAAATTCATCTGCAGGATGATCAACCCAAAGCCACTGAGTGGGTCCTCGATAGTGGATGTACAAATCACATGACTGGTGACAAGAATCTCTTGATGGATGCTCCCCTATCACCATCTCATCTGAAGCACATCATCTTCGCTGACAAAGGCAAAACTCAGGTATTGGGTCTAGGTAAGGTTGCTATCACTAGGGATCGACACATGGACAAAGTCATGCTTGTCGAGTCCTTAGGATACAACCTCATGTCTGTCTCAATGCCTTGCGATCTGGATATGGTTGTTGCCTTTGGCAAACATCGTTGTGTTGTGGTCATGGAATCTGACAACTCCATAGTCTTCGAAGGCTTTAGGAGAGGAGACTTGTATATTGTTCATTTCTCTACAGGACCTCAACCAGCTGTGTGACTACTTGCAAAAGCTTCAGAAAGCTGGCTATGGCATCGACGACTTGGTCATGCAGGCGTGAGGAATTTGCACACGCTTGCAAAGAAGAAGCATGTCATTGGCATTGAGAATGTCAAATTCCTCAAGGATCACTTGTGCGGTGCCTGTGAAGCTGGAAAGATGGCCAAGGCCAAGCATCCAGCAAAGACTATCATGACTACGACTCGACCATTTGAATTTCTTCACATGGATCTCTTCGGTCCTAATGATTATTCTGCAGTTTCAAATGTTGCTTCTGTATATGGCTTTGTTATTGTTGATGATTACTCTCGGTATACATGGGTACACACTGTTACTTACAAACATGAAGTGTAGGAAGTCTTCAAACGATTTTCCTCATGGGCTTCAACCAACTTTGGTGTGAAGATCAAGCACATCAGAAGTGACAATGGAACTAAGTTCAAGAACTCTGGTCTCGATGACTATCTTGATGAACTTGGTATTACTCATGAGCTATCTGCACCTTATACTCATTAGCAGAATGGCGTCGTGGAGCGCAAGAACATGACTCTTGCTGAGAAGGCTGGCACTATGCTTGATGAATACAAAACGCCTCGTCGTTTCTGGATTGATGCAATTGATAATGCGTGCCACATCATCAACAGAGTATATCTTCACAAATTCTTCAAGAAGACTGCCTATGAACTCCTCACTGACAAGAAACCCAATGTGATTTATTTCAAAGTCTTCGGTGCTAAATGTTGGATTAGTTATCCTCATCACAACTCAAAATTTGCACCGAAAGCACATGAAGGGTTTATGCTTGGTTACGGAAAGGACTCGCACACCTACAGAGTCTTCAACAACGTTCTTCACAAAGTTGTTGAAACTGTAGATGTGCGGTTCAATGAAACTTTCGGCTTGCAAAGAGAGCACCTACCTACTGTGATAGATGAACCAGCACCTGAGGAAACTATCAAATTCAAGGGTACTGAGGATGTCATTCCTACCGAAGAATCTGCTCAAGAATTCATTCCAGAACCTGAAGATCGTCGAGCCAATGCACCTGAGGAAAATGCTAAAGAAAATGGTGCTGAAGAAAATGCTAATAAAATTCCTCGACGACAACCAGCTCATCCTCGCGTTGTGAAAGAAGTGAAGATTGAGAAAATCATTAGTGACATCAATATACTAGGTCCTCTCACACGCTCAAAAGCTTCACATTTATCTAACTTTTGTGGGCACTTTGCTTTTGTCTCTATCACAGAGCCCACTAAGGTAGATGAGGCATTTCTAGAGCCTGAATGGATTCAAGCTATGCAAGAAGAATTGCATCAGTTCGAGCTCAACAACGTCCGGGAACTGGTCAAACGTCCAAATCCTCGCAAGCATAATATCATTGGCTCAAAATGGATCTATCGCAACAAGCAAGATGAAAATGGCCTTGTTGTAAGGAATAAGGCACGGATTGTAGCTCAATGCTACACACAGTTTGAAGGAATTGCTTTCGATGAAACGTTTGCACCTGTTGCTAGACTTGAGGCTATTCGCATATTACTTGCTTATGCTAACCATCATGATGTCATTCTCTATCAAATGGATGTGAAAAGTGCATTCCTCAATGGTAAGCTTGAGGAAGAAGTATATGTTGCTCAACCCCCAGGTTTTGAAGATCCAAAGAATCGTGACAAAGTCTTCAAACTCAATAAGGCTCTCTATGGCCTCAAGCAGGCTCCTCGAGCTTGGTATGATACTATGAAGGAATTCCTCATGAAGAAAGGCTTCAAATCCGGTTCACTTGATCCTACTCTTTTCACTAAATTTCATGATGGTGAATTATTTGTGTGTCAAATATATGTTGATGATATAATCTTTGGCTGTACTGACCAACACTATAGTGATGAATTTGCCTATATGATGAGTGAAGAATATCAAATGTCTATGATGGGAGAGTTGAAATTCTTCTTAGGTCTTCAAATTCTTCAACAATGCAATGGCATATTCATATCTCAGGAGAAATACCTCAAATATGTACTAAGGAAATTCGGTATGCACGATTGCAAAGGCGTCAAAATTCCTATGCCCACAAATGGCCATCTGTGCACTGATGAAAATGGTACTGACTTCGATCATAAGGTATACCGCTCCATGATTGGTTCTTTATTATACTTATGTGCATCTAGGCCAGATATAATGCTTAGTGTTTGCATGTGTGCCCGATTTCAAGCTACGCCGAAGGAATCACACCATAAGGCTGTGAAACATATTCTTCGATATCTAGCTCACACACCAACACTTGGATTATGGTACCCCAAGGGCTCGGCTTTTGATCTCATTGGATATTCAGACAATGACTATGCGGGTGATCGTGTGGACCGCAAATCAACATCTGGTACATGTCATTTCCTCGGAAGATCTTTGGTCTGTTGGTCCTCGAAGTAACAGAACTGCGTATCACTTTCTACTGCTGAAGTTGAGTATATTGCTGCTGGCTCTTGATGTGCTCAATTGTTATGGATGAAGCAAACTCTCAAGGACTAGGGTGTCAACGTGAAGAATGTGCCTCTCTTCTGTGACAATGAGAGTGCCATCAAGATTGCTCACAACCCAGTTCAGCACTCGAAGACAAAGCACATTCAGATTCATCATCATTTTCTTCGCGACCATGTGTTGAAGGGCGACATTTCCATTGAACATGTGAAGACTGAAGAACAGCTAGCCGATATCTTCACAAAGCCCTTGGATGAGAAGAGATTTAGCAAGTTGCGGTGTGAGCTAAATATCTTAGAATCTTCGAATGTTCTTTGAAATGGACACTCATCCTAACACTTATGCAAAATTGATGACTTAGATGTGCAACACACGAGAAATTGTTCTTCTTCAATCAATGAAGAATAACGCTCTAAGTGTAAAGAAATTAATGAAGAATTTGATTCTCAGAACCCTACGACAATTGTACGCGGTGTCTGAAATCATCATTCTTATACGGTGGGTCACGCCACCACAAAAGTTGAAAATCTTCAATTTGAGTTTTGAAATTCCTCTGTTTTTCATATTCTTTAACTTTGCATTGTCTTCACTGTTTCCGTCACTGTTCTTCATTGGCTATATGTCCTTTACAGCATTCACTT
Organism: Secale cereale; assembly: GCA_902687465.1. NCBI lineage: Eukaryota > Viridiplantae > Streptophyta > Magnoliopsida > Poales > Poaceae > Secale > Secale cereale. Next base: position 493,545,695 of record LR738710.1, read on the forward strand.
ATTGCTAATTCTTCACGTTGATTTTTCTGCTAAGTGAATGTGATCGGACCCTTCCCCATCTATGCTAAACTCAACCAATTCCATTCACAAATTCTTCATATGCGTTCTATTTGAAACTTGTTCAAAATCTTCACTGTGTCCTTGTCAGCTAAAGAAATTGCGAACGCAACGTTAAAACTTATCCTTTCCAAAATTTTCGGTTTTGTCGCATCGTTCCGCTTCCCACGACAATACTTATCTATTCACCCATGATCTCACAAGATCTCCACAACAAAATACGTGGGTGACACATGACGTGCGAATGAGAAGGGTCAGGGGCACGTTCGTCCAAATTCTTCGGGCAAACGGTTTTTCATCTCAGCTATAAATACCCCTCCCCTTCCCTCACTTCACTTTTTACTCCGCTCGTTCTCACTCTCCCGCTCGAGCCAACCCTAGCACCGCCGCTACTCCATCGTCGCCGGTGAGGAAGAGCTTCACTGCCTCGACCTCGTCGTCGTCGTACTCGTGCCGGCCGCGGATTTCTTCACTCCGCCGCCGCCGTAGCTGTCTTCCTCTGCCAAGTTAGGTCGTGGAAGATCTGCACAGACGAACTTCACGTCTCCATCCCGCAGTTCGTCGTGTTCTTCATCCAGGGTAATTAAAAGTTACTTTTACTGCCCTCCTTGATTCAAACGTTTTCTTCAAATTCTCAGAAGGTGTTTTCTTCATCAAATCTTCACACACTAAACACCTCACATATCTTCTGTTCTTGATTTGATTTCTCTGAGCCATGTTTTTCTTCAAGATTCCTCAATAGTGTGGATTTTCAATCTACACAACTCTGGAACCTAAGACAAAGAATGCTTAGTTAAATTCTTCAAGACTCATCTGGTCAAATACCTGAACCTTGTTCTTTTTACAAAACTTTCTGAGAACGCATATGACCTCTCCAAATTCCTCGCAACTAGACTCTATTCACAGGTACTCATGTCCGCTACTGAATCACTAGGTTCTCATCAACTTAACTCATTTGCAGCGTTCCTCGATGAAAAGTTGCACACTTCTTCAGAGAATTCAATTGTTCAAATTCCTCGTCTGAACAAAATGGCTAATGGAAAGAAGCCGCAGAAAGGAGGAAAGAGGCTAGTGGTCAACACTGCTTTTGAACTACCTGAAGACATTTATGCTGACTATTGCACTCCTGGTGAGGCAAATTTCGGAAAAGAGGACAAGAATCAGGGCAAAGTGCACATACAAAGAATAGAGAGGAGATGGGCAAGTGAGTGGAGGGAGTACAGATATGTCACTCCCAAATACATGAAGAAATTCGCACTCAATCTTCCCTGCCCAAGACCTCCACTGGCACATGGGAAAGTTGCTGATCCCACTAGAGTTAAACGTGGTGAGGACTTTCCTGAAGAATGGGCTAAGCGCCAGGCCAAGTTGGCCGGACAAGCAAAAGAAGCAGTGAGGAAATTCAATGAAGACTCTGTTGTTGCTGCTGCCTCTGCTGAGGCTTCTGCTTCCAAGCCTAAAAAGGCCATGGCTAAGAAGCCTGCCCACAAGCAAAGTGCTTCTTCCTCAGCAATGCCCTCACGGCCAGTTTCTTCAAAGCCCTCACGGCAAATTCCTCAGACTGCTCCTGCTCCTCCATAGTCCTCAGCTCCTCCGCAAAAGTCTTCATATGCTGCAACAAAGTCATCTGCTCTAGTGCATCTTGCCACATGTCAGAGGATTGCGGGCATATCCATTGCCTCAGGAGCCTCTGCAAGCTCCTCAGCTGCCCCAAGTTCCTCAGCGATACCAAGTTCCTCAGCTGGTCCCTCGCTACTGAAGAAGAAGACAATTGCTGGACGAGGCTCTCGCCCAAGTCCTCACAAGAAACAAGTTGATTTCCAAGTGCCGTCTGATGACGAAGCTGATGATGAATAACTGGTTCAAATCATCAGAGACAGGCAAGAAAAGGCCGTTAGAGCCAAAGGAAGCGAAGTACCACTGTTGTTGGATCCCAAGGTGATCCTTGATTTCATTGATCTCTGGCATAAGGACCCAAACACTCCTATGCCTGACTTCAACTTGACTCCTGAACAAAGACATATGCTGACAGCCTTCATAGGCGAAGAAAAATGGAAGTTTGAACAGGCCAGGCAGACCAAGAAAGCGCAATACAAGGAGTGCTTCCTGAAGAAAAATGTTGTCAACATGACAACTGAAGAATTAGTCAAGATTCAGGGTGAAATCAAAACCGTCAGTGATGAATTTGAAGCATATCGTGCTGACTGGGTGGGCGCCAAAGTTAGATTTGTAAATTTGACCAAAGGTTTTTCTTCAAGTGCTGCTTGTAAGACACACATTGAAATTCCTTAGGCTGAAGCATCTGCTCAGTTTGCTGAAGGACATGCCAGCACTGCTGAAGAACATCAGGCTGCTGAAGAAAATCCCAGGGCTGATGACCCCACTCAAACCACTGAAGAAATTGCTAGGGCAACCTCTAGTGTTGCGCCTGAAGAAAATGTCAGGCCAGCTGAAGCTCCAAAGGTTGTGCCTGAAGATTGTGAAGAAGTGAGGACAACTGCATCAGTTGTGTCTGAAGAAATTGAACCAGATTCCTATGCTGCTCCTGCGCCAGCTCCAACTCCAATCCTTCCATGTGCATTAGATGTGAAGAAGACAAAGGCTGCAGAGCGTGCAGCTGTGAAGAAAAGAAAGGCATCAGATTCTTCAGCTCCGAAGAAAATGAAGCCCTTGACAAGCTCAGCTGAGAATCCAATTGATGTCGTTCCAATTTCATCTATGCCATCAAAGGACCTTGTTCCTTTTGATGAAGAGTATGTGATTCCAAGTGAATCGGATGAAGACATTCCCTCTGTTGCTTCCTCAGAGCATACAGATGAAGAAATTGAAGTGGATGCCATCCCTTTAACCCCAATAATCTCCTCACCTATACCTCAGTTTACTGCTGAAGAGGCCAGCGTTGAGGAATTGGAAGAACAAGACTCGGACGTGGACATTGGGAACGCCACTCCTTTGATGACTGATGAATTCTGGGATAGTCAGCATCCCAACTGCCCTTTGTTCACGCCGCTATAACAAATTCCTCATTCACCAGCACCAACTGTTCCATTGGGCTCTGAGGAAACTCATCCCACACAGTATGTTCATGAAGACATTCCAGCCACTAGTGCTGAAGAAACTGTTGCTGCTGCTGAATCGATGAAGACTGTCACTGAAGAGGAACCAGAAATTCCTCAGACTGAAGAACCTGAGATTGCGAATCCAGGGGTTGTGATGCAATTGACTGACACTCCTCAACCCACACCAAAGGATCCTTTCTCAAGGAAGCAATCTTTCAAGAAGGCTGATTTCTTCGGCGAGCATGTGTTCTTCACTGATTGCAATCTCTATGACTCTGCTCGCATAAGGAAGAGGCGTTTCTGGAAGGCCAGACAGGCAAATTTCTATTCCTCAGTGCTTCAACAAAGACAAAGTCTTCGATCATCAGCATATTCCTCACGTGGATATGGAATCTCTGCCGTGTTTTGTGCCAGTCCTTAGTGTTCTTCACGACGCTGGACTGTTGGTTTTTTGCACTGATATATGCCATTGGAATGAAGAACTGATTCTCCAATTTTATGCAACCCTGCACATCACTGGTAATTCTGAAGATGTGAATTCATGGGTGCTGGACTGGATGTCTGAAAACACTCACTACAAAGCTCCAGCCTCTGAATTGCTTCAGGATCTGCCTCTCAGTCCTCCAAATGAAGCAGCATGTTGCATGTATGAAGAAACTGAACTCACTGATCACTACATGCAAGTGCTTATGAAGCCTTTGAAGCCAGGTCAAGCCCTACGGACCAAATTCCTCGTGAAGGAATTGTTGTTTCTGCCACGGACTGTCTATCGCATTCTGACGAAGACATTGAGTCCAATCAAGGGCCACGGCTCGAATAATGAAGAAGTCGTTGGCATCATGAAGAATCTGCTATTCAACATCATCCATGGCGTTCCCGTCAACTTTCATGATTTCTTCATGAGGACAATGGCAAATGTAGCACTGTCCCCTTTCAACCTGAAGCCTTATGCTCCATGGATTATGAGATTCATCAGGACAAGGTCTTTAGTGAATTAGAAAGCTGACACTTTCAATCATTGTAGCTACTTGCCCCCAATTGAAGTCCTCAAAAGGACATTTTCCTCAGCTGATGACAAGGGCAAGGCCAGTGCTATTTTTTATGAAGGCACTCGTCCATTGGATGGCCAGTCTCGCAAAGCTGTATCTTATTCCACCAATGATGACTCTGCCACTCATCACTCTGCCGCCAACGCTCCCAAGCAAAATCCTCAAGGACAGCTCCCATGGTGATGACTGTTCGTGAGCTTCTCCTCAGTCTTCATCAGAAGGTTGATCGCAACCACAAATGGGTCAAGCGTCAGTTTGGTTCAATTCTTCACAACATGACCTCCACACATAATGCAGTGAAGAAAAACCATTACTACCTTCATGAAACCCTCAACCGCACCTGGGCTGTTCTGTCTCATCTATATGGAAAAGAAGATCTGAAGAAAATGGGTCTGAAGGAAGACTTTGACTGGTCTGCTCCTCCTCCGAAGAAATACAAGAAGGTCAAGGTTCCTTCCTTGGTGGCCAGCTCCCATTCTTCATCGCGCGAGACCGACGAGTATGAAGATTTGGACGACACTGCGGCAGGCCCAACTTCAACCATCGACCCCAACAACGTTGGCGCTCCTTCATCATCTCGAGATTCTTCAGGGGCGTTAGTCCTCATTTTCGATCCTTTTGGTCATTCGATGACAAAGGGGGAGAAATTCGAGTTAGTCTTCAAGCGGGTCTATATATATATGGGCGTTTTTTTTGCTAAGTTACAACTCTCGTTCTTCTGATGACTTTGTGGATCGAGTTGTAAACTTAAACTATGACCTGATACTTTTGATGTGGTGTTTCTGCATGCTTATTCCTCATTAATGTTATGCACGCATGCTGAATTACATCAGTCACCAGATTTCATCATGCATTTCAATTTCTTCATATTATATGTCAAATGCATGTATGAATTACAAGATATAGGGGGAGATCTCCATGATTCTACTCTTCAAGTGTCCATTGCTACAAAAGAAAATTCCTCACTATGCACATCTTCAGGGGGAGTTCTTCTATATCTTGCAATCAAATTCCTCAACATCAATATTTACACTTCATATGTTTATCCCCGTTCAAAACTTAACCTATATTGTCATCAATCACCAAATAGGGGGAGATTGTAAGTGCATCTAGTGCCCCTTAGTGATTTTGGTGTATTGAAGACTTATAGGTTAAGGGACTAATGTATTTGTGAGTGTACACAGGTCTATAAGTCTATGAGGAGTTTGATATTTACAGGGAAAGTCGACCCCTAAAAATTAAGTTCCTCGACTGAAGACTTTGGATTTCTGAAGACTTTGAAAGTGAAGAAATTGGTGTGACCTTGAAGGCTTGGTATTCACTTGAGGAACATGAAGCGTGAAGACTTTTGTTTTCATAGTTCTTTTTCCCTTTCTTGAGTCATAGGAAACACCGTACTGTTAAAGGGGGTCGAGGAAATACTAAGGAAAACTTTCCATGTGATGCTCAACTCAAAATCCTACACATACCAATCCCTTCGAGTGAAGCCATTGGAAATCTCATACAGTTCAGTCATATTCTTCAATGACAGAGACAAAGTTCGTCTAGTCTTTGAGGAATTTGCTCTGACCGAGGAGTTAGGAATTGCCAGTGCGGATTACCTACACAGTGAGGAACATGATAGCCCTGAGGAATTTGATACTCAAATTTCCGACCGTTGCCGTGCTACGCGCCAGCTGTCCCAAAATATCTACCCACCTAACGGTCATATCATTAAAGGGCATTTATGTCTTATCATGTCGGGATGCTCCCTAGGCTATAAATAGCCGCCCCCCTCAACCACTAGCTGGTTGGCTGCTCCGAGAGAAACTGACAATTGTCATAAGAGCAACCCATCCTCCGAGGACTTTGAGCGAAAATCATCAAGTGAGGAAAAACCCGAAACCAAACCCAAAACCCTCAACCCAAAAGTGATTGAGCATTACTGATGAGATTGATCCTGCGTGGATCCGACGCTTGCTACCTTTGAAGACTGTGCTTCTTCCAGACGGTTAGGCGTCATGGTCTAGAGCATCCAAGAGGAATTGTGGATCGCCGAGTGACCTAGTCTGTGAAGGTTCGGAAGTCACCTGAAGACTTACCACGAGTGATTGGGCGAGGTCTGTGTGACCTTAGCTCAAGGGGAATACGGTGAGGACTTGGTGTCTTGGACTGTGTGTCCTTGACTAGGTGTCTGGGACTGTGTGTCCTCCGGTTTAAATACCTAGCCGCCCTAACCAGATGTACAACTGAGACAGCAGTTGGAACTGGTCTAACAAATCATTGTCTTCACCAAGCTTACTGGTTCTATTTCCTCAACTCTTTCATTTCCTCATATATGTGTTGTGTGCTTGTTCATATCTGTTTGAAGACTTTGACTAAAGATTTTCTCAATTTCTTTAGTCTGTTTGTCTTCATCCTGTGATATCCTGTGATTACGATTTCTGTACTATGTGTTTGTCTTCATTTCTTCATGATGACCATGCTGGTATTCTGTCATGTTTACTTCTGAGTACTTATTCCGCTACAAGTAGTTCTTCGCTAAGGAATTTCCTCAACAGCAAATTCCTCAGTGAAGAATTCACAAAAATCGCCTATTCACCCCCCTCTAGTCGATATAACGCACTCTCAACTAACCTTAACACAAGTACTTATCAATTTGATAATAACTCTACTAGCATGACTCTAATATCACTATCCTCATATCTCAAAACAATTATCAAGCATCCAACTTCTCATCATATTCAGTGCACTTAGTATGAAAGTTTTTACTACATTGATCCTGGATGCCTATCATGTGAAGGCTAGTTATATAGCCAAAGCACATTACCATGCTGTTCTAATAGACTCTTAAAAGGATATAAGTGAAGCATGAGAGTTCATCTATTTCTTCATAATAAAACCACCGCCGTGCTCTAAAAGATATAAGTGAAGCACTAGAGCAATAACAAACTACTCCGAAAGATATAAGTGAAGATCAATGAGTAGTTGAATAATTATGTAACTATGTGAAGACTCTCTAACATTTAAGAATTTCAGATCTTGGGATATTATTCAAACAACAAGCAAAACAAACTAAAATAAATTGACGGTCCAAGCAAAACACATATCATGTGGTCAATAAAAATATAGCTCCGAGTATAGTTACCGATAGATGAAGACGAAAGAGGGGATGCCTTCCCGGGGCATCCCCAAGTTTAGGCTTTTGGTTGTCCTTGAATTTTACCTTGGGGTGCCTTGGGCATCCCCAAGCTTAGGCTCTTGCGAATCTTTGTTCCATAGTCTATCAACGCAATACTCAAAACTTGAAAACTTCACAACACAAAACTTAGACAAAAATCTCGTGAGCTCCGTTAGTATAAGAAAACAAACCACTACTCAAAGGTACTGTAATGAATTCATTCTTTGTTTATATTGGTGTCAAACCTACTGTATTCCAACTTCTCTATGATTCATACTTCCCAATACTACTCATAGATGCATTGAAATAAGCAAACAACACACAAAAAAACAGAATTTGTCAAAAACATAACAGTCTGTAGTAATCTGTAACTTTCACATACTTCTGTAACCCCAAAAAAATTGAAATAAATTGGTAAACGTGAGTAATTTGTCTATTAATCATCTGCAAAAATAATCAACTACATAGCACACTCCAGTAAAATCTGGTGACTATTCTAGTGAGTGCTAACAATTCTGTTTTTCACAGCATGATCATATAGACTTCACACAAGTCTTCCCAAAGGTTCTACTTGGCACAAACACTAATTAAAACATAAAACCACATCTAAACAGAAGATAGATGCAATATTTATTCCTAAACAGAAGCAAAAACCAAAAAAAAAATATAAAATTGGGTTCCTCCCAACAAGCGCTATCGTTTAACGCCCCTAGCTAGGCATAATGATGCTCACATAAAAGATAAGAATTGAAACATAACGGGAGCATCATGAAGCATATGAATAGCACATTTAAGTCTAACCCACTTCCTATGCATAGGGATTTTGTGAGCAAACAACTTATGGGAACAATAATCAGCTAGCATAGGAAAGCAAAACAAGCATAACTTCAAGATTTTCAACACATAGAGAGGAAACTTGATATTATTGCAACTCCTACAAGCATATATTCCTCCCTCATAAAAAAATTTAGTAGCATCATGAATGAATTCAACAATATAACCAGCACATAAAGCATTCTCTTCATGATCTACTTGCATAGAAATTTTACTACTCTCCACATAAGCAAATTTATTCTCATCAATAGTGGGAGTATCATAAGAGACTTGGATACTAAAGATTGTTTCCACATTAAAAGAGTAATGTTCAGAAAAGGGGTAATCATAATCATGACAAGTTTGATAAATATAATCATCACTACTTTTTATAGCATAAGTGTCATCACAATAATCATCATAAATAGGGGGTGTGCTTTCACCATAATAAATATTATAATCAAAACTTGGGGGACTAAAAATATCATCTTCATCAAACAAAGCTTCCCCAAGCTTGTGGCTTTGCATATCATTAGCATCATGGGTATTCAAAGAATTCATACTAACAACATTGCAATCATGCTCATCATTCACATAATTTATGCCAAGCATTCTATGTAATTCTTCTTCTAGTACTTGAGCACAATTTTCCTTCCCATCATTTTCACGAAAGATATTAAAAAGATGAAGCATATGAGGTAACCTTAGTTCCATTTCTTTTTGTAGTTTTCTTTTATAAACTAAACAAGTGATAAAACAAGAAACTAAAAGATTCGATTGCAAGATCTAAATATATACCTTCAAGCACTAACCTCCCCGGTAACGGCGCCAGAAAAGAGCTTGATGTCTACTACACAACCTTTTTCTTGTAGACGTTGTTGGGCCTCCAAGTGCAGAGGTTTGTAGGACAGTAGCAAATTTCCCTCAAGTGGGTGACCTAAGGTTTCATCAATCTGTGGGAGGCGTAGGATGAAGATGGTCTCTCTCAAACAACCCTGCAACCAAATAACAAAGAGTGTCTTGTGTCCCCAACACACCCAATACAATGGTAAATTGTATAGGTGCACTAGTTCGGCGAAGAGATGGTGATACAAGTGCAATATGGATGGTAGATATAGGTCTTTGTAATAAGAAAATATAAAAACAGCAAGGTAGCAAGTGGTAAAAGTGAGCATAAACGGTGTTGCAATGATAGGAAACAAGGCCTAGGGTTCATACTTTCACTAGTGCAAGTTCTCTCAACAAGGATAACATAATTGGATCATATTACTAGCCCTCAACATGCAACAAAGAGTCACTCCAAAGTAACTAATAGCGGAAAACAAACGAAGAGATTATGGTAAGGTACGAAACCACCTCAAAGTTATTCTTTCTGATCGATCTATTCAAGAGTCCAGAGAACAAACCAGAGGCTTTCGGCGACGGAACTCCCGATCTAGGTTACTTTCCGGCGGTTTCAGTATTTATAGGAATTTATTGCATAGGTCGCACGCCAGGGGGGTCTCCGGGCTGTCCACGAGACAGGGGGCGCCACCACTTGGGGTGCACGCGCCCCCACCCTCGTGGGCAGCCTGTGGCTCTCCTGGCCCAACTCTTTTACTTCGGGGGCTTCTTTTGGTCCAAAAAAATCATCAAAAATTGGCTCGCCAATTGGACTCCGTTTGGTATTCCTTTTCTGTAAAACTCAAAACAAGGAAAAAACAGAAACTGTCACTGGGCTCTCTAGGTTAATAGTTTAGCCCCAAAAATCATATAAAAGTGTATGTAAAAGCCCATAAAACATCCTAGAAGGATAATATAATAGCATGGAACAATCAAAAATTATAGATACGTTGGAGACGTATCAGGGTCTGGGCCGACCCAAAATCCTAGGGTGGGTCGCGACCTACCGTGAGCACCCTGTAGATCCACACCCCAATGGCGTACATGCATTTTTAAACTAAATTAGGAACATTTAGCTGACCAATTAAACGACTCTGCTTTAATAATACCATATTCGTATTTGAACAACTAAGCTTGTTTAGCTTGATGGGTGCAGCAGTGCTATTATCACACGAAGCACGTAGGCTGATCGTATAGTGATCATAAAAGGGGGGAACCCTAAGGATGATAAATTAAACCCTATTATGATTGTGCCTTGGCAGATTTGAAGCTGCAAACCGCAGAAATGCTACTTAGCAACCATTGTTTGCTTCGTACTAAGAAATAAATTCTAAGAGCTGAAAATATAGTACAGTAACCAAGTTGCGATCTATTTTCTGGTCGAGATCAAAAAGTTGAGCAGATATGAAGTAGTACCACCTCTTTTGCGGTGCCCTGTACGCATCGGGGGTGTGATGGATGTCGGTGGCGTTGAAGCAGATATGTGATGGTAGATGGGTCCTTCGAGGGATAAGTCCCGTTCCAGTGGACGAGAAGGTCGTCGGAGCTGCACCGGCAAGGAGGACGACAGTAATTTCCATCTCGCAAACACTGGCTTCGAGCAGCCGACGTGGGAGTGGATATTTTGTCGCTTCTTTCAAATTTTGGTACAATAAACATTCACGTAACCCTGGGAACTAAATTTGAATCCATTTTGTATTCTTCTATGAACCTTTATAAATCATTCTATGTTTTTAATATATCTTCAAAAGCACAACAAAGATGTATTTCACTATCATATATGAATATGATTTAAAAATACCGATACTCGAATTCAGAAGGTGGAAACCAGTTTAAGGTGAATTCAAATATTTGAAACCACTTTGTGTCCAACTCAAGTGTAACTTGTATGACACACGCAGCATATAGTGTACTCCCATTTAGATACACAAGCCATGTCTCAAGATTCAAAATACAGAGTCAAACCACCAATAATATACAAAACTAACAGACATATAAGCACTTGTAGAGTATATGGATGAATAATATCAACTAACATACATAAGCTAGGCCGCTGTACTTTTCTTGTTAGAAGAGCATCATTCTTTTAGCAAAGCTAGTACAACATCTTGGCCCTTCTAGATGTGTGCAACTTAAGGACCATCTATACTAGTACTATAATTGTTAAATTTACATTCAAGCCGATCTATACTAGTACTATATTTGTAGGTCTGGCATAGCAATCAAAATGAAATATCTTAGAATCTTGTCAATTAATACAGACTCGTGCTAAAAAAATTCAAACCTAAAAACAAAAAACAATTATAACATGATCTCTAAAACAAATGGTTTGATCGATTACATGAACAAACAACACAAAGGTTATTTGACGATTGAAAAAACATTTCACCTATGATTTACAAAGTGGGAATACAATCTCCTTTTTTCCTCCAGGACCTTAACAATGTGGTCAGTCTCAGCTTGATTCGTTTGGAAATCCACCAAATATTTAATGGTTGTCTTGAGTACTGCTTGTGATTGTGATGTTTGCTTCCTCAACATGTCAACTTCATCTCTAAGTGCAAAAGCAGAATCCCTTTCTACCAATAGTTTAGCCTCTAGAGCATCAGCAATTGGCAATTCATAATGCACGATTGGGCCGATGCCACTGCTATGAGATGATACAACTTCCATGGGGACCTCGTTGTTTGATCTTGGGCTAACCTGTTTTTCCATTAAAGTTTCGATTGGATTCCGAAAAGTTGAAGTTAGCGAAACATCTCAACTGGGAGTTAGAACATCGATCTAGTTAAACAAATAAGGAATTAAAGAGTTTCGGTTGGATGCTATAAAGTAGTAATTCACATCATTGTAACCGGTCGCAGTAGCAAAGCAGTTAAACAAACAAGTTTTGCAAAAGGTACATGTTGTGGCATCGGAGTTTCTCTTGGATCCTGAAAAGTTGAGTATCCAGTAACGTGATTAGAGCAATCTATTGCAGCAGCAAAGCAGTTAAACAAACAAGTTTTGCAAAAGGAACCTGTTGTGGAATTGTAGTTTCTCTTCGATCTTGAAAAGTTGAGTAGTCAGTAACTTGATTAGAGCAACAGGTTAGAGCAGCAAACCTGTTACACCAATATATTTTTGAAAATGTACCTGTTGTGCAATTGAACTTCCAATTGGATCCTGAAAACTTGAAGTAGGTAAGATGATTACAACAACAAGTTACAGCAGGAAACCACGAAAACAAGGAATTTTTTTAAAACAAACATGTTGTGCCAATGGAGTTTCAGTTGGATTCTACAAACTTGAATGTTAGCAATCATAAACAATGTGTTGCAAGAGCCATAAGAAACTAACATCAAACTAGTAAAACTAACCAGTTTTGGCAACGTATTTAATTACACATGAACTAGTAAAACTAATAAGTTCTTGGCAAAGTATTATAGTAACAAGTCGGTACAGTTTACCAGCAACAGAGACATTTGTAAATTTCTGCGATGTAAGCAAAATGATTCTGACACATATATATGTTGAAAAGACATTGTCCCTCATATAAACCTGGCAGTTGTATGTCTATGAACATGCAAACATTACTAGTGCTACAAGTGATAACAATAAACCATTTAAACAAACAGGGTACCAGAACATAAAGTACACATGAATTTTGCTGCACCCTAGAATTACATATGACCAGCTATCTACGTGCTTAATTAGCTATTTAAGTTCTAGCAAACAAGTAATTCTTAACAGTAAGTATCAAACACATAGATAGGTGCAGCCTATAATGGGATTAACAGGCTATGGCATTATGTAATCAGTAGCAAACTAAATTAAGCCAAGCAACGTAATTGAACAATTTTGCAATCAGTGGCTAACTAAAATTCCAACAAGCAGGTAACTGAACTTACGCTAGCTCTTTGTACAGGCACACTGCAACTTGTTTTTCGCTTACAAGGTTCTACGACGGAGTCCATGGCATCAATTGCTTGGATACGCAGTACCAATACTTCTTTTTTCCCACACTGCATTGATAAGTCAAATGGTTAATTTGATAAGATGGTGCACCCTTAATATGTTATATGAGGACGGGTTGTCAGATTAGTTGTAGCAACACACATCACACTGGCTTTTACTGTATATTTCATGTGATTACATTTGGCATATCGAGATATAAGAAATCTTCAATATGATGAAAAGATTGACATTCTTCACATTATTGGCGAACTCAGTTTATAGAAACAAGCAATTCAACCATTCTATGGTAAATCAAAAGCGCCACTAGATATTTTTCACTACCTCAATCATACACGCAAAATGGGGCGACGCCACCGTAGGGGTTGGTATGGGCGGCCGCCTCGGGTGGCTGGAAAGTGCGACCTACTTTGAGTCGTCCAGGTTGGCCCATGCTAGTTTTGTTTGTCCCAGCACACGAGCAGGCAATGTAAAAAATGATAAAAAAATGTTTCAATTTGGATGGGCCAATAACATAAGTGCAAGGTAGGCCTAATAGCAGGCTCGCGGCCCAAACGAGCGCCTCCCATATCGATCGACAGCAGGAAAAATCCCCAATTCGTTTGCTCCAGCCTCCAGTCTGGTTCACTCCTAACCTAGCTGTCGCTGGACATACCGACACAGCACTTCCTCGCACCCTTGTTGGACGCCGGTTACCGGGCTTCAAGTGAATGGAAGGACAAGAAGATGAAGATCCAACCCTGGGTGTAGCCTACGTGCGAGGCAGTGGCGGCATCATGGGCTTGGCATCGAGCTTGCGCAAACGGACAGTCGCGGCTTGCAAGAGCAGCATGCGCAACGAGCAGGTACATCACATCCCTGATTATATCTAATTCGACTGTTCAATTTCTGGCCATTAGTTAAACCTGATGGTGTTGAAAAACTGCTTGTATGTAGAATCTATAAGAAAATGAAACCAAATTTTGGTTATTTTGTAACTCCCCCAATCAATACTGAACTGACTGAACCTGATGTGTCTAATCAAGTTTCCGGTGCAAACATACAAGCTCATGTTGTTCTTGAGCTTGAAGTGTCTAATGAACAGACTGCTAATGAAAGATTTGATGCAAACATTTTACATGCTCCTGGTCATGAACATATAGTGTCTAATGAGGGATCTAATGCAAGCATTTTGCAAGCTCCCATTGATTGATTTAGTGTCTAATGATGATCTTCTATGTTGAGAGAGAAATAGAATTTTGCAGGAATTCATGACAAGCAAATTATAGTTCATTTTCATGGTTTGAGGAAACGTCGAGGCCATCTTCCAGAAAGTCCCCGCATCATGACAACATAGCATAATACTTTTCTAATCTGTTGTTTGAAACTATTGGCATACCTGTGCATGATAGATATATTGATATGCAGTTTGTGCATTGGTTATAGGCGCACTTGGATATTTTCTGCCACAGAACAAATAATTCAAGCAGGTACAGTCCATGTTAGTAGTCCTTGTACACCATGTTGCATTTTATATTTTTTTGTTGCTTACATCATTTAGTGTTTTATAATCTAGAACTACTTTGGATCATTAGCTGGTTTTCAAAGTGCATGTAGCTTCACATTTCTCAAGTTATGTTTACTTTCGGAGTGCAGGTGCCTTCGTATTTTTTAAGTTAAACTTTCGCCCCTCGTAATTTGAATTCGTGGATCTGCCACTGCACAAAAATCATACAAGCAGGCCAGTACGAATTGAAAAAATGCAGGGACTTGCGCTAGATCATTGTACAGGCTCACTGCAGCTCTGCTTGCCCTTGGGATGTTCCATGTACAAGTCCATGTTACCACTTGCTTGGATGTGCATTCCTTGTGCTCCTTGCATCCCCCTCTGCATTTTTGACATGGCGAATGGTTGATCAAATGAGAGGAATCGACCTTGTTGTTGTTCCAGGGGACAGGTACTTACAAGGTTATAACAGCGTGCAGGATGTGTACCAGATCCCGTAGCGCCATCATCCTTCACTAAAATGGTTTTCCTTGTTTCAGATGACATCTCTAGAAGAAATAAGAGATAAAATTAGAGTTGCATAGGCATGTAAGCTAAGAGAGCAGCAAAAGAATATCAAACATCGTCGGAACAGTGCACAAGGGAGTAATATGTGGAAACCTAGTTCGGGCCGGCGTTTGGGCATGCTCGCCTAGATTGAGTGCGGGTCACTTCTGAGCCGTTGAGGGTGATGCGCTGGCGTTGGCTGGCCGCGTACGGATGCAGATCTTGAGTGGCCGCGAAGCGCTACGATGCGGTGGACGAGGCTGTTGGTGAGGCACCAACAGTGTTGGGAGGGTGGAGGTGTCCGTGTAAAAACCGGCGTATCTCGGGTAGGGGGTCCCGAACTATGCGTCTAAGGTTGATGGTTACATGAGACTGGGGACACGATGTTTACCCAGGTTCGGGCCCGCTCTATGGAGGTAATACCCTACTTCCTGCTTGATTGATCTTGATGAATATGAGTATTACAAGAGTTGATCTACCACGAGATCGTAATGACTAAACCCTAGAAGCCTAGCTTGTATGACTATGGTAATGTGTATGTTTTCCGGACTACACCCTCCGGTTTATATAGACACCGGGGGGATCTAGGGTTACATAGAGTCGGTTACATAAGAAGGAATCTTCATAAATGGTCACCAAGCTTGCCTTCCACGCCAAGGAGAGTCCAATCCGGACACGGGTACGGTCTTCGGCCTTCATGTCTGTCGGATTACGGGCTCCGCAAACCCAAGAAGTTCGAACACAGGGGCGTGAACGAAGATCTCTCCCACTCACATCTACTTAGCGTCTCTCCCTCGTCCGGTGAAGAGATTCAAGTGAACAATAAGTAAAGCACACAAGAATTTACCCAGGTTCAGGCCACCTTGCGGTGCAAAACCCTACTTCCTGCTTTGGTGGATTGGCCTCGGGAGGGCTTGAATATGGAAGTGTACAGTGGTTCCTCAGCTCGGGAGGGTCAGGAGGCAAGGGTTCTAGCTCCTTTGTGCGAGGGAAGAGTTTTTGGATATAATCCCCCTTCATAGTGGAGATCCTAGCTACTTATATAGGCGGCTAGGGTCCTCTTACCCCGAAATGTTTAGGCGGTAAGGGATCCCACAACGGCCATTTTGAGCGGGAACACAAGGACGTTCCTATCCTGACAAAAGCGGTCTTCGCCTGCAAAAGGATCAGGCGGTGATGAGGTGGTGGGCTCGTTGGTGACATCCTCCCTGTCGTCCTTGCGGTCTTCGGTCTTGTTGCACTAATGGGAAAACCTTTGTCATGTTCCTCGGGAACCTGCGCATGTGCTGTCTCCCTTGCACCAAAACGGCAACTGCGCTGCTGGCACACGCTGGCACCCGCTGGCGCGTTGTGTCACTGCTTGCGTCACTACCTCCTCCTGAGGCAGGCATGGCCTTGGATTCTCCGCCCCTCCGGAGCTACCTAGCCGAGGCCGCTCCTGAGGGGGCCTTGATGTCGTTCTCCTCGCGAGGTCTAGGCCCCTCGCGAGGGTCTTGAGCAGCTGGTTGATCAGCTGGGTCGTACCAGGTCGCGATAGGAACACGTTGCGGCCCGCAGACAGGCAAGTCTGTGTACCCTGGTTCCCAGGACGCCGACAGTAGCCCCCGGGCCCAAAGCACGCACAGAGATGGCTTCGAGGCGAAGCCTTAGTCGAGGACGAAGCGCCGCGGGCCCCAAAAGGCTGCGGGCCAGGCTGGCGTGTGACGGTTGGATTGGACGTGGCGACTCCGCTCCCCACGCAATCTTGGTAACCGAGTGACTTAACAACTCCCCAGCATAGATGACGGGGTTGTTATGGTCGTGACGCCAGTGACTGGCGGTTGGGCTCCTCCGCCCTATAAATGGGACTAGGGGGGAGCCCCCAAGCCAGCGTCATCTGCCTTCTTGTATGCTCCCCAGTCCCCTTCTTGTCGCGAGGTCTTTATGGCGCCGTCAAGGAAGCTATCCGCCGCGGAGAAGGGGAAGGCCCCGAAGGATTTGGCTTCGCCGCCATCAAAGAGGGGCCACGGCCGCCCCTGCAAGCATGCCGCTGCGCCCGCGGCGACTCCTCAAGGGAGCGGGCGCGGCCTTCCACGTCCCGATGCAGTCGTTGGTGAGAGGCGCGGTGCCTCTTCCCGTGGTGAAGATGGTCGCGGCCGTGGTGGGAGAGGAGGCGTGAGGCGGCATTTGGCGGTCGTGCGTCCTCCACGCCCGCAGCTCCACTCCTTCGATGTGTCGTCGGAGTTCATGGTGTGGGCGGAGAAGCCTGGCAGCTTGTGGCTCCGGCTTCCCTGCTCGTTCGGCAACGTGCTACCAGCCGGAGGCCTCGTCGGCCTCTGGCTGCAGACCGACGGTTGCTGCAGTGGTGCGTCCTGGGTAGAGGTCGATGTTGCTCCCTCGGGCGACGTGTTCCTGGAGCGCGGCTGGCAATCATTTGCGTGCGTGCGTCCGCTGCAGGGGAGGTGTACGCTCCACTTCAGGTATGATGGCGCCTCAATGCTGTTTGTCAGGGTCTTCTCGGAGGAAGGGAGGCGCCTTGGGTGCTGTCCTGAAGCTGATGACGCAGAGGATGGCGCGGACGGCGTTCGGAGGAGCCGTTCCTCCTCCGGAGACGAGCTTGGTCCTGGGGGCGCCGTGGGTCCGCCTTCTGTGGCAGCAGCAGCTCCTCCAGCAGCGGTGGCTATGACGAGCCACCGCGCCGCCGAGCTCGGCTCGGCGAGGGGAGGGGGTCGTTGCGCTGCTGTGGCTCTGTGAAGTGGGAGGAGTTGGGAGACTCCGACTGAGTGGGAGCGGCCTCTGCTTTTTCTTTTTTCTTCACTTTCTTCTTGTGTCGAAATTTTAAGTTGCCTCGAGAAGGCGTGTAATGGACTATGACATATGTATGAAGCGAGAAGTTGCTATCATGTTTTTGGTCTGGGTGAGATTACTTAGCTTATGTGCTGTGATGTCTTGAGGCGAAGTGCTCCTCACTCATTGGCGTCATGAGCTCCCGACGGGCAATGAGGATGGCTGAGTTCGGAGAACCTGCGCAGCCCCCGAGTATGGATGAGCTGCTGAGAGCTGCTGAGAGCGTCGAGCGTGGATTAAGGCGCCAAGGCCTGAGCCGGAGCCTGAGCAGGCTTGGCCAGGCGAGGTCACGGGACCGTGGCATACGAGAGCCGAGACCGACCGTGCCCCAGCCCCCACGCGTGAGGCACGCGAAGGAGAGCAAGCGGCGTAGCCCCCGCTTGACAAACTGAACTTAAAACCGGCGAGAGAAAATCCCAAACAAGACTTCCAACCAAATGCAAGAAACACGAGAACTTCATAGCATGGGGTAGAGGAAGGGCTGATAGCCAAGGAATTAGAAAAGGCTGACAGCCAAACACCAAGCCAAAAAGGAAAAAGGTCGCGTCCGACCCCTACACTACGTCTTCCTCCCAGTGCGGAGCAAAGGAGTGTCACTAGGACGTGGGTGGGAGCCCCGTCTGATGGCCCGTAGGTAACACTCAGGAGACTCTGAGGCGTGTACAGCCCCAACTCATTATTACGTGAGAGTGTCACGAGCGGAGACCTTCACGGGCACGGAGCCTTGATTATGGATAGAAACTCCTGAGGTGCTTAATGTTCCAGGAATTCTGGGAAGGTATCCCATCCTGCGTCTCCAGGCACACAACACTAGGCCTAGAGACACGAGCGATTCTGAACGGGCCCTCCCACATGGGCGAGAGCTTGTGTAACCCCTCCCTGGAGAGGACCCGCCTTAGGACCAAGTCACCAACTTCAAGTGTTCTTGCGCAGACACTGCGGTAGTGGTACCGCCACAACGCCTGCTGATATCGCGCTGCCCTGAGGGCAACTCGGTGGCGGCCCTCCTCGCCGAGCACGAGGTCCATCCTCCAGGCGGCGTCCTGGCATTCCTCGTTGAAAGCCAAGACCCATGGGGAGCGATGCTTGACCTCGTGAGGGAGGACCGCCTCCGCCCCGTAGACGAGAAAGAAAGGAGTTTCACCCATGGGTTTGGTAGCGGTGGTTCGGATCGACCACAGCACAGACTGGAGCTCATCAATCCAGCCCCTGCCGCAAGCCTCGAGCTTCTTCTTAAAGTTGCGCGTCTTGAGGCCACGCAAGACTTCCGCGTTGGCGCGTTTGGCCTAACCGTTGCTCCTGGGGTGAGCCACCGAGGCGTAGCAGATCTGTGTTCCAAGGTTAGCACAATATGACCTGAAGAGATTTCTTGTGAACTGCGAACCGTTATCCATGATGATGCGGCTGGGGACCCCGAATCGCCTCACGAGGCCCTGGATGAACTTGACGGCCGACCCGGCTGGGATCGCGCGAACAGGCTCCACCTCTGCGCACTTGGCGAATTTGTCGATGGCGACGTACAGGAAGCGGTAGCCCCCCGCTGCCCAGGGTAATGGACCCAGGATGTCCAATTCCCAAACCGCGAAGGGCTAGAAGAGCAGGATCGTCTGGAGGCCCTACGCTGGCTGGTGGATCTGCTTGGCGTGAAACTGGCATGCCTCGCAAGCCTGCACAAGCTGTGTGGCGTCGTTGAGCGTCGTGGGCCAGTAGAAGCCGGTGCGGAAGGTCTTGCCCACGAGGGTGCGGGAGGACGAATGATGACCGCAGTCCCCACCATGGATGTCAGCCAACAGCTCGCATCCTTGTTTCCTCGAGATGCACTTTAGTGAGACGTTATTGGGGCGCCTCTTGTAGAGTTTGCCTTCTTGGATGTAGTAAGCCGAGGCCTGTCGGACCACGCGCTCTGCGTCTTCCTCCTTGTCTGACAAGGTGTCGTGTTGCAGGTACATCTTGAGCTCTTGGGTCCAGCAACCCTCCTCGGGTTCCGCGGCGAGTAGCAGGCGGGCCCAGGATGCCGGTCCGCAAGGCGGGGCTCTGTCCACAGGCGCCGCAGGTAGCCCCTGCTGAGGGGACGCCGGCTCAGGAACGGGTGGTGTTGCCGACGGCTTGAGCTGACGATCCTCGAAGATGCCTGGCCTCTGAGGCTCCCGCCTGGAGGCTCGTTTGGCGATGTCATCCGATTCCTTGTTGGTGCCTCTTGGTACGTGCTGCACCTCCAGCCCTCGGAATAGCTTTTCCATCTTGCGCACCTCCTCCATATATGCCTCCATGTGCTCGTGCTTGGGCTTGTATTTCTTGTTCGAGAAGTTGATGAGGAGCTGTGAATCACCTCCGATGGTGAGATGCTTGACCCCCAGTGCAGCGGCGGCCTTGAGCCCACAATTAGGCCCTCATACTCTGCGATGTTGTTGGAGACCTTCTCGCCTTGCTGGAAGCAAAGCGGCACGGCGTAGTACAACTTGTCCTGAGTGGGAGATACTAACACGGCGCCAGCTCCCGCGCCAAGGAGCGAGAAGGCACCGTCGAAGTATACCACCCATCCGTGCGAGGCTTCATCACCAGGGGACAGCGAGAGCCCCGTTGTGGATTGGCCTCGGTGAGCGGCCGCCGGGGCTCGGTCGCGGGTGCCCTGGAAGTTGGCGATGAAACGCTCACGAAGCTCCCCCCACGAGGAGACGGATCCCACGGGGAAGTTCAAGAGCCAGGAGCGGGCGCCGTCTTTGAGGGCCATGGGAAACCAGTTCGCCATGACCTGCTCGGTGCCATTGGATGCCTCGATGCTCAGCTCGTAGAGTTGGAGGAACTCCGTGGGGTCAGTGGTGCCATCGTAGCGCGGAGGCAGATCCGGCTTGAACTTGCCGGGCCAGACGAGGTGCCGCAGCTCGGGAGCCAAGGCGCGACATCCAGTCACACTCATGATGGCAGGCACCCCCTGCGCCTGCGGTGCTGGTTCTTGGGGTGCAGTCGCCACCACCTCCTGTGGTGCACGGTCTTGGTGTTGTGGGACGGGGGTCTGAGAGTTTCCGCCTAGGGATGCGGAATCACCTAGCAGCTCTCCTCATCGCGCGCAGGGGCCCTGCGGGGCAGCTCACGCCACGGAGCCTCGCGCCTGACCCCCTGGCCAGCGCCGTAGAGTGGAGGTGGAGCCGGGACACCGTGGCCCTCGTTCCCCGCCATGGGCGACGGAGGACGGGAGGAGTGGGTTGGCGCAGGTACCTCCCCGGTGGCGTTGACGAGCTCGGTGATGTGGTGGAGCCACTCGTCGTAGAGGTCGTTCGCAGGGCGGTAGCGCAGGAGCTCCAGCACCATCAGTAGCGCAGGCTGCTAGTAGACGGGCCCGCGGTGGGTCAGCGAGGACGATGCCGCGGCCAGCGAGGGTGGCGGCGTCGCCGTGCGGCCATCGCACCGCACGGACAGTGACAACAACGATTCCTACTTCTCGTCGATGGCCGGGTCGATGGCGGCGTTGGCGACCGGCGAGTTGGGGCGGGGCGATGCACCATTGCCCGCGGGCGTCGTCTGAGCGACGTTGGCTGCGCGGCGGGCGGTGCGCGCTCGGCGTGTGTCCACCATGGCGGCGAAGCGAGGTTGACTACGAGAGCGGGACGAGGTCGTCGGAGAGGCGAGATTTCAACATGCCCCCTACCTGGCGTGCCAAAATGTCGGATTACGGGCTCCGCAAACCCAAGAAGTTCGAACACAAGGGCGTGAACGAACATCTCTCCCACTCACGTCTACCTAGCATCTCGCCCTCGTCCGGTGAAGAGATTCAAGTGAACAACAAGTAAAGCACACCAAAATTTACCCAGGTTCAGGACACCTTGCGGTGTAAAACCCTACTTCTTGCTTTGGTGGATTGGCCTCGGGAGGGCTTGAATACGGATGAGTACAATGGTTCCTGAGCTCAGGAGGGTCAGGAGGCAAGGGTTCTTGCTCCTTTGTGTGAGGGCAGAGTTTCTGGATCTAATCCCCCTTCATAGTGGAGATCCTAGCTACTTATATAGGCGGCCACGGTCGTCTTCCCCCGAAATGTTTAGGTGGGAAGGGATCCCACAACGGCCATTTTGAGCGGGAACACAAGGACGTTCCTATCCTAACAAAAGCGGTCTTCGCCTGCAAAAGGATCAGGCGGTGACGCAGTGGTGGGCTCGGTGGTGACATCCTCCCTGTCGTCCTTGCGGTCTTCGGTCTTGTTGCACCAACGGGGAAACCTTTGTCATGTTCCTCGAGAACCTGCGCCTACGCTGTCTCCCTTGCACCAAGACGGCAACTGCGCTCCTGGCATGTAACACCCCATATGTAACACCTTCCAATAATGACAATAAAGCATTCTCAATTTTATCCTTGTCCTTATCCTTGGGGCTTCTTGTCATTTTATCTCGCATTTCCATATCATTTATTATTTTGCATCCTTGCATTGCTTCAGCATCATAGCATCATAGCATCATAGTTTACTTCTTTGTTATCATGAGTGAGAGTGAGGCCTTGTGGTGTTGTGTGTGTGGCTTGAGCTATGCCTTGCTTAAACCCAAAACCCCTTCTTCTTATTCTTCTTCTTCTTCTTTCTTTTCTTTTCTGTCCATTCTTTACCCCTTTGTGCAAGCCACCTAGCCAAGCCCGTTGATGTTCTTTCTTTTCCTATAATTCTTGCACCATGCCTACAACCTCTCCACCAAATATCACCCTATTTGAAAATGATTTGGTTGGGTTTTAAAATACCAAGAGTTTGAACCATATTCAAACTCCTTTTATTTTTCTGCCTCTAAAAATGTCCAAGTCAATTTTATTAAATAGGGTATAAATCACTTATCATGGGGATATTTTTCTTTTCCCCTAACTCATTTTCTTTTATCCTGTGCTTTTCTTTTTTTTCTGTCTAAAGAAATAAAGAAAAAGAAAAGAAACAGCAGCTGGCACAGTGGCCTGGGCCTCCTCCTCCATTTCTCTCCCCTAGTCCCATTCTCTTCTCCGCAGTGCGCAGCCCATTTCTCTCCCGCAGGCCCAGCCGAGCGCTCGTAGTCGCGCCGTCTCTTCCCTCGCGCCTGGCCCCACCTGTCTGTCTCTCACCCCGCGCCTCCGTCTTCCCCCATCAGCGAAAAGCAGAGCAGTGCCCGCGCTCACCGTCGTGCCGTGAACTCACGGACGTCAAGGTCTCGTGGTCCGAGCCCCCCATTTAAACCTGAAGCTTGTCCAGCCCCTCTCTCTAGGGTTCCCCTTCCTCCTCGTCGCCGCCTGGAGAGCCCAGCACCACCAGATCTGTCGGTCCAGCCGAGCGCACCTCCGTGCTCGTGGTGAGATCCTCTTTCTCCCCATGCCTTTTCCCCTTCCTGCGCACCCTCTAGGTCCTAGTTCATCGAGCGCCCGAGCGGATCACCAACGGACCTCGTCGCCGACGAGTGTTCCGACCCCTCTAGGTCGTGTTCTTCTGTCTGTTCGCTTCGTCTCATCGCGTAGGTGCCGCCTGTGCAGTGGCCGTTCCATTAGGGCCTCTGCATCGCCTCGCCGTTGCTCCGTCGCCGCCATTCTGTCGTTGCTTGTCGCCAGCGTTGTAGTGCTCTTTAGGTGCTGCTAGCGCATCAGGTGGGTGCGGAACTCCTTCAGGAGAAATCCGCACCACTCCGCCATCTCGTTTGGTCGCTGGAGCAGCTCCGATGAGCCCTTGTTTTCCCCTGTCTCTGCTTCTTCAGTTACCTTATCAGAGATACTTTCTGTTATATTTTAAGGTTCGATCAGTAGCGCAGTGGTTTGTACACCGTCAGTTAAGTGAGAGATCTTGCGTTCGAATCCTTGCGGGCGTAGTGGGATTTCTCCCCCTTTTGTTTTTCGCGTGTGGTTGACAGGTAGGCCCCACCTGCCAGCCTCACAGGCTTCTCCATCCCTTGTGCACACCCGCTGGCGCCAGCTCAGCCAGTCGGGCCCCCCTCGTCAGCGACTTGGGCTTGCTGAGCCCTGGGTCACTTTGACCCTGCGCTTTGTTTTCTTTTTCTGTTTTTCTTTTTCTTTTCTGTTTTTCTTGTTTATTTAATAATTGTTTAAATATACTTCTGATGGAAATGAGTCCTATATGAAAAGTGCTTAGAAATTTATGTAGATTATGAATATGCTATTTGTTGCCATGTTTAATAACATTTAAAATGTAGTTTGAAATTATTCTTGTTTTAAAAATGCTTAAACTTGTAAAGATCATAACTAAATATCTACAACTCCAAATTTAACAAACTTTATATGCATGTGGGGTAGAAAAATGTGTAGAATATTTTGGTGTTGTTGTTTAGCATGTTTGACAACTCTATCACAGAAGTTTTTCAGATCTGTCCCAAATGCAAACAAATTATTATGGGAGTTTCTGGATATTGTTGTTAATTATTTCCAGCCCATTTAAATGTGCTAGCATGTTGCTGTAATGTTAGTTGCACCCTTGCCATGTTAACCAACTCCTTAAAACTTGTTGGATGCTTGTTTGAACAACATACACAAACTTGTTAGTTGATCCTTTGCTTGTTTCATTCTTGTGTATGAACTTGTTGGATGTGATGTTGTTGCACTCCTGTGACCCTACGCCATGCATCATATCTACTTTTGTCCTTGTTCATCATGTTAATGCATCATGTGGTTGAGCATTGCATGTTGATTGATTTTGTTCCGTTGTTGCATTGTTGTGAT
Organism: Secale cereale; assembly: GCA_902687465.1. NCBI lineage: Eukaryota > Viridiplantae > Streptophyta > Magnoliopsida > Poales > Poaceae > Secale > Secale cereale. The sequence continues at coordinate 493,570,190 of LR738710.1, forward strand.
TGGTTAGAGCCCAGTGATGATATGGAGTACGAGGTTTCTACCGAGGTTGAGTGTGAGGAGCAAGGTTACGATCCCTCCGTGGAATCAACAGGCAAGATGACCTTACCCAGATATCACTACTATCTTTGCCTATGCTAGATGTCTCGCTCTTTAGCTTACTGCCTCGATGCCTATGTCTGTTTGTCAGCCTCCTATTGTTGCCGTGAAACTCTCTAAACACCCACTTAGCAAACCTTTGATTGGCTACGTAAGCATCGCTCAGCCCCTCTTATAGTGTTGTTAGTTGTAGGTGAAGATTTTAAGATTCTTGCTTCATGATGAAGTTTTTGTTGGGATATCACAATATATAATCTGTTAAACTAAATCATCTATATATTTGGCAATGGGTGGAAGGCTAAGCCTTTTCTTGGTGTTTTGTTCCACTCATGCCACCCTAGCAACCGTTTAAACCGGTGTTATGTTCCTTGATTTTGCATCCCTAACACGGTTGGGGTTTATGGCCCCCCTCGATAACCCGCTTAGCGCTAAAGCTTTTCCAGCAAGGCCCAACATTTGTTTTACATTTGCCTAATAACTCATACTTGCATATGGAGTTATAAACCCGAGTTCTTAATCAACAACCCGGGCCAATGCTCCACATGAGTGTTGGTCCAAACTGGGGGTCCTGCAGGGCCACCTTGGGAAAACACGAGGGCTGGTAAAAACCTGTAGAATCACCCATCCGGTCGTGGCCTGAGACGAGATACGTGCGGCTATTATCAGGGTGTCGGCACGCCGGGAGGTCTTGCTGGATTAGTTTTACCATTGTCAGAATATCTTCAGCACGGGATTCCGAGAATACTCGGGTCTTCCCACCTTGGAGTTGCGACTCCGCAGATCGTGAGCTTGTGATGGGCTAAGTTGGGACACCCCTGTAGGGTTTGATCTTTCGAAAGCCGTGCCCGCGGTTATGTCGCAGATGGGAATTTGTTAATATCCGGTTGTAGATAACTTGACCCCATGTTCATAATACACTACCAGTGTAAGTAATCGTGATGGTCTCTTTCCGAAGGGGTTCGAGAAGTGAACACGGTGGGGTTATGTTTGACGTGCTTAGTTAGGATCACTTCGTGATCACTTTGACAATCGTTGGCATTTTCTCTTTTTGCTCTAAACACGTAAGCTAGTGCTAGTGCTGCTGCAACCTTGTTTTAAGCCTTTTCCACACCTAAGGCTTTTATAGTATTGCTACCCGGGAACGGGATTGCCGAGTCCTCCGTGGCTCACAAATTCTACACAACACCAGATGCAGGTACCGTTGAGAACTACACAGCTGGTGGTTTAGAGTTGTATTGGGAGTTCGATGAAGAGCGTGGGCGATACTACGTGTCTTACCCAGAGGATCGGTATGGCTCTTACTAGGATGATCGGGACCTTGTGTTGCTTTATTTATGGTATGTTTCATTTGGATCTTCGTCCGTAGCCGGACTCTGATGTTATTGGATGATGTATGTTAATGTATTTCATTATGTGATGTGGCGAGTGTAAGCCAACTACTCTTTTACTTTTTCATCCCCTCTTTTACATGAGTTGTGCAAAGATACCATACTTGAGATCATTCTAGTATGAGATTATGCCTTTAAGTCGTACCTCGACACGTAGGAGGTATAGTCTCATACTAGGCATTACAAGTTGGTAATCAAAGCCTTCTCAGACATAGGAGCCCCCCCTAATTGATTGAATTGTTGACGGTTGAGTCTACGCACACACATGAAAATGTTTTGAGTCCTATATATATCAGAGAGTAGGATTTCTTTTTACTCCTCATCCCTTTATCACTCTGGTGAGGAATCCTGACGATGTTCTATCTCTTCTACTCTAAAAAATTCACTAATTTTTTTTAGGATCACGCGAGTATTGTTTGGATTGTTCCGATATCTTTGTGACGAGAACATTGTTCTCGATGCCTCCTGTCAGTTAGGGGTTGTGGCAGTGTCCCGGGGAGTTGAGCTCCGAGGTGTTGTCGTCACAAATCTATCGCAACAGTTCTAGAATACTTAAGACGGCCGACATCGAAAACTCTTCTATGTGGTTAGTGGTGAGATAACCCTGACATCACCCAGTACTGGGGAGGTAGTTCGGGAGTATTGCCGCAGCTTGTATAGCAAATGCGTTTCGAAGGTCCGAGGTAAACGGTTTCTGAAAATGACTGGTTATGTGTTGAAGGATGGATACAGCTGGATGTAGGATTAGAGTTGAATGCGCGGTGCTTCCCCTATATCCCCAACACCCGATTGCATAACCGGAAACCTTCAGAAATTAATAGGTGGGTTCTTCTAGTAGCTCGTAGGAATTCTTCCAACGAATGCTTGATATGGAGTTCGGGGTTCAACATTGAGTGAAGATGTTATATGGGCGTTGTTCCAATCGGGAGTTGCATCTTAAAGGGTCCTTGGCTATGCTGATCCGGGGATTGCAAAACCCTTTTGTAACACATTCCATGAGCTTTCAGCACGAACATGTGGAACGAAACATCTATCTTGTATTTGTTCTATCTGCTCCTTGTTGTTTTTATTTACCTTTTTGTTCTCCCAAGTGGCTTCTCGGGAAGATTGTTGTACCATTAAACTATGGATTACATTCATTCATTTTGTTCGAATGTTCTTATGAAGACTTATGTTGCAATTCTAGCCGTTGATTCAACTTATATATTTTCAATCAATGGCTAATAGTTGGCATCTCATTCAGGATGGCTCCTAAGAAGGTTCCCAATGCTAATTCAGAGGGTGAAGAAGAGCGTGTTCCTGAATGTCCTCCTTCCCCTCCTTCTCCGTTTGAGGCCTGGAGAGCAATTATGCAAGCAACAAACCAGAACACCCAGATGCTTATGCAAATGATGCAGAACATTCAAGCCAACCAAGCAAATCAAGGTGGTCACGGGAACCAAGGCCAAGGCAATCTGTTCAATCAACCTCACTTTGCAACCCTCAACCAATTCCTGGCAAACCAACCGAAGTGGTGAATCCGCTAGATGCTGCAGACTGGATAACAGACATCAAAAAGCACTTTGAATGCAGTAACATGAGACCTGAGGATTATGTCAACTTTGTCGCCTTCCAACTCAAAGACCAAGCTGCTGATTGGTGGCAATAGTATAAAGATTCCAGAGGTGGTCTTGAGATCTCGTGGACTGACTTCTGCAAGGATTTCTGCTCTCACCACATTCCAACCAGTGTTATTGAAGGTATGTCTTACCCAGAGGATCAGTAGGGCTCTTACTAGGATGATCGGGACCTTGTGTTGCTTTATTTATGGTACCTTTCATTTGGATCTTCGTCCGTAGCTCGACTCTGATGTTATTGGATGATGTATGTTACTGTATTTCATTGTGTAACGTGGCGAGTGTAAGCCAACTACTCTTTTACTTTTTCATCCCCTCTTTTACATGAGTTGTGCAAAGATGACATACTTGAGATCATTCTAGTATGAGATTATGCCTTTAAGTCGTGCCAAGACACGTAGGAGGTATAGTCTCTTACTGGGCATTACATGGCACCCGCTGGCGTGGTGCATCACTGCTTGCGTCACTGCCTCCTCCTGAGGCAGGCCTGGCCTTGGATTCTCCGCCCCTCCGGAGCTACCTAGCCGAGGCCGCTCCTGAGGGGGTCCTGATGTCGTTCTCCTCGCGAGGTCTAGCCCCCTCGCGAGGGTCTTGAGCAGCCGGTCGATCAGCTGGGCTGTACCAGGCCGCGATAGGAGCGCGCTGCGGCCCGCGGATAGGCAAGTCTGGGTACCATGGTTCCCAGGATGCCGACAATGTCTTCACAGCCCATCAGTGCGGCCCATGGATAATAGGCCAGATGCCCGACGACCCCTTAGTCCAGGACTTCCTCAGTAGCCCCTGAACCTGGCTTCAACGACGAGGAGTCCGGTGTGCAGATCATTCTTCGGCATTGCAAGGCGGGTTCCCTTCTTCCCGAACTCCAAGATGGTCTTCAGACGTGATGATAGTATCCGGATCTGTATACACCACTGCAGAGGATATAATATTTCACGAGTCCGATCCGCTGATGACTTTCTAGTAATATGACATCACCCCCGCTCGGCCATTATCTTCGAGTCGTTAGCTGGCCCGCCGTCCCACGTGTCGAGGCATGGTTTTATTGGCATGTCTTATCAAGCGGAGATCGTGTCTCTCCTTTTTTAAGGGATTCTTATCAACCCGGGCGTGGGTAACCCAACTGTCGCTTGGGTACAACTCCTTGGGAACAGGCAAGTCTCAAGGCCCAGGAGGAGACGTTCGATAATCACGGCCTTTATATAGGGGAACAAACCCGTCTTTTTCTTTCACGCTTGCTTCTTTCTCAACCCCTGCTACCCCGAGTTCCAACACCCAGGTTTCAATCGCCACAAGCTCTAGTCATGTCCGGATCCAGCCGTCAAGGCCGGTGGGTGGCTTATTCTGTCATGGAGGGAGATATTGCAAAGCTTCTGGCGGCGAGGTATCTGACCGCAAAAATCCTTCATCGGCTTCCGGCCGAGGGGCAGGTTATTCCTACCCCCAGATTCGGTGAGAGGGTCGTGTTCCTGTCCCGCTTCCTCCATGGGTTAGGGTTTGCACTTAATCCCTTCGTCCGAGGGCTCATGTTCTATTATGGGCTAAATTTTCACGATTTGGCCCCGGACTCTATTCTTCTTATCGCGACGTTTATCGTCACGTGCGAAGACTTCCTCCGAACTCCTCTGCACTTCGGCTTGTGACTTAAGACCTTTGGTGTGAAGCCCCAAGTGATAAAGGGGGAGTAGGCAGAGTGCGATGGTGCCATAGTGAGCATGCTCGCCAGCGCTATTTGGCTGAAAGGATCATTTGCCAAGTCTTCCGATTTATGGCAGCAGGGGAGGTTCTACATCACCGAGCCCCGTGGCTCCAAGTGGGCTGCTGCGCCCGCATTTTGATCCAGCCCCCCAATTCAGCTTGCTTCGTTGATTAATAAGGGGTTGGACTAGGGATCAACGGACGAGATGCGGGTTTTGCAAAGCCGCATCCGAAACCTCATTGAGAGGGACATCAATGTCGTCAACGTTGTTCAAGTAATGCTAGTCCGCCGGATCTTGTTGTGCCAGCGATGGCCTCTCCGCATGTGGGAGTTCAATCCAGAAGCGCTGTGGACTCTTCAGCACTTCTTCGGCACTATGCACGAAGGAATGTGGAGATTATTTTTCGGGAAAAAAAGCAATGGTCGGACACCACCGAAGATGTCGGCCTAGACTATAACCATCCGGACACCCCGGTAAGTACCCGCTCGCCGAACACCTCCTAATCAGACACCCAGTGATAAAACACTAACTGAATCATCCTTTTTCAGGGCTGGATAAAGAAAGTGGAACAGATTAGGTGTCCGGCTCCCCTTCCCGAAGACTCAGCTAGTCCCGTGTTAACAATGATATTGGCCACGGCACCATACGAGGTGCCGGCAGGGGAGCATAAAGAGGAGAGTGAGAAGACCCGAGATGACCTTTGTTCCGGAGGTAAGTCGGATGCTGATTCTGTAGAAATAGACCTTTCCTCACCTGAAGATAGAGGCGAAAGGGGACCCAGTATCCCTTCTCCGAGCGGGAGGAAAAGAGCTGCCTCCGAAGGTTAGGAAGGGCGGTTTCCCAAGAGAGGCAAGATGCCACCGTCGAGTGTCTTGGGTTTGGAAAGCGACGCCGTTGAACGGCTCCACCATGGGGACAAGCCCTCGACCAAACCGTAAGTGAATCTAGGGTACTTTGATAGCGTCCCGCCCCTTTGTCGTTACCGAAGATATACGTAACGTGTCCGTGCATTCTTATAGCTCGGCACAAAGTTTTTCAGGGCAATCCTCTTCTTCAGGAGGACTCCTACCAGAGATGATGGGGAGCGAGACGCCTCCCCCAACCTCCTCGCCTAATACGGTAGACGACTCTGAAGTGTCGTCACGGAGGGTTTTCCTTAATCAACAAGCTATGCGGGTGACAAAAGAGGCAGTACCCGAAGGTGGATCTCCGACCATCCGGGATCCGGGGCTGATAATAGAGGCCCCGGACTGTCTGGCTCGCAGCCGAAGGTGATTCCGGATGCGGGTGAACTGATTCCTTCAAAGGATGGTTGTGCTCCTAGAGCGGCTTCCGGAGACCCGGAGGCTCCGAATATATTGCGAGACATGTTCCGAAAAGCATCTGTCTCGGGGGAAGAGCGTACCTTGATGGGTACAGTGGTTGAGAAGATTTTGTCCTTAAAGAGAGGATTGAATGAAGCCTTCATGAGCCAGCTAAAAGGTTTCGAGGTTTGTGATATAATGTTTTCAGTTATGTTTTATTTGCAAAGATGCACCTGTGTGTAGGTAGTAGCCCCTGAGACTCCGGTTGGCTTCTAATGGGAAGCAAACGGAGGATCAAAAAGAATCATTCGAGGACTAACCTGACGAACTTGAACACAGGCTGCTTCCCCCTCTACCACTTCCCAGACTATGGGTATTGCCGAGCTTCAGCGGAAGCTGGATATAGCGGGGGACGATATTGCGTTAATCAATATGTGTCTTGACGAGTCGCAAGGTATGTATTCGGGGCAATCCCCATACATTTTTGTGTTATGAGCACGATGCTAAAAAGTTATATGCTAGATTATGCATGGTTGCAGATGGTGCTGCTGCTGTTGAAGTTCTTCGAGCGGAGCTGGCCCGGGCCAAGGAGCAGGCCTGATGTAGCAGTGCGGCTGCCGAAAAGGCATCGGCTGAGTTAAAAGCCGAACAAGCTGCACGGCGCCAAGATGAGGAGAAGATATCCGCGATGGAGCTCGAACTGAAAAATGCTACTGGCCGCTGTGGATTTCTGGAGAAGGAGAATGAAGCCAAAGCGGCTGAACTTGAGAAGGCCTTACAAGAGGCGAAAGAAGCGCGGTCGGAATCCAGAGCGGCCCGTGAGGAGATCCAGCAAGCTAGGGAGATTGCGGCTGGTAAGCCCTTTCTGCTACAGACTAAGTTCGGCGATCCGAACTCTGCTCACCTTGACCGAGTGTGGAGTTCTCCAGACGAGTTTTTAGACTTGCCGAAGAGTTCTTCTGATGCGGCACGGTATTATCAAGCGTGAGGGGGGTACGCAATGGAGAAGCTTTTCTGGTCATAGTTTGGCGCGTCCAAGCGCCCTTCGTTGCTGAATGAACAGATGTCCCAATGGGCCGCGCTTCAGAGGATGTCCGGTGCTGCCATGAAGAATGTCGTAATCCAATTGTGGCCAACCGAGCCTATTCTGAATTGCTACTTTGGTTTGGTGCAAAGGCTTGTTGACGCGGTGCCGCGTATCGGCGCTGTGAAGAGGTCGACGTGCATTGAGGATGCACGGATGGCTTTTGCCCGAGTCAAAACATTTTGGGGGAAGATGAAGGCCATCAATGTTGCGGCAAAGAGTCCACCCAAGGGCAAGGACTGTCCTGAGCCGGAGCATTATTTTGAAGATGTCCTAGAGGCTGCCCGCTTAATAGAGGCTCAGTGGTCGAAAGACGTAATGTTCGAGTGAGGTGTATGAGAATTGTAAAGACAATTTCGTAGTTAATCTATTTTTATGTTTTGCTCGAAAGCTTAAATTCCTCCTGTGCGGCCGTTTTAATATAATCTGAAAGGTTTCCAGTCGTCGGCTTCAGACCCCTCGTAGGAAGTATGGGGGTGTTCGGAAAAGCTTTTAATCACTCTTTATCCAACGTCTTGGTCCATGAAGGAGGTGATAATGCAGTGATCCAGGCAATCAAACTATAGGGCGTTAACACTTTCACTTAGCCATAGAAGTTTTATGGTGGGGCGACGACATAGCCCCTGGTATGTATGCGGCATATTATAATATGATGCCTTACATATTTGATCTGAAAAAGATCCCTCGTGTGACATGGAGAATCGCTAAAGATTCCAATAAGTCGTCAAGTTGTTGACCAGCTCTCGCCACATCATGACAGTCAGTTTTCGGCTTTCTCTACTGAGGTACTTGACCAGATGAACCGGAAGCACAATCCCAGTAGTTCTCCCTTTACTACCCTAGCCGATGGAGCGGAACGTAGGGTAGCAACCACAGGATCCGGGCAACCCAACTATTGACCCAAGACAATGATTCGGAGCTGATGCATATAAGGCCAAACTTGCGACGCCGAAGTACGCTATAGAGCCGTTCGGACTTTTGCTGGCGACTCATTTGTTCCCGAACCGAGCCCCTGGCAAGTTATGCCAAGGTGTATCTCTGAAACAACCGTAGGAGCTATATTCCTTGGTGAAACAGCACCGATGATTAATTCAGATACTTTTACTGGGACCTGAGCGATATGCTAATGATTACTTTATATATATAAAGACCTCAACCCCGGCTATTTGACATGTTCGGGATCATAGGCGGAGGAAGAGGCATAGTATAGGCTCGAAATAAAGAGTGTGGTCTGCAAAAGTTATTTTGGACCTCCTGTCACACGTCTGCACCGCCTGTCCTCGGCGAGGGGAATCCTTGATGGAACTAGCCCCTTAGGTGAGTGTACAGATCCAAACTCCAATAGAGTTAGTTTTAGATGTTTGTCCTGTTGGTCACCTATTTTTAAGAGATAGTGAAGGAAGATATAAAAAGAAAATTGATAAAAAAGTGTTACAGGAGTGCTTGCAGGCTTGTCCATAGTGTGCTTCCGCCAATGCCCATGGTATCTTGAGTGCGTAGTCATGTATGCACGGTACAAATTTTGCAGGTGTACGGGGTGGGCAGTGGAAGCCGGACTGCTATTTTCGCTCCGAGAGTAGTCGATCCTTGGGTGGAAATTGCTTATGACTCCCGGTATTTCGTTGGTGAACCTCTCTGTCGTCCCTATCGCCGGGCGGCCTCCTCCCCTTGTGTTCGCGTTGAGCTTGCCGGCCTGCTTAGAGACAAAGCAGTTTCTGTTAGTATGATTAGCTGGTTTATCGGGGTGGCCGTGAATCTGGCAGTGTCGGTCCAATATCCTGTCTGGGTTGGATGGTTCATCTCGGTTTGCCTTGAGTGGTTTCTTCCGTTGTCCGGGCTTGGGATTGCTGAATACGGCATTTACCGATGTGTCGCGTGATCTTTCATTATCATTGCGACTGTTGTGTTTGCCTCATCGTGGCTTGCCGTTGCCGTCTCGGATTTCGGAAGTGCCCGGGTCGCTGGCGTTGTTGCTTCTACGAGCGAGCCAGCTGTCTTCTCCCGCGCAAAAGCGGGTCATTAGAGCAGTAAGAGCTGTCATGGATTTAGGTCCTTCTTGACCGAGGTGGCGTGCAAGCCATTCGTCCCGGACGCTGTGCCTGAAGGCTGCGAGGGCTTCCGCGTCCAGACAGTTGACGATTTGGTTCTAAGAACCGAGTCCAGAGCTTTCTGGCTGACTCTCCGGGCTGCTGGACAATGTGACTTAGGTCATCGGCATCCAGTGGCCAGACATATGTTCTTCGGAAGTTGTCAAGGAAAGCTTCTTCCAAGTCCTCCCAGCTGCTTATGGAATTTTCAGGCAGGCTGTTCAACCAGTGTCGAGCTGGCCCTTTTAGCTTTAGTGGGAGGTATTTAATGGCGTGGAGGTCGTCTCCATGGGCCATACGGATGTGGAGGATAAAATCTTCTATCCATATCGCAGGGTCGGTTGTTCCAACGTATGATTCTATATTGACGGGTTTGAATCCTTCGGGGAATTCATGATCCATTACTTCATCAGTGAAGCAAAGAGGGTGTGCGGCGCCTCTATGTAGGGCCACACTGCGACGTAACTCCGAAGGGGTCCATTTGTGGTTTTCGGCTCGGGCGTGGCTGGGTTTGTCAAGTCCAAATAAGTAGCCATCATCGCGTGTCGAGGCATGCCCTCGCGATCCATGGATCGATCTTGCGTGTCCTGCTCTACTGTCCAAGTCCCGTCGAAGGTCGCTTGTACAACCGTGAGCTGTGTTATTCCTGTCTTTACGGCGAGGTGGGGCGGTCTTGTGTTCGGCTTGAGTTGCCTCTTTATCCGGACGGGATTGTCGTTGACCTACCGCATTGTGTGATGATGGTGCGGGCTCCAACGCCTCGTCATCGAACTGAGGTAGCAATCTATGCTTCCGGTAGCTTTTGACTGGGCCATTAAGGTCGTATTCTTCGGCGGTTAGGACTTTGGTCCACTATCGTTGATTAGGTCTTTGCCAGCTTGAAGCTGCGGCTGCTTCTTTTTCAGGCTCTTTGAAGTGGCTATCATCCTGGGCTTGAAGCGTTCCTGCTCGAGGGGTACTTCGGGTATGATGAAGTCTTCGTCGCCGAGACTTACCTCATCTTCGGAGAGCGGAAGGTAGTTGTCATCCTCCGAATTGTCGCTGGGCAGGGCTTGTTCATCGGGGCTAGCTTGCCCGTTTTCTTGTTCCTCCTGCTCGGATCTTGCTCCAACAGGGTCTTCATTGTCTTCGGCGTCGTCCGGAGTGCTGTTTTCTCCGGTGCTAGCGTTGTTGCGCTGTGACTTAGAGCGGCGTTCAGGGCGCCAGCATTTACACTGTGTCTTAGGAGGTTTATTCTCAACTGGATCTTCTTTGTCATCATCGCTAGCTTTTCTAGGTGTATCAACCATGTACACGTCATACGAAGAGGTGGCCGTCCTACATCCCGTGAATGGCGGGTCTTGGCCTTGCTCCTTGTTGCCATCTTCGTCTATACCGTCGATGTCTTCGAAGCCATAATCAAGCATCTCGGTTAAGTCCTCGACAGTGGCTATGAAGTGGGTGGCGGGTGGGAAGCGAAATTCTCCATCGTCAGTCCCTAGTTCGAACCGGACATAGTTTGTCTACGAGTCCCCCGCCAAGGACAGGTTTTTTAACGAGTTTAGCACGTCTCCCGGGGGCGAGTGTTGGAAGATGTCTACGGCGCCGAATTCGAAAATCGATAATCGATCCAGCTCGGTGTCCGCAGGCATACGTGGTTCGGAACTTATAGCCGGAGACGAGTCCGGAGCTCCGTTGATGCAAACATTGCTAGGTGTCGAGTCTGCGTGCGGCTCCAACGACACAGACTCTGTGGCCTCGGATGGCACAATCTGATTTAAGGCCGTTGCAGCAACAGGATCCATCTCCTGGATGTGATCCGATGACAGATTTGAGTCATGTTCATCAGAGCATGGGGGAGCGATTGCCGCGGTCTCAAATCCGTCGAAGATCAGGTCTCCACGGATGTCCGCGACATAGATCAAGCACCCGAATCTGACTTGATGGCCAGGGGCGTAGTTGTCGATCTGCTCCAGATGGCCAAGCGAGTTGGCCCGCAGTACGAAGCCGCCGAATATGAAGATCTGTCCGGGGAGGAAAGTTTCTACCTGGACAGCGTCACTATCGACAATTGCAGGGGCCATCGAACCTTTTGTCGATGGCACAGTGGAACTCTCTATGAAAGCACCAATGTCGGTGTCAAAACCGGCGGATCTCGGGTAGGGGGTCCCGAACTGTGCGTCTAAGGTCAATGGTTACAGGAGACTGGGGACAGGATGTTTACCCAGGTTCGGGCCCTCTCTATGGAGGTAATACCCTACTTCCTGCTTGATTGATCTTGATGAATATGAGTATTACAAGAGTTGATCTACCACGAGATTGTAATGGCTAAACCCTAGAAGCCTAGCCTGTATGACTATGGTAATGTGTATGTTTTCCGGACTACACCCTCTGGTTTATATAGACACCGGGGGGATCTAGGGTTACATAGAGTCGGTTACATAAGAAGAAATCTTCATAATTGGTCACCAAGCTTGCCTTCCAAACCACGGAGAGTCCAATCCGGACACGGGTACGGTCTTTGGCCTTCATGTCTTCACAGCCCATCAGTCCGGCCCATGGATAACAGGCTGGACGCCCAAGGACCCCTTAGTCCAGGACTCCCTCAGGAGGTGCGACGATGTTTTCGGTGAAGTGGTGAAGCGCAACCATCGTCTTCATCGTCGTCGTGCGGCACAGTGGTGGGGAAAGAGATGAGACGAAGGGAGATTTGAATTTTTCTTGGGTTGGCGGAGAATTAGGGATCTGAGAGCTCTGGGCGCGGAAGGGGACGAGGGAGAAGGGAGATTTTGCAGGGCTGGAATTGGGGCCGCCTGATATTTCAATCAACAACATGGAAGCGCGAACATTTTTTTTTGTCGTTCTTTTTGGGGGGTGGATGGGGTGGGTGCTAACGTCTGTACGACACACGAGACCACCACGACACGACCCTGGTCTGCCTGGTATGCCTACATTTAAAAATGCAAACGAATCTTCTTTCATTAGCAAACGAATATTGTACTCCTTGCAAATAATTAGTCCTTCGAAACGAGTACTATGAATTAGTTAATGAAGAGTTCTTTGGATTAGAGTGTGTTTGTCACATAGCGATCTCCATTTTTAACGTGGATTTCACATTTCATGGTATCCACGCTACTTGTTTAATACAAATCCATATATGTATAACATGAACATCATGGAGGTCAGAAAACTTTGGATTGATTCAAGCATATGACCACACACATACAAAATACCACAACAATGGAGTCAATATCAACCTTTCCAAACCTAGCATGGCACGAATTCGAAATAATTACGGAAGCCATATGCCTGGTCCTCAATTCAAATCTTACAATGTACACTAAATTGAAACGTCCATATTAAGTCTAGTACTATCACATTCAAATGTTGTTTTTAGCCCCCCCCCCCCTCGGCACACACGCTACGTACTTCCTCTATTGATCAATCTTCCTCTCATAATCACCTTACAAAGCTTTGGTTTCCACACATTCATTCTATCTCTCCATGTTTTGATCTCTAACTCTCACACACCCGCCATTGAACTCCATGCCGAGCATTCTCTCCCCCTCTCCCTTCCTCTGTCGGTAGATACATGCATTGCCTATCTAGACCCCCCCCCCTCCCTCTCGTGTGCACGCTCGCACATTGTCTATCTAGGTCACTCTCAAGAGACCATATCACTCTTTCTTCCTCACGGTGGCACTGGCGGAGCTACAATGGATTCCTAGGGCGGGCCAGCCTGAAGAAGAAAGTATAGAAAAGAGATGGGTCATGCCACTTGGCATGCAATTTAGGCAGTGTTTCAGCTAGGCAAGACGGGCCAGAGCACGGGTTAGCCCAACGTAGCTCCGCCCTGCATGGTGGCCCACACTCGCTTCTTTATCTAAGCCTCGATTAACCTCGCTTTCTCTCACACACACAATCTATATATATATCCCTGCTCGGGCCTCGATTGACACACTATATACCCTCTCACGCGATTTGTTTATCTAGATCAGTCTCTCCAATCCGTTCCACTATTTCGACCTCATGGCGGCTCATGCTCTCTCAATCTATCTCTCTCTCTCTATCTATCTATCTATCTATCTCTCTCCCTCTATGCATGTCTGGATTAACATCGCTCTTTATCACACACAAACGATATATCTCCATGTTTGGGCCTAGTTCAACATATTCATAATGTACACTCTCTCACGCACATTGCCTATCTAGGTCACTCTCTCCAACATGTCTCACTCTTTCGATTGCATGACGACCCACACTCGCTCAATCTCTCTCTCTCTCTCTCTCTCTCTCTCTCTCTCTCTTTATCTATGAATCGATTCACCTTGCTTCCTCCAACGCACAAACGATATATGTACCTTTCTATGACTGGATCATCTGCAAGCTCTCTCTTACAACCCTCACCCTTCTTCCCAAATTTTCAATTGGACAATATCTATCCACAACATATATATCTTTTCAACGAATGTCGGGGCACACTCACTTTGTATCTCTATCGATGTCTCGATTGACCTCGCTTTCGCACGCTGTCTCTTCCACACATCGAAGCTGCCTCTCCATCCCTTGCAGAGCCGAAGCTATTTACATTGTAAGGGGGATTCCAACCTTCGAATTTATGAAGGCATTTATTCTGATGGGTTTAGATTAAATTTTTGAAGCATTTGCCCCACAACTACTCCAAACACCGTTGCA
>LR738710.1:493584396-493625281 GCA_902687465.1 Secale cereale
CCCCCCCTCCCGCCCCTTCCCCAATTGTTTTACGTCTGGCTCGGTCACCGCTCTCTCACACGCCCTTTCTAACCTTCCACATAGCACCATGGTATTTTTGCAAAACACAAGCACTTATCCTTTGTTCTAGAATCTTCTGTATCATAATTGCCAACAAAATCTAAATGAATTGCCATTATTTGTTTTTTACTTTATGATCTACAGTGCAGAATTCCATGAATCTTAAAATAGATTAACGTTTTTATAAAACCTATTGATTTTGAATGAGATGAACTATAATAATTAAACGAACATCTACATCATGCATATATGAATCAAAGCTTACATGCTATGGTGTGATATTTATTCATAATTTGGTTACCAAATCTCTTGCGTGCAATGCGCGTGTACCTTACTAGTATCAACTAAAAATGAAAAAGGACGAGGATCGAACATGCGACCAGGGCATTTAAGCAACACGTCAATAGGCAACATAGGGACGCAACATAGTAGCAATGTTTGTTGTACTCCCCTTTGTTGATATAATATTTTTATATTACCACAGCCTATTTAATAGATAACATGTTTTTATATTAACTTTAGTATATTATAGTGGGACCGGCTCAAGAGCACATACTATTCCACTTCACTAACTGGTGGGTTCCATGTCTGCTCTCTCTCTCTCCTCCCTAGCTCGCACGGCTCCCAGTCAGCCGGCGTAGCGGTCTGCTCGCACGCCTCCCGTCGACTCACACGCTTTCTCGGACGGCACGTGCCGATGAGTAGCGGGACTCGTGGTGGCACGTATGTCTAATGCCCATGGTTTGAATAGTGAAATTGTTCGCGTTAACGTGACATGTATTTGTTCCAAAATACCTTCGCTCTTCTTGCGTGCATCATTTCATAAGCAGCTTCTATCAAATTGAACAAAAACTACGACAACCTTTTAGTCCCATATCACGTGACCATGCTCAGTTTCATGAATTTCAGGCCAGTTTTGGATTTTCCAGAATTTAAAATCCAGGATTCGGAAGAATATCATAACCAGCATCATGAAATAAATTTTCAAGCCATACATCTTTACTGTTGTAGATGTTAATATTTCTTTAGAAAGGATTTGGTCAAACATTTTGCTTAGTTAGACTTCAGACAAGTTATATATGCAGAATAAATATAATCTCTCTATACCAGTGCATTGCCTGATATAATAACTCTAGTAGGCACGAGCAACGCATTAACAAAAACAACAAACGGAGCTCCATTCTGTGCGCATCCTGGTGTAGTACTATTAGTACATGCAATGGAGTTGACGGGTGACCTTGGGTAGCAGTGACCAATGGAATTGAACCGTGCTCGGCACGGCAGGTAACGTGGGCTAGTTACTAAAGCATCCCAACATTGTTCATCAGTTCTCATCATGGACTGGGGACATGATGGGCATTTTCTAGGGCTGGGATTCTGGCCGCCAGATATGTCGACTCGAAACACGGGGGCTCGAGTGGAGGCGTGAAGTTTAATATCGCGGTTCATTCGGTTGGGGTTGGCTAATGTGCGTACAACGCACGCCACCAGCAGGACATGAGCCTTGGTCTGGCTGGTACGCCATCGGGTGCCTCCATTCGAAAATGCGAAAGGAATCTTGTTTTTTCAATTAACGAACGAATATATATGTAGTACTATTATTACAAGTCTACAATGCCCGTATTTTCCTTGCAAGTAGTTGGTCATTCCAAAAGGCACAGTAATTGATTTATGATGAGTTCTTGAATTAGAGTGAGTTTGTGATATAGTGATCTCAACGTGGATGTTTGACCAATAGTGTATGACATGTATTCAAAAATAAAATGTAAGCCATGCATGGTTCTTAATTCAATATTTAAAATGCACAATAAATTAAAACATGAATATTAAGTCTAGTACTATGTACATGCAGATGTTGTGTTTAGGTCTATTTAGCGACTCGAACCAATATCGATCAAGTCTCTGTGTATCAGTACCATCCAAAGATCATGCTGGCACACACAGTACATTGATGAAAATTCCCAAGTTCAATCACACCTGAATTTATTACACGATTCTCATATCGAGTCTTTATTACATCATAATAAATTCGGCTGAAGGCCAACTCATGAGAAAATAAACTAAATGATGCGGAAGAGTAGATGATAATCGAGTCCATTCGACTCCATAGGGAAATCACCAAGCATAGATCGTAGCCTCACTCCTGGTCGGAAAACTCCTCTGCAACATAAGACATTGCAGTCGTGTAGGTCAGCATTTCGAATATGCTGGCAAGTCATGGTGAGAGAACAACCTATAATTACTAATACTATATGCAATTTGGTTGTGGGGCTCTATTTTTAAGTTTTTGCGTAAAAGCCAATAATTTCCTACAACAAAAGGACTTGAATTGCAATTACTACAAAATGTTGGTTATTAATGAGATGGTTCCGCTAACCAGTGTCTCATTCCCGAAATTATTAATAACCCAATAGTTAATTAATTATGTTCGATGTTGAAATTTCCTAATAGCTCCAATTCCAGAGGCTCAAACTGTCCGTAACCGGGGACACGGCTAATCGATTTGATTTCACTCTACAGAGTCATGTGCACTTTACCCGCAAGAATCGTTCCCTCCTTTTATGTCCTCGCACTTCCTGGTGTTTGAAGATGGGATGAACGAAAGAGGTTCTTCCGTAGAGTTCCTCTGGGCCACTGCCAGTGCCCATTCATCAGTAACATCCTGGATTTTGCCCTTTTCTTTTTCTCTTGATTTTCTTGAATTTATTGATTTAAATTGCTTTTCTGTGGCTATGTGGTTCTGAAACTTGGGAAGATCAAGTATTCCTAGGTTTTATAGTGGCTTTCCATCCTCATCATCATCCCAAGACCCTGTCATTTTCATCCTTGACCCAACCCAATATTCTTTTTCTAGGGAATATTCCTTTTCTATTAAAGGAATAACCCTTCAAACCATAGGTTGTGAAGCAACCTATACCTCTGTCATTCTAAAAATTCCCAAATAATTCTCATAAATTGTTTGGGACATATCTTACTCAAATATGGTAAAACTTTTCATTGCCATGTTCAAAAATAATCCTCCAATAATCATTTTCCTATTCTGCCCTAAATGGCACTTTGTGAAGCAAGTGCTATTTATATTTTCCCACTCGACCCCAAACTTTTTGGACATCTTGTCCTATCCGTATAATTGCACTATGCCAATTTTTGACTTTATTTGCCTAGTAACTATTTTTCAGCAATTTTCCAAAGTTTCTTTCCAGAACTGAACTTTGTGAAGGAAGTATATTCTAGGCATGTCCAAATGAGTTGAAACTTTTCCACATCCTTCATTTGACCAAGTAATGATTATCTACCCAATTGGAGCCTATGTAGATCATCTATGTGAACCCAGCTCCAAATCTTGGTTTCTTGTCAGATTTTCACTTTGTGAAGCAACCCTATTTTATATTGCTCCATTTAAGCTTAAAAGTTTCCAGGACATTCTCTTATCTATAGCAACTCCCTCCACCAAGTTTTGGCTCAACTCATCTAGCCATTTTCCCTATGCAAAATTTCCAAGTTTCTGGTCAGAATGAAGTATTGTGAACCAAGTGCCACTTCGGTATTTCTAAATGGCATGAAATTTTTACAGCAGCTTCATATGATCAGATAACCCACCTCCACCAAATTTCAGCTCATGACAATTAAGGATGTGAGTGCAACTTCGGAGTGCCCTGATCTGGCCAGTTTTGCACTTTCTACAGCAACCTTCATCTACACCCGTCCTATTAGGCTGATTTTTGGTGATCAACATCATCTTAGTATGCGATCATTACCAGAAATATCCCTTCTTTCGTTCCCAAGATGGTGTCCCCACTGCTCAGCACAAACACTTGGTTGTTGGTGTGCTTTGGGGCCATCTGCAAATCTCTTCTTTGGCCCTAGACACAAATATTTCTTCATCTAGACTGAGGGTATCAAGGTCTATCTACTAGACATGGTCTGTCCGGCCGAAACGAGCTATTTTCACCAGTGCCCGTGGTGATCACGTTGGCGTCATGCTAATTGTGTGCTCTAGTTCGTTCCGGCCGTTGTTCCCATCGTCTCCCTCATCGTCTCGACGCCTCTCCTTGTCCTAGAGCTGCCTCATGAGCTCCTACGTCGCCCTGTGCCTCTGCCTCGTCGTTGTTCACCTTAAATGCACCGCTAGAGCCGTGCTCGTGCTGCGCCCAGCCATTGTCCTCTATTAGAGCTTGGCTTGAGCTCACTCGTGATGCTCCAAAGCCTTCCAGGCATCAACATAAGCACACCCGAGGTCCTCCTATGGGTCCCAAGCCTCTCCTCGTTCCTCCTAAACCACCGGAGTCCTCGACCCCCTCCCCTTTTCGCCGGAGTTCGCCTCGGCCATCGCCGGTCTTCTTTGCTATGGCCACCTCAGGCCTCCACTCACTGTCCCATCACCTCCACCGCACTCCCTGTTGGAAATATGCCCTAGAGGCAATAATAAATTGGTTACTATCATATTTCCTTGTTCATGATAATCATTTATTATCCATGCTAAAATTGTATTGATCGAAAACTCAAATACATGTGTGGATACATAGACAACAAGATGTCCCTAGTCAGCCTCTACCGGACTAGCTCGTTGATCAAAGATGGCTATGGTTTCCCAGCCATTGACATGAGTTGTCATTTGATAACGAGGTCACATCATTGGGAGAATGATGTGATGGACAAGACCCAAACTATGAACGTAGCATATGATCGTGTCAGTTTATTGCTATCATTTTTTGCATGTCAAGTATATATGTTCCTATGACCATGCGATCATCTAACTCACTGACACCGGAGGAATACCTTGTGTGTACCAAACATCACAACGTAACTGGGTGACTATAAATGTGCCCTACAGGTATCTCTGAGGGTGTCTGTTGAGTTGGCATGGATCAAGACATGGATTTGTCACTCCGTATGACGGAGAGGTATCTCTGGGCCCTCTCTGTAATACAACATCACAAGAAGCTTGCAAGAAATGTAACTAGGTAGTTAGTTATGGGATCTTGTATTACGGAACGAGTATAGAGACTTGCCAGTAATGAGATTGAACTAGGTATGGAGATACCGACAATCAAATCTCGAGCAACTAACATACCGACAGACAAAGGGAACTACATACGGGATTATCTGAATCGTTGACATCGAGGTTCAACTGATGAGATCTTCGTAGAATATGTGGGAACCAATATGGGCATCCAGGTCTCGCTATTGATTATTGACCGTCGAGGTGTCTCGGTCATGTCTACATAGTTCTTGAACCCGCAGGGTCTACACACTTAACGTTTGGTGATGATATAAGTATAGTTGAGTCATTATGGTGGTCACCGAAGGTTGTTCGGAGTCCCGGATGAGATCCCGGACGTGACAAGGAACTCTGGAATGGTCCGGAGGTGAAGATTGATATATTGGACGAAGGATATTGGAGTCCGGATGTGTTCCAGGGGTACCGGGTGATGACCAGCATGACCGTAAGAGGTTTCGGGGGCCCCGACAAGTGTTGGGGGGGCTCATGGGCCAAGGGGAGGGGGAAAACCAGCCCACTAATGGGTTGTGCACCGCCCCCCCCCCCTCACCCCTTCCCACGTTGCCAAGGAGGTGGGGGCGCCACCCCCTAGGGTCCCACCCCTTGGCTTGGGGGCCAAGTCTTCTAGGGAGGAAAACCCATCCAGGGTTTCCCCCTTGTGGCCGCCGCCCCCTAGATTGGATCTAGGGATGCCCCCTCCTCTCCTCCCTTCCCCCTATATATATAGAGGTAGAGAGAGGGCAGCCGCACCCTAATACACCACGGATCTGCCCCTTCTTTCTCTCGTAGCGTTCTTCCTCTCCGTAGCACTTAGCGAAGCTCTGCTGGGATTTCTCCACCACCACCGCCACCACGCCGTCGTGCTGCCGGAGGACTCGAGCTACTACTTCACCATTTCTCACTGGATTGAGGAGGTGAAGGCGTCATCAAGCTATACGTGTGTTGAACGCGGAGGTGTCGTCTATTCGGCACTAGATCGGAGTTCGCGGGAAAGATCGTGATTGGATCGCGAAGACATACCACTACATCAACCGCGTTCTTGAATGCTTCCTCTTAGCGATCTACAAGGGTATGTGGATCCAACTCTCCTCTCGTAGATGTGCATCTCCTAGATTGATCTTGGGTGTTCATAGGAATTTTTTTTGTTTCCCATGCAATGTTCCCCAACAATGGTATCAGAGCTAGGTCTATGCGTAGATGACATCACGAGTAGAACACAAAGGAGTTTGTGAGCATTGATATTCAGATTGCTTCCTTCCCTAGTCTTATTTTGATTCAGCGGTATTGTGGGATGAAGCGGCTCGGACCAACCTTACATATCCACACACATGAGACCAGTTCCATCGACAAACATGCAACTTGTTGCATAAAGATGGCTAGCGAGTGTCTGTCTCTCCCACCTTAGTTGGATCGAATTCAACGAAGGCGGTCCTTGTAGAAGGTTGAATAGCAATTTGCATATCACCATTGTTGCGTAGGTAATAATCATTATTGTTAGATACCCATAGCAGCCATGTAAAACATGCAACAACAAATTAGAAGACGTCTAGCTTGTTTTGCAGGGTATGTTGTGATATGATATGGCCAAAGACATGATGAGATATATTTGATGTATGAGATGATCATGTTTTGTAATAGTTTATCACGACTTTCATGTCGACGAATACGGCAACCGGCAGGAGCCATAGGGTTGTCTTTTATTATTGTATGACCTGCGTGTCAATCATTAAATGCTTTGTAATGCTTTACTTTATCGCTCAGCGGTAGCAATAGTAGTAGAAGCATGGTTGGCATGACAACCCCGACGGCAGCACGATGATGGACATCATCATTATGGAGATCATGGTGTCATGCGAGTGATGATGGAGATCATGCCGGTGCTTTGAAGATGGAGATCAAAAGCACAAGATGATGGCCATATCATGTCACTTACGATTTGCATGTGATGTTAATCCTTTTATGCATCTTATTTTGCTTAGGATGACGATAGCATTATAAGTTGATCCTTCACTAAATTTTCAAGATAAAATTGTGTTATCCCCAAGTGTGCACCGTTGCAAAAGTTCGTCGTTTCGAGACACCACGTGATGATCGGGTGTGATAGACTCTACATTCACATACAACGGGTGCAAGCCAGTTTTGCACATGCGGAACACTTGGGTTAAACTTGACGAGCCTGGCATCTACAGACATGGGCTCGGAACACATGAGACCAAAAGGTCGAACACGAGTCATATAGTAGATATGATCAACATGGAGATGTTCACCATTGAAACCACCTTATCTCACGTGATGATTGGACTTGGGTTGGTGAATTTGGATCGTATTACACTCGGACAACCGGAGGGATGTTGATTTGAGTGGGAGTTCTTAAGTAATAAGATTAATTGAACTCATTGTCATGAACAATAGTCTAAGTTGTCTTTGCAAATTATGTTGTAGATCAAATAGCTTGCACTGTAGCTCCCTGTTTTAATACATTCCTAGAGAAAAACTAAGTTGAAAGATATTGTGAGCAATTATGCGGACTAGGTCCATAATTTGAGGATTGTCCTCACTGCTGCACAGAAGGCTTATGTCCTTAATGCACCACTCGGTGTACCAACACCTCTAGCGTTGTTTGTGGATGTTGTGAACAGCTGTCAGACAAGTTCTGATGACTACTTGATAGTTTAGTGCTCCATGCTTTACGGCTTAGAATCGGGACTTCAAAGGCATTTTGAACGTCATGGAGCATATAAGATGTTCCAGGAATTGAAGTTTATTTTTGTGAAAAATGCCCGGGTCGAGAGGTATGAGACCTCCGACAAGTTCTTTGCCTAGAAGATGGAGGAGAATAGCTCTCAGCCAGTAAGCAAGTGCCCAGAATGTTTGGGTGCTATAATCCCTTGAATCAAGTGGGAGTTAATCTTCCAGATAAGAGAGTGATTGACAGAGTTCTCCAGTCACTGTCACAAAGCTGCTAGAACTTCGTGATGAACTATCTATACTTACTATTAAACAAGCGAACATATTCATCGCTAAGTGCACCCCATCTTATGTACCCACAATAATCCAGAGTAATTAAAACCACACGATAGAACCCACAGAATTAGATCTAAACGTCAAAATAACAACGGACTCAGTAAAAGTACGTTTATCAATTTACCTCAGCGGACGAAAACTCTGCCATTCATCCACGTACTACGTAATCATCACCCCCAAATTGTCGCTAACCTCCAGCCTAATCCTCTTCCCACCTGCGCGGAACCTGCGCAGGAGCCACCCTGTCCTTTTCCCATGTCCGCGGAGCGTGAGCCCTAGGCGCGGAGGCACCCGCACCCCCTCGCCTCTCCGGCCAGACCCGACTCATCCCTAGGCATGAATTGGGTGCAGGCGGGGCGGCCGCCGCCGTGTGAGTCCGCGGCCCGATGGCAGAGCGCTCCGCCCCCTGCCGGTTTGAGGTCCGCACAGTTCTCCTCCCTGGCGTTGTCGGCCTTATCTTGAGGAATTCTTCCCTGTTCTTATCTCAATCTATTCCCCCTGCAAAAACCTCGAGGGATTGCTTTCCTGACGCCACATCTCATTCATCGCACGAGGCCACTGCCTGGACACGGGGGCTGTCGGTCCACTTGTCCTCGCACGGGAGAATCACACCACAACCAGCCCCATCTGCCAACTTCTAGCGCGCGGACACCAGGATCTAGATGACGCCGCCGCCACAGCAACTCGAGGCCACGCACGTCGTTTAATTAGTCCAGCAAGGTACGATGCTAGATGCTAATTGAAACAAGACCGGTTCAAGGTTGACAAATATTCAAACACCAGCTATGTTGTTCATTAATCTGTTTGTGCAAGTAAAGTGGGCTGGTTCTTCATAGTTGCAGATTTGCCGTGTCTCAATAGGTTAGCAGAAGGTAGACCTGATTTCTTTTTTCTAAATCAGATCTATTGGTTCGTGATTTTACATGCATGTACTGGCACCTAATGATGTTTCCAGAATACAGTGCACATTTGGATTTGGAATGCTGCTGATTCAGTGGTGGTCATCCGAGATGTCAGTTTAGCATAAGCTAGCCTTGTCTTTTTTGTTTGAATCAAATTTGTTGGTTCTGGATTTTTCAGGCGTGTTTTGTACTATATTGATCTTCGTCTTGTTCTGTTCGTAGGGCCACGGGACACCTGACCCTATAGCCCGTGGCTGGACTTGAAGGTATGTTAATTCCCATTGATCCCTGAAGGAGATGTGCTGCCAACAAACCGACTGAAAATGATTATTGTTTAGAATATTGCAGCATTGCAACATGCTAGATTTAACTATACTGCTGTTTTTTTAGCACCTTGCTAGCATTTGTGAATAAGGCAATACATGGAAAATAGCATAATTCTAGAAGGTATACATCTCTGCTCATTTTCAGGATTGCTACTCTTTTTTTGTTATGCTTCTCTTTCATGATTTGATGTTCGTTTCACTGCCATGAAACTTAGAACGAACATATTGACCTCTGAATCTTTTATATATGTTAATCCCCATTCTTTTCTCAGGGAGAGTAAAAATATAATGGTTCCTTTGTGTATAACCAATTGCATCTTGGGGTGGAGTATGCTCAAGGTGATTCACTTTTGTTTTTTGCATCCCCATGTCAAATCAGGAGAGTGTGAGGAAAAATAAGCAATGTTATGTACAAAAAAATTAACACCCTGTATTTAGGTTGCCAATTTGTTACATTTTTGTAACAGACCCAAATAGACATACGCTATATAACTTCCATCTAATTGTTGGAACTTCCTTCAAATAAGAACATAAGCAGAACGTACAAACCGAGATATCTCATGAATGAATGTGTGTATCTGCTTTATGTATTTTGCTTATTAACTAATCCTATACAGTCTTGTTAGTTTATATATACGTGCTTCTCTGCTTCTACATAGTCATGTCCATTTTTCACGATGAGAAACTACGTTAGGTTTAGTGGCGGTCCTGCACCATCGATTCACCCATGAGTTATGGTTTTTGCCTGCTTTTGATCAGAGTCTCAGTTATGCGTTGTCCTCTGTCTCACACGCTGATGATGACCGATACATGTGAATTGCAAACATGGTATTTTGTGAAACTCTAGCATGGTTGTCTCACCTGGATCCTCACGGAACCTCCCTGTACTATGCCATGTCGCCGAACCACTCGCCGTGGGATGCTTACCACCATGTTTGGATGATGCCACACATGGTTCAGGGCAGACCCTGCAGCATAAGCCCAGTAAGCAGGCATTAATTTTCGTTTGGTTGAGCTATCTGTTAGCTTCATGCCATTACCTGAATGTAGCAGAATAGTTAATTATTGATTTTGTGGGGATCTTTTGTTGCCACTTTTATCATCTGACGAAGGATTTATGCACATCACACTAGGTGGAACTATCAAGCACACATCCAGTGAGCGGTAGCAGAAGCAACTTCTCCCTTGGATTACATGACATGTAAGATTAAGACCTTGATTCCTTGCATCCATCTCTAGAAAAACAAAATTGCATGGCTGACCATTATTTTTTATTGCTATAAGCTGTGCTTAATACTATTTATACATTTTACTTGTATGAAAAGCTCCCGCCCTTTCTTAGAATTCAATTATGTTTGTTCTCACATGTTATCTTTGTATGGTGCCTTGACCAACGATGGTAGATAACTAAGATACATACTTCTGGGAATTTCTCTTGTAGAGTTGAAAAGAAGTCTCTGTGATATTGTTTTCTTTTTCATTTATGTGAAGGGCCTTACCAGGAACCACGACCTTTTTGCAGCGAGAAACCATGTATTCTTGATGATTGTTTCTAATATATTTAACTTAAGAGGAAACATGACCATAAAGCTACATGGGAACAATTGGTCCTGAAGAAAGTTTGTTTTAACAGAATGTATATGTACTTGAATGGAGGGAACGGAAATCTCACTGAGTTGAAATATGGAGATTAGAGATGTATCGTCTCAAAAGAGTGACATGATGTGGTCTCCACTCCTTGCGGTGAGAAGTGAGACTTTTTCCTACCAGATTAGGAAAAAACTACTGGTCAGTCCTTATTTACTGAACCTCGGTAGTTTCCACCTGCACTTGCATTCGTACATATATAAAATAGACAGTCCAATTGGTGGTCAGTTCTTTGTTAATTACTTTGTTAAGAACAATCCTCCATAATTGTACATTAATTTGATCTGGTAGGACGCCAAAATATATAGCACTTGGTGATTATCGGTTTGATATGAACAAGGATTATGCATCTTCACCACTGTTGTTTCTATTTTCGTTCTGAATTGAATTTTAACTCTATTTTCCCTTAGTGGAATATGGACTGTATTGATGTTGAGATGAAAGTGTCGCGGTGATCCTGGGCAGTGACTTTTACACCATGTTCTTCACAAACACTTGAAAGTGAACCCTTCATTCCCAGTTAATGATAATGCTTCATGTGCAGGCACTTTTTTCTCTTAGCCCTATGGCTTGACCGATGTTTCTATGTCTACCCGTGCTCGGTGTTGATGGTCTGATGGGCAAGGCATACTAAGGATTTAGCGACATCTTCATGCATAATGCATAATATTAGTTTTTGTAATAGAGAATTACATGAACCACTTTTCATTATGATAGTGTATATTGTACCTACTGCTACAGAATGGTGTTGACAATTTAGATTCACGATAAATTATGTTGTGTTATAGCATTTTTGATAAATTATGTTGTCTTATAGCATTTCGATTGACATACCGGTGGTTTTCGCCAATACGGATATTAGCCATCGTTGAGCATGCAAACCTGTCCACGGTATTCTAGGAGAATGAAGCAAGAGCTGCAGCTGCATGAGCTTGTTCTCTTGTGCCTATTTTTTTTTGCCAAATAGAATTAATAACCACTCGCTCAGTCACTACAAAAGTCATTGCCGTTTAACATCCCTTCTTTCACCCCCTTTCCAAAACTTTGGCATAATATATCCTTTATGTAACTTTACATTAATACGTGCGTTGCACGTGCATGATTACTAGTAACATGAAAGGGACGGAGATGATCCCGGAGTTGTTCGCGGTAGGCCGCGAAGGTAGAAATCAAGAAGGAGCATCAAGCGTTGATGGTTAACAAGTCCACTAGTTTCAAGAAGGTCAAGGGCAAGAAGGGAACCTTCAGGAATGGCAAGCCAGTTGCCGCTCCAGTGAACAAACCCAAGGTTGAACCCAAACCCGAGACTAAGTGCTTCTACTATAAGGGGAACGGTCACTGGTAGCGGAACTACCCCCAAATATTTGGTAGATAAGAAGGCTGGTGACTTCAACAATAGTGTATTTGATATACGTATTATTGATGTGTACCTTACTAGTACTCCTAGTAGCACCTGGGTATGAGATACCGGTTCAGTTGCTAATATTGGTAACTCGAAACAAAAGCTGCAGAATAAACGGAGACTACCTAAGGGCGAGGTGACGATGTGTGTTGGAAGTGTTTCCAAGGTTGATGTGATCACCATCGCACGCTCCCTCTACCTTCGAGATTAGTGTTGAACCTAGATATATGTTATCTGGTGCCTGCGTTGATGCATAAACATGATTAGATTGTGTTTATTGCACTACGGTTATTCATTTAAGTCAGAGAATAATTGTTATTCTGTTGACATGAGTAATACCTTCTATGGTCATGCACCCAATGTGAACGGTTTTTTGTATCTCCATCGTAGAGATACACATGTTCATAATATTGATGCCAAAAGATGTAGAGTTGATAATGATAAGTACCACTTTCTTGTGGCACTGCCGCTTAGGTCATATTGGTGTAAAGCGCATGAAGAAACTCCATGCTGATGGACTTTTGGAGTCACTTGATTTTGAATCACTTGACACATGTGAACCATGCCTCATGTGCAAGATGACAAAACCCTCGTTTTCCGGAATAATGGAACGGGCAAGTCACTTGTTGGAAATCATACATACTGATGTATGCGGTCCGATGAGTATAGACACGCGCGATGGATACCATTATTTCCTCACCTTCACCGATGATTTGAGTGGATATGGGTATATTTACTTAAGGAAGCATAAGTCTGAAACATTTGAAAAGTTTAAGCAATTTCCGAGTGAAGTTGAGAATCATCATAACAAGAAGATGAAATTCCTACGATCCGATCGAGGGGGAGAATATCCGAGTTATGAGTTTGGCGATCACGTAAGACAATGTGGAATTGTTTCACAGTCGACGCCACATGGAGCACCACAGGGTGATGGTGTGTCCGAACGTCGTAATCGTACTTTATTGGATATGGTGCGTTCTATGATGTCTCTTGCCTATCTGCCATTATCGTTTTGGGGCTATGCATTAGAGATAGTTGCATTCACTTTAAATAGGGCACCATCTAAGTCCGTAGACACGACACCGTATGAACTATGGTTTGGCAAGAAACCTAAGTTGTCGTTTCTTAAGGTTTGGGGTTGTGATGCTTAAGGCTTCAGTTGGGAAAGCTCGAACCCAAAGTGGACAAATGGGTCTTCATATGATACCCAAAGTAGACAGTTGGCTATACCTTCTATCTCAGATCGGAGGGCAAAGTGTTTGTAGTTGAGAACGGGTCCTTTCTCAACAAGGAGTTTCTCTCGAAAGAATTGAGTGGGAGGAAGATAGAACTTGATGAGGTTTTTGAACCTTTACTTCAAACAGAAAGTAGCGCAGCACAGAAAGATATTTCCGTGGCACCTACATCAGTTGAAGATGAAAGTAATGATGGTGATCATGAACTTTTGGATCAAGTTACTATCGAACCTTGTAGGTCGACAAGGATACCTTCTGCTCCCGGGTGGTACGTTAACCCTATCTTACAGGTCATGTTGTTGGACAACGATGAACCTGCGAGCTATGGAGAAGCGATGGTGGGCCCGGATTCCAATAAATGGCCGGGAGCCATGAAATCCGAGATAGGATCCATGTATGAGAACAAAGTATGGACTTTGGTGGTCTTGCCCGATGATGGTCAAGCCATTGAGAATAAATGGATCTTTAAGAAGAAGACAGACGCTAATGGTAACGTAACCATTTACAAAGCTCGACTTGTCGCAAAACGTTTCCAACAAAGTTCAAAGAGTTGACTATGATGAGACTTTCTCACCCGTAGTGAATCTTGGGTCCGTCAGAATTATGTTAGCAGTTGCTGCATTTTTCGATTACGAAATCTGGCAGATGGATGTCAAAACAGAGTTTCCTTAACTGTTTCCGTGAGGAAAGGTTGTATGTGATGCAACCGGAAGGTTTTGTCGATCCTAAGGATGCTAAAAGGTATGCAAGCTCCAGCGATCCTTTTATGTATTGGAGCAAGCATCTCGGAGTTGGAATATATGCTTTGATGAGGTGAGCAAAGCTTTTGGGTTTATACAAAGTTTGCAAGAAACTTGTATTTACAAGAAAGTGAGTGGGAGCACTACAACATTTCTGATAAGTATATGTGGATGACATATTGTTGATCAGATGATGCAGAATTTCTGGAAATCATAAAGGGTTGTTTGAAAGGAGTTTTTCAAAGGAAGACCTTGGTAAAACTGCTTACATATTGGGCATCAAGATCGATAGAAATAGATAAACACGCCTGATAAGACTTTCACAGAGCACATACCTTGATATGATTTTGAAGGAGTTCAAAATGGATCAGTCAAAGAATGAGTTCTTGCGTGAGTGGTAAGGTGTGAAGTTGAGTGAGACTCAAAGCTCGACCACGGTAGAAGAAGAGGAAGGACGAAGGTCATCCCCTATGCCTTAGCCATAGGCTCTATACGGTATGCCATGCTGTGTACCGCACCTACGGTGTGCCTTGCCACGTGTATGGCAAGGGGGTACAAAAGTGACCCAGGAGTGGATCATTGGACAGCGGTCAAAATTTTCCTTTAAGAAATAAGGAAATATTTCTCGGCTATGGAGGTGATAAAGAGTTTGGCATAAAGGGTTACGTCGATGCAAGCTTTAAGACCTATCCAGATGACTCTGAGTAGCAAACCGGATACGTATAAGTGGAGCAACCATTTGGAATAGCTCCAAGTGGAGCGTGGTAGGAGCATCTACAATGTGACAGAGATTTGCGAAGAACATATGGACCTAAATGTTGCAGACCCGTTGACTAAAACCTCTCTCACAAGCATAACATGATCAAACCCCAGAACTAACTGGGTGTTAATCACATGATGATGTGAACTAGATATTGACTCTAGTAAACTCTTTGGGTGTTAGTCACATTGCGATGTGAACTATGAGTCTTAATCACATGCGATGTGAACTAGATTATTGACTCTAGTGCAAGCGGGAGACTGTTAGAAATATGCCCTAGAGGCATAAATAAATTGGTTATTATCATATTTCCTTGTTCATGATAATCGTTTATCATCCATGCTAAAATTGTATTGATCAGAAACTCAAATACATGTGTGGATACATAGACAACAAGATGTCCCTTGTCAGCCTCTACCGGACTAGCTCGTTGATCAAAGATGGCTATGGTTTCCTAGCCATGACATGAGTTATCATTTGATAATGAGGTCACATCATTGGGAGAATGATGTGATGGACAAGACCTAAACTGTGAACGTAGCATATGATCGTGTCAGTTTATTGCTATCATTTTCTGCATGTCAAGTATATATGTTCCTATGGCCATGAGATCATGCAACTCACTGACACCGGAGGAAT
This sequence comes from Secale cereale, assembly GCA_902687465.1. Classification (NCBI taxonomy): domain Eukaryota; kingdom Viridiplantae; phylum Streptophyta; class Magnoliopsida; order Poales; family Poaceae; genus Secale; species Secale cereale. Next base: position 493,600,134 of record LR738710.1, read on the forward strand.
ACCTTGTGTGTAAAAAACATCGCAATGTAACTGGGTGACTATAAAGGTGCTCTACAGGTATCTCTGAGGGTGTCTGTTGAGTTGGCATGGATCAAGACTGGGATTTGTCACTCCGTATGACAGAGAGGTATCTCTGGGCCCTGTCGGTAATACAACATCACAAGAAGCTTGCAAGCACTGTGACTAAGGAGTTAGTTGTGGGATCTTGTATTACGGAGCAAGTAAAGAGACTTGTCGGTAATGATATTGAACTAAGTATGGAGATACCGACGATCAAATCTCGGGCAAGTAACATACCGATAGGCAAAGGGAACAACATACGGGATTATCTGAATCCTTGACATCGAGGTTCAATCGATGAGATCTTCGTAGAATATATGGGAACCAATATGGGAATCCAGGTCTCCCGCTATTGGTTATTGACCGTAGAGGTGTCTCGGTCTTGTCTGCATAGTTCTCGAACCCGCAGGGTCTACACACTTAACGTTTGGTTAAGATATAGGTATAGTTGAGTCATTATGGTGGTCACCGAAGGTTGTTTGGAGTCCTAGATGAGATCCCGGACGTGACGAGGAACTCCAGAATGGTTCGGAGGTGAAGATCGATATATTGGACAAAGGGTATTGGAGTCCGGATGTGTTCCGGGGTTACCGGGTGATGGCCAGCATGACCGAAAGAGGTTTCGGGGGTCCCGACAAGTGTTGGGGGGCCTCATGGGCCAAGGGGAGGGGGCAAACCAGCCCACTAAGGGGCTATGCGCCCCCCCCCTCACCCCTTCACACGTTGCCCAGGAGGTGGGGGCGCCACCCCTAGGGTTCCCACCCCTTGGCTTGGGGGCCAAGTATTCTACGGAGGAAAACCCATCTAGGGTTTCCCCCTTGTGGCCGTCGCCCCTAGATTGGATCTAGGGGAGCCCCCTCCTCTCCTCCCTTCCCCCTATATATAGAGATGTAGAGAGAGAGGGCAGCCGCACCCTAATATGCCATGGTGCTGCCCCTTCTCTCTCTCGTAGCCTTCTTCCTCTTCGTAGCGCTTAGCGAAGCTCTGCTGAGATTTCTCCACCACCACCACCACCACGCCGTCGTGCTGCCGGAGAACTCGAGCTACTACTTCACCATTGCTTGCTGGATCGAGGAGGTGAAGGTGTCATCAAGCCGTACATGTGTTGAACGTGGAGGTGCCATCCGTTCGGCACTAGATCGGAGTTCGCGGGATGGATCGTGATTGGATCGCGAAGACGTACCACTACATCAACCGCGTTCTTGAACGCTTCCGCTTAGGGATCTACAAGGGTATGTGGATCCAACTCTCCTCTCGTAGATGTGCATCTCCTAGATTAATCTTGGGTGTTTGTAGGAATTTTTTTGTTTCCCATGCAACGTTCGCCAACACTCCCCACATCCCCACGAGACGCCCCGACCCCTCAGCCCTCGCTGGAGTGCCTTGCTTCGACGAGCACCACCACCACCGACCTGCCTCGGTCCTCTTTGTCCTCCTTTCCCCACGCGTCCTCCATCCTCCTCGGTGGCCCCTGTTCCTCTGAACGGATGCGCTGTGCTACCCCGCACTTTCTTGTGTGCTTCGCGTCGCTGGATACGGTCGGAGCTGCCCGCCCCTTTGCCAGAGCCCCGCCTCGGTTCCCCTCTGTCGCCTGCCGCAACGGTCTCCACACCCCATCCCCGCCTCCCCTTCGGCTGCCCCTGGCCGCGCCTCTCCACGATGAGTTCGCCGGTGGCCGCGCCCCCGCCGGAGACCATTGGAATAGGCCGGGCCACCGACGATGCCCTGCCCTGCCTCGCCTCCTCCGTTTTGATCGAGACAGATGGAGGACGAAGAAGACAACGCCCAGGTGGCCCCTCCCCTGCCAGTGGGTCCCGCCTCCTTGCCCCGGGCCCGCGCGTAAGTGACCCCCACCTTATCCACTCGGTTATGTGGAAGCGTATACGCAGGAATGCATTTTTGTTTTCTGAAAGCGTACTTTGCTCCTTCCTGGCCTGAAAATGTGCTTTCCCTTTGCAGAGATGTATTATTCTGTAGGCGTTTTTTGTTTTTAGCCCAGGGACTTGTTTGTAGCAGTTTCTATTATAGATTATTCCCTAAGTTTCCACACGTCATAACTTCGCGACCATAGCTCCGAATCAGGTGATTCCAAAGCCCACTACTTCGTATCGTCGAGCCCGTTCTGTTGGTATCATTTTCACCATGTGTTAACATTCTAAAAATGACCATTATGACCCTGCCCTTATCTAGCCCCCTCCGAGAGAGAAGCGTTCCGGTGAATCATTACGCGGGTTCACCGCACTTTTTCCCGGAGTCTCCGTCGCCCCCAGGCAAGCCACAACAGCCACTTGCATGATAGCCATGCAGTAGCCATTGTTTCTATTTGAACATTTAATAAAAGTTTGCCTGTTATCTGCCTGCTTGTTTGCTACTATTGTCATTGTTTCAGTTAAGCTCGTGGTTTCATGATCACCTTCATGCTATGTTCCGATGTATGTTGTTATCTTCTACTACTTGCTAGTATCTTGTTCACATGTTATGCTTGGTAGTAGAAGTACATGCTAATAGTAGTGATGTTCATCCTGATGAATGTTTGTCGTCTATCAAGTACCGTTGCTATGCATGTTTCGTTGCAACTAGTTGGTTACATGCTTACTTGGTAGTGTTCTTGCTATGTTCATGTATAGTATTTATTTATGATGATAGTGGCCATGCTATGCTCGTGGATAGTGTTATGCTCGTCAGTATGCCATGCTTAGTTGGACATATGCTTCATTGTTGTTATGCAAGATGATTTATTATGGTTGCACATCCATTCTCATGTTGGTATCATGCTCATGCATTATAGACGCATCATGTTATTTTGTTATGACTCAGCTTATTGCATTCATGTTTAACCGGATAATAATGAACTTGAACAACTATTGGCTGAGTCATGGTGCCACCAAATCGAGCTGGCCAGTGCAGCCACACTTACCTTTGTGGGAAGGTCCTAACTGGGTCTATTGTCATGCCTCTCGCTGGTACCTCCAACAAGGGAAGGTTATTGGCGCGCGCTACCCTGATCAGGTAGGTGGACATAAGCCTTGTGTGCCCGTTGTTGTTGTTGTTATGGTACCTTGTCCCCGTTTGGGACCGTTTGTGTTTTGCCACGACGGTGGTCGTGGATGTCACGGGTTGACATCGGGGCCACCCATGACTTAGCCCAAAGGGGAGTTTGTTGGAGTGGTCGGGAGAGTGTCATGGTGGTAGATCGGTCTTGTCGGAGTGCCGTTGGTCCACACTTATGGGAGTGTGAGGCCATGGGTTCCGTGGTGTGGGTACAATTTACTAACCTCTACAGAGTGTTTAATCTATTGATAGCCGTGCCCGCGGATAAGGGTCTAGTCCGTAGTCGGTCACACTATGAGCCAACAATAATAATAATGTGCTTAATAATAACCCCATTGCGATGTCGAGATTGTGGATGAAACCAAGCGTGGTTTCCGTTGTGATCCGTGAATGATCACTGTATGGATGTTGTTGATGAAACCCGAGAATGGTTTCTGTTGTGATCAGTCAATGATTGCCGTGTTGATGAGATTGGTTATGAGGTAACTCAAGCAGAATAAGTTGGTGCATGAGAATGTTAACCTGTTGCCTGTAGTATCATCATGTTCATATGCTCATGCCATGCTAAAGTTATTCTGGTTGTATCATGTTCAGTTGGTGCATGCCATATTGTTCTGTTAGTATCATGTTCATGATTGAATTAACCTGCTAATGCCATGATGTTGTTTGTCTTGACTGCTTCTGGTTAATTGTGAGCTTGCAAGTGCATTCAATGTACTGACCTGGCGTGTCATGCCAGTTTGCAGGTCGTACCTAGATTACTTGCTTGTTTGGTGTGGTTCATGTGTACGCGATCTAGGATAAACGTTCCAGCCAGAGTCCCTGTGGATTGGAGTCCATCATCATCGTTCGTTGTTCCGCTGCCAGTAGAGGTTCCACTGCCTCGAGTTGTTATGCTGCTTGCATAGAGCAACTGTGGTTGGCGTAGCGTCGTCGTGCCAGTGTAATTTATTGTAATATCGGAGACCTGGTATTCATATTCATGTTGTAATACAGAGTTGGTTTGTTCTATGCTAAGAAGTGTTGTATTCCAGAAGACTTCATCTCGATATCTGGGCTGGAATACGAGGTGTTCCGGTTTCTCTGAGTCGGGGTGCCACACAATCCTACCGTTCTTCTACATCTCGTAGCATCGTCCATCTAGAGTCACGCCTAGGGTCAACCCGGCCAGAGCCCATACTGGCTTGCGGCTGCATAGGTAAGCTTCCGGTCAAGGTGTATCCATCCGTATCTTCGTGGTTGGGTGAAGCTTTCCGCAAGATGTCATGGCGCTTCCCCATGCATCCCGGCCATCCGCTGGTTTCTCCAGGGTGCCCATCAATTCCGTCCTCCACCCAGTAGTGAATTTGAAGTCCATCTTGAGCATCTTGAAGTCATGGGGTTGTCATCATCTTGCTTGTCACATCTTCCATATGAATCACTCAACCAACCCCATCTACGAGCATATTATAGTAAACTACAACGTCCCAGGCAATGGTGACATAGGGATTTGGGGTCAACCTACCACATGATACTACTCAAGAACATAACTTCATTTTTTCCTACTGCGTGCATGGTGGGGAGGAATACTACTAAATGCAACAAAAACATGGGTATTAAAATTCATGATCAAGACTTGCTTTGCTGACGATCTTCGAAAGCTAGCGACTCGTAATAGCAAGCTTCGCACTCTGGGAATTCTATCGAAACAAACAAAGCATAATAAGCATACATCATACAATATACTAACATAACAGCAAGTAAACTTAGTAAATGGCAATCAACATAACACACAATGAAATCCAAAGATAAAACCAAAGAAAAACATAAAAGCAAAACCAAGTTTTTTTACTATAAGAGAAACCAACTACAAAATAGTTTCCTACCAATAAATCTTGCTTTAACAGAACTAAAACAAGGTTTTTATTAAGTAACAGAAAATAAAACAGCAAATAAATTTTATGCAAAAAGAATTACATTAAAAGCTATACTTGAACTCTGCTTATGCCTAAAACAAAACTAGTAAGAAAATAAAATAAAACATTTTCTTTTTCTATAAATAAAAGTTCACCTTCTAAAACTACAAAAACAAATCTTAAATAAAATACAACAGAGGTGGAAATAAATTTTAAAGTAATTAAAACAACAGAAAAGAGCAACAACGTGAAATAAACTAAAACAGGGTTATTTTCGTGTAAAACTATTTTTTAATAAAATATATAAATACCCAAATTAATCCTACTTCTAGGTAAGGTCAAAACAAAGTAGTGGCCAAAAGAATCACTAGAAAATTAATCCTAACTCATTTTATAGAAAAAATACTAATCTGAGTAAAACCCATATAATTGTTTTTAAACTAAAACTGGCTGAAACTATTTTATACAGAAACTATAGGAAATTTGCAAACTATGCAAAAAAGAGTCAACTAAAAATATGAAATAACCTAAAAGATATTAATTTTTATACAAACAGAACTATTCTGTTTAAAAACAGAAACAAAAATAAAACAAAAGAACATACAGGCTTAACTGGGCCGAAAGGGAAGGGCGATCTGTAAGTAAACTACGCTCGAGCGTTAATAAAACTAAAATCGTACACGGGTTAATTACTAAACCGAATGGTTCGATCTAACTAAAGAAAACCGTAGCTAAACCAGAAGAAAATCGATAAAAAAACCTAACTCTTCGTGTGGTCTAATATAGGCCTTAGATTGGAATTCGGACGGTGGAGGGCAGCTCAGGCTTACAGCGGATGGCAGCGACGGACGGAGATGACGGCGGCGGCTCCGGCGACGGCGGTGCAGCAGTTCCGATGGTCGGCGAAGATGGCAAGGACGTGGGGCCGATGCGGCAGAGCGAGACGGAGTCGGTGGTGGTCGAGGACGACGGATGCGAGTGGAACAAGCTCGGCGGACTCCTGGTGAACTGCAACTCCGGCAGCGAGCGGCGATGCTCGAGGCGGCGACATCATTAGTTCTTGGGCAGAGAGGCGATGTCAGGTGCGTGTGCGAGGATGAGGGCATTCAGATGATAGGGTTTGGGGGCAGAGGGATGCTCACTAGTGACGAGGGCGAAGACAGAGTGCGGCGGCGGAAGCGATATTGGTTTGGCAAGGGAGTGGGCTGTGGTGGGAGTTGGAGTAGAGTTTTAGAAGGGTTCGAAGGAGGAGAGGCGGGGCGCTTTATAAGGCATCAAGGGACAGGTGGCGACTCGGGATCACGATCTCGTGAATATCGCAGCGGCCGGTGTGCTCTGCTTGCTCTGTAGCAGCATGGCAGGTGCGAGGGGAATGAGAAAGGGGTGGGGTCGGCGCGTCAGCGGGCGAGGGCGTCGGGCGCTCGGTCGGGTGGTCGAGGCCTAGTGGGTGTGGGGTGAGGTAGGCCACAGGGTGAGGTGGGCTGCGGCTCGGGCGTTGGTTGGGCCGGCTCCGCCTGGCTGACGCTTGTTTTTTATAAATAGAAAAATAAAATATAGAGAATATAAAAGTACTTCTATGTAGGACAAGATTGTCGGGGGGTTACCCCTCGACCTTAGACAAAATTGTGAAGCTTTGTTTAAGATTGTTTAGATTATATTTTTTGGAACATTATATTTGCCCCCACCCTCCCAAACATCGATGGGTTGTGCACCATCCCCCCGGAGAATATCATGTTCCCCCACACCTTAGATGCTATATGGTATACAAGTTCCTTGGAGCATGTAGATCTGAGATATAGTGGCTCCCAAGATATCTTAATATTTTTACAAGAAAGCTTATTGAGTTTGGGAATTGCACACAATTAGTACCAAAACTACTCAGATGCCCTTGGATCCCATATCTAATGGTCTTGAAGCTCGTATCATCGTAGCATCAAAGATGAGGGAAGACCTCATATTCTCTTGTATTTAAGAATATCATGTGCTACCACACCTTAGATGTTGTGGTAACACAAGTTCCTCGGAGCCGTTGGATATCTGATCCAACGGCTACTTGGTGGTTCGAATGTTTTTTGCAGAAAATCCCCCAAAGAGTTCATACACAACCCACAAGCACATATACGACTCATATGCCATTAGATCTCCGATCGAACGACCTCGAAGCTCATATCACTATAGCATCCAAGCTGCGAGAGCACCTGATGTTTTGTCGCACAGGGGAATATGAGGTGCTCCCACACTGTAGATTCTATGTGATACGAGTTCCCCGGATCTCTAACTGCTCACAATATGAAGTTTAAATGTTTTTGCAATATAGGCCTCAAAGATTTTGGGAATTACACATAAAGTACAAATACTACGCACATGGCATTGGATCTTAGATCCAACAACCTTTATGGTCGTATCACCGTAGCGGCTAGTTAAGCTGCAGGGAGCACCTAATATGAGTACTGGGAGCCGTTGGATCCAAGATCCAGTGGCTCACATGAGGCCTGGAAGTTTTTTTCCAAACAAACCCTTGGAGAGTTTGAAAATTGTGCATAATTACAAAGACTACTTCCAAGCCATTGGATCTCAGATCTAACGACGTAAAATCTCGTATCACCATAACATCTCAGCTGCCGGGAGCATGTGATATTCTATGTTGCTGATATTTTTGTTCCTAACCTTGCAAAATACGTGTAACTGCAGCCGTAACTTGTCTAACCGCGTGATGTCGCTTAAATATACGTCGGTATTTCCCCAAAGAGGAAGGGGTGGTACGGCACAGCGGCGGTAGGTATTTCCCTCAGATGTGAAACCAAAGTTATCGAACCAGTAGAAGAACCAAGCAACACAAAGTAAACGGCACCTGCACACAAATAACAAATACTCGCAACTCGACGTGTAAAAGGGTTTGTCAATCCCTTTCGGGTAATGGACATGATAGAGTTGTAAATATTGATAGATTGGATAATAAATAAGATAAATTGCAACAAGGTATTTTTGGGTTTTGGTTTAGTAGATCTGAAAATAAAAGAAAAGGAAAATATATGAGAAAGAAAACCCGGGGCCGTAGGTTTCACTAGTGGCTTCTCTCGAGAAATTTAGCAAACGGGGGGTAAAAAAGTTATTGTTGGGCAATTGATAGAACCTCAAATAATTATGAAGATATCCAGGCAATGATCATTACATAGGCATCACGTCCAAGATTAGTAGACCGACTCCTACCTGCATCTACTACTATTACTCCACACATCGACCGCTATCCAGCATGCATCTAGTGTATTAAGTTCATGGAAAAAGGGAGTAATGTATTAGGAATGATGACATGATGTAGATAATATCCATTTATCTATGGAATTAGATATGGATCTCGTCGTTTTGTCCTTAGTGGCAACGATGCATATGTGTTGGTTCCCTTTGTGTCACTGGGATCAAGCACCGTAAGATCAAACCCACTACCGGGTACCTCTTCCCATTGCAAGATAAATAGATCAAGCTATCCAAACAAAATCCAAATATCGGAAAAGAAACACGAGGCTATAAGAGATCATGCATATAAGAGATCAAAGAAACTCAAATAACTTTCATGGATATAAAAAGATAGATCTGATCATAAACTCAAAGTTCATCAGATCCCAACAAACACACCGCAAAAGAGTTACATCATATCGATCTCCAAGAGACCATTGTATTGAGAATCGAAAGAGAGAGAGAGAGAGAGAGAGAGAGAGAGAGAGAGAGAGAGAGAGAGAGAGGAATCCATCTAGCTACTAACTACTGACCCGAAGGTCTACAAAGAACTACTCACGCATCATCGGAGAGGTTCTAATGGAGGTGGTGAACCCCATCCGAGATGGTGTCTAGATTGGATCTGGTGGTTCTGGACTCTGCGGCGGGTGGATGAATATTTCGTTGACAACCCTAGGGTTTCTGGAATATTGTGGTATTTATAGAGCAAAAAGGCGGTGCGGGAGGCTACCAAGGTGGGCACAACCCACCTGGGCGCGCCAGGGGGGCCTGGCGCGCCCTCGTGCATTGTGCCCCCCTTGCCCCCCCCCCCCCAGGTGTTGCCTTGGCCCATCTGGTGTCTTCTGGCCCATAAAAATTCTCCAAAAAGTTTCGCGATGTTTGCGCTCCGTTTGATATTGATTTCCTATGATGTAAAAAACATGCAGAAAACAGCAACTGGCAGTTGGCACTATGTCAATAGGTTATTACCAAAAAATGATATATAATGACTATAAAATGATTGTGAAACATCCAAGAATGATAATATAACAGCATGGAACAATAAAAAATTATAGATATGTTGGAGACGTACCAGCATCCCCAAGCTTAACTCATGCTCGTCCTCGAGTAGGTAACTGATAAAAACATAATTTTTGAGGTGGAATGATGCAAATCATGTCATATCATATTCTTTTCTTTATAGCATGGACATTTGGACTTTTATATGGTTCATAGCAATAGTCTAGTTTTGACATAATAATTTAGATACTCAAGCATATCAATAAGCAACCATGTATTTCAAAATATCAATGCTAAAATAAATTATCCCTAGCCCATTATGCTCAACCATTAACCCATTCATGAAACACACTCGTATATTAGTTACACCGAATGCTCAAGTACGATCATAGTGTTTCCTAGTTGATGCTTGTAAGAGAAGATGGAGACTCAAATTCAAAAATAAAAATTGTATAAGTAAAAGAAAGGCCCTTCGTAGAGGGAAGTAGGGATTTGTAGAGGTGCCCGAGCTCAAAGCTTAAATTGAGAGATAAATTTTTTGGGGAGGTATACTTTTACCACCAACGAGAACGACTTGAGGTTCCCAACACTTTCCATGCTAGATATATAATAGGTGGTTCCCAAATAGAAAATGAAGTTTATTCCTTTTCCACCAAACTTTCACAAGCCATGGCTAGCCGAATCCACGGTTGTCTTCCATACCAACACTTTCCAAGGAATTTATTATTTCACAACATAAAGTTAATTTGATTTTCATTTCGGGACTAGGCATCCCTAATACCTTTGCCTTACTCTCGTGCAATGACAAGTGAATAAACACTCATCGTGATAATAACACATCTAGCATGGAAAATATTGGCCATCCCTCACCGCCTCGCGAACGGTACGGGCAAATAAAAGGGAAATTTATTTTCAAAATTAGAGATGGCACATACAAATTTACTTAGAATAGCAAGAAAATACCGCATATAGGTAGATATGGCGGACTCATGTGGCAAAACCGGGATAAAGGATATTGGATGCACAAGTAGAGATCATACTTAGTGCAAAATGAAGGCTAGCAAAAGACTGGGAAGCGACCAACCATGAAACAAATAATCTCGTAAGCGAACAATGAGCATAAATAACACCGAATAATGCACCACGAGTAGGATTGAATTTCGTGCTTGCAAAGGGAATCACAAACTTTAACACTAATATTCTTACTAGAGCACAATTACTCATCAACATAACTCACATATCACATCATTATGTCTCAAAAATATTACCAGGAATCAAGTTTATTTTGTCCAATGATCTTCATGAAAGATTTTATTATATCCTTCTTGGATAGCTACCACTTCGGGACTAATTTTCATGTGTTGCTTTTGATAAGCTCAAACAAATATAAGTGAAGATCATGAGCATATTTTTTCTTTCTTCCTCTCAAAATAATATAAGTGAAGCACGAGAGAATTTATTTAAAATTTACTAACTCTCAAATAAATCTAAGTTTAGCAATAGAGTATTTCTTCAAAAATACTAAGCACACTGTACTCAAAAAGATATAATTGAAGCACTAGAGCAAGTCAATTGCTCATAAATATTTAAGTAAACCATAGAGAGCAATTCTAGCAAGTCATGGCATAATTTTGGCGCTCTCAAATAGGTGTGTACAGCAAGGATTAATGACTTAAAAAGTAAAATAAAACAAGAAAGACTCATATCATACAAGACGCTCCAAACAAAACACATATCATGTGACGAATAAAAATATAATTTTGAGTGAAATACCGATAGTTGCTAGAAGAAAGTCGGGATGCCACTCGGGGGCATCCCCAAGCTTAGTTGGTTTCTCATTATTGGATAATATCTTGGGATGCGGGGGCATCCCCAAGCTTAGGCTCTTCCATCCTTCCTTCATCCATCGTAAGATAACCCAAAACTTGAAAACTTCAATCACACAAAACTTCAACAAAACCTTCGTGAGATTCGTTAGTATAAGAAAGCAAACCACTACTATAAGTGATGTGTCAAACCAATTCATATTTTGTTTTTTTATTATATCTAATGTATTCCAACTTTTCTATGGCAAAAACTCATAAAAGAAAACCATAGAGCCATCAAAATAAGCACAAAACACAAAGAAAACATAATCTGTCAAAAACAGAACAGTGTGTAGTAATCTGCATGTTTCGAATACTTCTGGAAATCTAAAAATCTTGAAATAAATAGTGCCACGTGGGAAATTTGTATATTAATCTTCCGCAAAAATAATCAACTAAAACGCACTTTTCTCTTAAAAATGAGCTTTTGTTTCTCGTGAGCGCAAAAGTTGTGTCTTTTTCAGCAAGATCAAACAACTATCACCCAAGAAGATCCTATCGGTTCTACTTGGCACAAACACTAACTAAAACACGAAAAATATAATCATACCAGTAGCATAATTGTGCTAACACTCAAGAACATAAAGCAAAAAAGCAAAAATTAATTTTTTTTCATTGGGTTGCCTCCCAAGAAGGGCTATCGTTTTACGCCCTTGTCTAGGCATAATACCAAGGATATAAGTTTTGTCTTCTGAAGTTTTGGCAACTTTTGTAAGGGTTTTCTCAAACCCGAGAGGCTCCTTACGCTTCCCTAAATTCTCCGTCAAAGAAACCATCTTAAGATACAAAATATCCAAACGCTTGTTGCAAAGAGTAATTAAGGCGTTCATGTGATTGATACTACCATTGAGGTGCTTGAGGGGTTCATTATATTTCTGTATTTCAACCATATGTTTATGCAAATCACCAAGTTTTTCCAACATTTGAACTACTTCAGGGGTAAAGGAAAACACCTTCTTTTGAGGAGGAATTCCTATAATTCCTTCCAAAATTTCATAGGCAGCGTTTGCATCAAGCTCAATAAAATTTCCTTTAGCGGCAAAATTAAGAAGTTGTCTATGATGCAAAGCTAATCCTATGTAAAAATTACAAAGCAAAACCTTAGCATCCTCCTTTAGATTGGAAACATGATACGATTCCATCAGCCTATACCAAACATCTTTCAGATTTTCTCCTTGTCCTTGCTTGAAGTAAAGAACTTCTAAATCTGGTGACAAAGGAGGAGTTGGGATGCTAGCCATCGGGACTACAGAGAAGAGATCGGTGAAAAAGAGAGGCGAATAAAACGGCAAATGTTTGTGAAGTGGGGACAGGAAAACGAGAGGCAAATGGCAAATAATGTAAATAGCGAGGAGATGAGATTTGTGATTAGGAACCTGGTACATGTTGAAGGTGCTCCCCGGCAACAGCGCCAGAAATTCCTTTTCATGTCGCTTAAAGCTACGTCGGTATTTCTCCAAAGAGGAAGGTATGATGCAGCACAGCGGCGGTAGGTATTTCCCTCATATGTGAAACCAAGGTTATCGAACCAGTAGGAGGACCAAGCAACAAAACGTAAACGGCACCTGCACACAAATAACAAATACTCGCAACCCGACGTGTAAAAGGGGTTGTCAATCCCTTTCGGGTAACGGACGTGATAGAGTTGTAAATATTGATAGAATGGATAATAAATAAGATAAATTGCAGCAAGGTATTTTTGGTTTTTTGGTTTTGTAGATCTGGAAATAAAAGCAAAGGCAAATAGATCGCAAAGGCAAATATATGAGAAAGAAGACCCGAGGGGCGTAGGTTTCACTAGTGGCTTCTCTCAAGAAAAATAACAAACGGTGGGTAACAAAATTACTGTTGGGGAATTGATAGAACCTCAAATACTTATGACAATATCCAGGCAATGATCATTACATAGGCATCACACCCAAGATTAGTAGACCGACTCCTACCTGCATCTACTACTATTACTCCACACTTCGACCGCTATCCAGCATGCATCTAGTGTATTAAGTTCATGGAAAAACGGAGTAATGCATTAAGAATGATGACGTGATGTAGACAAGATCCGTTTATCTATGGCATTAGATATGGAGCTCGTTGTTTTATCCTTAGTGGCAACGATACATACGTGTCGGTTCCCTTTTTGTCACTGGGTTCAAGCATCGTTAGATCGAACCCACTACCGGGCACCTCTTCACATTGCAAGATAAATTGATCAAGTTGGCCAAACAAAACCCACATATCGGAGAAGAAATATGAGGCTATAAGAGATCATGCATATAAGAGATCAAAGAAACTCAAATCACTTTCATGGATATAAAAAGATAGATCTGATCATAAACTCAAAGTTCATTGGATCCCAATAAACACACCTAAAAAGATTTACATCATATGGATCTCCAAGATACCATTGTATTGACAATCAAAAGAGAGAGAGAGAGAGAGAGAGAGAGAGAGAGAGAGAGAGAGAGAGAGAGGAAGCCATCTAGCTACTAACTACGGACCCGAAGGTCTACAAAGAACTACTCATGCATCATTGGAGAGGCACCAATGGAGGTGGTGAACCCCATCCGAGATGGTGTCTAGATTGGATCTGGCGGTTCTGGACTCTGCGGCGGCTGGATGAATATTTCGTCGACTCCCATAGGGTTTTTGGAATACTGTGGTATTTATAGAGCAAAAAGGCGGTGCAGGAGGCCATCGAGGTGGGTACAACCCACCTGGGCATGCCGGGGGGGCCTGGAGCGCCCTGGTGGGTTGTGCCCCCTTGGGCCACCCCCCCCCCCAGGTGCTGCCTTGGCCCATCAGGTGTCTTTTGGCCCATAAAAATTCTCCAAAAAGTTTCACGGTGTTTGGGCTCTGTTTGATATTGATTTCGAGTGATGTAAAAAACATGCAGAAAACAGCAACTAGTAGTTGGCACTATGTCAATAGGTTATTACCAAAAAATGATATAAAATGACTATAAAATGATTGTAAAACATCCAAGATTGATAATAGAACAGCATGGAACAATCAAAAATTGTTGATACGTTGGAGACGTATCAGCATCCCCAAGCTTAACTCTTGCTCGTCCTCCAGTAGGTAAGTGATAAAAATAGAATTTTTGAGGTGGAATGATGCATATCATGTCATATCATATTCTTTAATTTATAGCGTGACCATTTGGACTTTTGTATGGTTCAAATCAATAGTCTAGTTTTGACATAATAATTAGATACTCATGCATATCAATAAGCAACCATATCTTTCAAAATATCAAAGCTAAAATAAGTTGTCCCTAGCCCATTATGCTTAACCATTGACCCATTCATGAAACACACTCGTATATTAGTTACACCCAATGTTCAAGTACGATCATAGTGTTTCCTAGTTGATGCTTGTAAGAGAAGATGGACAATCAAATTCAAAAATAAAAATTGCATAAGTAAAAGAAAGGCCCTTCGCAGAGGGAAGTAGGGATTTGTAGAGGTGCGAGAGCTCAAAGCTTAAATTGAGAGATAATTTCTTTGAGAGGTATACTTTTCCCACCAACAAGAATGACTTGTGGTTCCCAACCCTTTCCATGCTAGATATATCATATGTGGTTCCCAAATAGAAAATAAAGTTTATTCCTTTTTCACCAAACTTTCACAAGCCATGGCTAGCCGAATCCACGGTTGCCTTCCATACCAACACTTTCCAAGGAATTTATTATTTCACAACATAAAGTAAATTTGATTTTCATTTCGGGACTAGGCATCCGTAATACCTTTGCCTTACTCTCGTGCAATGACAAGTGAATAAACATTCATCGTGAGAATAACACATCTAGCATGAAAAATATTGGCAACCCCTCACCGCCTCGTGAACGGTACGGCACACAAAAGGGAAATTTATTTTGAAAATTAGAGATGGCACATACAAATTTACTTAGAACAACAAGGAAATACCATATATAGGTAGGTATGGTGGACTCATGTGGCAAAACCGAGATAAAGGATTTTGGATGCACAAGTAGAGTTCATACTTAGTGCAAAATAAATGCTAGCAAAAGACTAGGAAGCGATCAACCATGAAACAAATAATCTCGTAAGCGAACGTTGAGCATAAATAACACCAAATAATGCACCACAAGTAGGATTGACTTTCGTGCTTGCAAAGGGAATCACAAACTTTAACACGAACATTCTTACTAGAGCACAATTACTCATAAACATAACTCACACATCACATCATCATGTCTCAAAACTATTACCAAGAATCAAGTTTATTTTGTCCAATGATCTTCATGAAAGGTTTTACTATATCCTTCTTCAATATCTATCACTTTGGGACTAATTTGCATGTGTTGCTTTTGATAAGCTCAAACAAATATAAGTGAAGATCATGAGCATAATTTTTCTTTCTTTCTCTCAAAATAATATAAGTGAAGCAAGATATAATTTCTTTAAATTTTACTGACTTTCAAATAAATCTAAGTGAACCAAGAGAGTATTTCTTCAAAAATACTAAGCACACCGTGCTAAAAAAGATCTAAGTGAAGCACTAGAGCAAATCAATTGCTCATAAAAATTTGAGTAAAGCATAGAGAGCAATTCTAGCAAGTCATGGCATAATTTTGGCTCTCTCAAATAGTTGTGTACAGCAAGGATTGATGACTTAAAAAGCAAAATAAAACCAGCAAAGACTCATATCATACAAGATGCTCCAAACAAAACACATATCATGTTACGAATAAAATTATAGTTTCGAGTGAAATACTGATAGTTGTTGCAAGAAAGTTGGGATGCCACTCGGGGGCATCCCCGAGCTTAGTTGGTTTCTCATTTTTGGATAGTATATTGGGATGTCGGGGCATCCCCAAGCTTAGGCTCTTCCGTCCTTCCTTCATCCATCGTAACATAACCCAAAACTTGAAAACTTCAATCACACAAAACTTCAACAAAACTTCGTGAGATCCGTTAGTATAAGAAAGGAAACGACTACTATAAGTGATGTGTCAAACCAATTCATATTTTGTTTTTTTTTGTTATATCTACTGTGTTACAACTTTTCTATGGCAAAAACTCATCAAAGAAAACCATAGAGCCATCAAAATAAGCACACAACACAAAGAAAACATATTTTGTCAAAAACAGAATAGTCTGTAGTAATTTGCATGTTTCGAATACTTACGAAAATCTAAAAATCTAGAAATAAATAGTGGCATGTGGGACATTTGTATATTAATATTCTGCAAAAAGAATTAACTCAAAAGCACTTTTCTGTTAAAAATGAGAATTTTTCTCGTGAGCGCAAAAGTTCTGTCTTTTTCAGCAAGATCAAACAACTATCACCCAAGAATATCCTATCGGTTCTACTTGGCACAAACACCAATTAAAACACAAAAAACACAATCATAGCAGTAGCATAATTGTGCTAACACTCAAGAACATAAAGCAAAAAGCAAAAATAAATTTTATTCATTGGTTTGCCTCCCAACAAGCGCTATCATTTTACACCCTTGGCTAGGCATAATACCAAGGATCTAAGTTTTGTCTTCCGAAGTTCTGGCAACTTTTGTAAGGTTTTACTCAAACCCGAGAATGCCTTATGCTTCCTTAAATTCTCCGGAAAAGAAACTATCTTACGATACAAAATATCCAAACGCTTGTTGCAAAGAGTAATTAAGGCGTTCATGCGATTGATACTACCATTGAGGTGCTTGAGGGGTTCATTATATTTTTGTATTTCAACCATATGTTTATGCAAATCACCAAGTTTTCCCAACATTTGAACTGCCTCAGGGGTAAAGGAAAACCCCTTCTTTTGAGGAGGAATTCCTAGAATTCCTTCCAAAATTTCATAGGCAGCGTTTGCATCAAGCTCAATAAAATTTCCTTTAGCGGCAAATCAAGAAGTTGTCTATGATGCAAAGCTAATCCTATGTAAAAATTACGAAGCAATACCTTAGCATCCTCCTTTAGATTGGAAACACGATACGATTCCATAAGCCTATACGAGGCATCTTTCAGATTTTCTCCTTGTCCTTGCTTGAAATAAAGAACTTCAAAATCTGGTGACAAAGGAGGACTAGGGATGCTAGCCATCGGGACTAGAGAGAAGAGATCGGTTAAAAAGAGAGGCGAATAAAACGACAAATGTTTGTGAAGTGGGGAGAGGAAAACGAGAGGGAAATGGAAAATAATGTAAATTGCGAGGAGGTGAGATTTGTGATTAGGAACCTGGTATATGTTGAAGGTGCTCCCCCGCAACGGCGCTAGAAATTCCTTTTGATGTCGCTTAAAGCTACGTCGGTATTTCCCCAAAGTGGAAGGGATGATGCAGCACAGCGGCGGTAGGAATTTCCCTTAGATGTGAAACCAAGCTTATCGAACTAGAAGGAGAACCAAGCAACACAACGTAAACAGCACCTGCACACAAATAAAAAATACTCGCAACCCAACGTGTAAAAGGGGTTGTCAATCCCTTTTGGGTAACGGACGTGATAGAGTTGTAAATATTGATAGATTGGATAATAAATAAGATAAATTGCAGCAAGGTATTTTTGGGTTTTTGATTTAGTAGATCTGAAAATAAAAGCAAAGGCAAATATATCGCAAACGCAAATATATGAGAAAGATGACCCGGGGGCCGTAGGTTTCACTGGTGGCTTCTCTCAAGAAAAATAGCAAACGGTGGGTAACAAAATTACTGTTGGGCAATTGATAGAACCTCAAATAATTATGACGGTATCCAGGCAATGATCATTACATAGGCATCACGTCCAAGATTAGTAGACTAACTCCTGCCTGCATCTACTACTATTACTCCACAAATCGACCGCTATCCGGCATGCATCTAGTGTATTAAGTTCATGGAAAAATGGAGTAATGCATTAAGAATGATGAAATGATGTAGACAAGATCAGTTTATCTATGGCGTTAGAAATGGATCTCGCGGTTTTATCCTTAGTGGCAACGATACGTACGTGTTGGTTCCCTTTCTGTCACCGGGATCAAGCACCGTAAGATCGAACCCACTACCGGGCACCTCTTCCCATTGCAAGATAAATAGATCAAGTTTGCCAAACAAAACCCACATATCAGAGAAGAAATACAAGGCTATAAGAAATCATGCATATAAGAATCAAAGAAACTCAAATCACTTTCATGGATATAAAAAGATAGATCTAATCATAAACTCAAAGTTCATTGGATCCCAACAAACACACCGCAAAAGAGTTACATCATATG
The DNA here is from genome assembly GCA_902687465.1 of Secale cereale. Classification (NCBI taxonomy): domain Eukaryota; kingdom Viridiplantae; phylum Streptophyta; class Magnoliopsida; order Poales; family Poaceae; genus Secale; species Secale cereale. The sequence continues at coordinate 493,618,449 of LR738710.1, forward strand.
GATCTCCAAGAGACCATTGTATTGAGAATCAAGAGAGAGAGAGAGAGAGAGAGAGAGAGAGAGGAAGCCATCTAGCTACTAACTACAGACCCGAAGGTCTACAAAGAACTACTCATGCATCATGGGAGAGGCACCAATGGAGGTGGTTAACCCCATCCGAGATGGTGTCTAGATTGGATCTGGTGGTTCTGGACTCTGCGGCGGCTGGATGAATATTTCGTCGACTCCCCTAGGGTTTCTGGCATATTGTGGTATTTATAGAGCAAAGAGGCGTTGCGGGAGGCCACCGAGGTGGGCACAACCCACCTGGGCGCGCCAGGGGCGCCTGGCACGCCCTGGTGGGTTGTGTCCCCTCGGGGCACCCCCTAAGTGCTGCCTTGGCCCATCAGGTGTCTTCTGGCCCATAAAAATTCTCCTAAAAGTTTTGTGGTGTTTGGGCTCCATTTGATATTGATTTCCTACGATGTAAAAACATGCAGAAAACAGCAACTAGCACTTGGCACTATGTCAATAGGTTAGTACCAAAAATGATATGAAATGACTATAAAATGATTGTAAAACATCCAAGAATGATAATATAACAGCATGGAACAATCAAAAATTATAGATACGTTGGAGACGTATCATCGCACAAAGTGTTTGTGCAAAAAAATCATCCTACACCGAAATATCCGAACAACACAAGTGGGGGCCCACTTGCCATTGATCAATTTGGACCTAAAACTAACAAATCTGAAGGACGAGATTCGAACTGGCAACCTAGAGTACAAAGCGTACGTCGATTGACTTTTTTTTGCATCGAACGTACGTCAATATCCTGAAACCGCAACGGTTGTTGGCTTTGTCGCATAACTTGATTTTATACAGTATTACGTTGAGTAGAGTGCGGAGGGAGTAGCTTGTCAACACGTGCATGAATGTGGACTGACTTACTGGTGGGTCCCATGTCTGCCATCTCTCTCTCCTCTCCATCTAGTATAGAGGGAGTGGCTCGTAAACACGTGCATGAACGTTGACTGACCAGTACAACCTTTAGACGCAAGGGCACACAGGAAGAGCGGCGCAAGCTTGTCGTGGTGTTATTATAACTAAAAAATGCTTGGAAATTAGATGAATCGCCTAGAACAACAGACATTGCGGCTGGTCGAGACGGAGCTAACCACACCTATCCTCCGAGCCACGTTAGCATGATGAAGCTGTGCGGCTAGTGGGGTGTTTTCGATCGACTGATTGGGTCCCGAGGTCGAACCATATGTAGTTTGACACAATTTATTTTACACGCACATTTTTCCTCCGTGCTAAGACGTGGCACACTCTACCGCGGGGTTTCTGGGTCCTCCCGGGTGGTGCATGCATATTTTCTTCCTTGTCGAGACGTGGGGTGCCCTACTGCGTGTTTTCTAGGTCATCGGTCGAAGCAAGTAAATGAGTCGTCAATTAACAAAAGCCCACCTATCTCGATGAGTACGTTAGTGAAGCACGCTGGCTAGCTAGTTGGGCTAGTGCGACCAATTAGCTAGGCCGCCGCCACATTTTTTTCACCCCTTTTTCTCTCCTTGACAGTAGGTAAATTTCAATATCCACCGCTGCGTTGCACTGGTCTTTGGGTGCGGCAGGCATGGTAGGATTTTTATTTTTATTTGATTTACGGGAGCAGGCACGGCAGCAATTAGTCATGATGACTCCGCCTGTAAAACCAACTACTCCATGCAGTGAAAAGTCGTCGGCTGGTGTTTTCCCATGGTGAAAACCAAAAGATTCACCCCGCTCCTGGGCTGGCTCCCTCCGCCTTCCTGTAGATTGCATTGCCTTTCAGCCGCTTCGCCCCCTTTGCTTCCTCTCCCCATTGCTTTTACCTGGTTCCATGGCGACGCACCAGATCACAGACTCCGAGGTGAGGCGCCTGACACAGGAGCTTCATGCCAAGGATGCGGAGCTCAGGGCCAAGGATGTGGAGCTCTGTGAGATCAAGGAAGAGAGGAGTGCAATGCTCCTCCTTTATGTGCGCGAGTTCACGGAGCTTCAAAAGCAGCAGGCGTCCACCACAAAGATGCTCGAGGCATCGGCGGTGTTGCTGCAGAAAGAGGGAGATACGATAGGCGGTCAGGCGAGCCGGCTGGAGCGCAAGCGGGCCGATCGTGACAAGGTCCAGGATCAACTATACAACTTGCTGGACCATGTTGCCACAAAGGTGTTGTGATTGTGCGATGCCTACCGTCGTGCCAGCGCGACCATGCCCACCGTTGGACTAAACCCGATCGACTACCCGATCGACTTCAATTAGCCGCGGCTTCCTGACCTTGTCTCCTTTTTCACCTATATCTCCGAGGAGTTGAGTCGTCTCCGCACGGTGGTGTGGGCGGAGCTGGACAAGGAGGGGTTGTGCACGGCCGTTGATATGTCTCCAACGTATCTATAACTTTTGATTGTTCCATACTATTATTTATGATGTTTTGGATGTTTAATGGGCTTTGTTATGCACTTTTATATTATTATTGGGACTAACCTACTAACCTAAAGGCCCCGTCCAGATTGCTGTTTTTTGCCTGTTTTAGGGTTTTACAGAAAAGGAATATCAAACGGAGTCCAAACGGAATGAAACCTTCGGGAGAGATATTTTTGGAGCAAAATACGAACGGGAGACTTGAGAACCACGGAATAGGGCTGATGTGGCGTCCACGAGGGTGGGGGCGCCCCCTGTAGGGCGCGCCCCCTGCCTCGTGGGCACCCCGTCTGGCCCCCGGTGCCCTCCTTCCTCCTATATATACCTACGTACCCCGAAACCATCAGAACAACAGAGAAAACCCTAGTTCCATCGCCGCAACCTTCTGTTCCCGTGAGATCCCATCTTGGGGCCTGTTCCGGAGCTCCGTCGGAGGGGGAATCTATCACAGAGTGCTTCTACATCATCATCATCGCATCACCATGAGTTTTGAGTAGTTTACCACAGACCTTCGGGTCCATAGCTAGTATCTAGATGGCTTCTTCTCTCTCTTTGGATCTCAATACCAAGTTCTCCTCGTTCTTCGAGGAGATCTATTCGATGTAACCTCTTTTTGCGGTGTGTTTGTCGAGATCCGATGAATTTTTGGTTTATGATCAAGATTATCTTTGAGAAATATTAGGTTATTTTCTGAACTCTTTATGTGTGATTATAATATCCTTGCAAGTCTCTTAGAATTATTGGTTTGGTTTGGCCTACTAGATCTATAGTTCTTGCAATGGGAGAAGTGCTTGGCTTTCGGTTCAATCTTGCGGTGTCCTTTCCCAGTGACAGTAGGGGAAGCAAGGCACGTATTGTATTGTTGCCATTGGGGATAAAAAGATGGGGTTTATATCACTAAGTTTGAGTTTATCCCTCTACATCATGTCATCTTGCTTAAGGCGTTACTCCATTCTTATGAACTTAATACTCTAGATGCATGCTGGATAGCGGTCGATGTGTGGAGTAATAGTAGTAGACACTAAATCGTTTCGATCTACTTGTCTCGGATGTGATGCCTATATATAATGATCATGCCTAGATAGTCTCATAATTATTTCCTTTTCTATCAATTGCTTGACAGTAATTTGTTTACCCGCCGTAGAATATCGCTATCATGAGAGAAGCCTCTAGAGAACACTATGGCCCTCGGGTCTATTCTCAACATATCAATCTACAATCTACTTTACTTTTTTGATTTTACTTTCTGTTCTTATAATCAAAAATACCAAAAATATCGAACTATCATCTCTATCAGATCTCACTTTCTTTGGTGACCGTAAAGGGATTGACAACCCCTTATCGCGTTGGCTGCGAAGTTCTAATTTGTTTGTGCAGGTGCGAGGGACTCGCGCATGGTCTCCTACTGGATTGATACCTTGGTTCTCAAAAACTGAGGGAAATACTTACGCTACTGTGCTGCATCACCCTTTCCTCTTCGAGGGAATACAACACAAGCTCGAGAAGTAGCAAGAAGAATTTGTGCGCCGTTGCCGGGGAGGCTTACGCAAAAGTCATATACCAAGTAGCTATGTGATGTTCTCCTCCCGTTCTTGTGCTTCACTAATTAGTCCTCGTGAGCTGCCCTACATGATCGAGGCACATATGTAATCCTTATGATGTTGCTATGTTGAGTTTGCTAGGATCCGATGGATTGTGAGATTATGTTCAGATTGATCTTGAGTAATATATTTGATCTACCTCTTTTATATTTATGTTCATAAGTAATTCTTGCATGTTCTCCGTTGTTATTTATTGCTTTGGCCAAGTAATACGTAGTGACTCCAAGAGGGAACGTTATGCTCGATTGTGGGTTCATGCCCCTCGATGACTAGCTTGAGTGACAGAAACATGAGTCTAGGGGATGTGATGTTGCCACAAGGGGGAAAACAACGGTGCTTGTGCCCGCGGGTGCAAGGATTGTTTACTTTACGCAAAGTTCTTTTAATGCAGTTGTCTGTTGCATTGAGTTTACACTATGGGTGGGACTCGCAACTTAATACCAGCGAGATGTTCTGGATAGATATCTCAAGGTGGATGATTAGTAGTAGATATTGATGGATTTCGGTCTACTTACTTTGGCGTACCGCCCATGCTTTGAACCTCAAACTTTCTTGCAATGTAATCAGCATTGGTTTGCGTTCGTGGTCCTGTCAATTGCCCAGCTGTAATTTGTTTACCTCACATAGCTGTTTTATCGTCTTTTGGGAGAGAGACATCACTAGTGAACATCATGAGACTCCGGTCCATATTACCATCATTGATCACATCCGCTATCTACTTTTCGCTTTTACTTACTATTGCAAAACATTATCTATCACTACTATCATTTGCTTTTAACCCTTTGTGAACTACAAGGCCGGAGGGATTGACAACCTCTCTGTACTCGTTGGGAGCAAAGTTATTTGTATCTGTCTGCAGGTCCACGTTGATTGCTAATATGCGCCGTTAGCAGTTGACACCTACTTGTTGAACCTAGGAGTCTCTGGGGATTCGATCCTTGGCATCTTTGCTAAGGGAAAACACTTCTACATACTGTATCTTACACCTTCCACTTGGGGTAACCAACGAGGGGTTCGAGGCCCATCATGCACCCACCGGGTGTAGTCCCCAAGACTGCGGTTGAGTGTTTGACTCGACTGTAGTCTTAGAATCCTGTTTTGCTGTGTTGATGCAGAAATCTTGCGAGTTTGGAGCTAAATTTGCGGACCTTGAGAAGAAGCAGATCCAACTCAATCTCGACTTGCAGCTAGCTCGGGACCACCTGAAGAAGACGCAGGACGATGGAGCTGGTAACTGATGCGAGCAATTCGTCGACTGACCTTTGATAAGTATGCTCTGTGTTCCCTCATGTTCATCTATCCAGTAATGTCTTTTGTAGGCCAACTGAAGGTGGCCTTGGAGCAGAAAGACCTCGACTTGGTGGTGGCGCAGCAGCAGGCTCAAGAGAAAACAGAACTGACAGAGTAGAAGCTGGCTTCCATAGGCACGCTTGAGGCGGAGATCACCAGGCTGAAGGGTTCCCTCGACACGGCTAACCATGAAGTGACTCGACTAAAGAATGCCAAGAGTGCTCTGAACGACAAATACGAGGCCCTCTTCCAGAAGAGGATTGATCTGGAAGCTTATCTGAGCGACCTCACCAAGAAGTGGTATCTCGTGCTCGAAGGTATGTCTCTTTGACTCAGACTAAGTTGGATTGGTCGACTCGTATATTGTGTGCTGACTCAACATGTTTCTTGTGGTGTAGAATTCTATCACAACTTCGACGAAGAGACTGGGCGGGTCGAGCCCGGTCTGGACCCAGCCAATTCTATTGTTAAGGACGAAGCTGCCATGAATATCTTGAGGCTGGAATCCCGCCTTACTGCTGCCACAGGCTATCTGTGTCGGTTGAAGGCAGTGATGGCTCAGATCGACGCCGCACTCTGGAGGGGAGCCATGCAGGAGAACAACCTCGAGTCCCTGATGACTCGACTCAGTGAGATCCCCGGTCGAGTGCAAGAGTGGAAGAAGTCATCTGCCCGTTGCGGTGCCGACGTGGCGATGTCATTGGTCCGTGTGCACTGCAAGGAAGTGAAGGAGATAAAGCTTGCGGCGCTCAAGGTCGCCAATACGAAGGAGCTCCAGTTCCAGTCGTTCATGGAGACTTTCTTGGAAGCTTCCACCCGCATCGCCGATGGGATCGACCTGGACCAGTTTGTTGCACCCGCGAGCCCGCCTCCTCCTGAGTAGTGAGTGAACTTTGATGCTTTAATTCAATTTGCCTCGGAATGCCGAGTGATCTTGTAATCGTTAAACTCTTGTGGGCCTGTGGCCCAGGTACTCTTGCCCGAATCTTGCGGGGCTTTATCTAGATTTGATTCCTTTGCTTCTGACTCTTTTTCAATGCTTGGATTTTGAGCCGATGTCTTGGCGGCAACATTGTGCTTATGGCGGGGCTCGGAGGGCCACAGCTAAGCCTCCGAGTGAGAGGGTTGCTCTTCACTCAGAGTGGATGTTCGTAACTTAAGTGAGTCACGGGGTCGCAGCTAAGCCCCCGAGTGAGAGGATTGCTCTTCACTCGGTGTGGTTTTTGTAACTTAGGCGATTCCAAGCAACGTTGTATTTGTGGCGGAGCTCGGAAGGCAGAGCCACGTTATACTTACGACGCAGCTCGGAGGACCGTAGCTAAGCCCCCGAGTGAGAGGTTTGCTCTTCACTCGGAGTGAATGTTTGTAACTTAGGCTATTCCAAGCTACGTTGTATTTGTGGTGGAGCTCGGAAGACAGAGCCACATTATACTTATGACGCAGCTCGGAGGACAGCAGCTAAGTCCCCGAGTGAGAGGGTTGCTCTTCACTCGGAGTGA